>JAMPTR010000010.1:0-1200000 GCA_023703485.1 Diaporthe caulivora | reverse complement strand
AGACCGGTCAGGGTGGCATTTGGTATCTTTGAGAGAAGAAACCAGCCAAAGCGGGCCGGCATGGTCCTCTGCTCGGGCTCTTCTGACATGCGCTCAGAGGTCCGCATTTGTATGACCTTGTCCACAAAGCGGCGGAAGCTGCTGGAAGCGTTGGTGGATCCAACCAAGACGGATCGGTAGACCGTGATTGAGCCCATGACCACACCAATGCAGGCCTCAGCATGTAGCCAGAAGACCCCCCAAGGGACATCAAGTGTACCGTTGCTGTAGTTGTACGTCCCGGCGGCGCGAATTATGGAACACGCTAGCATGAAGAGAGACAGACAAAGGAATACTCCTAGGCCGATCTTGGTTAGGAGCGCCATTTGCGATCTCCGGAGGACGAGAATGGGAATAGAAATAACTAGGCATCGTCAGATAAAGTTACTGCGGCTTGAAGACTTCTCACTCACTCGCAACGTCAGTCATAGCATCCAACACGGGGCCAATCCAGAATGTGAAAGTCAAGACAGGGCGGGAGATGGGCAGGTTGGGGAAGCACCTTGCTGTGGCAGTCGTTAGTCTTCATTTGGCCAGGCATGGGGGGTGAACTTGCAAGCACTCTTTCCAAAGTATGGACACGTGATCAATTGTTGCAGGATCAAAAATAACCAAGAGGCAGATGTGAAAACCACTGTAACCCAATAGTATCGTATCCAAGTTCGTGGCATAGAGATCAAAAGAGTGCGGAAGAAGGCGAAGTAGCAGAACTTGACCATGAAGATGGCTGTCCACAAGAATGTCATATAAGCAAATGACCAGTTCATTTGGGCGAGGATGTCGTCAAGTTCTTGAGTAGCAATCAAAGACACAATCTGATCGTTGCCCATGAGGGAGAAGACGAGGTATATGATTCGAGCTCGCTTGTAAAAGATGGCTGTTGAAGCAATCAAGGATGCGAAGCTGACAATGAGGAAGCCATCATCGAGGAAGATCCGTTGGCGCAACCAAAGTCGAATCAGAATGCGCCCAAAGAATGCCACGGATGCGAGAGCAAACAAGCACCCAATGGTCGTCTAGAAAGGAGTCTCAGCTCTTGCGCATCCTTACAGGCGGTAAATGTACATACCTGGAAGTCCTGCATCGCAATTTTGCCGCTGTGAGAAATCCTCCACTCGGCTCCATCTCGCTGCTCCGGAGTAAGAGCACCGACCATCTCATTGATGAGAGTCCAGTTCAAGGACTGTAGGTCATCCATTGTTGCTTAACTCTTTACGTCTGGGGGAGCTAGAGTAAAGGGAGCAAGGGGAGTAATCGTTGATAGGATGGAGAGTGTACGAGGGAAAATCAAAGAGGGCTGCGTGGATGATGGCAATGACCTGATCCGAGAACAAGGTATAAGGATATAAGAGACCAGCCACCGGGAATCTCACCAAAACCTCGACAAGCGCCGGTTCAACCAGGGTGGAAACAAGCCCTCGGCAAGGCGGCTCTGCTCCATCGCACGCTGACTGAGATCGCCGCGTCACCGGGGCTGTCTTCTCGATACAACCCCGCTCATGTGCAATTCAGCTTGGTCACGATGCAGTTGCGAACCCTGTACATGCCTTCTAAATCATCACCTGCTGCGACGCTGCGCAGCTGGATGGAAACGTGCGGAGCCTATTAGTGCGGCACAGCAAGTGCGGCACAGCAGGTGGCGGCACAGCAAGGACACAGCACACTGCCAGTGAGCTGTTTTCGAAAAAGAAAGTTGGCGCATGAGAGTTCTGGTTTGCGATACCACCCTTTGTTGGCCTCCTTCATGTGTATTAGTTTAACCGACGGTCCCTGGAGGATACTCATGACGCACTTGGAAGTTCAAGTTCGGATGTGGTAGATACTCAGGGCGTTTCGGTTCGCTGGTGGTGTGATCACTGTGTGGGTCCGTTAATGTGTCTGGAAGACATGGGACACGATAATTTAGCCGAGCTTCATGTAGACGCAAGAGGTGACCTTGAGAGGGTACCTAGGTACCAATCTGTTGTCACTATCTATTTTTGCACTCACGCTCACTGGGATGCATTCCCTTCCCACTTCTCGGCGTACTCGGCCCGCAGATCTGCCCAGATATCCATCTTCAATCCCGGACATCATTCGACGACAGCGGGACGCGACTTGATGTTGGCCAAGCGAAACGAGCTCCTCTCCTCTTCCCGGCAGCACAATTGATATTATTCTTTTCTTTTCCATGGCTAATACATATGTGGTTAGTTGGACCGAATGCCAAGTTGAACACTCGATGTGGACCCGCATGTAACCAACTGGTGCCTGGGTGATTACTTCACATCGTATGTTCTTCCAGTATGGGAGGTAAATACAACATCACAGCCTCGGCGCTTGCCCGGAGCACATCTTTGACATACTGACCGACAATCGACTCAGCCGCCACAGTGCTTGAATAACCTCACACGCAGGGTAGGCTGGCGCCTGAGAAAGCGGGGATGGTAGGATTGGGGGGCCTCGTTGGTGATGACGGAGTTCGTGGTGGTTAAGCGAAGCTGATGTGATTCCACAAGCACTGGGCACAGCTATTCACATTCACCCTGGTTCAGCTGCAGTCCTCGAACGAACTCGTGCTCGGGCCGGTCATCGGCACCAGCACGACATGATTGGCTTCATCCTGGCTCAGTCAGCAGCTCAGAGACAGTCTTCATTTGAATTCCCCACCGTGTGGTGTGAGTCTAACCAAGGGGTTTTTTGTAAGCTTGAGACGATAGACGGTTCGTGGGCGCCAGGCAAGAGGTCATCATAATCACTTGCGGCACAGCAAATTTCTTCGCTCGGGCTACGGATATATAAGGATTGGATGTGTCGAAAATTGAACGTGGATTGTTCATATCTCGAAAGTCTCAGGACAACGCACCCCTTATTGAACACTCTTTTGGGCTTACTTTCTCATAGCAGCCATGGACGGCATCGAGCTTTTATCACCATCCCGCTTCATTATTGGCGGTGTCATTATTATAAGCGCATTTTTCACGACTCTGCTTCGGTACATGTTAGCCATTGCCAAACCTTCCACTGCAGAAAAGTATGAAGAAACGCATGAACAGCCACCTCTTGCCCCCAAAGGTCTACCAATCTTGGGGCATATACCTCTCGGATTTCTCTGGGATCCACTGGGCTTCTCACAAGCGTACGTCTAACACCATTTTCAAATTATGAGTGGCTTCTGATTTGGATTTAGCTACCATGCATTCTGGAAACGGCAACCTGTCCGACTCAGCGTTTTGAACCAGGACATATACATTGTCCAAGGAGCCAAAAGTCTACTCGGCTTGTTCAAGCAGCGCTCCCAATCAACCCTCTTCGTTCACCGCTTTGTTCTGGAAAATGCTTTTCTCCTCCCAAAGGCCGCAGCAGCAACATATCACAAGGACAACTCAGGGGCAAATGAGAAACCGGTCCCTGGGACGTCCGTGCCGCACCACAATCGTGTAGAGTATCATGTCCGAATCTCCCAGCAACGGCTCCTCTTGGGAACTGGTCAATCTTCTCTGTTCAGTCGCCTCTACGTGAATATGACCACGCGATTTTGCTCTTTGGATATAGGCCAGGAGTGGACAAACGTCCCGGATCTCCTTGACTTTACCAAATCCAACCTAACGGCTGCAACTGTGGACGCCCTGGCAGGACCTGCACTCTTACAAAGGCACCCGGGTTTCGTCAATGATATCTGGGCAATTGACAACGGCGTCATTGGCCTACTCCTCAAGACTCCTCGCTTCATGAACTCAGAAGCTCACCAAGCCCGCCATCGCGCGCTTCAGGCCGTCGTGGATTGGCAGGCCTGGGCGAGGCAGAACTTCACGCCGGACAGTGTCGATGAAGGAGGAAATGATCCTTTCTGGGGATCTAGCTTCTTCCGAGACAGGCAAGACACTTTTCTCAATATGGATGGGTTTGACTATGAGGCGGTCGCGACCGAAGATCTTTCATTCATTTGGAGGTAAGCGCAAATCAACTGTTCTCAAGCGCCAAATATCTGACCAAACCTCGCAGTGCGAATACCAACGCTGTCGTGGCTTCATTCTGGCTTGCCATGGAGGCATCCAGAGATGTCACACTTCTGAAAGCTGTCAGAGAAGAAACTGCGTCTTGCATTGAAGGTTGGTCGGAAGGCCGGCCAATCTTCGACGTTGCTCGGTTGATCCGCCAACCACTTCTGCAGGCAATGTTCGCCGAGAATCTGAGGCTCCGGGTCCATGGGTACCTCGTTCGTCGCTCCGGTGATGACATGCGCATAGACAAATGGACGATCCCGGGCCGCCATTGGGTCGTTGCCAGTTCCACTCCGGCATCGATGGATGCCGATTTCTGGTGTTCAGGAGATAACTCTGCTCATCCGATCGATCAATTCTGGCCTGGGCGCTTCCTCAAACAGGACCCAGAGTCGAAGTCCATGGTGTTCTCACTAGAAGGTACTGAAGGCTCTTGGGTGCCGTTCGGTGGTGGCTCGCACGCCTGCCCCGGCAGAATTCTCACTAAACGTGAGAATATCTTTGCACTGGCCTTGATGGTCACTTTGTTTGACTGTGAAGTCCTCGCAAGTGACGAAGACTTGGCTCTGAAATCGGGAACATATCCTTTGGGAACAATCCCTCCTTGCGGAAAGGTTGCGGCCAGAATCCGTCGGAGAATGGCGATTTGATCAAGGGTATCCTCTCCCAGTGCGACGGCGTCGGAGTATTTCGTTTAGTTATATGCAAGACATTGTAACTGTGGATTTCTGAGCGACTGTCAAGTGCCCATGCCCCTACGGGCTATAGCCAATCAAATGACACGGTTTGGAGTTAGTCAGCCAGAGGGCCGACTACTACACCAACCGTCAGGGCGACGAGATTAGCGATAGCTTCTTCCTTCTCGATAAGCAGAAATCAGAACCCGTACCCAAACACGTACGGTCTGCTTCAACCCATTTGCACGTGCAAAGACCCCTTGACCCTCGCCGTCAGGGCCGTACCAACACTACCCTAAGCCTTTTTTTGAACTAGTAATTCGGGAAACAAGGAAAATGATACTCAGGACACCTAGATTGGTAATCGCGATTATGTGGATGAATGCTTGCCAATGATTCTTGAGAGCCTTTACTTTTAGGCTCGGAAATTCAGTATTAGCAGACTATTAAAATGACTGAAAGGTCTATTGAACTTATGTGTTTAGGTCGGATTTAGATGAAAAACTTGTATTAAAGGAATGAGTATCGATGGTAGCCCAGTTGGCCTTGGGTGCGAGGACAATTAGGCCAAGCACGCTGGAGAAGATAATCCACGTATCTCGCACCGTATTCGTTGGTGGCAGCTTATTGTATTTGAACCTCCTGTTATCGACATTGTGTTCATTATTTAGAGCTAAGCCTTTAAACAATTATCACTGTATGAAGGAAGCACCCCTAGGGATTTTCTTTCTGTTATTTTCTTCGTTTTTGTTTTTTCTTTCAACAAAACGGTATGGTGACCCGGTTGAGAACAAAACCAACTCTCTCAGCGAAATTGAGGTGTCCTGTTAGTGACCGAAGACTTGATATTAACAGTCAACAGTAATGACATCCAATCCTACCTTCGACCTGGCTGCCCACTTGTGAGGGTGGGGTGAGCTGATCATAATGAGACACAGTAGTAAGAATAATATTAGTCGAATTGTACGGTAGTACACCAGCCTTAAAGCAAGCCTCGAGACAAGACGACAGTGGTCCGAACTTGTTCCAGCGTGTTTTCAATCCAGTGTCGAAATGTTCGAGCAGCCCACGTGGCGATGGTTGTGACACTGTTGCTGGACCAAAGAGTGGTGGCAGCCAAGACATGGACAATTTGACGTTGCCTTATATGCGAGCACCTTGGAATGAAAGGACATTATCAAATGGCGCAGTACCAAGTCCTAAAGATAGATCTAATTGACGGTGTACAGCAAGCCACAGAAGGATGCGAAGATGTCTTCAAAACTATAGATCAACAGTACGTACACAAGCAAAAGTGCCCGACTTGAGGCATCCGATTTAAGTGTTGAACGCAGTGGATATGTCTCAGGAGTTCACTACTATTCTCGAGTCCTCTACTTTCAATTGAAATTTTGATTCAAGTGAATACATTCCTCAAATACCAGAAGGTCGCAGGTTTTTCGCTTTTTTTCATGTGCTCCTTCTTAACGGATTCCAAGGAACCAATAACAAGCCAGGGGCTTGTGGGCAAAGCTGCAAAACATGTCCGACCTTCCGGAACGAGCCAATGAAATGCGATTCAGCCGGAAACCCGGAGCACCTGCAGGCTTGGCAGTACACAGCACCTCGATGCAGCCCGTCAGCGGTGACCTTGGCACCATGTGCAGACGAGTCGACCTGCGAAATGGCGGCTGGGCTGCCTCCGACGAGGTGTAATCTTCCGTGACCTCTTCCAGCTGGGAAGGCGTCCCAGTGGGTTTCTCAACAGCATATAAGCATTGTCCAAAAAGTTGTGGTCACTGGCAAGGTTGAATACAGCCCCGAGGTGCCTGTTCTGTCGTCTGGCCGCGCGAACGACCGCGTGCGCACGAGCATGCCCATCCGTAAGTTCGTCCAGACGTCCACCCAATCAAAGTACAGAGACAAATCATAGCTCTCTTTCGTTCAAAACCAAGGCACGAGCTAAGACATCTTTCTCCATTCAAGAGATATCCTCGAAAGATGCAGCTCGGTTTCGCTTCGTTTCAGATCCAGTTCTTCCCAATGGACACCAGCATTTCCTCGAGTCACCAATTCGTCCGGAAAAGTCAAGTGTTTGGCGAGACCTGTTTAACAGAGAGTGCGACAGAGTGCTTGAAGGTTTCTCCCAGCTTACTATTAAGCGCAACGTACAGAAGGATCTACATGGGGACCCGGCTATCCCAGAGGACATGGCCGATACAAACCCTACACTAGAGCAGAAATATGGCAAATATTGGAAGACCATTGGCCGGGGCGCCCACGGCACGATCAGCATTTTCCGCAAACCAAAACCTCAAGGCCGAGGCTCAAGTCTGGTAGCCGTGAAGGAGTCCCACCAAAGACCTGGCCAAGATTCTACCGAAGACGGCAAACAGATGCTATTCGAATATGGCGGGCGCCTGACGAGCGATCTGAAGCACGCAAACGTGATCCAGATTATCGAAGTCTTCCAGAGCGAGGACAACAAGCTCTACGAAGTCATGGAGTATTGCACGGCCGGGGACCTTTTCTCCCTGATACGCTCAGAGTGGCCCTTCGAGGTCGAGGAGGCCAACTGCTTCTTCAAGCAGCTCATGCGCGGAGTCCAGTACCTGCACGAGCTCGGTGTGGCGCACTGCGACCTGAAACCGGAGAACCTGCTGCTGACCGAGTCCGGGTGCCTCAAGATCAGCGACTTCAGCTGCAGCCAGTGGCTCTGCCGCCCCGGCGCCGGCGCCGGCGAGATGCGGCCCGTGTCCGGGAGGCGGGGTTCCGCGCCGTACGTGGCGCCCGAGGAGTTCACCGACGGCGAGTTTGACGGGCGGTCCGCCGACGTCTGGGCGTGTGGTGTGATCTACCTGGTCCTCTGCCTTGGGCACTACTGCTGGCAGTCGGCACGGGCAGAGGACAGGTATTACACTTCGTACGTCGAGGACCGCCGAGTGGAGGCTGGCTTCGCGCCTGTCGAGTCACTAAACCCGGTAAGCCCTCGCCATTCCGGCGCACCTTTGCCTCCGATAATGGATCAAACACCAATCTGATGAGTATCAAGGTCGAATGTCGCAACGTTATTTACAGCCTCTTGGATCCGCGTCCGACTCGGCGGCTGACGGCGTCTCAATTCCTTAGGTCGGAATGGGGCCGCACCATACAGGTCTGCCATGAAGGTGGCAGTGATTAGTTAGCAGGGCAAGCCTATAAAATTGTTGTCGAGAGTCTCTGGGGAAGATGCTAGGCAAATGGTTGCTTGGGGCAGATCAGGATCTGAACATTCTGTGCTATGTTGTTGATGATGATGCCTAACTACATTGTGATTCCAGTGCGTCTAGCCACCTGCCTTATAACCTAACCTGCCCATTCCTATGGATCTCGATGCACGCTAGCCTGAGCGAGGCTCAGCCCTGAGTTGTGCGCCATATGGGCCCGAGCGGTGCTGCGGTGCCTTTTAGCCGATATTACGGTGTCATCACCGGGCCTCCGACGGGCCCGAAGTGCTGCCTTCCAACAATTGTTAATTGTCCGCAGCAACACACGGTGTGCCTGGTTCACATGTTCCCAGCCTCGACAAGTCATGACCTGATATGAGATTCGGGGTGGGCATTGGGACATGATGCTGAGGAGCCTGGAATCACAAGCAACTTCGTCCGACGGTTGAGAGAGCACACATAGGACTGAAAGTAATCAATAAGCCATGGCTTAGCCAGTCACCTCTGAAGCCCATTGTCCTTTGAATGTCTCTTCGGACGATGTTTTAGCAAGCACTGATACTCATATCGTTACTTAGACACACCTGTAATTTACTTCCAAGTCTGACCTCCCGGGTGGATTGCAGTCATTGCTTGCAACAACCTGCATGAATTGCCGAAATACCCGCATTATCACGTCTTCAAGCTGTTCGCTATATTTGAAATCTGGGTTCGCGCCCAGCTCGGAACACGTCTTCTTGGAGACATCCATTGACAGTGAAACATCAATCCAAATTTCCACTTCAGGTCGTTAGATTGTTCGAGGAAGAATTCGTAGAGGTGTTTGTTTGAACAAACGATATCTTCACATCATTGCCCTTGCATCATTCGACAGCCCAGGATCCGAACCTTGGTTGTTCACAAGAGGGACAAGCGGGATGATCGGAGGGAACATCGCCAGTGACGGTATATTCTGAAAATCTGGCACTTGGACATCAAGAAGTTGCCCTTCAAGGTCCATCTCTGTGTTATATAGCGGAAGCCGCAGGGTATCTTCAGAGAAGGCAGTGAGCTGGCCGTTCGCGAGGCTCACCCCCGGAAGCAAAGGATACGCAAACGGGTCCTCCAGGGGGAACTCCATGAAGTCATCCAGCAACGGCCTTGAAACATTACCAGGGAACTGCGTGATATAATTCGCCTGGACTTCTGCCATGGGCCTTGCCGTGGTGGAGGCTTCTGCGGAGTATGACCCCAGAGGCCACTGATGCTGCTGAGTGGTCTGGGCACTCGGAGGCTGGGTGGAGACTGGATTTTCTCGGCGGCGAGAAGACGAGTGGCCGCTACTAGCCGCGGGACTTCGTGCTTTATCACCATCAGGGCGAGTTCTTTCCGGCTTGTATTGATCAGGAAGCTGGTCAAAGATGGACTATAACCTGTCAGTCCTCGCCTTGCACTTGATTATTCACCGGCGGTCGGGCGCAGAACTCACTTTTAGTGCGACGGTCACCCTATCCGCCGCAAGACTTCTCTGAGTCAAACCAGAGATACAGTCTCTGCCCAGTTTGGCGTCAGCAAAGAGCTCCGAAACCTCAGGCTGGCTTGGGTTGTTCAGGACAAATAACAACAAGCTGAGGACTGCGAAGAATTGCGTGTAGGTGATGAACCAATATGGGCCGATAAGGACAGCCTGCTTGCGAATCTCAATCCCGATGTGTATGATATTGCGGCATACATTGATACCAGCTGACGCAAGTGCGAAATATCGCTCGTCCACCGTTTCGTTTGATGGGAGCCGACGCGAGTAGTATTGAATGAAAGGGCGATATAACATCATTTGGACATGGGCATAGGTGAAGCGAAGTAGGATTTTGACCCTGAACAGTGTTTTCCATTAGCAATATATACCAAGCTACTAGACCTGGAGGAGTCGAGTCTGCATACCTTGTTGTTTGAATATCTTCCTCGTGACCTGGGCGCCACGTGGGTGAGAGCTGCTCATGCCAGTCGCGGATGTCTTGCTCCAGCTCCCTTATTTTAGAAAAGCTGATCATGTACGTTTCGGCAGCCCCATCATCGGTCCCTGCAGGCGGGTAAATCTCACGAACGACCTTGGCGATGATGTGCATGAGCCTCAAGTTCGCGTTCGATGCTTCAAGCATGGAAGGTGTCCCAGGCGGCGGCCACTCGATTCCGCCATCCGTGATATACTCATCATCTACCTCCGATGGCCAGGGCTGATCAATGTCCTTTTCATCCAGTAGAATTGGTAGTCCAAGCGTCGTGGACAAGTATATGTCAATCTGTCGAATCGTGTAGAAAACTCTTCTCCTCGTCTCATCCTTGACTGGGCCGAGGGAGATAGCAGGTAGGTCACGATGCAGGCCCATGCGCATGGCAGAGCGAAGGGCGATGCCGATGAAGGTATAACAGCTGTTCAGTTCGCCAGTGGCTTGCAAAAATTGGATGTTGAACACGAGGGCCTGCAAGGTAGTCATGTCGCTGCATTGCATTATATCCTGGAGGTAATGTCTGGCCAAAGTGTAAAACTTGTAACTGGGATCAGGAGGTATCAGTCTGCAGCAGCGGGAAAGGGCCAGGATTGGCAATACAACTTACCCTCGCTCCATCGCAACAGCGTAGTGGTTGGGATTTGTAGGGTCATTCTCATCAACGTCGTACATTGACCCCAGGGCCATGACGGAGAAGAGGAGCCCCACGAACCTACGCTGCTCGGCCGTATATTCCTGTGGCTGTTCGTCGTAGAGCTTGTCGAACATGCGCCAAAAGGACGGGACATGGACCACCCGGAGAATGCAGGTAGCCCTGCTAAACGAATATTCGCACAAATCGCGGGCAAAAGGCTTAGGGGGCACCGGAGAAAAGCCATCGCTGACATGGGACCATGGCGTCGCCGGATGCCCGGGCAACTCAAGCAATTGGGGTAGGTATGGGCGGCCAGGCTGGGGCAAGAATGGCATCCTGGAATCGTATCGAGACAAGCCTGGAAATTGTTGTGTTATACGACTCAGGAACGCCGCCCCAGACGGCATGCCATGGAAGTCGTATTCTCCAGTGGCGGTCAGATCAAGTTGACCAACATTCTCGACCAGGGGCATTCGTCTCGCAGCATCCGTTGCTCCCTCGGAACCTCGGCTGGCCGCCACATCATCGAGTCTCAACGCCTTGGGGCCACCCGCAGTATCGCTTGCGGCCGGTCGGGGGATTTGTTCCGGCTGCGCCAGGAGTGCAGCGACCTCGTCCGGGTTATCCAAGTCTATATTGGGCATAAACCTGCGAAGCAGAGTCTCTGCCGTACGCGCCTTCTGTTCCAGCGAGCCAATGTGGTAGAGCCGAGTCCCACGTTCACGTGTGGACATCTTGGTATAGCTGCACTCTACGGGATGTGGTCAGCCAATGGACGCACGCAGGCTCGCCACGACGGCTCCTTACTTGAGTCAAAGTCCGCACAGCTCGAGCACGGTGTTCTCCCATCACACTTGATCTTCTTCCGCCGGCAATCGTCGCAGGCCTTGGTCGTCCTTCGCCGCTTCCGGCCCGCCTGCAGCGGAGTCTGGCTCGGGATCTCGGCGTCGGGAGTCGCATGCTGTGCACCCCCCCTCGTATCTCGTCTTTGATACGACGAGTATGAGTCCGGAGACGCAGAGCACCGCAATGTGTCCTCGACGGGATCCGGCCGCATCCTCGGCCCGGACGCCCCCGACTGTGACATCAACAGGAATTCTCTGCACTTAGAGCAAGGTGCCGAGCAGCCTTGGTGTTGCGGAGGGTTTGGGTGTCTGCGACTAGCTCTCGGGTGTGGTGGCTGGTATCAATAACCGCGATGCGTCACGCCAACGGCTCAGGATGTTGGTGCTTAGGTGCCGGAGCGCCATGCCAGGCGCTTGTAGCCACCCTACAGGACCTGATTGCAAAGCCGTTTAGGGTGTTGACTTGCCGACTGAGATACTTCTTCAGCAATCTTTGGTCAGGTATGTTGGTAGCCACTTGTCAGTAGCCTCAGTTGTGTCAGTGGTCAGTGATTGACTGAGACGGCGGTGACTGTGAGCAATGGAGCCTGCATTTCTCAAACATGACTGGAATACGGGACCAGACCCTCAAGTCACAAGCCGTGAAAAGGTGCAGTAGGCTGACTAAACCTTCGGGAGGATTGGCTGCTTGGCATTGTCAGGCCAGGGTTCGGGGAACGTCAGCCTAATGCTCACGATACCCATTTCCGCCCAACCCGTGAGACTACTTTGTTTGCATCTTTATATTTTGAACCTGAACACCTAAAAGTATACTGTTGAGGAACCTTTAATTTCTTCATTCATTAGTTCAGATTATTCAAAATAGTGGTATATTTAGAGCGGAAACGAACGTGATGATGATCCTTTTTATGTTCCACTCAAGTACGATATGGACGCTCAGCCCGATGGGCCGACAACAACTTAAACATTCTAAGTTCGCTCCGTTTTTTGTCCTGGATCACAAGATGCCATCACATGGTATTACGCTTTCGCAACGCATCTGTACAAACGACAGGCCCAGGATGAAGCTGTGTTGCTCGCCATTTTGGCATCGTGTTGTCTTGCAAGAGCTGGAACATATGATCAACACGCCCAGTTCAAGGCGTCGATGAGCGTCAAGATGTAAATCATCGTATTCCTCGGCACTGGGTAGTCATTTCAACACTTTACACATCGTTCGAATTGTCATATGTTATCTGTTCTGTTGAGTGTGTCAAGATACAATGCTACGGTCAAGAAATGGCCCGTGGTGCAGTTCCACAATGGCGTTAGGCGCACCGTCTACGCCGAGTGTAGCATCGCCCAGCTCGGCGACGAGGAGCCCTGCAGCCTTCTCGCCCGCACACAGATCCCTCTGGCGCCCGCATGAGCCATGACAATCCACAAGTCCCAGAGTCTGACCCTCGACCGGGTCATCGTGAACCACAGCAGGGCCTTCGAGGATGGCCAGGTGTATGTTGCGCTGTCGAGGGCGACCGGCCTCAACGGCCTGAAGATCGAGGGCGACGGTGACTTCCTGAGGAGCAAGCTCATGGTGAATTCTGAAGTTGCGGCCTTCCTGAAGGAGAGATTTGGGGACATTTATGACGCGACGGAGTCTGATGACGATGAGGCTGCAAGAGGATAATCACTGCATTGTGTACTTTGGACGTAAAGTACTAGGTGATACCAGCATAGGGCCATGTTTGGCTCTGCTCCCACTGGAGACTGTTCTCGAGCAAAGTGACAGTCGCATCTGGATACCAAACCAAGCGAGCATTTCACCGCGCTTAGGGTTTTATCAAAATTTTGGAACACCAGTTCAAGCCTTTTAGAAGGGCCTGGATCAAATTAATTAATGATTAGGAGGCTAGAGGGTCCCCTGGCTCCTGTCTGAATACCTCGAACAAGATGCATGGTGAGATACTCCATGAACAATAACGCCTTGCAACATCCGTGGTTTGAACAAACGCTTACGCCGCCCATCAAGCTCTAGTTATATTGCTGGTCATGTTCTCCCACACGCTTCTACAGGAGGGCACATGCATACACAGGTTACACCGGCCTCAAACGTGCCAGGTATCGCCATTGTCATGTTCCAAGGCCCAGGACCGATACTCACTGTATGCTGACTAGGTGGCGGAGGGCCCGTCGGTGGAGGTGCATTCGACGGCGATGGTGGGGCATCTGGCGCCGGTGGGTTTGGTGACGGCGGACTCCACGGCGCGGGCATGGGAGGGACAGGATTTGGTGGCGGCGTCGCCGCAGGCGCTGATGGCATTGCGAGACTGGCGGTGACACTCCCATTGTAGACCACGACACCCCTCTGAAGCGCTGCGTTGAGGGGGCTGATGCCCTCGAGGGCGAGGCTCGAGGCTCCCGGATCGACCTTGCAAGCGAGGGTGGACGCCAGGACCAGCGCGGCGCCCTGGATGTTCTGCACTTGGATGAGGACGACCCTCGCGACGCCGAGGCGGTCGAAGAGGGGCTTCTGGCTGATGAGATCCGTGACGGTGACGTTGACGTTGGAGACCAGGCTGTCAGTCGTGGCCTTGAGGTTGGACGTGTCCGAGGGGCCCAGGGGCTGAGACGCGTTGATTGACGCCGTCGCCTGCTGGATGACCTCGAAGCCGTCGATGCTGCTGAAGAGGACTTATGGGTTTGCTGGGTCGCTGAGGATGGCGCGGAACATCATCTTGGAAGCGGTGTGGCTGAAGGTCACACCAAAAATTCGTGATCAAATTGTAAAAAATCATGGTAGCGCGGCCTGTGATAATTTCACCTGCATTTACGATATCTTGGCACCTGGCCGCCCCGGCATTCCGTGTGTGCCTCCTACATAAGCTGGAAAGCGATCATTCCGTGTAGGACGTCCCCAGGCCAGTCATTATTTGGAGGCAGACGGTCTTGGGCTTGGTTCCTGATACGCTACCTTCGGCTCCGATTGAGTGTGGTTATACAAGCAAGTGTTACGGTGCCGCAAAGGGGCCGCTGAGGGGCCAATCTAGGAAATTGAATTCACCGGCAGGGCATTCTTTTCCACCCCCGCTATTTGGCCTGACCAATTGGGGCCTAGCACCCAATAAATGGGACTCTGTGCCTTTTATGCCTGATATATAAATGGAGTGCAGTTTGAAAAGGCAGATTGGGCAGGACATCATATTGGGGGCTGTTTCTGAGGAGATTTCGTGCAACTGCAAATATCTATTTCAGCTGACTGGTCACCATTTCAGACAGGTATCTCTGCCGTTCTTGATTGTCCAGTATCGGGGGGAACTATGTTACCACATTCGATCTCTGTCTCAAGCAAGAGTCATATTCATACACAAGCAACTCAACAACCTTTACCGTCACATGAAATGGACTGCGACCCAGGCACTGCTGATGTATACACTCGGGAACCTTTCACTGGGTACCCATGGCAGAGATTCCATCTTTGCGATGGGGGAAAGAAAGACTTGGACAGAGCTAGGCCTTGATGACGGACCCCTGGAGCACAACGCTGGAGAATCGGGGACTTATTCCAGGAGCGGGTCCGATCATGGCTATAGAGGCGGAGCCTCCCCTTCATCAATGCCAGCCTTGACGGACCCCGCAGTTCCCGATCAGTCACTTGTTCACGCATACCCGGTGCAGCACGGACACCCCCAGTTATGATACCTCGCGAGCTCGGGACGATATCACGGATAATCAAGAGTCTGCTCATAGGCTGTTGGAAGAGAGAGACCCCGCTGGCCCGCCACAACCTGTTGAGCCACACATCAGACGCCCCAATACAGAATCGTTCTGTCTGCCATTCTGTCTGCGAAGGACGGCTTATGTCCTTTTTATGGTCGGCTTTATCCTGGAGGCTGCGATCCTCGAAAGACCTTTTGCTGTCTCACACCGAAATTCTGACCTATCTCCCGGTAAGATGTTCGCATGATACTTGTGGAGTTACGGGACAACGGGGATTCTTACCATTACTGCTGCCTTTTGGCACCGTGTTGATTACGAAACAAAGGTGTTCGCGCCCTGGCTCAGAGCATATCCAGTCACTACCAGCAAAAATGCCCTTCTCGTCGACTACATCGATGCCTGGTCACTGCTGATCCCCTACCGGGCTCTACGCAACCGGGATTATGATGTGTTTTACAGCTCTACAATATCCTTGCTACTCCAGATCTTGATCATCCTCTCCAGTCCCGACAAATGTATGTAGTCAACAATGCCGAGCCTGTATTCCTTACGAGTCGATTTGTCGATGACCCAGCGCACTTAAGTAATAGCAAGTCCCTACTCCCATCCTACATCACTATGGGAGCAGAAGCACCGAATGGTAGTTTGACTGAATTAATATATAGCTATTCTACCTATCCCGAAGGTTGCACGGCGGAATTTGCTTACCAGACATTTTACCCGGTCTCGTCAAGTCTGGTGAAGTTGGAGACGACTCTTCACGGGCTAGCTTTGGGACTTGAATGTGAGACAGCAAGTATAGAAAAGATGGTATCAGTGCCACAGATCGTCTATGACGGGGACGATGAGCTTCTCTTGCGAGGAGGTGGTCCAGACTTCGAAATCAGTTACCAAGGTTGCCAAACAAATATCTACTGGGACATATTTCCACACGAAGGCTGGAACAAAAATAACGAGACTTTTCGCGAGCATGCGATGATACTTTCTCGTGTGCCTGGGTCCGTTAGCCACCAGTGCAATGCAACTAATGACCGGGCAGCTCATCGCCTGGTCTCCTTGTCCGCGGATCTGGAGGGGCGCTCAAACAACCGAAGCATCATTTAAGAAGGAAAAGAGGCGGTCTGGGTCAACTTTGATGCGACTGCTTCACAAGCTATTGCATTGGTTTGCACTCCTTTATTGGAACAAGCTTTACTTGATGTGTCTCGGGATACGGTAGTGGTGGTGTGCAGAGTGTTGCACGCCGCAGCGGAAACCTTACTGATTTCTGAAGTGCTATCCACCCCTGGGACTTCATCGACTTTCTCCTAGATCAAAACATCATTGGAAACACCACGTATAACGTCACAGTGGGAAAAACGACTGTTTGGGCTGATAGTCAATGTCAAGCCATCTTGGGATTCTCTGGTCAGTCATATACTGGGGGCACCCGGGCTTTTGAAAGACACGGCTTCACTACAAGATGTTTTGGCTAAATTTGTGGCAAGCTACGCAACGACCACAGCCCATACGATACTTACGGAGAGGGCCAACATCACATCTACGGGGGCTTCTTCAAGTATTCTGGTGCGCTTTGGATCCAGCCAATTGCGTGCCAGATGACGGTTGCGCTGCTGGCTCAACTCGTCCTGATAATCCTGGGGTCTCAGTTCGGCCCAAAAAAACAAGTTGATACGCAGGATCAACCCTGGATCAATTGCGGCGGCGACAATACTCGCTGGCAAAGGTGCATATTCGACCTTTCCGGGGACTCTAGGGCCAGCAAAAATAGAAATATTGCACACATCGCTTGACAGATTCCCATATGGCCATGGCCCTTCATATTCGTATTCTTTGCAGCATCCTGCTGCCATGGTGGAAGGCAATTCAAGCAGGACGAGCACACAGGCGCGGCCAGCCTCATCCCGCAATTCGGCTTTTCAGAACCCACTTCCACTACGACCAGTCAGCCAGACTGCACTGACTCTTATTATAGTAGGATGCGGAACCACATTGCTAGTTTTGCTTCCGAAATCTGCGAACGAGCATAGTTTGATGGACACTGTGGATTCGAGATACATGCTCTTGGCTTGGACGACGGTACCGGCAACAATCATGACCATGATTTCATGGTGGCTGTCATCTATCGATATTCAAGTCCGACTTTTGGCCCCATATCAATCTCTGATGCGCAACAAGTGCAGTGGCTCAGTTCTTCGGATAGATTTGTTACGAGGGCTTCTTCCACTTGTCCTGTACCAGGAACTGAAAACCACGAACTATACTGCGGCATCAACCACGCTTGCTGCTCTGTTTGCAGCCAGTTTGGCCACGGTTTCTGCCCCTTTGTTCTATGTTCTCACCTTTCCTGTCTCAAGACCTGTCGAGCTGTCACAATCCACGGCCTTCTTGACACCGACACCAAAACCAACCCTGGTAGTCAACGAGTCCTATGGTTCCTGGTTACAACTTCCATCATGCGAAGAAACTTCTCTTCTTTCATCTTTAATACTCGAGACAAGCATGTCATACACACAGGGATCTTATCAAAACCTAGTCTTTCCCAAGGTTCTCCATTACCCCTCGCGAGATCGACAATGCCTTGTAAACAAATAACGTTTCTTCAGCTACTATCAACGTTATAGCACCGGCACTGAGGCCACTTTTATTTTGCTGGGTATACTCTCCATCTGATATAGTAGCTTTCTACGTGCGCAATCATTCGGTGCCCTGGACATGAAGCCAATGAATGGTATTGTTATTGACCTCACTGTGGAACTCTGCAACTCTGCGTGGCTTGAGCCGGATCCCGTCTTTGGCTTTTCAACAGCTTTCTTCGAAACTGGAAACCTCTCGGAACCCCTGTCTGCCGCCGTAACTACGAGGCAAGATGCAGCGACATTTATGACGGCTTGCAGCGGCTTGCAGTACATTTGGGGCTTTCACGATGCATCTTCTGGTCCCATCACCAACATATCGGCAGTTGGTTGCAATAGAAGCGTGGAGCTTGTGGACGCCACGTTCTGCCTTTCCTGGCCGGACCTGAGTCAAGAACTTCTTGATCCGCCCAAGGCTAACGAATCAACTGCAAGGCCTATTCGCGGTCATGGAGAGATTGATACATTTTCATCCTATGACATTTACTCTGGCCTTCCTTCGCTGCCGGTTGGGGAGGACATTGTCTTCGACGAGTGCTTTCAGCAACTGGGAACGTCGCAATATGTCATATCTATCTCTGCAATCGGGGACCCCACTCAGGCCGATGTCGTCATGAAGGCCATCAGGTTCCAGCATGGCATCATTGAGGCACAATTTCTGAGCAGCAACTATCGTATGGACATGAAATCTTCGACTGTAACGGACAATGCAACATCGGTATTGGATCCGACCTTATTCAATAATTCAACATCGGGTAACTCGCCCAGATACTCAGCAACTGTGACATTCCCGTTCGGAAGCCACCGTGCTGCCCAGGATCCCACCGCCACGGCGATACTGGAAGCCTGTTTCTGGGCATCTTGATATTATTAATTACGGGTTGGCGGTTCCGCTCGAGCGAGCCCGCATTGCCGCGGAGCACGTCGAGTGTTGGAAGAGTACTTGCTCTTCTAGCTGGGGGCCATATTTTGGAGCATATATATAGCGGAGGCCCGGAGCCACTTTGCTGGAACATCTTGAAGTCTCGACTGGGGGAGGATTCAGAATTCTACCTGGGATGGGATCCGTAGAATACTGATGAGGGATTCGAGCAACGACGATTTGGTGCCTGGATTGTTAAGTAATATGGGCGAGCAAGAAGTGTACTCTGGCGAGCTTGCTATCGTAGAAGATGTCACTATTTTCTGAGTGACAGACTATCGTATTTTGAACCTATTGTTTCCGGTATTATGTTTATCATCTATCGCTGGGACTCTCAGTGTTTACGGCTGTATAAAGGGATTGCCTCCCGGCTTTTCCCAGAGAGTACTGTGACCGGATTCAGAACGAGACCAACGACCGGAAAACAAATTTTGCGTCATAAATCATGAATACGAATCGGGCCCCTTCCAGTAAAATTGGTACCATTTACACAAAGGAAAAGGCCATTCTACAAGATACCTCTGTTTGTGGCTCCACTTTGCTCAAGTGGGATCAGAGGTGTAGTGCCTACATGCAGTTTAGGGCGAGGAGACTCTTTCTTCCGTGGCAGCCCCCGATGGGACGCGTGACACGACAATTCAAGCCTGCATATCGCCATCCGTGCCAATTTCGCGACGCGTAATCGTGCGAGAATCGTGCGCAAACGTGCGCAACTGGGCTGGCTATGAAGTCCGGGCCGGCTCAGATTTCCCCAAGGCTCGAGCCTTGACACTGCACATACGTCTTGCTTAGCCTTTATGAAGAGAATTCAGGGCCGTCAAATGCATTTTACATGTTGTGAGCAGCCCTCAACCAGTAATCTTTGCCAAGTTCTGCGGCAGTATTTGCGTTTTTCGTCGTCGTGAGGGGCCTAGACGGGTTGAGTACGTACTGTAAGCAGGGCCTGCAGGTCTCACATCATGACGCAGCCCCTCATCTGTATGTCATCAATTACCGTACTTCTTCCTTACGAACCTTCATCCCCTTTACATGCAGCAGCCATCAAATACAAGCCGTGAGCAGCAAGCTATGTGCCGGTTTGCCGATTACGTGACGCCTGAGCACGAGATCCGAGAGGTTGGGGCGGTGGGCTGGTCTGCCTAAAAGACAAAACAAATTAAAAATAACCCCAGAAGGACTGTTCCATTCCGTCCCGTTTCGCCTAATGGGCTCTAAGTGCTGCTAATGCGGTGCGGGTCGTAGCGCAGCTGATTCCCCCCTCTTCGGATCGCTGGTTCGGCCCATCAGCTATGACCACCGCATCCGCGAAATAAAGTGCCGATCCACAAGCTCCTTTATGCAGAGAGTCAATATTGTCAGCCTTTAGATCCCCCTACAAGGATGAAGCTCCAGGGGGGGCCATGACTACGGGACTCCGGCGCACCACAGAAACCCCTGCAGCCCGCCGGGCAACCGTCCGAACAAGCTTTGCTAAGCTCTCGCTAAAATCTTTCACGAGGTCTTGTGCCAGGTCCACCCATGTTTAATGATGTGTTCGACTCTCGTGTCCCCACTGCAGAACCTTTTTCTCCGGCGGCGCGTGCGTGCTGACCCAGCCTCATGGTGTCTGCCTCCTTTGTTATCATTCGGTATATATTTGAGCAAGTGTTTCCTTCGTATTTGCCAGATGAATATGATTATCATTCGTCTCTGTTACATTCTCTCCGCCTCTTTATTTTTCTCCGACCCAGATTCATTCGTTTCGTAATCTGCTGGTAGATCCTCTCGCTCACGATGTTCTTCCGTGCTAGTCCATCGCTTTTGCTTCCCTTTCTGGCTGCTTTACATGGAGCCTGTGCACAGCAAACCTCCAATACTAGCAGTACAGCAAGTAATAACACCTCATACGCAACCTTCAGCGGTAATGTTGCCTCAACCATCCTTGTCGTCGCAGCCGATGACGCAACAGCAACTGTTGCGGCTCAGGGATTAAATGGCTATGGCATCCCATACCAAAAGCTAGTTGTCCCACAGACCGGTGCTGCCCTTCCCACGCTGAGCTCCTCAGCCGGTGGTAACTACGGTGGCATCATCGTTGCAAATGGCATCATCTATGAGTACAGCGCCAACAACTATTCGAGTGCTCTTACAAATGATCAATGGAATACCCTTTACGACTACCAGATCACTTATGGAGTGCGTATGGTACAATATGGCATATTCCCCACTCTTGACCACGGAGTGCTCGCCTCGGGCGGCTGCTGCAACACCGGCGTCTTGCAACCCATTTATCTTACCAACACAACTGCATTTTCACAAGCTGGTCTAAAGGCGAACGCTGAGCTGGACACGTCGGGTCTGTATCATTACCCCTCTACCATTTCAAACACGACAACGACCACCTCTATTGCGGAATTCGGAGCTTCAAGCGACGGCACCTCGGGCAACGGCACTGCTGCCGTCATCAACAACTTCGAGTCTGGCCGCCAGCAAATGGTTTTCTTCATCGATGTCGCACCAAACTGGTCGGCTACCTCGTCAGTGCTTCAGCATGTGTACATCACTTGGCTCACGAGGGGCTTGTACGCAGGCTACCGCCGTGTCCACCTGAACACTCAGATTGATGACATGTTCCTCGAGACGGACTTGTATCTGCCCAATGGTACGACCTACCGTGTTACCCCAGACGACCTGACTGGAATTGTCAACTGGCTACCTTCGGTTCGGGCCATCATGCCCCCGGGGAGCAACTGGTCCGTGGAAATCGGATTCAACGGGAATGGAAACATTGAACAGTCAGAGAATTCCGACCAGGGGTACGAGACTTGTTCGCCCGATTCCATCGAGTATGGGGACCAGCCAGACACCGCATTGGAGTTCCAGAAGCCACTGGGGACAGGTACAGACATCTGGCCGGCCACGCCAACTACGTACAACTACTCTCTGGACTGCCTCAACCTCGACCCGTTGAAGAAGTGGTTTGACACAAATGTTCACTACTTCAACACCATCAGCCACACTTTTACCCACGAAAACCAGGACAACGCTACGTATTCAGACGTCCTCAAGGAGATCGAGTTCAACCAGGCCTGGCTCGCTGCGTCTGGCATCGGCTCGGGCAACTTCACCGCGAATGGCCTCATCCCTCCGGCTATTACCGGCCTGCACAACGGAGACGCCTTGCGAGCGTGGCACGACGCCGGCCTTGTCCAGTGTGTTGGTGACAATAGCAGAACCGTGCTCCGCAACCAGCAAAATGACATGTGGCCTTACATCACTACGGATGCCTCTAATGGATTCGCCGGTATCCAAGTCAACGGCCGGTGGCCGACGAGAATCTACTTCAACTGCGACACCAGTGATTGCACCACGCAGGAGTGGATCAACACATCGGCCGGCCAAGGTACATTCAACGACCTCCTGGCAGCGGAGAAAGCCGACAGCATCCGCTACCTGACAGGTCTTTATCACGATGCTTTCATGTTCCATCAGGCCAACCTCCGGACGACCGGGGACCTTGGCACGACAACCATCAACGGCGTTTCTTCTACCATCGGTATCTTCCAGGCCTGGGTGGAGACTGTCGTCCAAGAATTCGTCCGCCTCGTGGATTGGCCCATCATCACCCTGCAGCAAGTAGATGTATGTACCTATCGTATCCCCCTTTCCACCGTACACTCACCCCTTCTGTTACATAGTACCCGTAATCCAATCTGTATGAGACCAATATACTAACAAAGAGCTTCTTTCTTCACAGTTCTCTGCCCAGTTCGCCAATCGCATGACCCGTGACGGCTGCTCCTACGGTCTCAACTATGAGATCACCTCAGGGAGCATCACCGGCGTCACAGTCACAGCCAATGGAAACACCTGCGGCGCACCAATTCCCGTAACCGTGCCAGGCTCCGTGACTGACACGCAAGGATTCATAACCGAGCAGATTGGATCGGACCCATTGACAATTTGGGTGGCCCTGTCGGGCTCGCCTGTCACTTTCACTCTGTCACAACCTGTTGCCCTATGAGCAGAAGTGTAGGGGGAATAAATGAGGCTTTCTTATTTTTAGTCTCCAGTAATAGTATTATTAGTAGCTTCGGAATGTTATGATTACATGTCCTGTTTATTTTGGATTAAGACATTCTCCTGCAGGCGAATTGCAGTCTGCGTGAAGCCCAACCTGGGACCATTCTTGATAACGGTGCAAGATCCGGGAGGGAGAGTAACGGGATGGATCAATCCTTTCGGCCCTCTTGGCCCGGCTTAGCACCGCAATAATGCTGCCTGTGGGGCGCCACACCCTTGGAGCTGAAGGTGGATTTTCAGCCAACAGGCCAATACGTCTGCGCTTATTGGCCCATGCATTTCGCCAACGGGCACTTGCGAGTATCTTAAAAGCTAGCTTTCAACCCATCTCTTACCTTTGCTCTTTTCTTCTTCTCTGGCTTCTCTTTGGCGTCTCTTCTCTTCAAGACCAATTCACTCGTCGGGCATCTTTCAAGATGGCGTGGTTAACAATTTCATCCAGCGCCGGCGTGTTGTTGTGCACTGGCCTCGCATACGTGGCCCATGCCTTTTACAGCCATCGGCGCAAGATCAATGAGCTCAGAAAACAAGGAGTGGTGAGTGTCGCACACCCGGATTAACGTCCACAGCAACCGTCAGCGCCATGCTGACACGACTGGCAGCCAATGCCAAAAGGATGGAACTGGATCACAGGTCACCTCCTTGTGCTCCAGAAATACCTGGATGGTATCCCTCCCGACGCAGCCGTGGCGTTCGCAATGCGAGACCTGTGCTGGGAATTCAAAGAAACCGAGCTTTTCCTCATCGACTTCTGGCCTATATATCCTTCTCTCTATACAATCTTCGGCCCTGAACCCATCAGCCAGATCTGCAACAAGTATAACCTTCCGAAGCCTCTCGTCTCCGCTACATCTATGCGACCCGTGACCGGTGGCCCGGACCTAGTCTCCATGAACGGAGATGAGTGGAAGTACTGGAGGTCCCTGTTCAACCCTGGCTTCAGCACTGGCGCTGTGCTGAACCACGTCCCTCACATCGTTGACTCGGTCCTGGTGTTTCGCAACAAGTTGATTGAGAATATCGGGAAAGGCATGTTTTCATTGGACGAGTTGACAACGAAGCTCACCCAGGAGGTCATTCTCAAAGTCACATTGTAAGTGCCTTCTCTCCGGCAAATCTTCTCAAATTACTAATGACCCAAGGGATGACGATTCGCATCATCAGGAGTCACCTAGTGTCCTCGCAACGGCGCTTGACCACATCTTGAACTGGCACTCCTTTTGGGATCCTCGCAAACTGATGCACCCCCTTCGGCCCGTGGTGCAGTGGTATTACGGACGAATTGTGAACGACCATGTTCGCCAGGTGCTGGACAAGCGATTCCAGGAAATCAGGACGTCACATGGAGTCGATGCGAATGGAAAAGCAGGAAAGTCCAAGACTACAAAGTCTGTCACCACGCTGGCACTCGAAGCATACTTAGCCGAGAGGCCAGAGGGGGCTGCTGTCAAAAATGGCAAACTGGACGACAGGTTTGCACATTACGCAGCATCCCAGATTCGGCTTTTCCTCTTTGCAGGCACTGATACGAGCGCCTCCATGATGGTTTACATCTATTACATGCTCGCCAAGCACCCCGAATGGCTCAAGAAAATGAGGGACGAGCATGACGAGGTGTTTGGCAAAGACCCAAACGCCGCAGCAAGCGTCTTGAAAGAGACTCCCAACCTGCTGAACAACTGCAAGCTCACAGTAGCTATCATCAAGGAGACGCTTCGCCTCTACGCGCCTGCTGGGACGGTACGCTCCGGAACCCCGGGAACCACTATCACTGACCTCAAGGGCAACGAGCAGCCGATGGACTACGTCGGCGCGAATGTTCTTCACCAGGCTCTCCACTTCAACCCCCGGGTATGGCCGAGGCCCAAGGAATTCCTGCCCGAGAGGTTCCTCGTAGGGCCCGAGCATGAGCTGTACCCGGATCCGGCAGCATTCCGGATCTTCGAGCAGGGTCCGAGGAACTGCGTCGGGCAGACCCTGGTATGGAACGAGCTTCGCGTGGCTGTCATTCTCACCTGCAGGGATCTCGAGATACGGGATGCTTATGATGAGTTTGATGCGAAGAGGGAGAGGGAGCTCGGCGTTGTCGAGAAGATGAAGCGGATGCTGTTTGGTCAACCTGTCAGAACTGTACATGGCGAACGTGCATATCAGACGGACTCCGGGGGACTGCATCCCGCGAACGGGTATCCCTGCCATGTGAAGTGGACGAGCAATTTTCCATAGAGGTTCTGCCAGAAAGTATAGAGAGAAAAAGAGAGACATTTGAATGCATCTTCGTTCCACTCGACGTCGCTTATGCGCTCGGCGGCCAGGTCGAACCACTTCTTCCTCCGCATGTTGAACCCTTTGATCATGGGTGGGAGTAATAGCTCGAACTTGTCGTCCGACGGCTCTTCCTTTGCCATGGCTTCTGGTACTAACTCGTCTTGCAGCTCAGAAGTAGGCCCTGTTGAGTATTTATTGCTCTTGTGGAGAGTGCGATGCGCCTTCAGATCAATCATATACCGCTCTTCCATGTGCATAAAGTCGGAAATGCACCACGATACCACGATCTTAACCAACGATCATAGTACGGCGGGTGTTGCCCACCATAGTATCTTGGTTGCCATCCGCCTGTTCTTCGTGCGAAACCAATTTGCGGGTTCGACATTTGCAAAATGCTTTACCGCGTCGGCGGAGCTTCTGTACGACCTCTTGGGGTGCGAACTGGATCGAAAAGACTTCGAGATCGCTGATGGGGATGTTCTCGTTTGTGCGTTCAGCATCCTCAGCCCGTGCTCTTGACCCATAAGTTATGCCGGGGCCTGGACCCGGGTCATGCTCTGTCACTATAGAAAAGAATAGCTCAAGATGCCTCCGCTGGAAACTGCCGTCGAACTCCCAATTCCATGCTAAAATCTTTTAATTTTGGACCCAGACCCTGTCGCTGACCATCCCTTTGGATGCCTTTTCTGTTCCGTACAGAGGGATCTGACATGTCCTGTTGACGATGGCTGTGGCATGCTCTCGTGTAGTCCGGTAAGTTTTGACGTGCTTGGCCCATGACTTCGCCACCCAGCCTAAACACCAATTTGTCTTCCTTTGGACCAAGAAGTCACCTGGTTTGAACAGATGATTTATGCAGCCTGAGGTGGTTTTGCAGTTGGACAGCGAAGTGTCCACTGCAGTGTATTCATCTCCGTGCTTCTGCAGAACGTAGTTCCATAGCAAACTTAATTGTTCCTGAGCCGCCTGTTTCTCGGTGTTGTTCAGGGCGAGTATGTAGCCTCATTGGTGAAAAACAAAAATATAAGGGGCAGGCAATTCCGAAGTTGCCTTGAAGTCATTCCACAAATCCTCTTATATGTCCTGCGACCCTAGAAGGTGTCTCATAGCTTCAGTCAGTTCCTTCGTAATCGGCTTGATGGACTCATTGATGATGATTTCGGGGGGAGCATCGGTCTCCGACGTATCTATGTCTATCTCAGGGCTCTGGGCGGTGTAAGTCTTGAAGATGATAAAGGCAATGCCCTTGTTTCTCTCCAGAAACAAGTCAAAGTTTTGGACTGGAACTTTACACTGCAGCGCTCCCTTGTCGGCAGAGCCAATCCATTCTGGAGCATCAAAGAATGGAGCCGATAGAAAAGATTCCCAAGAATCTGGACGGTTGCGCCGTGTTTCAGCGACCTTGTATGACCAGATCCGGTACAGTGTGAGATGCCGGTGGGTTGGCCGCGGGTTTGAAATGGATGCCGTCTTGAGATACGTAGCCCTCTTCGCTAATCGGCCGATATAATCCTGAAGCTTCTCTAGGTCAAGGCCCAAAATTTGATCATTGAACTTAGTTTCAGCACTAGAGTCTGAAAGCCGGCGTTTGCTCGTGAGGGATGACTGATGGCCGGCAGCACTGCTAGGTACTTCCACTTTTCCTGCGGACTGGGTCAAGAGCTGTCATGGCGTGAGAATCCAAGGATTTCACTCCATGAGCTGCTTTATTTTATTTTGATATTGCTCCCAGAGCTGTCTTCGTTTATTTTGCTGTTCTAACAGCATCAATTGCACCTGGTAATCTTGAAGTGCATGTGAGCTCCCTCCGACTTCCGGCGACAACGGTGGGTCCTTTGGTACAGCGGAAAGATTTCTTTCTTCAAGCTTAGAAATATGGCTCAAGTCGTAGGATATGGTTATAGATCGGGCTTCTTGTAAGTTGCCAGTAGTATTTATCGATTAGCATCGTGACCTTGTAGTCCAGCAGTGGAAAGTGTACGTGCCCAAGAGCTTGGGATGCAGTTGCTTCCTCGCCAATACCCTCAAAATCTTGTAAGTTTCTGTCACTGGTGCCAGTAGCACTTGAAGGCTCCTCGTCTGACTCTTCCTGTTCGCTGCTGGTTTCTGATTCTATGCCGGGTTCGCTTGGAGATTTCAAATCATCGCGCGCATCTGCTGCTTTGTCGTCTCCTTGATCTTCTATAGTGCCGGTGCTGGATCTAGAATCTTTGCTCACGCCGTGGGGCACGAACCGAGTGGAATCGACGGCAGTCAAATGGTGAGACGCGTTACACGGCAGGTCACTAGGTCTGCATGGCCCTCAAATGTGGCTTAGGGCTTACGCAGGCTCGAGTTTGGAGCAGGAGAGCCATCCTTCGAACGCGCCCATCTCGAAACCGACTCCCATGACAGATTCCGTTCCGACGAGGACAACTTGAATTCGATATGAATGACAAGTTCAATCCGCAGCAATCAATCAAGAAGACTGATTCAATGCCCACGAAAGGCTGGATAACCAAGGCTTACGCCGGCGATGTGTTTGATGCAGAGTGAGTGAGGCCAGGAGTAGCCCTCAAATTGCTCCCATTGTATACAGTCTTGTTGCTGATGATTTACACCAGAGAGCCATTCAGACCAGCGCAAGAAGCGTTTCACGAGGCTCTTCAAATCTTCAAGCATACTTTGACCAAAGACCCTGCGAACCGGCGACTGGTAGATGGGCTTCTAGCGACATCTACGCTGGGAGACGTGTTGAACTTTGTCTTGGATGCCAAGAAGCGGCACGATGATGCAGCTTCGAGATCAAGGGTTCGAGAGGGCCTTGATGCGTTCTTCCGGCGCTTACTATATTACGGGAATATTATGGATGTCCTAGTGCAGCATCATCCCGAATATGTGTCTCTCGTGTGGGGCACCACGATAGTGACGGCGCTGTGTGAGATTTCCGCATCCCTCCCTTTGGTGGAAATTGTACTTGCATTATACCCAACCCCCATCATCAAGCATGCTGCATCTATGCTCTATGCCCACATCTCGCGGTTCCTCGTTCGAGCGTTGAAGTACTACGAGGAGAGCAGTCTCATGCGTGCTATTCACACCATCATAAGACCGGCGGCACTCAGATACGAATATTTGATTAATCTCATACGCCGCGACGCGGAAATGGTCAGAAGACATGCCGTCACGAGCAGTCAAGCGGAGGTCCGAGCAATTCACAACTGCATCACTGCCTTGAGTAACAAGCTGGAGACGGAGACAAGTGAGTCTAGAGCCGAGCGAGTGGAGATACAGATCAAGTTAAGCACACTAGAAAACTTGATTACCCAGGTTCAACATACCTTGGAGTTCCAAAACGCAGTCTACAAGAGTGCGCACATGGAGATCCGCACCGCCTTGTCGGATGTGCAGTTGAGATAAGCCTTGAGCATGGTCGCCTCCCAATGCAACATTGACCACAAGTCTCTGTTCCAGTCAGAACTGCAAATCATTGATACTAGAGGTGCCTTCCGGCAGAAGTCCAAGCAAAACACCACAGCCTTTTGGACGTCTACACAGCTGCACCAGTGGAGCAAGGCAGCAGCTTCGTCTACCATTGTGGTCAGTTCCACATTCCGACAGAGCCTTTAAATACGAAGGTGCTGCACGGAAATCACCAGGCAGTTGTTGAAGGATCGGGTGGCGGTGTTCTGGGTGCTGATGAGCAGAGACCGGAAGTACTCGCTCCTCGAGGCACTGAGGAGCCTCGTGACCAGGCGCTCAGCCTCGACTACGCACGACATATGGAACAGAGTATGTCGTTCCAGCTCGTCAAGTACCTGGACGCCACTTTCCAAGCTATTCTCAAGGTCATCATGATCTCTTCTGGCTTGGAGCTACGAAATTTAGGAAGTACTGGAGACGTCATTTTGGATCTTACGAGGAAAGTTGGTCGAACGAAGCAGAGAAGGGCGAGGAAAGAAGCCAAAAGGCATAGGAGGGTGGGGTTTTCTCATGATTTGTCCTTAGAATAGGTACTAACACCGCGAACTACCAGACTGAAGCAAACCTTCAGTTTCAAGTCTTGACCAACCCATGCTTAATGGGTGTAATTCCATTTTCAGCTTCCCGCCATCCATGTTCTCCAAAATTGAAAGGCTTGGCGATGGTTCCAATAAGTAGGAGTTCGACTTCTCGATTTGTGGCTGTAGTCCCCCAGACTTACCGAAGAGTACAGGCCCAGGGGTCACTCTTCGGCATTCGTGTGATGAGTCTTGTTTTAAGAGGTCACGGGCCATACCAGGATGAGTTTCAATCTTGCCCGTGCTATATTGCCTGAGGAAGACCTCTAACTAATTAACTACTCCTCGGCTTGTGAGTGAATTTCAATGTAAGTTCAAATGCAGCTGATCCTGCCTTAGCAGAAGCAAGAGAGCTCCTCAACTCGACGTAAGCCACATCACTTGTCAGGGAAGACTTGGTTGGGACCCATATAAGCTTGAATAATGCATTCAGGAAAGCTATCTGTACGTAGGCATATAATTGCATGCACCTGCAGTCACCTACCTAGTCATGGTAATCGCAATAATAACAGCCCCGCCATATAAAGAGAGCAACCTTCAAGGTATATGCGCATAAATATTTCCGTCCACAGTTCCACATGTCAATGAACGTCCGTTTCCAATTTGCGACTGTGACCAGCTCCGTTTGAGGCAAAACACCAGCAATCGTCCTTCAAGCTCCGAGAGTGACAGCCTTAGGGTTCGAGGTGTGCATTGCTAACCCATCAGCATCCCTCCCCAGCAAAATGTCATATGCAATGGCATGCTTCTTGCTGCGACTAAACATGGCTCTCTGGCGAGTATCTGGGGTCACCGATGTAGACCTTCGTGTAGATTTAAATATGTATTTTCTCCCATTGAGCTTTGTTGGCAGACCATTCCTCAAATCGAAACCTAGATTGTGGTCAATGCTTGATAGAAGTTGGATCAAATTCGGCGCAAAAGGAATATAGAGTTGTCATACTTTCTGGCTTGTTTATCAGCTCCTTGATCCGTGTCACATCAACCTCGTAGCCCCGTTCCTGTGTATCAACCAGGTACAACGCATTATCCTGGGCAGTGAAGTCAGCGTCCCGAAGTTTTGTTGAAGGTTGCTCCGAGCGATCAGACCAGGCATTCTGACCTTAACTACCACTTCTCCTCCAAGAACATGCGTTTCGAGCCAAGCACCGCTCTCCCCCATGTCACTGGCTACGGACGCACCGTGTACATCTGGTGGAGTGTCTGGGTCGCTATTCGTCCCCAAATAAAACACAAAACAATGCGCAAGTTCGTGAAATATGATAGCGCCTAGTAACGCCTGGTAGGTAACGGCGAGATCGCTGCACTCCTTGCGGGCCCGGGCAAAAGCCTTCAAGTCTTTGACGTTTTTCTGAGCCCCACTTGCAAATAGCTCGGCTCGCCTTGTATCGTTCTGTAGGCATCTTCCAAAAAGCTAAGACGAGATAGATTCAGTGATGGCTGTCGTGACAAAGGGCTATGGTGGGTAAAAGGTTCCTGCATACCTCCTCGTCGAGGACTACACTGGTCAGGGCTTTCGGGTCCAGCCGGAAGAAATCAGGAAGAGAGTATCCCAACTCGAACGTAGTCTCTGCATATGTACCGCTGATTGGCGTTGCGCTAACACGGAGCTTTGTAGTTTGGGTCCGATACTGCTCCAGGAAGTATTTGACATAATCTCTCATCTTTGTTCCATCTCCTGGCCAACGATAGCCAGTCTCTTCCGAATTGCTGTTCCATTCCTTGACACATCGGAGCCCAAGCTGTACCAACTTGGCGGTGGTGTCAGGCCTTTCGAGTAAACGCATAGCAAAGTTGTAAGCATCGGCTAACTTTTGATTACCACTCGTGTTAATCTTGTCCGTGATGTGAACTCTTGGGTCCCGTATTTTGCCTCTCAGGGCAGTCCGTGTATCAATGATGCATTTTCGTTTTTGGTATCAAGATGGTTGGGAAGTAGAGGTCTGAGAGACTGGTTTTCTGGACTCACCAAGAGAAATTCACGACTGTTTGGCTCGAAGGGATTCCAGTCGTGCGTGCCCAAAGCTGTGTTGGGGACACCCCTAAGAGGCTGGAATGCCCCCAGCTTTGAGGACTTGGCAGCCGGGGGCTTATTTCCAGACGCAGAAGCTTGAAGCTTGGGGCGCTGTGAGAGACCTGCGGCCCTTTTGCTGCTGTCAGATCCTTTAGCCGCATTCTGGGCTCCTTTCTTGCCGCTTCCCGCAGCCCTATTTCCGTTGTTTTGAGCAGCCGAATTCACGGAAGCATTGTTACCTGGTTGAGCACCTTGAGTGTCTCTCGGTTTATCGTTGCTGGGCATATTGGTTGATTGCTTCCTGGCAACAAATAGCACGCAGTATATATCGTAGTAGAAAACGAAAGATTTTAAGTTGTAGAAGTGTAATTGATGTATTTTTATTGACTCTGTTGCAAATGGTATCATGGCCCGGATGAGCCAGGATTTATATACTTCGTGCACCTTTCAAAAGCTCAAGGGCCATCGCGATGTCCACTTTCATTCAAGGTAATGTTCACAAATAGACCGGCTCCACACGTATAACAAGTGCTGGCCGAGGGGCCAGTGGCCATATGCTGGTTATAGAATATGAAGGACGACATGGCTGCGCCAGCAACCATGGGCGCCCACCCCAAGCATCTCATGGCTCATGGCCTCCATGTTGGGGAGGGGAGGTCAAGTGAATTCGACCTACGGAACATGCCCTTCAACTGGTCGCGGCCTTGATTCCGAACCAAATATTGGAGTTAAAGTTGAGGGAAGCGGCACGAAAGCCAGGAGGAATGGGCCTCTGGTGGCCACTCCACGCGCCTTTGTGCCACATGATGTAGGCGGTCAGTTGGTAGAAGACATAGAGTGGTTAAGACCTGAGAAAATCAGTGCTCAAAATAGCAACAGGTAAGTGGGTACCTAGGTAGCACGCAGGCGGGTAACTGTATGTATGGAGGTGGCACAGCGACATGCGTCAACGTAAAAACCAACGGTCTGGGTTGCTGCCGGGCCCGCGAAAGCTGAAACTGTGTGACTTTCAGAGGGGAAGATTCTAATACCCCTCTTTTCCCTTCCTGAAACAGTGGCGGCTGAGTGGCCGTTTTGATGAGCCAGCACTTCTATAAATCTGTCGACAGCTGACCACGAATCCAGTTTCTCTGCACAGGAACACAACGCAGTGACGCTAGTGTGATGAGTGACTCACGTGGTCCTGCCCCTCAGTGCCTTTTGCCGAACCATTCAATCTATTCATTCCCGCGCTTCCAACCATTTCTCAACCCAACCATTTGGGCTCAGTCTCGATTGTTGCGACCATTCATGTTTCTGTTTCAATGAATGGATTTAGGGCTACCACCACACGCCATGGCCAAGATATCTCTGGAGCACCTTGATGCCGAGCATCTCCAGCCCTTTCGTCAGGCTCTTTCGAACCTCCTCAATACCACAGTAGCCGAGACCACGTATGCCCAGATCGTTGACGGTATGCCTCTATCGGCCGTATACAAGAGGAATCATTGGTATTCGAAGAATTTTCCAGTCGAGACCCACGACAATTTATGCCAGGGCTCCCTCGAGAAGGCGACAGAGTTTCGGTCGAAACTTAACTTCAATTCACTGCTATTTGCAGCAAAGGCAAGTTGAGCGCGTCCTAGTTCTCGTTCAGACCCACAATCGGACACTTTGTTTCCATACCAAGCTTTCTTGACTACCGTCTGACTTGCCAAAAGACCGTTCAAGCATATCAGGACACAGCTCCTGGGTCGGCGGCCTGGAAACTTCGGCTCCTCGAACTCCTCGCAATTGCGGTTCACGATATTGCCGCCATGCTCTGGAGCTTGGACGATGGTGTTCATAAACACGCGGAGGTTGAGGCCTGGCTCTCCAGTAGGCTTGAGAGCGGGCCACTTAGCTCGGACGAGCGGATCAACTTGCCGCCGCACACATGGTTCTGGCACTATGATTACTTGGATCACACACAGTATCCCAAGGGGGTCGCGGACATTGTCGGTTATTGGGCTGAAACACAGATATTTGGCGGAGTCGTATTGTTTGACCGTGGTGAGAGTGATGAGGAGGTAAGTGCATTGCATAAGCCCGATCCTAGCTCCCTGTTGTGTTCCCGTTACGGAATGCTAATAAAATGTCTAGTGTAATGGCGTCTACATCCACAACGCAAGGAACTCGCTGTACGGCTACACGATTGCACCCCCAACAGAAGATCAATTCAATGATTTACTTGACTTCCTCCTCTCTTCAAGCCCGGACGCCTCTCGGGGTTACCTTCCCATCGTCATTACTCGTGCCAACAAGTGGCGCTGGGACCCGTGGGATGCTATGGCAACCTACCATATCTATCGGGACCGCCACGAGAGACAGCTGCCGCCACGCGAAATGTACCGGCGTAAGCACAACGTGAAGGCCAAGGACTGGCCGGAGATCGCTGACGTGGCAACCCTGAGGAGAGATGCTATGGATGGAGAGCCCGTCAGCGAGGCCGAGAAGTCTGCCGCGAAGGAGCGCCTGAAGCAGATCACACCGTCATCCCGACACTGGGAGTTGTATGGCGATGAGATATGTAGGCTGCAGCCAGTCAAGAAGATGCAGGGGCGGCCGCCTTATTTCTTCGATGCATGAACGGGCTCAATGTGCCCAAGAACTCGGGGTCGATGCCTAGTTTGTCGAAACGTCGCTTCGCGGACCCCTTACACAGGAAAGAAACCTCTGTGAGCTGCTACCTGCAGGTGTGGGCATCCCAGCACTCTCGGAAGTTGTTTACCTTGCGCCGTCCAGTCAAAGTCTCGATGCATAATTTTAGTACTGCTGGAAAAGAAGACTAGCCATCATTCTGAACTCTTGCAATATACCGGGTCAAACTGTTATGAAGCCTTTCATTGACTGTGAATGATCTTTTCCTGGCTGCACTTTGCTCTGTATTCGTTGTATGGCTGGCTGAGCGAAATTGCAACTCCAGGTGCTGGAAAGCCTACAATACCCTGGTGGTGCCTTAATAGCGGTGTTGGAATGCCACAGGCCCTTTGTTCTAATATTGGATGATAATCGGGCACTTAAATAGCTGTATCTATTGTGAGTACCTATTGCAAGGTTCAAATTGATAACCGATACTGCATGTACACAAGCTGTTGCTGAGCCCTAGGAAGATAGACTTGCGTCACATGAAGCCTCATCAGCACTATGCCATGATTGAGGGACCAAACACGAATACGTATCGAAACCCTGCATTGATTTGAGTTGATGCTCCACATAGGGCCAGGTTCTATGAGGCTAATGGTAAAGGAGGAAAGTTCTGTCAAAAGCCCCTATGAAGTGAAGGACGGCCACCTCAAACTGAGCAAACTCATAAATACTTAGCTACCTACCTGCACAGCCTTCGCTCGGGGCTGGCTTGTTACATTTCCTTATGCAAAATAAAGCCAGATAGCCGTCAAACGTCGCCGTCTCTAACTTCTGTCTAGGTCTGAGACAGCGCACCCAGGCGACGCAACTCTTAAAGGCAGTCTTCGCCTTCTCGCTATTCATGTTGTAACTCAGTTCATACAGAGTTTGAGAGCAATCCATGCACTCTCAACTCAGCTTATGGATACTAATTTAAATATTTCGTATCATCTTATGGGCATGAGATGTAACAAGACGAGTAACTTATAGATTGATGCTGGAATTATTTACACTCAGAGAGTGGCACTTGAAAATGTGATTTATTGTGAACGCAGTAACTTGTCCTCTTAGTCACGAGTACATTTCGAAGACACCTGTATATATGCCTTCGATAAGAATCATAACTCAGCTGAAGAATTGAGGTCACGTAGCGACCAATATAATGGTGAGCTGGGTATTTACACACCAGGCTGTATACTTTACCGCGAGACAGTGGACTTGAATAGAACATGAGAGTACGTGAGCCCTTTATAAGCTGTTGTTGGTGAGGAAAACCCAAAAGACTAAGGGTAAATTGCGGCAAATGGTAGTTACTCGAAGTGAGATGGTCTAAAACAAAGAATTGGGTTGGACACGACTGGATAGACCAACTTAAACTACACATGTGCAGACACAGTATCGAATGTATACGATAATTTATCCCACATTGTCCTCATGTTGGAGGCCTTACAGGGTCAACAAAGACCAGCGTTCACCTTGAAAGTAGCATAGGCTAGTAGGGGTGGGGTGTATACAGCTGGGGCGAGATTCTGTTGCAGGAGACCAGGAATCGGACATGTGCTTAGTTTCCATAAGCAGAGCCATGCATAGTACATAGTATTTCTGTGACGGCCAGCTGAGTGTGTCGATATTGCTTATCCAAATGGCAGATCGTGAGTGCCTGGGTATGCCATTTAACTAGGCGTTAAAATGTCACCGGAACAGAGATCTACGAGACTTTGCAGGAGTTACATGTCCTATGGTCTAATTTTTGCGCATCACCTGCATACTTGAACCTTGACACTCCCATGCCAGTGACTGGTCGTATGAGCATACATTTTTTACGACCTGCATACTATACAGAGATGGTTCAAGATTTCTTCCATAGAGGTGCAACGTGTCCATGGCGTGCATAGCTATGCCACGGCAGTATTACCACTATAGGCCGGATCATTAAAAGTACATGCTAATTTACAGTGTAGCAAACAACGTGCAATCGATGGATTATTCTGATCCAAAATATTCGGGTGAAGGTATACCCGCGTATAGTAGCACCGCACGTGATGTTTCTCCCGGGCAAGTGTGCCCTCCCGAGCCACCACCCATTCACTTAGTCATTCCCCCATCACCACTGCAGAAGGCCAAACTCGTCTTCATACATTAGTCTTTCGTGGATCCTCCTCCTCCGCATGCGGATCGGCCCTAGGTCCAACGCCGAGCGGGCCTGTCGGGCCTGGGATGTACCCCCCGGAGGCTTGTTGTTGGCCCCCCATGTGCGCGATGATGGTGATGTTGCAGCGTGGGTGATGATCGCGGCACAGGGTGTGATAGGTACCGTACCCTTCCTAGTCTTTTCTCCCCCCCGTTGTCGTGCTCTGACCCGTGCAGCGTGTTGTGCTGTGCTCTGCTTTGGGCTGCTAATTGTTAGTGATGATGCGTGCCTGGCCCGTCGACATGCACAACCCCCGCGTGCATCCACCCGAGCATGGCGGCCGTGCCCGAGATCATTGAAAAGATGCGATTGCATCCGAGAAAGCAAGCGCTTTGATTGATCTGCCGTCATGACAAGGGTGATCCCTCCGGAGGTTAAAGTCGTCTGATGTTCGGCCGATGGGCTCTGAGATTGGCCATTGAATTATATCATTTTCTCTCCGAGGTTCCCGCCAGCATATGCTGGTTGGCACAGAGAGCGTGTTGGTTGTTAGTCGTCGTGATGGGCCTGCTATATCCGCATCTGCTATAGGCCCCGACGGATGAGTGAAAAGAGGATAGCGTGGCTTGTCAGTGATCTTGGTCGACATGGGGTCAGTGACGCGCCGCGTAATGGGCTATCTACGGATATGGGGAGTGGCTGCTCAAGTGGCTTGTAATGCATAAATCCAGTGGCTCATGCTCAATTGCATCTTCTATTTGGAAGGCGTCTGCTCCTGTCTGGAAACAGACACCGTCACAAGTCTGCGATGAACACGGATATCCGAAAAACGATCTCATCAGACTTGCCCGATCACGGACCACGATCCATGAACTGCCAACATCAGCAGCAGGACGTCCTTTCCCGCCAGGTCGCATCGAGCCTGAGCAGACCAGACGTCTACGTAGCCAGCCACACATGTGACAGCTGCAGCACATACGTCCGGAACTGCAGGTGGCATTCTCCAATGGCAGGGGCCAGGCGGGTGTTGTCCTACCAGCCTACGTGGGGTTGGAGTGAAAGAGATGCACACCACCACCCATCCACCGCGGGTGACAGCGACGGCTTCCGGAACCTGCAGCTGGCCGGGAAGGGCCTGGCTGGCATCCGTGCGTCGCATGCAAACTTGCAGGAACATATTCCTTCCGGTAATCAGCCATGGTCGATCCGGGGCCCGGGTTTGCCTGCCCAGATCGATGAAGAGTGGTCGTGTTGTGGTAATCAGTCACTGGTGACACATACAGAAAAGGCAACAGGGAAGAAGCCTCGTCGACATCTGCTACTCTCTGTTTGTTGTCGAGGTCATCCTCGTCGTCGCTCCCAACGTCCGCTAGCGAGTAGAGCCGAGGTCTGTTGGGCATGATGACCACAACGGCCGATGAAAAGGCGACAACCTGGCCAGAACAATCACACGTTGGCAAAAAAGGACGTTGGAAGTACTCGCTTCACTTCCGCGAGAACGGGGGTTGGCGACGGCCTAATGTGAATAGTCCCGCCGCCACGCGCAATCCGTGAGAGAGGCAGAGAGGGAGCCCCTCGTTTGTCTCGTTTGCCTCGTTGCCCTCGTCTGCCTCGTCTGCCTCGTCTGCCCTGTTTACCTCGTTGCCCTCCCTACTAGTAAGGAAGTCCCAAGCCCGTCTATCTGCCAGTCCAGTGGGGACTTTGGCTGCCACTCCCCTGAAGCAATCAAGAGATACCCTGCATGACAGGCCACATGCCAGGATGGCGATGCGGGGGCCCGCCGGAAGACAAGGGTTAGCAAGCAACCGAGTATGGATTTGGTGCGAGTGTGGGTGGGGGGTGGCGTGTTTAAAGTGGGCTCTCTTCCTCTACCATGAGAACTATTGTAGATACATACACGTGGGTATTCAGGCACACACACAGACTGGCACACAAGTACTGGTCCTTCCAAGGTTGCTTGCGTGATTGTCTTGTGCTGGGATAGGAGGGGAGGGAAGGGACGAGGCAGGTGGAGGGAGGAAGAGCGGGGCAAGTGCCAGAAAAACAGTCGAGCTTGGCGGAAGGTGCAATGGGACTGACATCGGGCGCTTATATCGGTACCGACTTTGCAGCTGGGAAGGAAAGGGGAGAGACTGGCTGCTAGATTTGGGTGGCAGGTCGCTTTGACTTCTTTTTGGGCGAGATGACAAGGGAGATCCCGTCCGTGCGATATGGTGTTGAACCGTTTGGGAGGGGCAGAGGAAGAAAAAAAGATACCCGGAGTTAGGTAGGATTAGGTTTGGATTGGTCGATTGGTCGATTGGCTGGTCAATTGGGAACTGGTCCCCTCTCCGCAGCTGCCCCTTCCCCCCAAAAGCTGCTGCCAACCCCTGCACACCTGTCCCCCCCTTCCTTGATGGGGCCCTGGTCCATGTCCTAGTCATGGTCCCTGAGCGCAGATGCAGGAGCAGGGCAGGAGCTGCTTGCTGGCCGCTGCTTCTCTTTCTCGTGCGATGGCAGGCCAAGGAACCAGGCTTGCCAGGCTTCGCCAGCCCATCGCATGTAACTCTCTGTATGTACTCCCGTACTCCGTACACTTCCATCATTACAAAAGCAATCCGCCCCGTGCTAGGCTGCCCTCCTCCTGGCGGAGACAAGCGTAATCTCGCGTGCCCCAGAAGCTTGTGATCTCGGGTCCTGTCTCGATCTTTCTTGGTGTTGTTGTTCTATATTTTGTTGCTGGTCTGATCTGTCACAAAAACCACATCGCGTATTGTGTTGTGACCTGTCAAGTCCCGCGCCGGAAAATCCCACGATCTTGGATCTTGGATCTCGCATCTCGCAGCTCGCATCCCGCATTGGCCCTTGCTTCTTTCGACAACCCACACTGCAGCAGCGTATGCCCCCATCCTCTCTCACCACCACCACCACCACAGCCACCACAACGACAGCCAAGATGCCTTTCACAGAGATCAACGGGAAGAAGATCTTCTACTCGTGGAAGCCGGCGAGCCGTGCCGGCCTCACCCTCTACTTCATCCACGGCCTGGGGGGAGCCCACTCGTTCTGGTCGCCCATCATCCCAGGCCTGGTCGAGGCTGGCTTCTCGTGCCTCGCCATCGATGTGCCAGGTTCGTCTACTCGTGCCACGCGACGGAAATACAGATAGAGCACAGATCAGCTCCTGGGGCGCGGCAATCGCTAACATGTGAACTCTGCCCCGCGCAACAGGCTTCGGACAGTCGCCCTACCATGGCAAGCCCCACGACCTGCACGAGATCACCGAAGACTGCATCGCCCTCCTCGAGAGCCTGGGCAAGTCGCTCGACCGCACCATAATAATCGGCGCCTCCATGGCGGGTATCGTCTGCTGCGAGATCGCCGTGCGGCACCAGGTCGCGGGCGTCGTGAGCGTCGGGCCCATCTGCCCGGGGCCCGAGACGAAAGAGGCGTTTGAGCACAGGGTCGAGGTTATCAAGAAGGGTATGATGAACAAGCACCACACTCTCCGGGGCAACAACCATGCGCCACTGGATGATCAAGAACAGGGCAGCAATCGCTGACACATCACCCGCAAAACAGAGGGCCTCGAGGGCATCGTGAACTCGGTCGACATCCCCACCCGCGCGACGGGCTCCAAGGCAACAAAGACGGCCGAGGCCTTCGTGCGCTCACTGATCCAGTCCTCCAACCCGGAGGCATACATGACCCTGGCCCAGGCCATCGCCGACGCCCCCGTGCCCGAGTACAACAAGATCAAGGTGCCGCTGCTGTGCGTCGCCGGCCAGGAGGACCAGGTCGCACAGCTCGAGGACCTGGCGCTGATAGGGGACGAGTACGTTCAGGACCAGACCCAAATATGCACCCACGCACCCGCATGCACATCAAGACACACACCATTCCCCACCGTTGCGCTTATTGCCCTTCCCCACATGCCGGCACTTAAACATGCCACTTGCATGTGCCCATGCCCACACCCATGCTCATGCGCCATGCAACGTATAATAAGCGAAGCATATGCTAATTATGGTTCCTTGCAGATGGGGCGCGCCCTCCAAGACGGAGCTCGAGGTGCTGTTCGGTGTCGGCCACTGGCACAGCATTGAGGACGCGGACGGGACGGAGGGTTGCCTGAAGAGGTTTGCGAAAAAGGTAGAACTGAAGTCTCGCGCTTTTTAATATGATAATCCCGCTGGTGTTGTTCTTCCTGTTTATTTGGCTGGATGGCTCTTTTTTTGTTGTCTTCTGGGGCACACAGAACACTTCTTCCTGTTGGACGTACGCTTTCCGCTTTCTCATCTGCTTCTTATTGTGGTTTCATAGAATGCAGCGCGCAGCAGCACCGTGTGAAGAGGCCCCTGATATTAACATGACAATAGGTCACGGCTCTCGTCGCCAACGGTGGAGAGTAATACGCCAGCTACGGTCGGTCGATCCTAGGACTACGGGAAACGACCGCGATACGTGCCCGCGGGGCATGCCACGGCATCTACTCGAGGACCGCACCTACTACGGTCTACGTGCGCGAGGAGCCCTCGCCATGCTCATTTCACGGCAAGGTGCTCTTCGGCCAACTCCTGTCAACCACCAAGCAAGTGCTGAATGGGTTTTGTTGTTCGAGCGGACTGGTCTCCCACCACACAAGGAGGGTTTCCTTTGCCAGACGAGATGTGTGGGATGTCTGTCGTTGGATCATGCTCGCGGTCGGAGGGGGAAGTGTGTAGAAATAATACCATAATAAAAGGTGCTCCTGATGATGGACCCCCCTCCCCCGAGGATATTGCGTGACAGTGAGAAGCCAGACCTGATGCTGTCCCTGGAGCGACCACGGGCAAATCAGGACTGGTTGTGATGATGCCAGCGACGCTGGAGATCATGAAGCTCAGGGAAGAAGGAAAAGAAGAGAGCAGACATGTCCTGGAAATGCTGAGAGGATTTGCTGTTGCATTTATAAAATCCGCAAACTCACAGGGGTGTCTGCGCGTCGCCATTCTCCGCCCCAAATCAAGGTTCAGAGAATCGTACGATGGTCTGACGATTAAAAGTGGACCACCGCGTCCGGCCGGTCAGCCACACACCACCAACACTACCCGCAGCGCAACCACATTTTTTTTAATGGGGGTGTGAACGGAGGTCTAGTCATTTGTCTGCTAACCCCTGACTTTGTTCCTGGCTGGACGGACTAGCCCTGGTGTCGCTTGCATGCTTCCGTGCATGCGTGCATGCACTTTTGCAATTCTGGATTTGCCCATCGGGAATTTCTGTCATCGTTTCTTTTTTTTTTTTCTCTTTTTTTTTTCTGACGGCGCTAACTGGCTGGGTCGCTCGTTTCTCGTTCGGGCATTTTTCTCGTGCATTGTTGGGCTAGTTGGCTGACTGGCTTGCCAAGCTTGTCAAGGGTCCTCGGAGTAGTAGTCCGGGACTTTGTGGGTGACAGCCCGGGATGTTGATATTGGGTTTCGAGGACGCTTGTATGTCACATGTGTGTGTGTACTTTTGTCTACACGTCTAGGCAGACATTCTCAAGTGTCGGTAGAATTGATTCCGACACCCTTTGCTATCATATCCTATCCGTCATGATCCGTCATGATCAGACCACCCGGGCAGGCAGGCAGGCAGGCAGGCAGGCAGGCTTGTCTTGGGTTGATGCGTGCCCAACTCCGAACACGATCGTCACCAAGGCGAGGCCGGACGTGTGCATATAGGTATCTAATTGCGGCCGGCCACAGGAATCATGCTGTCATGCCAGTAATTATAGCCGCTTTGGCGGTTCCATGCACGCGGTGTTGCATGAACCCAGGGCACCCATGCACGAGACGTTTGTTCCAGAACATTGTCATGAGGGCTGGTAGGTAGGGCTGGTCTTGCACGTGGAAACCGCAAGTTGTAATCCCGTCCCGCTGACCCTCTGCGGGTGCACGGATCCAACCACAATCCAGGATTGCCGAAGCCTTGAGGCGGAGAGGCCTGTTGTTTCAGTAAACAGCCAGAACCAGCTGTCGCGATATAAACTAGGGTACTATACAGAGCCCTGGAAGTGTGGTGTCACATTTTGCTCGAATAGTACAGTGGTCTTTCTCGCGACACCAACAGGCCGTACCAAGCTCTACTGACAGCTTGGCGACTGTCTGGTGACTACATTCTCAATGCCAGTCAGTTAATTGATGGCTTGTCACGTCTACTGCTTGCCGTATGTCACGACCAGGTGCGGCCTTTGTGAGGGACGACTCTATATACTGCTAGGAATAACCAATATCGATTGGTTATTATGGTCTTTTGGCCGAATAGTGTACGTTGCTAGCAGTACATATACTTAACAGCCTTAAGAAGTGTTAGCTACTAGTATTACACAGGGTTTGGAAAAAGTGCTATAATAATTAATACTAATTTTTACTAACTACAATAATACTGACTTTAGTGATAATTTTCAATACTAATTTTTCTGATTAGTTAGTAATTAATTAATAGCAACTATAATAACAATTCAAATTACTAGTAATAATTAATTATTGATCAAAATAGCTATTTTTAGAAATTGTTTTAGCCCTGAATCAGGGGGAGGACGATACTCGGATCTCGCTGTGTCTCGAGATCTGTCGTAGCGTTGCTCGGAACTGAGTGGGGAACACAGCCAGCAGCCTGTCTTGTGCGGAGCTTATGAGCGAGAACACGGAGGCTATCAGGCTCCAGTGCCAGAACATGACCGTTGCCCAGTAGGTACGATCAAGAACCGGCCATGTGAAGCCCGCAATGACGGCTGCTGCTGATACACTGGCCTTTGTGGGTGTAGGTTAGACGAGGCAGATTGCCCAGACTTTTAATCGGTGAGTCCATTAACTCACGGCTCTTCTAGTGAAAATGAATTCTTCTTCCTTGCGGTGTCGGAAGTTAATGAGGGCCAGGACCAGATTTTGTCGGCCGCCGTTATTTTCGTGTATGTAGTTGACTTCATCAATCGGGTCCGACGTGTATAGTATTTCAGCGATCCTGCAAAGGGTGCCAAGGCCAAACCAAGTAGCTGGGACAGCACCTTCCCCGGAATGTTCAACACCCAGACATTACCGAAGCTCGAGATCTGAGATGAAGAAGCCATCTTGTATGGTTGGAATAAAGTTTCGTACCCAAATGGAAAACAGTTTCAATTCATCCAAAAAGTCTTGAATTGTGTGAAGAAACAGATTGTGAGGAACACATCTGCTGGGAAACAGACTGTCATGAAAGTTCTGAGGTCCTCCTTTCTTTCACCCTTTTGCACACCGATGGATTTTGATGTCAAAGGGGCCGGTGGCTAGATTTTCCGAGTTGGAAATTGACAGCAAGGTGAACTAACCGCGCGGCCTACCCCGTTGTGTCACCAGTGCTGGCTGGGTAGCAATGGAGATGGACAGGCTTTGACGTGCTGCGCCAGGAAAAATTACTGCAGCTGTTGATTTCTAATCAGATCAGGAATTCGTAATTTACCTCCCAGCATCATGCATGCTTGTTTGTGTGGTTGCTCAGCCGTGGCTGGTGTGGTTGCACAGGATGAGAAGGTTCTGCTGTTTCTGCCCGTTTCTGCTATCCCTTGCATGCCCATACCGAAGTAGCCACCACGGCAAGCAGGCTGTAGACGCAACTTCACTATAAAACCGCGCAGTTTGAATGTTACAGAGAAGAGAATAGTATGAATCCAGATAAAACTTACAAACAGCGGACAGATTGCTGTCGTTTGGAGTGGTTTGAAGAAAAGAAAAAGAAAAGGGGGAGGGGGTGGTAAAGAAAAAGACGCGTAAGGAAAATCAAAAGAGATTTCGGGCACAACCTACCGGGCCCCAAAGCTCAGATAAATTGATTTCTGCTTTTGTGTGACTCTCCCAACATTTCGTGCGCGTCTGTCCCCAAGCGAGGCCGGCCTCGCTGTTGGTTGCTTAAGTAGCTTATGGGCTCTGGTTCTTGGCATCAGTACCTATGCAGGCAGCAAAACAGAAAGTCAGCTGTCTCGGGGAAATTGTCAGTATCTTGCTAGGTACCTATGCGACCAATTTTGTAAGCAGGTAAGATCTTCAGGGGCCACCTGTAGGAGTGGACTCTTCCCAAACGCGAACTTGTTTCCTCATCCTCTTCTAACCACCAGCCTCCAAACCAAATCCGTCAAAAACAAGAAGAACTTGTCGTTAGCGGTGCATTCTGCTACAGAGGTTAAACCCCCGGCAACTCATTTCCCATTTCGTCTGACACCAGTTCTGTGGCGCAACCCACAGGCTCTTCAGCACCCCACAATTTGTCAATCTTCAGCCTAGTTTTTTGTCAGTTTCTGGAGCGTACAAAGAGGCTGCGAGGGACCAGGCAGGGAGATGCGGTCGATACAATGGGACTGTCTCAGTCTTCCACGAAACGCCGATATCGACAGCTCTGCTGGTATTATGCGCCTCTCAAGTTGTCACAGAAGCTAAGAATTCACAAGCCCCCCAATATGGTTGCTCACTGGGCGCTGTGCTGTGATGGCAGAGTCTACGGGTTGATTAGAAATCGTGATAGTTCGAAGAAGGGGGAGAAACACAGAATTTCTATCATGAGCGAGAAGAAGTGGCGCGCTAAGCACCAGAACTACAAATGCAAAGAGCTGCAATGCTGGACATCTTGGTCTGACAAGGAGATTGAGATATGCGGTAAGCCCTCAAGTACTCAACACCTCAAGCAAAATTACTCTTTATTTTTCTGTTTTCCCCCACCCCTTTTTGCTTTTGTCTTCTCTCGATCTGTTACTCCTGCCACTATAGTCCATATTTCCCAAGCAGGCTCTTTCGTGCCTTGACGAATTGAATCATATTTAGCCATAGCTATTTGGAATGACCTTTTTGAACGTGTGTACGCGCTTGATTTTGGGCATGAATGTCAATGTTTTGCCCAGATCCTTCTTGGGTGCATAGGAGACGCAGGGGAGGATGGCAGCACCCTGGGCTTTAATTCCCTGCGACGAAAGTTGGAGGTCACTATGCAAGGGGTTGAGTTGCTGTTAGCAGGGGTACTTATAGCCCTGCCAGACCCCACCGGTACTTGCCAGACTGTCGGTTTGTGCGGTTGAGTAGGGGGGGCAATATGCTCTGGAGCACTCGCCTGCCATGCATATCTCCGTAAAAGCGGAAAAACAAGATTTTGTTCAAGCTTGGAGGGACTGGTACGCTAAATGGGAGGTGCGGACTGGATGTAGGGGTGTGAGGGGGGCGGTCTCGAGAGCACTGGCAGAACTTCAGCTGTCTGTTGAGGAATGACGGTGGTTATTCTCGGGTAGACAGCGCTACCTAGTTATCAGATCCCCATAGGCAGAATGAGGTCTGGTTCTAAAGTTGAAATCTAATAAATTACTGCATGACTTAAATGGTGTTCATAGTTGAACTAAGCATTCACTCGGGACTGGATCAACGATATGAATGAACAGAGGGCAGTTCTCTCTGGCACATGGACACTGAAACTTCATCACACAGACGATGAGGTGCCCATATGCGGGAGGGGCCCTCGAGGAGAGGCCTTTGTGGTCCCCCAACCAACCAATCATCAATGCTTACTTCAAGTCGTCGTTTCTCAGGACCTTATATCGACTCGGGGATTTCATAATCTCAGATTTACGACATCTGTGTTGAGGAAATTGATTTACTTATGATGTAGGAGCCGACAAATCCCCGAGATTTGGATGTGTGCAGCAAGATTTCTCAGCCATATTCCACAAACATTTCGCGAATCTATCGTGGGCACGATTTTCCCATTGTAGCATAACTTGACGAAGTCCCCGAGTCTTGTGAGCTGTGTCACAGCGACTGACACGGAACTGAAGTAGTTGTGGGACTCAACCCTGCAGTCCATCCTCAAAGAAACTTCAACCTAGGCCCGAGACGCACTAGTGATGTTTGAAGCGTTCGTGTCTGTAAGACCACGCAACTCTGCAGCGGGACTCTCGGGAGCTCGAGACAGGCCCACGTGGATGCGCCTGGCTGTCAGGTGGTAAAGCAAAGCGGAAACGAACGTGGCTCGCGAGCCTCCAAATCGTACTTTCCGAAAAGTGGAACACGTAGGAAAAGTAAAGGTTCAGCATCGCACCAACGAGCGAATACGGTCACATGAAATCTGAATCCCCTAAGATTCGTACTCGACGTTCCTCACCATAGCAAGATGAACAACCGTGGAATAAAGGCGGACTGATATTGTGGGTATGGAAATACACACGCATGATACGCTTGCTCATCTTCCTTCCGGTGCCATAAGTAGCAAGCCGTAACCGCAGGGAGCAAGGACAAACGAAATTCCCTTCCTGCTTGCTTACCGGAAGAAGTGTACTTGAAGTTCACCTCAGCCGGTGCCCCTTGCAGACTCATGCCCTGGCTCGTTTGGCGTCGGCACCGCATAGCCAGCCCAAAGTTCTCTTGTGCCGCTTCTTGGGTTGTCCAAACGCTGTTCTCAACCATTCGCAGAAACTTGCAACTCTTTGTACGAATAAGCGGCGTATATCCCGATATAGAATGACCAGAGTAGTACACACCCGCAGCTGCTCTTGTGTGACGAACTGTACTGAAAAACCACGTTAAAGTGCTCAATCGGGGGATTTAAGACTTTGCTCGGGGTCCGACAATCGCGACTCGCGACTAACATGTTAACCGGTTAGAATTTTCGTGGCTATTAATGGAGCGGAGAAAACGAAAACACCGTGGATTCGGTCGCGTGTAACCGCACGCACATGAGTACTTTTAGCCGGACTCAGGAGCCTGAATCGTCGACACTACTAGCCGAACTTTCTTTGCAGAAGCTCCCGGGGCAGCCGTCTCTTTTTACTCGGGGTTTTGACAAAGGGATAGACTTGTACAGGCGTGTGCCACCTGCGTATACTTGGATCGTCTATGCCTTGAAGGGTGAATAGCATGTTGGCTCTCCTAAGAAGTGGGGTTGTGCGTGCCGCTTTTGCCTGGCAAAGCCGTGTCTGCGCAAGCACCAAGTTAGCCTCATCATGTCCCACATTTCGAAGATCCCGGAAGCAATCAGGCCAAGCACGCCGTGCTCCCTGCTCGTCTGTGTCAATGTTCGCATAGAGGCGGAAAGCCTCCCTTGTCTCGGACAATCTGTGACGGGAAATGCTGCTGTCGTCAGCCCAATGCGCTAGTTACACACGCGCGAAAGCGTCTTGCAGGCCATCTTCACATTCTATGAAATGATGTGTCCCCCACACGTTAGATAACAGCTGTGCCGCTGCTTGTCTGACGGCCTTGCCAGCAGGTCGTTCACGCAAAGTAGTTACTTCGACCTAGACCACCGACGGCAGCGACAACCGAAGGAATTTAAGACGTATTGACAGAAATAGAGGCGGGGCATCAGCATGAGTCGCCCCTAATGTGAAAGAGTATTAGTGGCATTTTGACATTCTGGACAATCAAACCATATCAATCTTCCGCCTGCATAGAAAATCATGCCCTAGCAGAACGCTCTGAGCAACAACCGTTTCAGTATAGCTTCTGGCTACAAGAACTCCGAAGGCGATCCAAGCTATGTATATAAGCACATGCCTTTCACCAGTTTTTTCTACGTTTCTAATGCCTCGCCTAACCTGCATTCTTCACCGATAATATCTCTGCGAACGGCAACTCTGGATCTTCAGGCTCAGGATATCATTGTGCCCAGTATATTTTTATGCTAAGAAACCTACGGCTCGCACTTACCCACGACCACGTGCAATCTCATTACCGACATCATGGAGGCCTCATTTCTTCTTTCTCTTGTCTTGGCCAGCGTTGCCCATGTACGTTTCCAAGGTTATCATTTATCTCCCCCTCTGGCCTTACTTGGAGTGCTATCACTCGCCGTGCACCGGTGCAATCCCCGAAATATATGGCAAACTAACCTTGAATTATGCCCAGGCCAACGTGCATTGCTACTGTACTAGTAGCTACAAGTCAGACACAACTGCCTACATAGACGGATTCGCACAAACCTGCTGTAGCGGCAGTGGGCCTGGCGGCAGCGGCTTCACCTTACCCAATGGAAAGGATATTGCAGGCAGTTGGGACGGCAGCGTCTGCCACGTCAAAACAGACGGGCTAGGATTTACCGAAAACCAGCTTACCTCTTCATTTTCGAAGTGTTGCGCTGGTACTGGCCCTCAGAGGCAATACCTCCTTGGAGGAGCCTGCACGTCTGAGAAGTAGTGGTCGATGTTGAGAGCTTTCAAGGTCAAACTTGGAGAGGATGCATTTACTCCTATTAGACACAAAGGCAAATGTCAAAACAAAAAAAAGACATGGAATATTGACTGCGGAGATTATGATGCCATATCTTTTGACATGTAATGTATGGTAGTGCCATGGCTTGCTACTTCAAGTTGGATCCGTGATCGATAGTCAGAAGAAGTGTTGCAATCAGATTTAGAATGAAACAGTTCCTCTTTTCACGTTCCTAGCTAATTAGCCCAATACCTACCACTAAATGTTTGATGCATTTATCTAAATCGGATTGACTTGGTCATCCTGGTAGTTCCTTTCTCATCGCCAACACTCGGTTTTGGCAGTGGGGCTGATGTTGCATGTTCATAGGCCTGTTGGCATGGGAAATGCGGATGTTGGTAACTGATCCGTCTATTCTAGGTTGAAAATCTTACATGGTGTAGAACCAACACCATCTCGGTGCCTCCCATGAGGTCGCGATCTGTTATTTACCTGTCGTTCCCCAAATTACAGCACAGTAGTTAACTGATAAAATTCAGCTTACTCGGTATCAGCGGCTTTCTCCGCGTCTTCACAACACAACTCGGCACGAAGATTACAACCATGGAATCACTCGCAGTAGAAGCTCTCAAGAACCTGTTCCCAGCCGAGTAGCTGGCCCTCGATGGGACAGACGAGTATGATATGCTCAACTCGTCATACCTCTCATCTCTGGAGAGCGAGATAGCCCCGGCGGCGATCCTCCTCCCCAAGTCTGCTGCTGATGTCTCCAAGTTCATCACCACCATCAAGATTTACGCGCTGGATGGCTCGGCACAGTTCGCAAGTAAGCCACCCTCCGAGCACTTGACAGACCTTAACTCTGAAGGCTCACCATTAAATAGTCCGGGGTGCTGGCCAGCAGCCTCTTCCCGGCTGCGCGAACGTGCAGGATGGCATCACCGTCGACCTGCGCCCACCTGACAGGCATAGAGGTCAAGGAAGGCCGCGTCTCCGCTGCAGCCGGCGAGCGCTGGGGCAATGTCTACTCCGCAGTCGAGCAATGCGGGCTAGGCGTCACAGGCAGCCGCTCCGCCCTCGGCGGAATTGGCGCGCTCGCCCTCTCCGGCGGACTATCCCTCTTCTCCTCGCGCGAGGGGTTCATCTGCGACATCGTTATCAACTTCGAGTTCGTCCTCGCCTCGGCGAGATTGTTAGCGCCAATGCCTCTGAGAACCCGGACCTGTGGCGTGCGCTGCGGGGCAGTGGCAACAACTTTGGGATAGTGGCACAATTCAATCTACGGACGTTTCCCCAGGGTTCCTTCTGGGGCGGTGCAATACTACACTTCCCCCCCAGCTTTCCGGGACAGGTGGACGCGCTGGTGGCAGAGCTGCAGAAGCCTGATGCCACCGAAGAGACGCACCTGATACTCAGTATCGGGTACAGCGCGTCGTACATGCAGCTGGGCGGGACGCTGTGCATGAACCAGGTGTACCACACGGGGCCGCGGGCCAGCGGGGATGGCACGCCGGCCGTGCTGGACCCGTTCGTGAAGATCACGCCCCACGTGGACCAGCTCAATTCGATGCGGGAGTTGACTCTCAAGGACGCCGTGGGGGAGCAAGCGCAGCAGTCCGCAGATGGGATCCGGTGCGCGTATATGAACACCCATGTCAAGGCTGACGCTGCGACGCTGAAGGCGGCTGCTAAAGCGTATCTCGCTGCTCTGGAGCCGTCGAAGGAGTGTGAGGGTATCACATGTTCGCCCACGCTGCAGCCATACTCGGCCTCGATGCCGAGGAAGAGCGCGGACTTGGGCGGGAATGTGCTGGGGCTAGACGCTGTGGATGGGCCGCTTGCGTCTATCTTGGCCCTTACCTGGTGGAATAATAAGGCAGACGACGAAAAGATTGTTGGGACGTTCCTGAAGGTCATTGAGGGGATTGATGAGGACGCGGTGTCGAGAGGGACGGCTGTGCCTTTCAAGTACATGAACTATGCTTGGGGCTTCCAGAATCCTATCAGATCGTATGGCAAGGAGAACAAGAACTTTTTGCAGGAGGTTAGCAAGAAGTTCGATTCTGAAGCATTGTTTCAGAAAGGAGTGCCTGGGGGATTTAAGTTGTTCTGATTGAATTTAATCAATGGTTGGTTTAACTCGGGATGAGACTATATTGAACTTGAGAAATCACCGCTATCCAGCAGGAAAATGGAAGCACTTAAACAAAACCATATCCAGCATTGGAAGAAATGAATCGAATCGAGAACTGACAAAAGATTTGAAACAGATCGAGTCTCTTGCAGCAGCACCGGAAAATGCAAGGACAACTAGCTCGTGGCGCTTCGTTTCCAGTTGGAATCATCGAGACGAGGCAGCCCGGGAGATAACGACCATGAAAACGTCTATCACAATGATGACGATGATGACGAATAATTAAGAAGGGAATACAGACATCTGACTACAAGCTCTTACAATTCAAATCAGGCAACTTGGAGCACCCTGATCCAACCCTTTGTTTTCAGTTATGTTTTACTTCTCTCTAATTTTATTACCATTTTAATAGTGGCATACCCTTGCCTTTTGAGCGGTGGGCACTGCAACGGTTCAGTCTACCCACACAATCGCCCAATCAAGTACTCATAATCCTGCATCACTTTCTGCGCTTGCTCGGTATGCCCCGCCTTGTCCCGTGTCTCGCGCAGTAGTCTCAAGCTATTGATAGTCCACCCTGCCACCTCCCCGAATTCCTGAATGCTTGTCTGTACCGCCCTGACGGCTGACACTAAAGCCTCCGATAGGTCACCCTCCCCGTCGCACAATTTGGCCATTTGCATGTGCAAAGTAACTAGCATTTTGTTGCTGTGGATTCTGGGATCATGCAGAGCCAAGATGTCCTGCAGAATCTGACGGCCTTCAGTGTATCTGGCTAGTCGCAGGTAACAGTGGGACAGCGCCATCTTCAACTCCAAACTAGACTGGGAACGGCCATGGTTGTGCAACTCAGCGGCCAATACCATACGATAACCCACTTCGAGGGCTTCTTGACGCCCTATCATATTGTAGAATACAAGCCGACCAATAATGTCGGCCAACAACTCCAGCACTATGGGCCAGGCCGCGCCCAGACTCTCCCGCACGTGGTCGATGTATGCTAGCAGAATCCTGGTCCCAAAGTGCAGCATGTTCTCGGGTCCGATGTGTGCAAGGGTCTCGATTAGTGGCTGGATCGGGTGTGGTGAGTCCCGTTGTGAGAAGGCTTTCGATTCCATATGGAGAACCTTGAGTAGGCCTGCAGCGTACCGGGGAAATCGGCCGGAGAAGAAAAGAATTGATGTATAGATGTAGGGAAATAGAAGTGGGTCATGCCTTTGAAGCTGTCAACGGGACTCCGCCGCGAAACGGGACAGGAGACGGTTAGCTTCGTTTGATTTCCCTTCCTTGAGTAGACCAACGGCCTGCCATGGGGAGCTGCACCAAGCAGGCACCACATCCTTGAATTGAAACCCAAAGACGTCGTCGCGTGGCCATAAGCTGGTCTCGTGGCATCGATGTACGTATGAGTGCATCTCCTTGATGCATCTTTCGGGAAATACGATCTCATCAGGCGGAGACACCATGGCCGGAAAGGAGACGCGATTGTGATCCAGCAAGGGTTTGAGTGACTTTAAGATCTCTTTCCGTCTTGGCTCTGGTAGTCTATGCAGGTACTCCCTGACCTTTGCGAAGTCATTTCCTTGCACGTGATTTTTTTTCGTCCTTGATAATACCCTAGCGGCGTTTGAATTTTTCTCTACGCCCCAACGTGCGAAACGGGACTTGTACATCTTGGTGCTAGTAAGTACAGAAAGGTCTGTCGGAATTAGGTAAGTAGCATTGGATCTTCTCAAATTGGGAGACCTACGTGGCGTGAAAGTTGTAATGAGAGCTCATGTGCTCCATGAGTCTCGGAAGTGACATGTTCTGGTCTGTGTAAAGACCAACAATCGTCTGGCGGTAATGATCCCATTCCTCCGTAGGAATTACGGAACGGCGTTCCCTGCGGCCTCTGTGGTCCATATTGTTGGTTGAAAATGTCCTTTCGAAGTGGTACAAGGTAAAAAAGTAGAGAAAATGAGGAACTTGCCGTCAGTTCACTAAATGACACAGTGGAAGGTTGTGCCCGACATGGGTGAAGCACCTTAGGATCCAGTACAGCGCACCTCTTGAACAGGGTCCACTGCACGATCCTCAGGATCTCGAGAGGTCCCCATGCCCTGTTGTGGCGTCATTGGTCACTCTGTTTCCTCGGCGTTACAGCCTTGGAATAGACCGGAATCCTCCTGTTGCGGCTGTGTAACACTCCAAGATGCAATGGCAGCAAGGGATCATCACAACGCACGAAAGATCCTATATGCGATTACAAATCGCCGCATACGACCAATGAACCCCACGTTTTTACTACAGCCCTGACCGTACTACTGCACAAAAGATCCCGTATGCAAGAGCCTCAGCTCAGCTCATGCACACATGATCCGACATGGAGGACTTCGACCTAGCTACTGCATAAAGGATCATGCATGAAGGAATTTGATTTAGCTTTTGTACAGATGATCTCATGTGAAACAGCTTCAGCTCAGTCACTGCATCCACGGATACGTAATACGGCACCGAGAACATTGGTCTAACTACAGCTGTGCAAGAGGCTAACCCTTGGCTCCTCCACAAAGAAGGCTACCTCAACAAACATAGCCTGTCAAGTGTAAAAAGATTCCTATAGCTTATGTCGCAAACAGTTGGCTGAGATATAGCAGATGAGAGGCCTATGTCTAAGTTGTATGAATCATTGGATAGTAAAGTAAGTGTTTAATTCATGAAGCATCAAATGTTGCCTGATCACGTAAATAAGAAAACTTAGCATGTAATCAGAATAAACATAAAATTTCATAAATTTCTTTACAGATATGTCAATCATCTCTGAAAAAGTTGTTCTTAAGCCTCATAGACAAAGTATCCAGGTAACCAGTCATCCGGATTGTTGGTCCAAACTTTAAAGTATGACTAAGATCGTGTTTAGATAAGGTGCTGATTGCTATTAGATATTCTTATTCTTTCATAGAGAAGTAATATTAGTTTTAAACTGTGCCTATTTCTATTGTGTAAAGCTATCATGCAAACGAAGTGGATTCATATTAGATATGGTGCCAATTGGGATTCTATGGCCTAAAGTTAGCTGATTATGAGGATCATCAGCTCAGCCTGCCTTCTTTTATAGCATCATTCTCATCCCTTACTACTGTATAGTGGAATTGATCAGTGGTGGCTGGGTACATGTTCTGGTATCTGTCATATCTCCAGCGTTAGAGAAACAGACATTTGGGGGAGGCGCGAGGTGTGCTGCAATCCGCGTCAGCTGTTGCAACCATCAGCATAGCCGAGCCTCGTGCTGTGCTTCCATACCTATCCGAATTGACTCCCCAGTTCATCAGGGCCCAACTCCTTGGCATCACGATCTCGGACCAAACAATTTCCACTTGAGTATGGAGTGGTAACGCAGCGTTAGCTCCTATCTGCTTGGCTGGTGCCTGATCTTGCATTGCTTTTCTCAGCTCTGATCAGGTTCAAAAGCTGAATGTAAATGAGAGGACTTCAGGTTCGCTAGTGTGGACCCACCTCGGTGAGGGTTCCAGGTCCACACGAAGTGACCTCGGCAGCAAATTACAGCTGACGAGAAGCAGGCTGAGGCTGACATTCCGGCGTCACACAGGACTCCACATGAGTTGGATTCTGTCAGTTTTGATTTGGAGAAAACGCGTGCTGTGGATCCCAGAGCAATGGGATGAAGTTGACGACGGAAGTGACAATGAACAGATTCAAGGTTTACCTAATTAGGCACATCCGGCGTAAATACATGCTACGAGGTGCTCAGTACTAATCCAGCAGGATTTGAGTCCTTAGACATATTATTGCTTATAGCCGTTGTACCTTTGGTCGCATATCTGGTAACGAGGCTTCGTGCTTCGGTTGACCCCCAAACTTTGTACACTGTACCTGTGTGGTACATGGACTACATCTTGAATGGTTCGGCAGCTGGGAAAATACAGCTGGACATGGTAAGCCCAAACAAAAAGTTCGGTTGCCTATGATAAACACTACACATTCGCTCCGAATCTACCTTAAGACCGTTTCCTCTTGCATCAATCATAGCTTAGTCTCATGTTGAGCCCTCATTGTCTCATCAATTTTGTCTTCTGTCTTCTAAGTTCACGAGCCAATATGATGCGTGGCGTTAATCCGGCATTCTTTACAAATTATATTTGCGATGATCACACAGGCGTCGGAAGCTTAGACCCTAAGTCATTCACGATTCTTGGGGCCTCCACGGTTAGCCTTCTCGCCTATGATGGGGCTGCGGCTGCCCAGAAGTTTCTCACCGAGAAGTATGACTTTGTAAGACACCACGACATCGTGTCTTCCGTTTGGAATTGTGATGTTCCTTCAAACAACGGAGTCACTAGCACCGGTGCTATTCTCGCTTGGTCTACTCGTCTGGAAACGATTTTTGTCGGAATTCCGGGAACTCAGAGCGTAGCAGACGTCGCCAAGGATTGCGACGTGCACTTCAAGGCAAGCACAGATTTGGGATCCCACTTCCACCAGAGGTTTTATAACATGAGCATGCCATATCGCGGGTTGGTTCAAGACCTTTCTAAGAAGTACCGGGTTGTCATCTGCGGCCACAGTCTCGGGTCAGTTTTGAATCTTGTGTGAATCTCATCATCCCTCATCCGTAAACGAATATTGACCTTCCCCACTTTTAGAGGTTCTGTGGCGGCCGTTGTGGCATATTTAGTACTTGCAGCAATAAACCAGGAACGTCCATGCCAAAATGCGTGGGAGCGTCCGTGGGGAGTTTCTGCAATAACGTTTGGTGCTCCACCAGCCATGGTACCCGAGGAAGAGGAGACAACAGCAACTTTCATGAAGACCCTAGGGAAGAATATTCACAACGTCATAAATGCTGCCGACAGCGTTCCTTTCGCAACAGATATCACTGTCGACAATCTCATCTCACTGTGTGGAAACACCGGACTTGAATATGGTCCAAAATACAGTCCATCATCAGCATTTACGTCAATGGACTCTGAGGTGCCGTTCAACGCACTTAGGCTTCTCCAAGGTAGCGGAGGCCGCTTGGCGCATTTAGGATGCATTCATGTTCTTGAGACCCGAAGTGATGACTCCGTTCACTGCCGAAGTGTGAATTCCATTCGAACCATTCCCTCAGCGCCTGAGATCACCAGGGAATCCGTTACCAGCAATCACTCAATGGACCACTACTACAACCGCGTTTCCATACTCCTAAATCAGAGAATTGAGGCCCGCGCAGGATTGATTCCCGAACCTGATGGGTTGACGTTGATGAATTCGGAAGCGTTCATAATGCATTGCTTGGGTCTACCAAGTTTCCCTGAAGACTTTGAAGGATGCATTCTCGAGGACAAAGTCGCAGTGACAGGCACTATCCGCTCAACTCTTGCCCGCCACCTGATAACTTGTGCAACCTTTAAAATGGAAGCTGAAAGTGAATCACGGATTACTGCGCTCTATTTTTCACACGGCTATCATCCCAATGAGGTAAGATAACTACCTCATGACCCAGTCCAAGGTGTACAAACTGGACTTCAAGTCCATCCTGCCTCCCACTCCCCACGGCTCAACTAATTATAGTGTTTGACAGATTTCGATAAACATGGAATACCGCATTGATAAAGCAGACCATCCTAGAGTCCTCTTAGAAGCAGCAGATGCGATTCAGAGAGACCTGCGAATCCATGACGTCTTCGGCAGAGAGACCAGAGTGCCAATCCACAAAATGCAGCACAGTTCCGCAACGGACATTAGTCTCCCGCCGACGTTTGAGTCAGTGCGGCGTTCCATGCTCATCGCCCTCGTCGAGCAGACGTCAAAGGCGGAGGAAATCAGAAGTAAAGATAGCTTAAGTGCACTGGACCGGGCGAGAGGAGCTATTGTGCTGACAGAGAAGGCCAGCCATATAGCTGAGCTCATCGATGGCTTCGTTGCTGTTGCATGCCCACATATCTTCGTGTCGAAACTGGAAAAGGCTTGCACGCACTTGAATGGGATATGGGAACCTATCACTAAGGATCTCGACGCGGGAAGCGGCCTTGAGAAGACGAAGGCTCAGTTTGAGTGCCTGAGCGTGGACTGCCAGGCCTCAGGAACTCTTCTTAACGGCGATGAAAGGGTACCGATCCATTGTCCCAGTGCTTTGAAGACGAACCTGTCGCATGTTCTGAGAACATTGGATCGTTCATGTGGGAAGGACCGTTATAACAGAGAAGGATGCTCGGAAAACCCACATCAAACGCTCCAGAGTACGGGGGCATTTCCGGGTTCCTTCTTCTCCGAAGCCCTGACCGAATACTCCCGGGTCCTGTGCCAAAGGCAAGAAAACGAGGATAAACGCATCAAATTGGAGGTAGAGCAAGCGGGCAAGATGTTGCACGTGATGCGGCTCTGCCACCTTGTCATTCTCACGCAGCTGGAGGCTGACCCAGATTGGTTCTTCGACCTTTGCGACGTCCAAGCACGGCGAGTTACCGGACCAGCCTCTTTCGCGGCCGCTCTTGATAGCTTGGTTTACTCTCCAAACCTGGCTGGGGTTCTTTCAGTCACTACCAGCCTCGTATCCGGTGGACTCGCGGTCGGGGCCGCAGGCTGCATGAAAAAGCCGAAGGAGAAGGCCGAGTTGCAGTATGAAGACAGGCTGGCGATTAGCCTCGAAATCCTGGGGATACCTCAACAATGGTTCGGGGCCACCATGGAGAACGCAATTTCCGAACGCTTGAAGGCTTCAAATTCGGGAGACTCGGGGATTACACCCATGGAACTTCTGCAGAGACTGGTCCGGGACCGTATGATAGTGTACCGCAACAATAAGGTCCAGCCAACTTCTGTGTGGATAACGTGGCTACGGTTGGTGGCTCAGATTGGTGAGCTCAGAACCACTATCTCAAAGCAGCTACGTGTCGGAGTCATCGGACCGACCGAGGATGGGAAAAGCCAACCCCTTTCTACTCTGACTGGGGCTTCCTCCGACATCTTTAGCTCTGGGTCAAGCTTAGCTCGACACGTTCAGGTTTATGAACTACCCAACTGTTGTGCGGTAAATTTCCTTGACTTCCCCTGGTTCGAAGACCAGGACCATTGGATAAGACGGATTGGGCATCTTCTTCAAACCATACTGGACGTTGTTATCTTCGTCTTCCCACAGGGAGCCGTGCGCGGTGAACAAAGGGAGCACTTCTTTAAACAGGAAATCATCCCATTCCTCTCCGGGGATGAAGAAAAACGTCCGGTACGCATCCTGCTGAGTCAAGCGGATTCGATCCCTTTCAATCACCGCCAGCCGAAGGAATTCACGGATATGATCAAGCTCAACAAGCAGCAGGCAATCAACCAGATTATTGCAGATGGACAACTACCTCCAGACTTCACCGTACGAAGCCGACAGCCAGTCCGAAGTGGAATGAGAAGCATCAGCGGCAGCGGCATCGTCGTGGGCACCGAGACCTTGGATGACATTGTGAGACCTTACTCGACCTTCGACCAGCTGAGTTCCGAGGGTGGGAAGGCCCTTTCAGACTTCAAAGAACCCACAGAGTCCAAGTTGACAGATAAAAGATTATTCAAACATCTGTATGACCTAGAAGAGGACGGCGCTTTTCTGTGGGACGCTGAGTCCTTGCGTCAATGGCTTGGGACTATCCTACCGGGAAGTGTTCCTAACACAACGCGCGTGAGCAGCCGCGGCGTCTTTTGGCCGCCAGAATCGCCTTTAGACACCAGCTGATGTTACTTGCAAAAGAGATGTATATTTGGGTCTTAAAGAATAGCATTGAGATTAATATGAGCCTAGTGTTGACCTTCTTGCCTCAAACCCCACTATCTGCAGACTCAAAGCCAAGATCTTGAGGTCCTCCATTCTGAAGTCGCTCACCACAAGCTCTCAATGGCAGAGAGCACTGTACAGCTCACAAGTCGAGGTACATCCTGTGATCTGCCCATAATGTTCAGAACGGAAAGAACAACATTGACGAGCATGACCTTGATATCCACATTCCTGCCTCACCACCATTCACTGGCCAGCTCAAAGCCAAGCTCATCAGTACCGAAATCCTTCAGTGCGTGCTGCCAGCCATGAAAACACCCCTGGAGCCACCTTACAGCCCATGAGTCGAGTGACAGCGCGATATGGGGCACGATAGCCCATGCAGTCGGGGTAGCGGGCAGCTCGAAGCGAGATCTTACAGCCGAGAACCAAGGAAGCCCTGCCCATGGTGTGATAGGACGCCGTTGTAGAGGGAGTTCCCAGGTGCCTGCCAATATAACCCTTGACAAGCGCTCTCCTCTTAAGCAATCCCCATAGGAGTGGAAGCCAACCCTCTAAACCGAACTCTTGGTGCCCTGGAGGGTGATGTCGAAGTCCATGAGGACTTCGTCGGCCATGGTCTGGACATTCTACATGCCCTACTCGTCGACGTCCATCGCTGTAGTCTCGCCAAAACCCTCGCCAGCACCCCAACTGGGCAGCTCGCTCGACTGCTGGCTGTTCTGCACCCCAGTATCCGCGCTGGATGAGATCTCAATGATGCTCGTCTCCGTGTTCTTAATCGCCGTGTTGTTGTCGACAGAGATCTCAATGGGATTCCCCAAACCCCCAGCAACAAATGTATCCGCCACGGCGCCACCGCCACCGCCAACTCCGGCATCGTACCGCGCTCTCAGCTCCTCGTACAACGCCTTCCAGCGGGTGTCACGCGGGTCCTTGATGGACTTATAGAACTTCTCCTGGACTGCCTTCATGTTCTTTCCGGGGAAGCGGTCCTGGAGGAAAAGATTCTTCTCGTAAGCTTGCGGACACAACATTCGAAGGGCATAGGAGGCTGGAGGTTGTAGGAGAGGACCAATCTCACGGCGATGATGCGGAAGCAGACCCTGTCCGCGCGCAGCTTGATGAGCAACTTCGTCTGCGCCTCGGACCACTTCACCGCAAACGGGTTGTTGCTGTGGGCAACACGGCCGCTGGCGTCACCCCTGCTGCTGCTGCTGCTGCTAGCAGAGGGTGGGGAAGAAGAAGGCGCCTCGGAGGACGAGAGCGAGCAGACCACCACAGTCGGGATGCCCCAAGCCCCAGGCGTCCCTCCATTCGCTACTTCCACCTCCACCATTTCCACCCAAGATGCTGGCGGCACAAGATTCACCCTCTGAGCGGCAGCAGCAGCCTGCGATAGCGCGACACGGTGGTAGTTTGCCACGGAGGGCCTGATGTCCGGGAACCCGTCGTGGGTGATGCTGTGGGGCAGGGAGGCCGCCTCGGCGCGGGAGATGAAGATGCCGCGAACCATGAGGTCGAGCTTGATGGGGTCGAGGACGCCGTAGCGGTCGTAGGCTTGCTGGGCGAGGGCGGAGAGGGGTTTGGGCTGCTGCTGCTGGTCGGTGGTGGTGGTGGTGTCATCGGAGATGACGCTGCTGGGTTGGCTGTTGGGGAATGAGGGTGTGAGTACTGACGATACATGAGGTGTCGTTGGATTGTGATGTTGTGCATACCTTGAGTCCATGGTGGGTGGGTGGATGGTGTTTTACTTGCGAAGCTGCGAGGCAAGGCGTCGAGCAGGACTGCTGCGCGAGTATAATGATGTTCAGAGGAAGCACAAAGCTGTGGACAGGCGAAATGGTGTCGAGAAGTTGGCCCAGGTGCAAAGGAAACAGATGATGTACGGTAGTGCTGAAAATACGGTGTGGCAGAGAAGTCAAAGCCCTCACAGAAGGGGGAAGTCTGATAGCAGGTTTTGGTTCACAGTATTAATGAATGAGGAGTTTGCCTGGGTCCCTTCACACTCGCGTTGCATGCGGTTTGAGAGCGGCATGGAGACATACAAAAGAACAGCGGAGATGAGTACACCAGGCCGTTGTGCACAGCTACCAGTGAAGAGCACCACCACCACCACCACCACCACCACCATCTTCGTAAGCCGGTGAAGCAAAGGTGACGGGAGCTCCTGGACTGTGGCTCATTCAACCCCCCCCCCCTCTTTCCCCCCAGAAGTGAAGACCAGGGCCCAGGTCGCCGCCGGGGCTTAACTGAGAGCAGACTAGGATACTTGGTGAATACGGACGGGGAGTACGCTCGCGACGCCGGTCACAATTCACTACGGTAAGCAGGCCGGGAAGAGACACATGGAATTGTGAAGAAGCAATACAAGAAGGCGAACGGCTTGGTCTAGAACAACTTCCTCTGCTTGCCTCATACCGTAAACATGTGGTGACTTAAGACGTCAAGACAGCTGTGTCAAGATGGGTGAAGGCCGTTAGGTAACACGCATGAGCCTCCCTCTAGCTCAAAGACTGGGTCCAATTTCGTAAGGACTGTACAGTCCCCAAAACCGCCTTCAGGTTGACCTCAGTATTGGAATATCAGCTCGTGAAGGGGGACATTATGCCCAGGGCCGTGACCACGCTTGACTGCCACTTGGTCACCTAGCCACGATACCAAATGAGAATGTGCTGATCGTTCGCCTCGTCATTTATCTACAGTAGAGAGAAGTATATACAACTGCCAAGTGAAGCAAAATGCTATTTTTTCAACGCCAGTGACCATGCAAAATACCCAAGGGCGCCCACTTACACCATCAAACCGCCGTTCACGCAACGGCTGTTCATGCAACAGTGCGCACTGTGGCGTCCAGCGCCCTGGCAAAGTACTCGACGTTCCCGTCGTTGAGGCCCGCTATGGATATGCGCGACGAGCTGGCCATGTAGACGTGGTGTTCCGCTGTGATTAGCCCTGTTAGCCACATATGATCACCATTTGGGGTGAGGCTTGGTATAGAATGAAAAGGGACTTACCCTCCAGGTGCGCAACCTGCGCAGGCGTCAGCCCCAGGAAGCCAAACATGCCCGACTGCTTGACGACATGGCTCCAGTCCCCCGGCGCGCCCAGCTTGACCAGCTCCTCAAACAGCCTCCGCCGCATGGCCAGGATCCGCCCGCTCATGGTGACCAGGTCCTCGGCCCACTGTTTTCGGATCTCCGGGGTCGACAGCACCGCCTCTGCGATGCGCGCCCCGTACAGCGGCGGGGTGCTGATGGTGGCGCGCTGGGCGTTCTCAAGGATGCTCTGGACGGTGCCCGCGGCCTCGCGGGTCCCCGTGATGAACGTCACGGTGCCGACTCGCTCGCCGTAGAGGCCCATGTTCTTGGAGAAGGAGGTGCAGACCGCCGCCTCGAGGCGCAGCTCGTCGACGAAGAAGCGGATGGGCCAGGCGTCCTCGTCGACGTTTCCCGAATTAAACCCCAGGTAGGCCGAGTCGAACACGGGGAAGAGCGAGCGGTCCCGCACGGCGTCTGCGATGGCGCGCCAGCCTGCGCGCGAGGGGTCGCACCCGGTCGGGTTGTGGGCGCATGCGTGGAAGATGACTGCGGAGTTGGGCTCTGCGGCGCGGAGGGCGGCGATGAGGGAAGGCTCGTCGAGGGAGCGGGTGGTGGTGTCGTAGTAGGGGAGCCACTTGACGGCGAAGCCCATTGTCTCGAAGAGGAGCTCGTGGTTGGGCCAGGTCGGGGTGGTCAGGTAGACGGTCTTGATGCCGGCGTTGGCCTTGCGCAGGGCCATGCCCGCGAGGAGGAGGGCGCCTGTGCCGGAGAGGGACTGCACGCCTGCGACCTGAAGAGTTCAGTCAGTGTGGTCAGCTTCAATTGGCAGCCAGCTAGGAGAGTAATTGGCTCACCCTTCCCTCTGCCAGGGCGGCCGTGTCGTGTAGCAGGAGGTCGTAGCAGGCATCCCGGAAGGGCCTGAAGCCCATCATGGGCGAGTACTCGTGGTCGGCACCGGCGATCTTCTTCTTGGCCATCTGCACGGACGGCAGGAACCACGGCTTGCCCTCGCCGTCGCGGTACGCGCCCGCCGAGACGTTGACCTTTGACGGGGACGGGTCTACTGCGTAGCGGCGAAGGACCTCGAAGATGCCGTCGGGCTCGACGGGGTCGGCGGCGTCGAAGACGGAGTAGTTGCTGGCGGATCCCATGGTTTTTGGAGAAGGGATGATAAAGGAATGACTCGTGTGTCGTGTCGTCTGTGTGTAGTGAGTGAGTGAGTGTGTGTGTGTGTGTGTGTGCGTGTATGCACTCGTGAGGGTGTGAGGGGTGGTGGGTGTGAGGGGTGGTGGGTGTGGAGGGGATGAGCGAAAGGGTGTATGAATATTTCAGTGCACGTACAGACAACACAGACACTGCAGCGCAAAGAAAGGCGGCTCAGCTCTCTTTTTTGGTTCGGAAGACGGAGCGACTTCTTTCTCTCTTGTTATCGTCGAAGGGGTCCGTCCCTTCTAGAAGGCGGCGGCGGAGGCGGGTATCAGCGGCAAAAATCTGCTTACGGGGGGGTGGGCCCCGTCATAACTCACTCACCAGTCAACCCGGAAGAGAGAAAGCCTCAGAAGGCGCGAGGCAAAGACCGAGCCCGATGTCGTCGTCACCCTCATGAGATGCCATCATGGCCGGACGACCGACCGGATTGGGAATCCAATTGTTGTTTAACACCATGAGGAGTGGGTATAATACGCAATTGGCTCAAATCTCCGTGAGCATTTAGCCACTTGACAATGTGTGTGCGGTCGCATGCAGCCAGCCGTTTTAAGGCCAAGCTTCAGGATTCATTTATCTGGGTGAGATTGGGGGAGGGGCGCGGGGTCCATCTATTGGATGAGGAGGGTTAGGGGTGATAGTGGCATCGCCAATTGCTTCAAGTTGAGATAAGATGATGCTCAATTGTCAACTAACTTTTTCCACTGAAGATGGGGATTCATGATGTCCTCAATGTCTAGCCTTGTGAGGCTGGCCTAGAACAACCTCGTTCTTCTAGGTTCGCGCTAACCCACGCCCAGCACGGTGATCCCAACACCGTCGAGCAGCAGTCAGTCGCTAGTCGCCTCTCGGTAATTCCCATCTCCCCTTCGCCTTCAACGCTCTCTTCTGGAAAATTCTTCAGATCCTTCCCAGGCCCCATGACAGCAAACTTTGCAAAAGCATTGTGCCAACAGCACCATCACTCTTGACCTGGGCCATAATCGATGGTTTGTATCTCCTGATGATCGTCTTCCTTCGGCCCACACCCTCGGGACAAGCTCAAGCTCCACGCAGCCGCCGCCGGGGCGCGGAAGGAGTTCCGCCCACCAAGGCCGAGAGCCGTTGCTGCTTCACCACCTGCATTCTTTCCCCACAGTAACAGGGCTGTTCCCTGAGCCGATCCCACGTGCTCGGTGATGACGCCCATTCTTCTTTTCTGCGTTAGTTGTCCCGGGAAGAACTTTCCTTTCCGCCCCTCTACCATCCAGAGTAGGGAGGTGTCATTGGACTCGGTTCGAGTCTGCCCAGTTGGATTCGAGTCTGCCCAGTTGGATTCAACCCCGGCCCCTCTGCTTTTCTAAGCAAGATTCGAGCCTAGCCCAAACGGGACTGCCTTGTTAGTGAACGTTGGGTGCTTGTGTAGCATCCGCCGGTGTTGTCCTGTGCCCTGTGACCGCTGGCCCGACCCGCGTGGCGGTGTGAGACACTCACCTGTCTCGGTACACTGCATGAGAGGTCACGGGTTGCACAGTGGACGACGCGAATGTACCGTGGAACTATCCTTGGACGCTGTAGGCCGGGCTACCTACTTACCTAGGTAGGTATATAGTCGCTTGGGTTGGTAGCTGGCAAAGCTGAATCGCCCAGCTTCTGCAGCTGTTACCAAGTCTTCTTATTAGCAATTGTTGAGAATTTGCGCAAACGAAGCTTACACGTGCATGTCTCAGAACCAAGTCAATGCATGGTGGTATAAACTGAAAAGTTAGCAAAATTGGAGGCTGGTTCCAATTCGGCCATGCAGTCCTGCGTTTAGTATTGGCAAGGACGTCCTCATCATGGTATCACCGCCATCAAGGCGCTATTAGGGGAGCTTAGATTTCTTGGGCATTTCTTTGATTTCATACAGCAAATATTATTAGTTGGTTTGTTAGTTACTAAGATGAAAACTTGAGTCTTGCCTGCTGCAAAGCCCCGCAGACAATGAATGGCCGGGCAGCAAGCCTACAAACGCGACTTCATGAAATGAGAGCTTCGTTGTGTTGAGTTTTCTTTTATAGCGGCTTTCTCACATCTACTACCCATTTATTTTATGTTTCTACCTGAACAGAAAAGATACGGTGGTTATGAGATACCTGTTTCACTATTATACTGGTAGCTGTAGCAAATGCTTGACATGCGGGTAAAACAGTTGATTCGGTGATCTTTGTAGGTTGTCGTCCAGGTCTCGGACAGGCGACGGTTGCTCCGGGGACATGACCTCCAAAGAGCCAGCAACACTTTCCACATTCTTGCCATCAATTATTCCAAACCTTGAGTCAGCTAACGACCATATGTGCCAGGAATCCAGACACCGCCACCGTGGACCGAGCTCCCAAGGCACCGAATCAACAATCTTTTGTAGAGAAGGCTCATATAAGTGTCGCCGTTCCTTAGAGGCTCCCATTTTGGATAACGGAGAAGCCTCTTATTATTAACATGGCCCTTCATGATGCCGAGGGAATGGTGTAGTGGCGCACTGAGTTTGGGATCCGGCCATGCAGAGAATGGCCTTGATGAGAGTATTCTGAGGCACTGGTCCCAGTAGAAGCAACTCAGCCTTCCTACAGTGGCTCATCAATTACAACTGGTATGATAGTACGTGTTATTGACAGTCATTACCAGTTAAGAGACCCGACGTTGATCCTACAAACTCCAGGCCCCATTGGCTAAGGGTATGGCCTACCCTCACCTCACTTGACCTTAGAGCAAGGCCTAAGGCCTTTTCATAGCGACCAAATCCACTCTTCATGCTGACAATGAAGAGGTACCATTGGATCCAAATCGGTTTTAGTTGTTCCACAGATGTTGGCATGGAGAAGCAAAAGCGGCCACAGGGCTAAAATCTAGGCCTCTTGAAGCCTTCGAAATATATACCAGCTTAAATGGTGGAGATTTGTACTCTCGAATGACCCAAGACAGGAAACTATGTGTCATGTAGCATGTTGGTTGTTGGCACCACATACCGGTACTATTCATAGATATGGGAGGAAAGATGTTGGTCTGGAATGCACTCCACTATCATTACTAAAAGTATCACTGGCCCCCACAAATGTGCCGCCATTGATGTGAGGTAGCAGGATCCGTCAAGGCTCAGCCTAACCGGTCTATAATAGGTATAGACGCGTATATGCGTGTATGCGTGTATGCGGGTGTGTGGCGGTGGGAAACAGGGGGTGGTCGGAATCGGGTGAGGGGACTTTAACTTTCTTTGCATTGCTTACTCGCGGTGGCTAACCCGCCCCAGCCTCCCTTCACTTGTCTCTCGCTATGTTCCCCAGGAAATAACAAGATGATGCTCACGAGGTGATAGATGAGTGGTTCACACGGCCGCCTATCAAGGCGTCAAACTATAGGCCTCGGCCAGGAACCCCAACAATGCTGGGCGCATGTGATGTTGCTCTTTGATAATTGTGGTCTGGCACCACTCACCCACACCATTTCTCCTTAACTGTTCCGGGGTGAACATGATCCCAGCAGTATTGGCAAGCTCCATCGCTTGGAACTTCACAAGCACCAGGACCCCCCAAATTGAACAACGCAACGTACTTCGTGCGATGCTGTGTAGCGTATGCAGCGGCCTGTTTCATCAATTTGCATGAATATAGATCGTAAAAGGTGCGATCGTCGTTATTGTCCGCCGCGCGTGCCACGAGATCGGGGGCTTGCTGAATGACTTGAGCTTGGGTCCTAGCAGAGTTGACCTTCTCAGCCTTTTCGAACTGGCTCGGTTCAATGAGCTGGCGTTTTTTGAACTCGACCATAGCGAATGCACGTTTAGATGGTGCTGCATTCCTGAAGTATGTGATGTCGGCGCGCAGTTTGTTCGCCGTTGTCTCTGCCAGACATGTTACAGAGCCAGTTGTATTCGGATGAACAGCCAGAGCTTGGTTCACTGGATGAAGGACATACATGGCCGCAGAGCGGACCACGTCGCCTTCGCTAGCATGGCGGGTAACGGGCTCGTCATGATACAGGTTCTCATTCTGAAGAATTTGCTGAACATTGGCAGGCATCAGTTCCATGAAACCAGTGCAATTATCGATCCAGTAGGACTTGGGGACTTTCTGGGCAAACTTCGGAGGGGAGACCGTCGCAGTGGTCGTGCTTGATGAGTTCGGATTCGTATTGAAGAGTGGTTCGGTATGATAATTACCGATTGGGATAGTGAAAGGTTGCACGAAACACCGTCGAAGATCGACCTGGGCTGCCATTCTGTAAAAAAAAAAAAAAATGGAGAGACTTGCTAGGTGATGAAATATGGACTTGGGTAGTAATGATAGGTTTAGCCAGCGCGATTGTGAAGAAGGAAGTCTGTTTGGAATCTTGTGCGAATGTGGTCACCTGGAAGAGACGAAAGGCTGAAGAATGCGCATCTATATATCAAGGGATCAGCATCCACCCTCCTGGCCCGAGGAAAGAACGATTCGGCCCCCAAGCCTATGTATTGTATGGGTGCAGGCCCCGGCTGCATAATCACGCTCTGGTTGCATCAGATCCTCGCACATACTTACTCAGGTCAAGGCCATTGCATGGATAGCAATGGCCGACCCACAAGCAACCTAGACTTGGCCGGATCCAGCGGCCATGTTGATTTGAGAGTGATTGTAAGTAGATCTCTATCCAGTTAGCATTTGAGCACACACATATATGGATGTGTGTACTATCAGTTGGATACCTGTTTCATCGCGTCAAGTAACAGCCACAGCGACACCCCACAGCAGTTTGATTGGTTTTTCGCCACAGCGAATGGGGGCGGCCTGTGCAACAACGGGCCAGGTTGGGCCAACCAAGCTATTTCTAGCCATAGGGCACACCGGCCACGCTGTGCCACCTGGGCGACGTTGGGAGCCGTTCCACATCCTTGTCATCAGCAGCACCAACAGCTCAAATGATCTATTTCCATCTACATTGTCCTCGCTGTGCCACAAGGATTCAAGCGAGACAAAATCAAACCATCTCCAAAACTCTGCACCCACTCAGAGTTGACACATACCATCATACACATCAAAAGTGCTGCCCTTGCATCTATCGCAACTGTCAACTGATCTTCCCCTCACCTGTCCGGCGTCGCTGCCCCTCTGCAATCTCTTTCGCCCAGACAACACCCGCCCAGACCTGTCTCTGCACGACCAACACACCTCCACAAGATGTGGATGCCACCTCCGGACCCAGACAAACCTAATTGTCCATATCTTCCGGGTTTTGGAGTCGGTATTTCGGCTCATGTTGCCCCTCTACCCTTTGGCGGCGACTATCCAACTTCGTCCTATCCGTGGCGCACTGAGGAGTGGCTGAACTCTGTGTCCCAGACTAAACATGTCGTCACTCATCCACCACTCGAGACACCGCCTCCGACAAATCCTAGGACTGCTCGGCTCATCATCACTAGATCTCTCGCTATTGGAAACGCACGAGGTGCTCAAATACTTCTCTGTTTAATTACACCCTGTGGAGAAGACGAAAACATGGCGCCCTTTGAAGCAGTAGCAAAGATATACGACCCTCTGTACTACTCTTTTAGTTCGGATATCGGCAACTATCCGTGCGATGTTGTACTAAGAGCTGATGAGGATTATGCTCAAGAAGTTGCGGCATATGAATGCCTTACGAGAGCTGGTCAGACGGGGTCCTTTGCTCCGGCGTATTTTGGTTCTGTAAGTAGCCTTCCGCTATGGCTTTGACACACTCAGGAGAATATCTCCCCAATATCTATCCTATACCTTAGACAATCACACTGGAAGTTCGGAGACCGGCGTCAGTCTAGCTGACTCGGAATACTGCAGTGGTCTTTCAGCCTCCCTATCTCCTATAATGGAGGAACTCACCAAAGGAGCATTCGCCTTATTCTCATTGAACACCTTTCAGGGATTTGCATGAAGGATCTTTTTGCTAAAAACGGTCCATATCAAGTCGACGCTACACACCTCAGTAAAGACTATCGCCTACTAGTATTGGCTATGCTACTTGATGGTGTTGTGAAGCAACGCCATGTAGGGATTGACCAGCGAGATTTAGCGCCACGGAATGTGTTTCTTATACCGCCGCCCAAGCTTACACGGGAGCCCACGCCGGAGCTGACGCAGGAGCCTCCGCAGCGTGTGGTACTTATCGACTACAACGCTTCAACGGTCTGGGAACTAACCAAATACGGGAAACAAGCAGTTCAACTGGCGAGGCTGCCTCCAAACCCTATGAAACGCTTCTGGAACACATCGTTCTCAGATTTAGTTGGATGGGCGCCGACAGTATTGTCCGATGTGTGGCACTTTCAGGAGTGGTTGCGCCACGAATTTGGTGGCAAAAAGAAGGCGTCATACGAGCCAGTTCTAGAAGAATTGGAGTTCTACAAGCCTTCTCAGGAGGATCTTGCAGCCATGCCAATGGAATAGCCAATTCATCTAATACGAAAAGTCCTTTATGTTCTTCCCGCTATTTCGCACATCCTTCTATCAATCTATGTGTCAATGCTAGTGGGACAGCCCTGTATCTGCAAAATCACATATGCCGTTCAACAAGGATACGGGCCCACGTAGGTCGCAAGCCTAAGTACACAAGTGCTCAAAATTGGCTATTGCCAGTTAGCATTTATTTTTGGTGCTCTCGCATCCTCCTTAGGAACGCCTCGCATCAAAATCTCAAGTCACCACGTCCTGAAACGCTCGCGGCTGCTGGTTAAGCGTTTCTGAAAGGATAATAGCCAGCTTCCGCAAATTTTTTATTTCTTTTTAGGAAAGCGGCGTTAGAGATGGATTAGCACCGGCTTCGCTCCACGTTAACTTGAAATATATTTGGGGGCGAGAGAATTCAAGACTCAACCCACTCGCATGGCCGCGTCCACGTCAGTGCCCAGGTTGTTAAGAAGCTATATATAGACTCTGAATTTATCCTGGCCTTTGGAAGTTTCCTGTAATTTGTGATGTGACATCGGCCCTTTTCTCCATTGGGTCTGTTGCTTGGTCTGGTTGTTAGCCCCCAACAAATGTAGGCCGAGGCGTGCCCTTCTCACGATGTTTCAGGACACCCCTGAGCTGCCCAACAGACCCTGCCCACCCGAAATAGGGACAAGACCCCACACACAACGAGTCGATCATGTATTGTGTCGGTATTTAACCACCAAGAGTGGTACTTCTGAATGCTTCCGGGACAGCTATATCTCTCTCTATAAAATCACAACCACCCAGGCAATGCAAATATAAACTCAAGGCACCCAGAGAGACACTCACGCAGCCGCACAAACACAGCCACACGAACAGACACACGCGTATTGGTATAATAATGATGGCTTCCTATTTTTCTTCGACCACGGATAACACAGCGACCGCTCCCGGCGCAAAAAAACAGAATGTTGCTTTGCCGACTGCCGCCCCGCCAGGAGCAGCGACGTCACAACCGCCACGTACCTCGGGCGGTACGCCAGCCCCACCCAGAAGCCAGCCCTCTGCCGCTCCGCCGCGCGCCTCTACTCCGCCTGGTCACACCTTTTCCAAAGCCTCTGGTGGAACTCCCTTGCAACAAAACGAACGGAGAGCTCCGCCAGCTCAGGCACAGCGGGCTCCACCCGCGGAGCAGCCGCGGCCAGGGCAGGCGCAGACGAGCGGCCAAAAAACGGCTGCGCCGCAGGTAGGAAAGGGGCGGTCCAGCTCCTCCAAGGGCCTGCAGAAGAACCAGGACGAATTTCAGGTAGTCAAGGCGCCAACGATGCTGAAGGGCGAGAAGCCCGCGCCAACATCTAGTCCCCTGATCGCGCTTATGAAGAGTAGCGAGCGGGCTCTTGCGATGGGTAAATGCCAAGAGAAATACTGAAACGGATGTTGTGTATTTTAGAGCAAGTATAAAGAAAGTTGAGGGGACAGTACACACGAGCAATGTGGGGGCTTCGTCACACCTCTAGATAGATATTGGCCACCATCGTCACTATAGTGCACCATCGTCTAAAAACACAATTATAACTGGTCTCAAAAATTTTATTACAGCTGAAACATGGTTTCCCAAGGGCCAATAGCTCAGTACCACGCCCCCTTGGTTACATCTCCATGAATAAGCCTTCGGGCCCCATAGACAAGATAAGAAATCATGTCTTCTCTTACTCTTTCGAACACCCCTCCCTCAGTTACACGTCACAAGCCTTATTCGCAAAGACACAACTGACGAAGGCGTGATCTTGGGGCAGAATCTCGTGGGGAAGGGGGTAAAAATAGGAGCAAGAAGAAGGGCAAGCCAGGTATATAGGAGGTCAATGGGGTTGCCTTTCGCCTTTTAGGGTCTCCATTAATTAACATCATTCCATCCGCTTCTCATTGGACCCAGTGTCGGTGCGGCCAAAATCACGTAATATAGGTCAAAACTATTGTTGGTTCCAACACTGTTCTCTCACTAATGGTACTGTGCCTGATCCCGGCCGGGTTTGCAGCTAACCGCATAGGCACTTTGAGGAGAATTGGCAGCCGGGATCCGGGAAATCATGGATTGTAGTGTGAGCAAGGCGGCTAGCTCTGCCAGTGCACCAATTATTGATTTCCAGCCAAGGAACCAACATATGTAACGCTGGAATCTGTTGCCCGCTAGCTAAAAGAACTTAGAAGTCTTGCAAGCTCCCAGGCATCCAGCTGAATTGTCGTGTTATCGTTACGACGCTCTCATCGCTTCCCACAATCGTGTCATGGTCAAGAACGCTATCTATATCTCATGATATGTTTCCTTTTATCATGTCGTACTGCACGCTTCCCAATCCTCATATTCAGGGTACTTAAGCCATGTTTGCTGTAGGAATCCCCAGTCAACACTGTACCCAGCAAGACAGCATGCTAACCATTAGAGCTCTCCAGTGTACGGACATACATCGTGACCATGAATGACCAGTTCAGATACTACGCCAACCAAGTCCCACTACACAACCTCAGCCAAGAGGAGCACTTTTCAAGTCAAGCCCTGTCCACCACCATGCACCTCGGCAACGTGCTCCTCCTGCCTGGCGCTCTAGCCCTCGTGTGCTGCTTCCCGCCTAGTGGCACGACCACCAGGTAGTACTTGATCGCAGGCGCATTTGCTGATTACGGGTATATTTCCGCCTCCTATTACAGTCTTGACCCCAACGTCTTTTGGAAACCAGTCTAATAGATTGACTTCGTTGCTGGTAGCATTGGAGCGAGCGCTGTCTTGAACGCGGGTAGGTGGCTGACCGTGTTGGTGGCATTTGGACCGCTGGATGATAGGTTTGTCAAGGACAGGATGGCAAGGAACCAGGACTGATGAAGGAATTGACCTGCTCATGATATTTTGGGATAGCTGCCTGATATTCTCGACATCTTGCTCGAAGCCGATGAGGTCGTTTGGGAAGCCGGCGGCTGTGTTGAGACGAAGCTGTATCGAGTCCCAGGCGAGACCTAGTAAAGCACTTCTGTACCTAGTACTTTTCTCGTTCAGCCTGGCACTGGGATTCATAATATGACTAGAGGCGAGTCAGACCAGCCTTATGACTGTCCCTAGGATGATGGTGAGGCCTAAGACAAAGATGTGCAAAAGTAGCCGTGTACAACTATGGCCCCATAGGAGATGGTCCGGTATTGGGGAGTGTTGTTTGTGGGCGGTTTGATTAAGCACAAACAACCAATTAGCAGGCCGCAGACAAAATAAACGTAATCTCGACAGATGGACTTGTGTTTATGTATGTAGAACTAGAATGAAATTATATATGTAACGGGTAAGTAACGGACCTTTGGTGAAGGCGCAGCATGGGCCTAACAGCAGACAACTTTGATCATTCGAGCGTTTGCAGCTATAACCTGATTCACATGTGGCCGTGCATGGGGGATAAACCTGCTGCATACCCAAGACTCGAATGGAGAGGAAGAAAAATAAGGAAGTAGTTGGGGCTAAAGGCCTTAAGGTCTTAAAGGCAAAAAGACCCTCTGAAGAGTTAGAAAATACTTCCGTCTTTTGCGGACCATCGCTGATATTTTACTGGTGCCAACTTGGTTTGAAACTGGGATTATCAGCGTAGTGAGTCGAAACTCGATGCCTACCCAAATGAGCCACAGTATTGGTAATGTCCTAATGTAATTCACTGTTTATGTAGCCTTGTCTGTCGGCTGTAATGAGGCTTTAGCCTTGTGCTACAGATATATTGTATTACTTTTTTACTGCTATTGGTCTTGTACTTCTTTTGATACTGGGTCTTTAGGTGTTTAATACTTTCTAAATGGACCGCTTATGCCTTTAAATGTATACGGATTAATAATAAAACTATTTACTATTTATATAGTCACTAGCCTAGGATGTTGCGTTGCACTTGGAGGGGGGGCAGGCCATCGAACTAGGGGGTTTACTTGGACTAAGTCTCAAACTAGGCAATGAGATCACTTAGGTGTACGACCCCTGGCCAGGACTTGGGTAGACTCACAAGAGTGCCTCGATTGGAGGATGGTTTAGAATCGTCGTGTATGTACTGCATAGTATCTCTAGATTTATCGCTGAATCTATTCGATCTTGAATGCCTGAGAAACTGTCTGGCAGCCCCCACCTCGCATCACAATCTAGAAGGAGTGGCGTAAGACGGGAGTGAGAGTGGCCAGTACGCATTGAGAGTTGGAAACTCCTCATCACATAACCACCGTCCCCCTTCCCCGGCGCAAACCGATATTTTCCCCCTAGTATATTGAGCTCTTGTTGTATTTTTACAAGAATTATTTTTAAATTAAAGTATACCTACCTTATTGCATTGTGGCCGTTCTTAATCAAGGTATTTCTTACAGTAGTGCGGTGCCCACCACAGATATTGTATATGAATGTCCTCCATATTTCTTTACTCTGTTGAGCGTCGTTTCCCTTGAATTGCCACCATACTTCCAGCTGCTGCTGGCCAGACTTTCAAATCACGATGCTGGTAAGTAGAGAAGGAATTTAATTTGAGCCCACGTTGAAGACTACTTGACGACCAAAGGGTTTGAGAATTTCCCTGTCTATGGTTTCAATCACATTTTTAGTTCGACAAGGGATGATGAGAAACATGGCCAAAACTTACCTTCCCCGCCGCACCTAAATCTTTGCTGTACAGTATGAATCGGAGAGAGAGATGAGGCACCAGCCTGACCGCTCAAGTTCATGTTTCTGGTTCAGAATTGGGTTTGACAGCACGGCAAAGGATTGTATTGTATTTGACTGAAAAAGAATATTAGTAAAAAGAAATCAGAAGAATGAGCGAGAAGCGGTGTCTTTCCCGGCCATGAAGGCTATGCTTTGAATCCGAAGTATTCACAAAAACATTCAAAATCATTAGATCGAGAAATCATAGCCACATTTTCTCCCATGTATTTGGATGTATCAAATCGATTCTTATGGACACTTGGAGCTCAAGTCCCTGGTGATCAGATAGTACTGTAGCAACGGTCAAAACACATGACAATACATACAGCACAGTACATATCGCAAGATTCAACCATTACAGTGAGCATAAAGCGCAAGCCTGTCCCACTAATCCACCAGTAGAGCGCGTGATCAAAAGTAAATGCACTATCATATGATTGGCCATTTCTTTCTCAACAGTCCCGGCCACTGCTATTCATTTTGAGCGACCGCAGAGCTGCTTTTATGTGTCAAGAAGCTGATAAAGACTTGGATAAAGATTTATCACAGGAGGAAAAGTTCTGCCTAGCGATCGAAAAAGCTATTTGAATGGGCTAGTATGGTGAGACGGTGAGTCGGAGGCCTGCTGAGTCTTCTCATGCGCCAATCAAGGCCTGAAACCCCCAGCCATCGTTGAAGTTTTGGTTGACAGTATAATGTGACCGGCTAGAGACATGGCAGACTTGGGCCGCGTCGCTTAGGAGTGATGCGCCGGAGAGGGTGGGGACTGGCTCACAGACGATTTACCTGCGAGGCTGAGCTTACAAGGATATCGTTGGCAGCATTCACCACAAGCTAGCGGTCCAAATCAGAATCTGAAGAGATTTATACATGTCCTGACTGCCGTCACAATCGTAGTTGTGATGGTTACACCAGGATTTCGCCGCGCGAGAATTGTATAAGCATATATGTACTGATCGTAGGCCCATTCTCAAAACTCCCTGTTGACGTTTTCAATGGCATTGCCCTATACCGGAATTGACCCACTCCGTTTTGCGATTGGCACGGTGACACTTCCTCGGAGGATCCAATACCGGAAAAACCGCAACAGTATCAGGATTCTTGATCCTTTCTCGATGAAGTGCACGATGACACCCTCAAAGACGTCTAGGCGTATGTGCAGACCGCTAAGCACTTGAATCTCATCTTTGATGGCTCAGACGATATAGCCTTTAATCAGGTCATAATCTCTCAGTGGAGATTCCAGACCAGGCTGCCTTCTACTGGGAGACAACTGACACCAAAGCTATAGCACATATGTCTCTCGGCCAAATCGATCTTCTATTCCCCTCAATTAACGCTGCCGTTGATGGAGACCTAAGCAGGGTCAATGCGGGCTGCACGTATACAAATACTACCCAAAGCAAGTGCCAAAACGATCTCAAAAACCATCCACAACCTTCCCATATCCTTGGTATACTTTGCGACTCACATAGCCTGCAACTTGTTGTGAAGGATATTGTTACGATGAATCCCTGATTATATTATCACATACTTTCATCACGCAAAGAAGCAGTATGCACGGCTGGGAACCTCGGCCTCCCCGTGGATGGCACTCACATCGCCAACTCGACCATGCTGCTGCTGCCAACCTCGCGCGGGACCGTGACGATTCAGTCCACCGACGTGAAGGACTCGCCCCTGGTCCAGCCGAACTACTTCTCAACCGCGCTGGACCGCGCCACCCTCGTACACGCGACACGCCAGACCCTCAAAGCCCTACTCGAGACGGAAGCCATGAAGCCCATCGTCGAGAGCGAGACGCCGCCTCCCGGGGACAAAGACATGCCCCCCATGATGGCCAACTCCACTGACGCAGAGATTGAGGACCGGATCAGGCACACGGGCACGCAGCACCACCACTCCGCGGGCACCCGCGTCCATGGGCGCCGTGGTCGATGCGGAGGGAAGGGTGGTCGGCGTTAGTGGTCTCAGGGTCGCGGATGCGAGCATAGTCCCTGTGCCTCTGGGTGGGCACCCGCAGGCTACGCTCTATGCTATGGCTGAGCAGATGGCTTCCATGATTCTTGGTGAAAAGTAAGAGGAGGAGCTTATATTACTGGCTGATAGACACCACTTGGGAGACTGGTCTGTGTGTGAGTAGTCGAGAACATCATAAGGGTCCCTTGTGACAAGTATGTTTTCGGGAATTTCATATTACAATATCAGAGCTTTCTTCCAATCTTATGTCCACCGTCTAAGTCTCTTTTGTCCTAGTCGTGGTACCTTGTGATGGGAAACAGATTTGCCGCGGACCAGGGATAAATAGACAGAAGCAGTTTCATTTGCCGCCCATCCTGGCAGCAAAATCATCTAAGGCTCCCGCACTACGGCCCGGTGATGTCCATGGCCCTCTGTGGTGTTACTCAGGACTAGCATGGCCATATTTCTCGTTGCAGGCTGGACGGCTGTCCTGCGCGAAGCCATTCTTACACCAGCATGGACCACTGGCTGTCCACCGCTCTATCTAGTCTCTGGCAATCAACCAGGATTCGGATTCTGAACATTACGGAGGCACCGAACCATACATCTTTTGCAACCTGCGGGCGCACGCAGCTAGAGCTCAGAGATCTTTCGAAGATGCAGGTTTTTGTTTCTCCAGCCAAGACGGCGCACCGGTCCGCTCTCTGCTCTCCGAGCGCAGTACGGCGGGACCGCTGTCTCGGTCATCCTGTACCGAGACAGAGGGTTCGACCAGGCCGGGGTCCAAGACAGGACTGGATACAGGGTCGACGGGGTACCAGACCCACGTTTCATCTTCAGGATCTATGCGAGGACAGTAGATGGTTTCGCCCACAACGCCGATGATTCTGGGCATTGGGACCAACTCCACCTTGAAGACAATGGGGCGGTTTCTTACGCAGGCCTTAGTCGAAGTGAAAGGGCAGACGAGGCGTCTTTATCTAGCAAGTAATCGAAGCTCTCATACGATCTTTCCTCTAACTTCGGATCCCGAGCGTCCAGTGATTGGACATATTCCATAGACTATGAGTTTGAAAATTATCGGCGAAATGTACACGCACTTGATATCCATGGCAACTGGGAATTCCACGAGCAGTATCGCGAATAGAAGTCAATACCATAGTATTTAAATCTATTGTATTTATTAGTTTATGTCAGGAGTCTTTGGGGAAGATGCTGGGCAAAAGATTGCTAGTGGGCAGATCAGGACCTGAACATTCTGTACCATGTTTCGATACCTAACTAATCGTTGTGATTGCAGCGTGTCTGGTCACGTATTATGTAGCCTGCCCATTTCCTCTGGATGACAGTGCTCACAGCTCATCCCTAGCCATAGCTAGGGATGCTTATCCCTTGCCATAGCCAGGGCTGCTTCCCTTGCCATAGTCAGGGCTGCTCATCCCTTGCTGGGGCGTCTTAGCCTGAGCCCTGACAGACGCGAAGTGGTGCCTTCCAACAGTTTAAATATCTTGTACATAGTCTTCGTATGCTAGTATAAGCTGAGGCGGCTGCTATGTACATAGAGCTTAATGTCTGCTATTTTGATTAAGGACTATCTGCTTATCTGCTGGCCTTGTGGCAAGTATGATGTAGATAATCAGATGACTTATGTAGAAATGGAAATTAGGCCCCTCGTTAGAATTTGTCCCAATTCTCATCAAAAAACGCAACAGTCTCCCTCCCAACCCAGGCACCAATCTCATTGCCAACATCACTCGCAAACTGGAAGTGAATGCCCCCGAACACGCGACTATCTCCATTCTCCAGCGCCGCCGCCGTCAGGTTCGTGATGCGCCGAGTGAGGACCCCGACGCTGTCGACCGTCACGTTGCTGCTCAGCTGGACGTCGACCTCGTCGCTACCGCCGTTCCACGCGTCCTTGATGACGGCCGCCGCGGCGCCGCCGAAGGTCGCGTGCGTTGAGAGGTAGTCCTGATGGTTCGGCGTCGGCGTCAGCAGGGGAGTCCACGCCGGGTCCGAGACGTTGCGTCCGCTGGCGAGGTAGATGTTTGGGTAGCGGATGGCGGTGACTGGGCGCCAGCTGTTGTAGAAGTATCTGCGTTGGTGTCAGTATAATTGTGCATGTGGGCCGTCGTCCGGGGAGGGACAGGGGACACCTGGGCAACTGAGCGGATGTGGACACATCTAAAAAGGTAAATAAATCATTAGACTCACTTGGAATCCCAGCTCGCGATGGCGGCGTTTGCGAGAGCGTAGTTCAACTGGGCGTAGAACTTGGCTGATGCAAGGACATCCGTGGCGAGTGCATTTCCAATGACTAGGTTCGCAAGGCGGTTCCACTGACTGTATATTTACATTTGATCAGTACTCCGGTATTATCGGTACACATTCGTCGCCTCATCAACTTACATTGGGCTGCTCTCCCGCCAAAAGTAAGCGGTCTCCGTATCATAAGGTTCCCTGACCGTGGAGTTCCTGGCTCCCTGTTCCTTCACGAAATCCAATAATGGCTCGTACTCGGGGAAAGTCGCGTTTGGCGGAGGTGGCGCTCGGAACCGCGTCACGTCTCCGAGGCCGCCGAATAGACGGATGAACTGCGCCTGCGGCGTGTCCGGGACGGGCTGTCCACCCGGAGTGGGCTGGTACACACCGGGCGCTGCTGGCTTCACAGCGTAGTCGACGAAGTAATTGATCCCGTCGTCTGCGCGAGCCACAATTACAGTGCGGGCGGCTTCTCTCCCAATCTCAGACGCATCTACGGCATCAGTGCTGCCAGCTTCTAGGCCGATAGGCCCGAGGACCGCCTTGAGCTTGGAGTTCACGGTGGCATAGAGCCTGGTGCCGTGGAAAGTCCAGAGGAGGGTGTCATGAGCAGCGTGGGACACCGCGAGCTGCTGGAATGCGAGTGACTTCCCTTCGGACTTGGTCGCGGCGAGGTAGACAGCGCCCTGCACGATGGCTTCGAACCAGCCTGAGGGCGGTGATGGAAGACCATTGATGACTGTTCCATTGACTAGTATCGCGGACTGGTCGATCCTGCAGTGGAGGTTAGCAAAGGTTTCCCCTCGATCCAAATGCCCGTGGAATAGTACACCTGGGAATCTTTAGATTGAACGGTCAAGGACCCCCTTACCAGTACTGAACAATGTCACCACTGTACGCTGCGTTAGCAGCAACCGCAAAGCAAGACAAAGGCAGATAAAGTTTCATCTTCGTAGATTGACTGTCTGAGATGCAGCCATTATCCCCCAACTCGAAGATGGACGCCTCCACGAGCGACTTATATTCTTCGTTCCGTGGTGCAATACTGTGCAGCAATTGCGACCATGGCGCCAGCGATATCTTGATGACGATTCCATTGGCGGAGTGGACAGCACTTGCAGGACCAAGAACTCTAAAGCAACCAAGCTCGCCAAGTATACTACACCGGTAGCACACTGGCACATTCGAATACGGCACTACGACACGGGCGGCGCAAAAGCTGGTTGCTGCGTCTGCGGGCACGCAATAGCCAAGAAAAGTGGCGGGGTCAACTACATACAGGTGTATTAAGTTAGACACCCTGGTCACGCACCACTCCCCTTTAAATATTTAATATTCACTTTTCTAAACAAAACGCCGACTATCTAGCCAATCGTTTTTGATTTTGATTTAAAAAGGGAATTAAAATGTTTTCCTATTATCAAATAAGATATGACGTGGTTTATCAGTAAGTGGGACGTATCAGTGAGTGGGACGTTTTTGCTATCTCCGCCAACTTTAGCCAACCCTAGCACCCGCTTAGGGCCAAAGAATTAATGAAGGTTAGCACTAATTAGTGCCGACTGCGTTTAATTGCTTATTTCTAATTGATTCTGTTAATTTAGAGTGGTTAGCGTGGTTATAGTGGTGGTTCAAATAAGCTGACTTTTAGTGGGAAATACGCACTTTATGTCACGACCCTGGGCGGACTGAGCCCCTAGGGCGCCCAACCTAGAGGGTTGGGCGCCCTAGGGGCTCAGTCCGCCCAGGGTCGTGACACTTACTACCTCTTTTCTGAATGACTTGTACGGAGGGTAGGCTGATCATCGTCTCATGAGCAGCTCAGAAATCGCTAACTTGGAAGCAGAGACTCTACTCAAAGCAGCCTGAGGTGATTAGTGGCCGCCTTCATCTTGATCTAGTCCTATTCTCCACTGCATATTGCTATACTGATTAGGGCCCTGAGGGTGGCCCATGGTCACGAATAGCCGACTAGGTGGAGCTTGTGCACTAAATTATTTGTCAGGGCCAGTTGTGTCAGATAGCATGAGAACAAGGCGATACTCACCTCCACCAATGACAGAATAGCTGGGAAATATTCTTAGAAGAAAATCTGATCTAGGATACCATGAATATCAACGAAGTGGATGATGACAAATAATTAGCGTGGAACCACGAATATTGATGTAACGCCCTATGCAGGTGATGCTTGCCGCATATTGCTGCCATTCCCAATTTGGATACCTGCATCACCTCATGTGAGAGGCCTTAAGATTCACACGCCCTGCCTATTCTTTTAGCATGGGTGAGCGGGGGCTGTATTTGTCAACATAGCACGGTGGACCACGCCTTACCTGAACTGCATGGCTATTCAAACTGAAACCTTGTCCCTGAGGGAGATTTACTAAAGAGCTGTGGAGGAACAGTTTTGACAGAAAGGGAATCTTCCTCTTTTAAATACCACATTACCTGGATCACCAGGCTCACTGGACTACTTGGATCACTTTGATCCGAACTATCTTACAAATCTTCATGGTTCACATAATCAGGCTTATGACGGTAGTCTGTTAAACCCCGCTCGTTGTTTGTGTAACGTTCCCAGCAGCCTGGCTATTTCCCCAACCTATATATCAGGTGGGTCATGACAACGTTCACAAGATCAGACTGGAACACAAACTTGCCTAACATTGCTCTCCTCAAGTCTATGCAACAATCTCCTTGAATCACTTATAGTATCGCCATTTTCCAAAGTGCGCAAAATGTCCACTAGATGCTACCCCGCAACGATGAATGCCATCATCGTCGAAGAATTCGGAACTCCGAATGTCCTGAAAATGACACACGTTCCGACTCCGGAGCCCAAGCCAGCCCAAGCCATAATCAAGATCAAATCCTTCGGTATAAACCACGCCGAAATGCACATGCGCCGTGGAGAATGGGCAGAAAGCATGTCAATAATCGGCATTGAATGTGTGGGACTCGTCGCCGCTTGTCCAGACGGAGAATTCACCCTGGGAACTCCAGTTGCAGCGGTGATGGGCGGACTGGGCAGGACAATCAATGGCAGCTATGCTGAGTATACCAGCGTGCCGGTGGGAAATGTGGTTAAGCTGGGGGAGAGTGAGGAGGATTTGAAAAAGCTGGGGTTGGGATGGGAACAGGTAGCGGCCATCCCAGAAACGTATGCGACAGCTTGGACGGTGCTTTTTAGGAACCTTGAGGTCAAGGCCGGCGATAGGTTGTTAATAAGAGGTGGTACAAGCAGTTTCGGGAGGGCGGCTATCAATCTTGCGGTCCAGACAGGGGCAGAGGTGACGGCGACTACCAGAAACACGGAGAGATTTGCAGACTTGAAGAGCTTAGGGGCGAGTGACGTAGTCCTCGAGGCGGCGGACCTTTCCAGTCGTCTTCTCGGTAACAGCCGCAACAAATTCGATGCTGTCCTTGAGCTGGTCGGCAACAGCACACTCCTCGACTCCCTCAACCTGGTCCGCCGCGGTGGTCGCGTCTGCCTCGCAGGGTTCTTGGGCGGTCTTGCACCAATTTCAGACTTCAATCCACTGCTGCAGATGGCTAGCGGTGTACACTTCAGCTTCTTTGGTAGCTTTATATTCGGCAAACCGGAATTCCCGCTCTCCGATGTACCTATCAAGGATATTTTAGGCATGGTAGCAGAGAATAAGTTTAAGTCGGGGCCAGAACGGGTGTGGAAGTTTGAGGAGGACGACATTAGAGAAGCACATAGGCACATGGAGGAGAGCAAGGCTGGTGGCAAGATGGTTGTTGTGGTGGAATAAGGTTAAAAAGTTGGGTATAGTGAAGTGGGCGGGTCTCCATAATATTTCACTCAGGTTACGGCCCACACAAAATGTAGCCCAGGAAACAGGATAATCAGAAAACACATTGGGCAAGGCAGAAACAAGACTACAACCGGCTATTCCAAGATCTCCTAATTTGCTGAAATTTATATTTTATTAGAATTAGCTCTAATATTGATTTTAACATAATGATAATATTTAATTTTAATATTATGTCGAGAGTCTTTGGGGAAGATGCTGGGCAAAAGATTACTAGCGGGCAGATCAGGACCTGGACATTTTGTACTATATTTCGAAACCTTACTAATCGTTGTGACTGCAGCACGTCTGGTCACGTATTATATAGCCTGCCCATTTCCTATGGATGACAGTGCTCGCAGCTCATCCCTAGCCATAGCTAGGGATGCTTATCCCTTGCCATAGCCAGGGCTGCTCATCCCTTGCTGGGGGGCCTTAGCCTGAGCCCTGACAGGCCCGAAGTTGTGCCTTCCAACATATTATAATAAATAATGATATTATTAAAAGAACTTATTAAATAAATAAAATATTATTAGTAGGAATAAAATTATCATTTAAAGGAATTGTTGGTACGGCCCTGACGGCGAGGGTCAAGGGGTCTTTGCACGTGCAAATGGGTTGAAGCAGACCGTACGTGTTTGGGTACGGGTTCTGATTTCTGCTTATCGAGAAGAAGAAGCTATCGCTAATCTCGTCGCCCTGACGGTTGGTGTAGTAGTCGGCCCTCTGGCTGACTAACTCCAAACCGTGTCATTTGATTGGCTATAGCCCGTAGGGGTATGGGCACTTGACAGTCGCTCAGAAATCCACAGGAATTATTACATTAAAATATTATAAAGTTAATATTAAATAAAATGAAATATTTTGAAATTAAATTTTAATATTATAGTAAAACATGTTATTATTAATGTGGGTATAAGCCGTATCGTGGGTGCGACGCACGCTGAGGGATGTACAGTAGATAGCCACACTGCTGACGGTGCGTCCGCCAGCTGGTATCAGCTGGCGGTGCACAGACCACTGCAGCCAAACCATAGCTGCGATGGGAAGGCCGAAGCCTTCGGCTACCCCTTCCCTCGAACAAGAACGAACCAACAAAGAGATGAATACAACCGTACCGAGCAAACACTCGTGTGCACATGAAGACCGACCAACAATTAAATAGGTTATATATTGTTATATTTACATTACTGCCAAATTTTAATAAAACGAAATAAATATTATATGATGAAACTGAATGTTACTCTAAACTCTCGTTTTATTGAGCTTTTTGAAATGAACTTTCTTTTTATCTCAGAGTTAATTTAAACTTGCAGCCCTTATAACGAGCCCGATATTTTAAAATAATATTATATTTAATAACTTTTCTTACGACCCATGGTCCAGGCGTAAGCTTATGTATTATTATTTATAAAGCTTTTATTAACTGATTAATAAATAAGCTAATCAGTATAAACAGATTATGTTAATAAGCAAAGATTCTCCATTTAATAAAACTTAATTATTCAATAGTTTATTATATATTAAAGGGTTTCTGAGATTTTTGTTATTAGGGAGAAAGTAAGATGGATGTGGATTTCTGAGCGACTGTCAAGTGCCCATGCCCCTACGGGCTATAGCCAATCAAATGACACGGTTTGGAGTTAGTCAGCCAGAGGGCCGACTACTACACCAACCGTCAGGGCGACGAGATTAGCGATAGCTTCTTCCTTCTCGATAAGCAGAAATCAGAACCCGTGCCCAAACACGTACGGTCTGCTTCAACCCATTTGCAAGTGCAAAGACCCCTTGACCCTCGCCGTCAGGGCCGTACCAACAATGGATGATATTAATGTTTTAATATAAATATTAAATTTAACAATAACAGAATTTGGGGTTTTAAGGTGTTACTTCAGCTCCTCTAAATACAGCCTTAAGATTATCCTCTACAAAGGTCTTATTATGGGCTGCCTTAAATGCAATAAAGAACTTGGTTTTGGTAATATAGTTAATAAAAGCCCGGATGAAGTCGCTGACTTTCTCGCTATACGCGCGATCTGGGGGTAAATATAATATGATATTTAATAGTTAAATTAAATAAGAGGAGTATAGGGGTGTATTAATAAAGCTAATTTAATTCTCTTTATAACATTATGTTGGAAGGCAGCACTTCGGGCCCGTCGGAGGCCCGATGAAGACACCGTAGTATCGGCGAAAGGGCACCGCAGCACCGCTCGGGCCCATACGGCGCCCAAGTCAGGGCTGAGCCTCGCTCAAGCTAGTGTGCATCGAGATCCATGAGGAATGGGCAGGTTAGGTTATACGACAGGTGGCTAGACGCACTGGAATCCCAATGTAGTTTGGCATCATCACAACATAGCACAGAATGTTCAGATGCTGATCTGCCCCAAGCAACCATTTTGCCTAGCATCTTCCCCAGAGACTATTGACACATTAATTAAATTGAGCTAATATATTACTCTTATAATTATTAATTATTAACATCTGGTAACCTGTATCTTGTTCAAGTTTTACACATTTATTAAAATATTAAATATATTTATAGCTAGTTTTATTATGTGTTTATTCACTTAAAATAGGTGTAATTGCCTAAGAGGGGGGAAAACATTTGTAATCCAGCTTGCAAGATAATAATCACCCTGAATAATAAGGAATGGCGGGATATACCAGCCATTTATATTAATATATTTAATAACTATTACCTATTTCCAGTTGCTAGGATAAATACATTTAGCTTTTTCATGCTTATTAACGCATATGATCATCATTAGCAAAATGATTATACTTTATAAAGCTAATTGTATTAGAATTTTATAGATTATTATTAATAATCCTGTTGAATGGGCTTTCTGTACGTACGTACGGGTATCGCGTAAACGATGGGTTGGATTCGGTGCTGATTACTTGTTGTTGTTAACTAATAGGAAAGGGAGCCCTTGAGGTGCGATGGGCACGATAAGCATGCCTACCGCCCAGGGGCTGGCTTAGTCATCTGACCAAGCCGTGAGTATCAGCGTACGGTCCATGCCGAGTGATATTACGGAGAAGCCTAACCCAGTTTCTAATAACCTCTTGGTTTTCACAGAGAGCCCTCTGATAATTATAGAGATGATTAAACTTGGTTTTCAGGGTAAGTTGCATATCCACGAAGCATTAAGCCTAGTGCTTACCCACAGTGTAATGTCCCGAAGCCAACCGGCACTGGGTGGCCGGTACAGCCTGTAAAGAGGGCGTGCCTTTCCGGGGAGGGTACATTTGTAATGTCCCGAAGCCAGCCAGCACTGGGTGGCCGGTACAGCCTATAAAGGGGGCTAGCTGACCCGCCTACGAACCGGCTGGAAGAGCGACAAAAATCAGTCTTGCACCTACAGTACCCCTAATATCATACTCTCTTCCCAAGACCCTCAGTGACCATTGCGCCTAGCTTTGCCGCACGTTACACACAGATTTACCATCTCGCGATACCAACAGGAGGTTAGTTATATTTCTTAAACCGGAAAGTTATAAGGATCATCTTCGCATTTTTTAAATAATAATATATCAGGTAAGTATTTACTCTTAATTTAATTAAATTTATATTTATTAATGTACAATCTTTTTTGTAACCTTACTATTAAATTATTCGGCATTATGAAGTTGCTGTCTGGATAAAAAACATATAAGTAGTCTTATATATATTTATATGTTTTATATTATTCTTTTTATATTTCTAAATAATCTGAATCGTTAAACGTATTTTACCCTTTTAAGATATAGGATATATGTTGTTATTATTAATTTTCAATATGTTAGGTATTTAAATAGGTGGGTTAGTACGAGATCAACGTGATAATTAAAGACGTAATTAGCACTAAAAGATGGTAGTCTCACCAAAACCCTAGTACTTACTAGCCCCTTTATACCCACTCTAACTCCTTTAAATTAATAAGATTAATTAGAAATATACAACTGAGACCAATTGGAAATAATTAGTGCCAGATTTTATTAATTATTTGGCTCTGGGGGGGAGCTGGGGTTGGCGGAAGTTGGCGGAAGTGGCAAAAGTGCTTTACTTCCTGATATGCGTCACATCCTGGTAAACCACGTTGTGCCATTTTAATTTTTATTATATTATTTACTTAATCATTTATTTTATTTAAATTGATAAAATTAAAATTATTTGAAATGAAGTCAATATTATTAAATGTTATAGTTATGAAAGATAATTATTATAGTTAATAGTGCAATAGAATCTTAATGATAACTAATAATATGTTATGAGCTAACAGCGATGGCACCCAGGGAGCCCGTATTGATGGTTTAACAAATCAAAACCAGATGCCACGACGCAGCTCCGCAAGCACCTAGTAGCGGAGTCTGCATAAAATGCCAATATCAGGGTTAGGGTCTGGAACCCACTTCTGAGGATGAATCGATGGAACCGGTATCGATTCCATCGAGCCACACCCAATCGATAGGATCGCCATCGATTCTGTCGAGCCAGCTGAAGAGTCGGAACATATAAGGACATGGTCATCACCACAGTAGATAGCTTTCATAGAACAGACTCTTCAGTCGTCAATCTAAATTTTCAGTCTTACCACTGGATAGCCTCACAGCTTCTGATCATACCCTCTTCGTGAACAGTGTCTTCGTATACTGCAACTCAGTCAAGTATCGCCTCTGCGCCGCTCTTCGCCGCTCTGCTAACATAAACCCTAGAGGTTACCTACTGAACCCTACAAAGGTTTGGTGTGATCATTACATAATACGGTTAGAATTCAAGCCTCCTAGTTGAAAAATCTCTTGGAACCCAACCATTCGTTCATACAAGAGAACCTGCTGGAAGCTTGTTCAGTCCAGCATCACAGTCACATCATTACTCGGTGAGACTACCCCTCATCAATAATTGGGACGAGATCAACGGCATCCGAACTTGATATCCCAGGTCAAATCATCATCCGAGGTCTGGCCACAGCCGGTCCCTCGCCACCAAAGCCGTGCTTCGACATCGCCCGGCCCAGCAACGTAAAAAATGGTCTGAAGAGTCCGGATCGACCCCCACCAGATGTGTCAAGAAATGCTTCCGCGGAATGCCTAAATAACAGGAGCACCTACCCGACTTGCCTTATCTGGCGTCCCTATCGCCTTTCTGACGCCGTTATTCGCTCGTCCGTGGTGAACATGTTCCTGCCAAGAGAAAAAGCGACTGCGGGAAGTACCCACTTGGCCGATTTCGCCATCGCTCGTGAAAATGAGCACTGCAGTTCTCAGAGATAATGCAACGTCGCGTATACAGAAATTTTCCGTGGTGACATTTTAGCGCATGCTTGCTATGTGAGCTATGGCGTACTAAATGACTTAAATTCGAATGGTACATGTATAGGTTAGAGCTTGTCTGTTTCTTGTGCTCTTGTCCTTTCCCACGCCCAGACAAATCCTGCTATCCACACCCCTGCCTCTCAAGATGGCGGATGTAGAGCGCGCCTCTGGCTCTGTTAGGGTGACAGGTCGTACTTGGTACCACACCACGCTCTTCAATGCCTTCATTATCGGGGGCGTTGGCTTCATGGCCCCTGGCCTATGGAACGCCATGAGCGCCCTCGTAAGTACTTTCAACTCCGATATTCTTGTACATCATGCCCGAGCTTAAGCTAACATAATCAAAAGGGTGCCGGTGGAGCTCAGTCCCCCTACCTGGTAAACGCAGCCAACGCCCTCGTCTTCGGCCTGATGGGATTCCTCTGCCTCTTCGGCGGCCCCATCGCCAACCGCATCGGCCTCAGGTGGACCCTCCTCCTCGGCGCCGTAGGCTACCCGGTCTACTCGGCCGGCCTGTACACCAACAACCGGTACGGCAACGAGTGGTTCGTCCTCGTCGGCGCCGTGGCCTGCGGAATATCCGCGGGTCTCTTCTGGGCGAGCGAGGGCGCCATCGCGCTCGGCTACCCGGAGCCGGGCAAGCGCGGCAGGTACATGAACATCTGGCTGTGGTTCCGCACGGGGGGCCCCCTGCTGGGCGGCGCCATCGTGCTGGCCCTCAACAACAACGCCGCGGCTAAGAAAAAGGGCAAGGTCGGACACCAGGTCTACATCATCTTTATCGCGCTGCAGTGTTTGGCCGTGCCGCTCGCATACTTCCTCTCGCCTCCGGAAAAGGTGCAGCGCGCCGACGGGAGCAAGGTCATCATCCGCGGCGAGAAGTCTTTCAAGGCCGAGTTCAGCGCGCTCTGGCAAGTCTGCAAGAGGAGGGACATCATCCTGCTGCTGCCCATCTTCTGGGCCGCCTACTTCAACCAGTACTCGGGCAACTTCCAGACGTACTACTTTGGCGTGCGCGCCCGGGCGCTCATCGGGTTCGTGAGCAACTTCGGCACCCTGCTGTCGTCGCAGATCATCAGCTCGCTGCTCGACTACAAGGGTTTCTCGGTCAAGAAGCGCATCACCATCGGGTTCTACTACACCATCGTGCTGCACATCGTCGCGTGGGTGTACGGCTGGGTCATCCAGGAGAAGTACACGGCCAACCCGCCCGCGTTCGACTGGGCCGACGCCGGCTTCACCGAGGGCTTCTTCGTCCTCCTGCTGTGGGACTTTGCCCGCCAGGCCCTGCAGAACTGGTTGTACTACCTGCTCGCCACCAAGACGGACAACATCTCGGAGCTGAGCCGCTTCTCGGGAGTCCTGAGGGGCCAGGAGAGTTTTGCACAGGCGGTCGCGTTTGGTCTCAACACCCAGAACTGGCACGGTGGCCGCGTGCCTTTGATCGTGAACACGATTCTGCTTGGTAAGTCTTGCCCACCGTTTTATTTGTTGACGAACCTTGCTAATGTCCTGTAGTGCTCGCCGTCTTCCCCACTTATATCGTCATGAGGGACCATGTTCCCTTGGAGATTGCTGCCAAACAGCCAGTGGAAGAGGCCAACACGGAGGAGGCCAGCATCGATGAGGGTGCCGTTGGAGGGAAGTCCGAGGTCACAGTTCAGGCGGCGGAGGCAGATAAAAACCTGCCACGTACAAGTGTTACCAGGGATGGACCAATGTGAATAGGATAATAACTGGACTTGGCTAGATGGCTTACATGCCCCATAGTTGAAATGGCCCTTGAAGCCTTTCTCAGTAATCGACATAATAATTTAGTATTCCAAATTGGTCGATCGGATGTGAAGTCATCCCGCAGAGGTCAAATGTCCGACAAGTTATGAGGCCAAGACCAATACCGTGAAGCGACATCTCCGACATAAGCTTGCCAGATGTCCTATAGAAATTAGGAATGGTCGTAAGGGAGACTATTATTGCAACCCTTCCCCCTCCTGGTTTATGATAATTCACCATCTCAAAGCTTGTGTCCCGTGCCATGCTCCGCCTTCCCTCCCTTGAGCAGCTCGTCGATGTACTCAGTTATGGCCAGGACCTTCTCCTCCTGGAACCGCCGCCCAATCACCTGAACATTGACGGGCATCCCGTGGTAAAGCTCAGGGTCGTCTGTGGAAGAAGAACAAGTCAGCAGCACGTTGATCTCGAACTCACCCACCCGTCCGCCCGTTAAACTCAGACCACGACAATAAGAAGGTCATCTACTGGGGCAGAGAAAACTCACAGTCTTGGTGGACCTTCTTGTTGGCCGTGACGTACTCCTCTTTGGTTACTCCATCAGGGATCTCCAGCGGGCGCACGACGTCGATGCCCTTGTCGGTCATGAGGACAGGGAGCACCGCGGTGGACTGGTCGTTCAAGACGACGGGAAGGGCATAACCTAGAATAAAGAATCACGAATCAGTAGGGAGATACATCCAAATCGGAGGATCATGTAAGGCTGTTACTCACCAATATACCTAATCTTCCCAATCCTCGCAGCACTGCACGGTGCAACAGGCGTAATAAAAACATCCACAGCTCTCCCCGTCGCATTCCCCTCCGCCCGCGCAGTCCCCTCCCACGCAGCGAGGTACGCCTCCCTGTACTTCCTAATCCTGACATTAACCTCCTGGACCTGCCCCGCCGGGAGGGGGTTAGACTCTGGCTTCTTGACCGGGTCGAAAGAGAGCGGCATCAGGCGGTCAACAGGCTCGCCCGAGGCGCGGAACTGCGCGTGCGCGTACGTCAGGTCCGCGTAGGCCGCGGCGCTCCAGAGGTCGATGGCCTGTTCCGCCACGGGGGCGGATGTCGCGTGTGGGAAGGGGATGACGGTGTGGCCTGCCTCGCGGAGGACCTTTGCGACCGTGTCGACGGCGCGGAGGACGGGGGGCTGCGGCGTGACGAGTCCGTCTGTGGGTGCGATCCCGATGACCAGCTGCTTCCCCTTTGCAGAACTAGCTCCCTTCGCGCCCTCGTGCGCGCCCAGCTTCGCAGCCTCGTAGACGTCCTCGCGCCAGGGGATCTCGGCCACGAGGGGGTCGCGCAGCCAGGGCTCGTCAGCGAGGACGGCACGCACGAGGGTGCGCAGGGACGAGACGTCGCCGACGGCCATGGGGCCCAAGGAGAAGCGAACGTCTGTGAGGGACTCGAGGCCGCCGACGACGCTGCGAATCCCGGAGTACGGGAGGCGGCCTGTTGATGGGCGGAGGCCGTAGGCGCCTACTCCTGCTGAGGGCCAGCGAATGGAGCCGCCTGTTGGGTGTGAGATGTTAGCTATGGGCTACCTTGATGAGTTTGTGTGCGGAGTGAGGGTGGTAAGAGGGTGTCTCGTGAGGCAGTGAAGAATCCGTGGATGGACGGCCTCGGATGCTGTCTCGGAGTTTCCAAGTTTCTGGCTTCATGATCTCGGAGGAAGTGCAACATCCCCTAGCTCCTCCTCCACCTCCCCAATACACCCAGACAGCACACGAAGGAAGCACACATACCAATATCAGTCCCCAACCCAAGCACACTCCCCCTCAACGCCAACAGCGCAGCCTCGCCCCCCGAAGACCCCCCAGCCGAGAACCCCTCCCTCCTCAGCGGGTTGGCCACATACCCGCTCACAGCCCCGAAAGTCTCGCCCGAAAACGAAGCCTGCGGCACGGCCGTCTTGACGTGAAACACGGCGCCCTGCCTCCTCAACCCCGCCGTGATGACGGCATCTTTGTTGGCGGGCGGACGCTCCAGCCAGCTCGCAAACGCGAGTGTCGTCTGGGCGTCTTTGACGTCGATGGAATCCTTGAGGCTGATAGGTAACCCGTGCAGCGGGCCGACGGGTTTCCCATGGGTCGCGAAGTGCTCGTCGAGTTTCTTCGCCTCCGAGAGCGCCTCCGCGAAGAGGATCTCGGACAGGCACGACGTGAGCTGGTGCGCGAGGGCGGCGCGGTGGCTGAACGCCTCCGTGACGGACACTGCGGTCCACTCGCCCGTCGTTGTCCTGTCCAGGATCCCCGGGGCGGCCGTCTCGGTGACCTGGATCTCGGCAGGGGTGAGGAACTGGTGGATGAATCTGGTGTCTGTCAGGTCCGACGGGGCGGTGTCGAGTATGGGCTGGGGGATGCGCCATTCCTTTGGGATTGCGAAGAGGAGGGCGTCCCTTTTTTGTTGGGCGAGGGTGCGCCAGTCTGTTGTTAGTGTTTCTGATGCCATCTTCCTTTTCGGGGGTAATTCTCCCTGGGTGTTATTGTGTTCTGGATGGTTTCTCGGTCGTGAAGATGTTACTAGGGATGACGAGTCTTTCGGGATCTCTTTACAAGTGCTGACAACCATCACACAGTTCCAAGGTCGTCATCTTATAGCCCCCCGAGCCATCATGTAAGTCGTGGACCATCTTGCATGGATAAAGCACCGCAGGGCGTGAGAATGCATTTGACGTCCGATATCAATATGTCATCCAGCCCCTGCTCATACTGCAACCTTGATCATGCAAACCTGGGCAGGCGAAGCGAATTCACCCGTCAGGCACGGGCATGATGCTCCCCAGCCGTTCCCCCTTGTCGTGTTCAACGACGCACAATATGCGGGTTATCCCCAGATAGGGTAATGTGGTTGCTTACACATTCATCCATGCGTGCGTCTCGGACCGCTCCTTGGGGTCATCCCGCGCCGCGGCATCTCGTGGCCAAGGCGGATGCTTCCACTTACCCCCGCCCGGAAAACCACCATCGTAGCCTGCTTACATATGACGGGTAGTACATTGCTTATCCGATTTGTAAGTGTGGCTATTGGATAGGGTCAAATATTCCCCGACAGAGACACCATCCACATTGTGTCACCTCAACCCGCCCTCAGTAAACGTTCAATGTCTACATTACGTCAGCTACACATATTCGCCCGCTCCTTTCTGATTTGCGGCTCGACCTTCCTTGATTCAATTAGACGTAAGTTACGCAACTCCGATCATGGTCAAGAGCCACGACTCTGACCCTGCCTTCAAACTTGGCACGCTGTGGCGGGGTCAGCGCCCTGGCCTCTGGCATCTCTCTGCCTAACAATAGGAAGGCTGTTGTCTATCTCTGAAACGGTTCTAGCCGTAGGATTGACAATATACTTCGTCAGGTTGAATTTCTGTACTGGATCTATATACAACTGCAAGAGCCTACATTGTAAATATGATACATTATACTTGCTTATAATCTGATGTGGATTAATGACAGCATTGTTTATGGAATTAGAAATACGAAAGCAATGCTTTAGTGCTATGTCTACGTAATTTTATTGGCTCAGATTAGTCATACTTTCCTGGCAAGCTTCATAAACATGGCAAGGCAAGGGCCTTGAAAGGTCAAGAGCTGCCAGTAGAATATAAAGGAAGATCCGTTATACACGTCCAGCCTGTGCATAAAGCGATGCACTTCAGTATTCGCCACATGTAAGTTCGCATTATCATGTTTCTTGACCATTATATACGAGCAAGGCTCTCCCCAAGAGGTCCCACTGGCCTCAGCCGCAGGCTCTTTTTGCGCATCAGCATCAACAACCCTTGATCATGAAAGACTTCACTTAGGCATCTTCTCAGCGGTGTGCTTAGTGCCTAACCAGGTAGCTGAGGCCGCTTGCATCCTGCACATATCACCCACTCTTACCCCACGCCCACCAACATCACCCTCGTATCGCGCGAACCAATGCATAACAAGATGATGGACTCCTGCCTGATGCATTAGGTGCTCCGATGAGACCATGTCTCATTACGGCAGCCTCCTCTCTGTGTGACCCCCACAGCGTTGAATGAGTCTCTTACCAACTAGGTCAAACGTGGGCCGTCACCTTGTGCTTTTCCCAGTCGCCACCAGCACTTGACTCGAATTGCCTCGGTGTGATTTTGTTGCGGGAACAAGTCGTGAAAGCTGAAGATGACTTTCGAAATAGCTAGATTCCTGAACACCGTACGTTGCCACTGATCTATAAAGGAAGGTAAGAAGGGAAGAGGGCAGTGGCTGAAGCACTAATGCAGGCTGATACACAATTGACTCAATTGGCCACAGGCAACACAGGGTGTATAGTCAAAAGAATTGGGAGTGTTTTCTCTTCTCATGTGTCATCAACCCCTCAGTTGAGAAACATTGTGCACGCCACAAATAGATCACGACCCCCGCGAAAGGATTTCCCGCCGCAAGTGGCATCCAAAACTTGGTATACCGGTCAGTAAAAATGGATATACCGGTCAAGGAAAAATAAAGTACAATTGAACAACCGGCAGAAGCACCGGCTCCTTTGAACAGAAGAGAAAGGCGTCGTACTCAATCACCTAAGTGATTATAAAAGTCTAGCATTTGCCGTAATCATCAAACAATGATCGCTACACTCTGCAATCCAGCTTGCGGTATTACGATTCCATAATAACAAAATACAGCTTCTTTTCACTTTCCTCGCCATTCTGGCCATCAAGGTCACATCTGCCGCCGCCGTGGACACACTGCCGACGCTCGCCCGTCACCCCCTCTTCCCAGGGACTTGCCCGAGGGCGTTGTCATTACAGCTATCAACCCCAAAGATATCCCCGAGGAGATTGGCAACGGGACTATCTCTCACAGTACCGAGGTAGCCCGCAATATTGTGAAGAGAGACCCTGGCGTCTGCTTTTGTGTTGATCCTTATTGGAGGGGGTATTGCGTTCATATCAGCATACCACTAAACGTTTGCGGTAGGGCTCTCTAGCCGACCCCCCCTCCCCCGGGGCGGGTAGTCTAATATTCCGGTGTACCCTGGGAAATTCAGACTAAATTTTTGTGAAGTCCCTCTTGGGCCAGACTTAAACGACAAGGTCTCTTCAATTGGTCCTGACTTTAGTGTTGGCTACTGCCGTTTCCACTGTGAGTCTTGCCCTGCGTCGCTCCCTGGTTTCCCGAGCAGCCCGCCTACCTTCAACCCCCCCCCCTTCTCTTCTCCCAACAAAGAAAAAGAAATTAGGGGTTTCAGTCTTGCCAGTGCACGGGGGGCGGGGGGCTGAATCTAAGACTTTTGCGTCCCAACCTCGGGGTGGGGGATGCTCACAGTCCTCCCGAAACACTTCAGGCGAGTTTTGGCTGACGCGGTCGATTTCTTTGCAAAGCTATCCCGGCTGCCCCGGCAATTCCTGCGACCACTTCGACATCTGGAGCCCTGGATACGACAACCTGGACGGCATGCCAGACGTGTGCAACTACAACCCTCCCGCGAACCAGATCTCCAGCTACGAGTGCTTTGTTAAGTTATCTACTTAGGTAGGGGGGCCTTCTGGTCGCCTCAGACCGGAGGAGTAAGGGGAGGAAGGGACACCATGGTGTGTTGTGAAAGCCTTGCTGTACTATGATTAGCACAAATCCCCTTTTAGGGGCCCAGGGGCTAGGTTATTCCTGATATTGGTTGGAACTTGCATCACTGGCAAGGGAATGGCCAATCACCGACACTGGGGAATGATGGTGGAGCAGCAAGATTCAACTCGATTTATTTGTATCTTCAACATAACGGCTGCCTCAGCTGCACTTGTCTTATATTCTACACGTTCATTTATTAGTGTGTGTAATTCTGCATCAGCTGTACCTTTCTTACATTATACACATTCATTTATCAGTCGTTGAAATTGAATAGAAACACGGCTATTGTTCTCTGCCACAAACTAATACTTTGTCACCTTTCGCAGTATTAATTTATGACTTCATCTTAGGTGGTTTTGTTCCCAATCTTATCATAAAATCGTTTTCTTTTTTCTTAGTGAAAAAGAAAAGACATTAAGTAAGACTATAGACCCTCAAAAGCCCAGCGTTTGTTAATGAATACAATATCGATGACAATATCTTCAAAATACAACACTCTGTTGCTGAGAAACTAGTGACAGCCTCTTGACTAGGCTAGTTCAAAGCAACAAAGCTTTAGATCTTCATTTGAGTTGGCTCAGTTCTTAATCCGGCCACATGAACATCTTCATCTCAGTATAAACAAATTAGGTTATGAATATACAACTCTGTCTACGCAGCCCTTGTTTACTCAGAGGCACTCTACCATCTACAAAACATTCAATCATGGCTTAAACGGCAATTGTTTTCACCATTGGGGTTTATACAATATATCATATTCTGCTTACTTAAAAGAGGTAACAAGTTTGCTTAGTCATTATAAAGCCTCAAGTGCCCACTGCAGTGCCTGGGTTGTACCACGGTCAGGGAATTCTCAAGTGCTCTCGATGCTGCCTAGACGTTGACGACCTCTCCCCGCTTGGGCAAACACGGCTCAAACATAGGCAGGCTGTAGTAGACACGTAATATCCCCGGCGCATCTGCTGCTACATTTCAACCCCAGTAGCTCTTGGTACCGCCGATATCGTGAAGAGCACATCAGGACAGACAACCAACCCCAAGCAAAAACAACCACAGGACCAACAAGACAAGATAATTATAACGCTAATTGATTGATTGATCGAATTGTTTCCTGCTGTCTATGCCCATACCCCTTCTTTCTAACTCTATCACATGCATGGCTCAGTCGTCTGCGCCCTTCTCCCCTTCCTCCGGCCGGCGGTGTGTGTGTTCTCTGTTCTGTTCTGTCGTATACAAATAAAGCTCTAAGCCATAGTAGTCATCCACCCCACCCCCCCCCCCCAAAAAAAAAGCACAAGAACTCAGTCAGAGGTGAAAAAATGAACTTAGGAGGACAAGTCGAGAGAACAACAACAACAACAACAACAACAACAACAACAACAACAACAACAACAACAACAACAACAACAACAACAACAACAACAACAACAACAAAAAAGACACAAAAAGGCTAGCCACCCTCCCATGCTCTCTCTCTCTCTCCACACCAAAACTCAGAGGTTGTCTCCCATGTCTCCAGCGCTTTCGATGCCGCCCGTAATCCACACGTTGACCACCCGTTGAAAAACTCCTCAATCCCAATGAATAGCACTGCTTGCTTGCTTGCTTCTTTGCTCTCAGACAATGATGACACGACACAAAGCGGCAGTCCGCCTTACTCAGTCAACATTAGGAACCCTCCCCTCGACGGTACTCAGCGCGGCGAGGTTAACCTCCCCAATACTCAACACCCCACCCTCCGCCCCGCCACCGCGGGCCCCGACGCCCGCCAGCAGCGCCACACAGTCGACCACGTCCTCGGGCTCGAGGAGGTGCCACCTCGCAAGCGTGACCTTGGTGCTCGCGCCCACCGTGACCGTATACACATTCTCCGCCTTGACCTTGGCCTCCTCCTTGTTATCCGTAGGCGGGGCACTCAGGCCGTTCAGCGCGCGGAACATGTCCTCGTCGGTGAAGTCGTCGCCAAGACATAACACAAACTCGACCTTGTCGCTGGTGGTAGACGATGAAGAAGTGGCGGTGACGCCGCTGCCGGGGACGTGGCTCATGTCGTTGTTGTACTGCAGCACGAGCCGCTTGGCGATCTCGCCCTTGTTGATAAAGGTCGGGCGCACCTCGATGTTGGCCTTGCCCGGCATCACGTCCACGTCCCACCGCCGCGCCACCGTCGCCTCGAGCTCCTTCTGGCACTCGTGCGCGAGGTGCGGCCCTTGCTCCGGGTCCGCGAGGCGGTAGTGCCAGGTGAGTGCGCAGCGCTTGCGCTCGATGAAGGAGCCTGGGGGAAGAAGTTTGTGTTAGTCTTGATAATCCTTTTATGGACAGGACAAAAGTCAGAAAGGGTATTCACCAGGACACCTGTCGGTATATGTCTGGAACACATCCATCACCTCGGACTGCCACCCCATGTCGAACTTCTCCGCCAGGTTCTCCCACTCTTTGGAGCCCGGGTGCCTCATAAAGCTGCCGTGCTCGGCGCTGAACCCGAGCTCCTCGATGTGGCCCAGGTGCTGCGTGAGGAAGGCCTGGTCCCTGCCGGAGATGATCCAGACGGCGTTGTGGTGGTCGGACGCCAGAGTCGTCAGCGTTTTGATAACACGCTGGCTGGGGATGGCGGCAGAGGGCTCTTTCACGATGGGCGTGAGGGTGCCGTCGTAGTCGAACATGAAGAGGCGCTTGCCGGCGTCCCTGTACGACTGCAGCATCAGGGCGCGGTCCAGGAGTGGGGTCGAGACAGTGTTCTTGGAGCTGCCGAGGACGTCGACCAGGCGGTCCAGGAAGGCGCCGATCCAACTCTGCACGTTCTTGGTGGTGACGTGTTTGTACAGGGACTGCTGCATGGCCTTCCTCTTGTCGTCGCTCATGGTGAGGGCGTTATTGATCTCGTCGGCAACTCCCGAAAGGTCCCAGGGGTTGATGTGGATGGCGTCTTTGAGGCTGCCTGCGGTGCCGCTGAACTCGGACAGGATCAGCGGGCCGTTGTTCTCGCGCTGGGCGACAATGTACTCGAGCGAGGTCGTGTTCATGCCGTCTCGGACCGAGGTTATCAGGCCGATGTCCGCGGCGCGCAGCAGCGCGAAGTACTCGTCCTGGTTGAGGTACTGGGGGAAGTGCTGCACGGGCTCGTACCCGAGGTGGCCGTAGGTGCCGGAGATGCTGCTGACCAACTCATTGACACGGCTGGCAATCTTGTTCTCGTCGCCGTCGGACGACTCCTCGATCGAGGTCGGGCTGGTGACCTGGATGAGTACCACCTTCTCGTGCCAATCGGGGTAGAGCTCCAGGAACCGCTCAAAAGCCATTAGCTTCTGTGCCACGCCCCTAACGCTGTCCAATCGGTCGCGGCCAACGATGATCTTCTTCCCCGCATACATCTTCCTGAGGGCCTTAACCTTATCCTCCACCTCGGGGGCGAACGCCAGTGACTCAACCTTGGCAGCATCGATGCCGATCGGGAAGACGCCGACCTCGACCCGAGATCCGTATGTCTCGACGCCGCCAGTGTCCGAGGGGTACGACAATATGCGGGTGCAGCAGGAGCTAAAGTGCCTGCTGTAGCTGTAGCTCTGGAAACCGACCAGGTTGGAGCCGAGCATGCCCTCCAGGATGTCCTTGCGCCGCGGCAGGCAGCGCAGGAACTCGCTGGAGGGGAACGGGCAGTGCAGGAAGAAGCTGATGTACATGTGCGGCACGCGCTGCCTCAGCATGCTAGGCAGGAGCATGAGGTAGTAGTCGTGGATCACGACGACGTCGCCGGGCTTGTAGAGCTCGAGGATCTTGTTTGCGAACTTCTGGTTCATGCGGTAGTAGTCTGCCCAGTAGATGCGCTCTTTCCGGCCGTCCGAGGGCATCTGGGTCTTGTAATGGAAGAGGGTGTAGAGGTCGTGCTCGGCGTAGCGCCTCCATCTTGACTGGTCCTTAAGCAAGATGCCGTCCTCTTGCCCGTCCGTGTCGTCTGCGAGCCACAGGGGCACGGTCTTGATCTTCTTGTCGTGCGACAGCTGGTACTCGAGCCGCTCCATGTCCTCCTTGGGGATCCAGAGCCCATCTTTTGAGGGTGGAGGCGGCACCGACTTCTCTGCGCCGACATCGACAGGGACCGGGGCGGAGAGTTTGTTCAGGCTTGGGAGGTTCGTGGTGGTCAGGGGAGGGGTGTCGGGAGGAGAAGGGATGTCGGCGGGTGCTTCGATCTCGCCCGTCCAGGCGACGCACGTGTGGTTCCATGAGGAATCGTTGGACGAGAGGTGGGCAAAAGCGTCGAAAAGGGCAGATTGGCCACGGCGGGTTTTCAGTTCCTGCAGAAAGACAAAGTTAGCATGATTGGTGGACCAGTCTCCTTTTCTTTGCTGTCGCATGCAGCGCAAATGTTGGTGGCGCACTCACCCAGTCGTTCCCCTTGCGATAGCGCAGCGAGTGCGGCATATTAAAGGTGGCGGATATGACGTTCCCGCTCAGCGACAGAGCAGGATATGCGTTCTTGATCTCTGCTATGGTCTGGCGCCTGCCGCGGCTGGCCTTGCTCATGCGGCGCAGGATGTCGTGGCCGGACATTGGGTCGGCGGGGGCGTCGGCCATGGTGTCGTCGATAGCCTCGTCGGGAGCTTGGAGTGGTTTCTTGACGGAGAAGTAGTTGTTGCCGGCGGATTCAGTCGAGTCAGCGCTGGTGCCGGAGTCGTAGGTCTCGAGGCCGATTCCCGGGGTGACTGGGACGTTGACGTTGGCCTCTTGGTGGTGAGGGAGGAGGTCAGACTTGGTGACGCCGCGGTCGAAGGCTGGCCTGAGGGAGGAGGATGGGGTTCTTGAGTCGTCGGGCCTCGTTGGGAGAGTGGAGAATTTGACGTGCGGCCCCGTATCGGCGGCGCCGTCTCCTTTCGCCGGACCTTTTTGGTCTGCCATTGTCACCTCGTGTTAATTGCAACCCAATTTCGATAACAGCCAGCGAGTGAATTGACGGCAGCAAATGCGACGAGGTCCAGGAATTGACGCGAAACAGTTCAAAATGCAGTGCAAGTGAGTCAACAAAACCAAGTTGTAAACAATCAGTGACAATAAGACAAGCACAGTAGGGAGTGGTCGAGTCGGCCGAAAGTCAAGCTGAGTCGGCCGTGAAGCTTATCAGGTGTCTGGATAGTCATGGAGTCCGGAGGAAGAGCAGGAGGAGGAACAGGGAGACAGGTAGGAGAAGAGTGATATCAGGCAGGCCGAGGGAGGTGTATAATCTGAGGGCTGATCTGATCGAAGGCCTTGGAAGTGCCGCAGTGTCGTGCAGTCTGTCTCTCTGTCTGTCGTCTGTCTGTCTGTCACTCTGTCACCCTGTCACTCTGCATAGTACAGACTACAATACGCAGTACTGTGTGTATGTACTCGTACCTAGTAGAGCAGAGACTGTTCCAGGCCGTGGTGGGGTTTGTTAGACTGTTGCAAGGTACATATAATGTGCCCGTGGGGCTGGATCAGACTGAACCAGGCTGGGTGAGTGGCCAAAGCTGGAGGGTCTCGACTGGCTCAAGGACGTTTTGCTCCTTGTCAGACTCGTCGATCCTGCTTGTATCCACTGGGGCCCCTGTGGAAGCCCACACTTTTTGCTGCTGTGGCTGAATGTACCCGCGCGTGTGTACCCTCGTACTCTTGTGTGTGCTCTGGAGCTGTCTGGATGGATGCTCGACCGACTTCGACCAACGGCAAATCGGCTCGCTGGCTGAGTGCCTGTTGGCAGTTTCCGTCCTATCCAGTATGGCCCCCCTGAACAGAGCGGGACTTCGTGGTCTCTGCACGGGCTCTCCTTGACTCCTTGACTTGTCGTCCTTCAGGGAGAGGGATATATGGCAAAGAGGCGGTGGAGAATTCAGAGACTGATGTGAGGCGTCTTGGGAGGGAGTGGACGCCTAGTCAATGCAGGTCCGAGTTGACGAGACAGCAGGACAAACGTCGGCAGGTCCAGTAGGGACGAATGCGGATGCAACACGCCTTGGGTCAGACTATGCGATGCTGCATGCTGGCCTGCTCATGTAGCTTGGCTGGTTGGGTATGGAATAATTCCCGGCAGCGAGCAATGCAGCGGACAGCATGGTCGTCGGGCCAGGTCCTTGCAGTCGGCACAGTGGGCAGTCAGTCAATGCAACCAGGCAGTCTGGTGGTAGGCTGGTATGTACTCTGACAGACTCGAGACAGACGAGACCAGAGTGCCTGGGATTTGCGGCTGGGCAGGCTGGCAGGATGGAGCAGCTGGGTGGTCCTGGTGGATGCCAGTCGCGATGACATACATTTGAGCGCAGCAGCGAGTAATGGCGGGGATGATTCCCAGCGAGGTGGTTCTATTGGGCGAGGCGAGAGGCGAGGCGGGTGTGGGCACAGGCTCTGATGCAGGACTGACAGGATGGATGCAGTTGCTGGGTGCAGAATGCAGAATGCAAGAGTGCAAGAGTGCAAGAGTACAAGAGTACAGTGTGATGCGATGGTTTGATACAGTACAGTACAGCAAGCACACGGAAATAGCAGCAGGAACAAGCCACAGTTGCACAGTCAAGAAAGGAAGAAAAGCAGAAGTCGTCGCACAAGGTGGGCCAATGACGTACCAGGTTGGTCAGGAACAGGAAGGATGATCCCACTCGAGGGGTTTACTGACTTGCAGAGATGATGTAGTTGGTACTGTCGAATGAGCAGAGCAAGACGAAGCAACAAAACAAAGATGAGGCTATCACCAGAAGGTAATCTACTGTATAGCTTATGGCAGATGCAGGTAGTAGTAGATAGGTAGATTACGAGGTTGCTCGATCAGGAGAAGATCCAACCCAGACAAGACCCTCCCTCCTTCCCCTTTTCTTCTTACCTATGCGTGCCCGCCTGCTCATCTAACAACAGCTCGGAACCTTGCCAAAGATAGGAAGGAGCGAGGGGCATTCACAAGCTCGCCCCCTTCCCTCCCCGCCGTCGCCCGGGCCACGTTGCGGCTCTGACGTAACGGAGGGGGCCTTCCAAGCTTCGACCGGCTTCCACCTTCCCCCTGCTTTTCCTTCTTTTGTCGGGGTTCTGGAGATGTTTCTGGAGAAAACAAGGAGATAAGCTGGAGAAAAGGTTCCAACCCCCCAACTCCAACCCCAACCCCAATCAGGGATGGGATGTCGCTCCCACCCAATCTGGCCAGTCTTGCCAGCCAATCTGCCACCAAAACCACTGCAACTCTAAATCCATCCGAATGCCACCCTCATCAAACCCGTCCACACCCTCGTCCTGTCAACGTGTCGGCGCCCGCTCTCACTGCCGTCCAATTCCCCCACGTGTTCGTCCATCACTGCCACACCTTTAGGGATGTGATGCAGTCTTGTCATGGTGTGGAATGCTAATCATTGCAGTCGTACTCTGGCACAACCGCGTCGACACCAACAACCCTCACCGGCAAACGAGGGCGCAATCCCGGGTGGGCTTGGAGTACTCCTGGCCAGACCGGATCAGACCAGACACGACAAGACCACGGTAACTATTGTCAGCATCCATTCTCGAATAGACGACCAGCCACACAGACCTTCCCTCGTGCCCCTGAAACAGCTCTCCACAGTCCCATCACAAAGCCTATCTGCCAATCTCCCGCGGTGCCGACTCAGCTCCAGAGAGACGCCACACACTGCCTGCGACTCGAGCTGCGTGAGCCTGCGTCCATCTTAACTTTCCAGCCTGTCGGTATGCTCGCCCACGAAGCAGCCTCAAACCCAAATAGTCGTGCAGTTGACTCGGTTCGACTGCCTGGGCGACAAGTGTCCCTGTCCCAGCCGGCCCGACCTGCCTAGCATCTGGGTGGGATGGCAGTATGTATGCACGCGCATGGGCGAGTGGCCACCAGAGCCAACCTCTCATGCTCAAGGAACGTCATGCATCAAGGGCCTCACGAGGAGACTGCAAAACAATTGGTTCATATCTGCTGCATTGTTCTCTTTCTGCTTGCTGGATGGCCTATGGGATGGTTGCAAGTGCGTCTTCCCATTCCTCTTCTCGGGTATTCTCCGGTTCCAGACTCTGCCTCATATGCCGTCGCTTGCCAGTACCGTGCACCAAAACACAGAATAGTCTTCTGCCTCACAGTCTGACAGATAATTGTGGGAACGAAATGCAAGTCTTCCTTGACCATTCCTCGTCTCGCTGTTGAAATACCCAAATGCCCAAATTATGATGCACTCGTCACCGTACTGCTCCTCCTCCCGGCCATGTCCATTTCGAGCTCGTGACGTGCCTCCATGCCTCAACCAACATAATACATATATCCTGTTCCATTTCCCTGGACACGACCCTGCAGTCCGTATATCCAAGACGTCAGCACTGTCGCTTCGAACGGCCTACTTCGCTTCACCGCCGCTGGAACGACGACCCAGTCATCCCGGAGACCAAGCTCCCCTCTTCCCTCGCTTCGAAGGACCATGGCGCGTCCGGATACGTATTACGCAGCCACCAGAACTCGGGCTCGCGGATCCTGTCACCCAGCGCAACCATAAACTTTGGCGGGGCCGCAGATAGAAGCACCTGGAACCACACTACATCGAAAAGGCCCATTGGTGCAAACTCCATGCACAGGTCGACCAGCATAGGCGGGAAGTTCCGGCGGAACTCGTCCACGTGGGCTAGGCAGTCTTCAAACGCCCTGTCCTCCGCCTCTTCATCTTCGCCGTCCATATCAAGCACGTCTCCCTCGCCAAAGATACTCCGCTCCCACGACCGGACTTCTGCCCCCTGCACGGCACCAACGTAACCGCCCACGCCCGAGGGCGGCAGAGGAGTCCACTCCTGGCCCCCCGCCGCGTTTTCAAGCACGAGCCGCATGTATGAATCGTCGTACAGCGGCACCTTGACGGAGCGGAACAGGGCCCGCATCGCTATTAGCATCTCGTGGAAGAACCGCACCTCGCGCCGCAGCGCCCCCGCCGGTATCCGAGCGCCCCCGCCCCACCGCCGCCGGAGGCGCTGCGCAGCCGCCGCCCGCGACAGCCCGCCCCGCAGGTACGCCCGGAGTGCCATGCCCGCGCGCCGCGCCAGCGGCGCCAGCCCCAGGAACGCCGCAGCGCCCCACAGCTGCGCGAGCCCCCAGCTTACGGACCGCGCCGGCTCGTCGTCGCTCGGCCCAGGGTTCCGGACGTGGGCCTCCTCGCGTGTGAGGGTGTGGAACCCGGGGACCTGGCCCGTGTACATGTACTCGAGGGCCCAGCCGATCTGGTGCCAGTTGAGGAGGCCCGGGATGCGGACTTCCAGCGGGTTGTCGTCGTCAAGGTCGTCGTCGTCGTCGTCGTCGTGGGGGCTGGCTATGGTGGTGCCGTCCCACCATGCCCCTCTTGTCCGGTTCCGGTTCCGGCGCCGCTGCTGCTGCTGCTCCCTTGTCCTCCGGGCGCGCGCCAGGGCTTCGCGCAGCCAGGCGCTCTGGGGCAGGACCACTGCGCTGTGCACGGTTGTCACGTGGCCGGTGCCGATGCAGCGGATGATGAATGTCTCGAGGGTGGTGCTGTAGGGGTCATTTTCGCTGCGCCCTGAGGGGTTGGGTTTTATGCCTAGGTATTCGCGCTGGACGCGGCTGCTGGGCTGGGGGAGTGGCTCGTTGGTGTTGTTGGTGTTGCGGATGTAGTCCGTCTCGAGGTAGCGGGACCAGTGGACTCGGGGCCGGCGGGGGGGTTGGCTCGGGGTTGCGGGGCCGGGGGCGGGGGCGGCCTGGCGGGGGGTGTTGGTTGAGAGGGTGCCTAGGGGCTGGCGGGGGGGGTTTTGTTGGGGTGCCATTTTTTTTTTGGTTTGTTTTTCTTTAGTGGCGGGGGAGGAGCTGCTGTGTTTTGGTTTTGGCTGTGGGTTGGGTGTTTGGTGTGCCTCTGATACCTTGGACCGGCGATGGTGTATTGCCGATGGTGGTGGGTTGTCTCTTCTTGAGTATTTTCCTCTTGTTGGTTGCTTAGCGGCTGAGGAAATAGTGTGAGAAGAGTTGTTGGTTGTTCAAGTGTGTTGTGTTGTCTTGAGAGATGACTTGAAGTGCGGTTGATGAGTGAGTGACTCGAGAAATAGTTTCCTCAGTCTCTTTGGTTTTGGTGTTGTGATGGATGATAGGAGTGTTTGAGAGTTTGGCAAGTCGGGATAGGATGCTATGCCTGCGTTCAAATAGTCCAGGAGGAATTCATTTCTCTCAATTTTCTGTATGAGACTACTAGGCTAGGCGAATATTTGTTGGGGTAAATGGATTGTGTACAATTTTCTGAGGCGGTTGGTGTCAGTGCGCCTAAGTAGACGGGCTAAGTGCACTAAGTGTTGTGTCTAGTAATGGGATTTGTGTCTAGGGGAATTGTCTTGTGACAAAGTGAAGTGGGAGATGGTGAATTTGAGTGGGTTGGTTCTTTACTGTGTCGTTTTCTAGGTTCCAAAGCATTCAAATAGTGGTAGCTGGACTCAGTTATAGGTCATAACACTCCTTCTTGGATATGCGTGATATGTGGTAGATCTGGTGAGCTTCCAACTTGGCTGACTAAAATCTATGTCTTGGGACTAAATGTTGACTAAGAGCTTTTTAAAGTGTAGTTGCACCGGTCATGTAGCTAGCTAACTATAGCGATGAATTAGTGCGCTCTGGACTCTTGAAGAGTGAAGAGTTTTGAGTGAAACGTGGTCAAAGTGGCGCGTGACTTCTGACTTTTCCTCGACTGCTGGCACATGAGCTTTGGATTCGGAAGGGAAAAACACTACCTACCTAGGTAGGTATACAAATCGGCATGCAGTCCTCCCGACGACAGAACACGACAAATACACTCTATGGACCAGATATACCGCAATGCAACTGTCACAATTATTGTGGCAGCTGGCTCTGACCCAAATTACGGACTTCCAGGTGTAAGCCTCCGGAGCAAAATGCCACGCATATCAACTCATATTGGAACCCGGCGGGTCTATCCCATTGGAGTATAGTCAATATCTTGGAATTCCAATTTCTCCAGATCAAAATGGGCAACCCGTGGCTGGACGTACCAGGAAGCATTCCTCTCGCCGCGGAAACTGATTTTCACGGATGAGTCGGTGCTGTGGCAATGTAGCATGCTCCATTTTGGGAGAATCAGTCACGAGCACCCATGCGAAAGTGATGGTCTCTTTACATCTTCTGAGATCTTCCAGAACGGGAGAGAAACATGGGCGGTCTGATTTCACATCAATACCTACTCAAGAAGGGACCTGACTGATCCCATGGATTACCTGAATGCTCTCACCGGCATTCTTAACGGCGTGCAGCGACAATCTCCCAACGAATTCCACCACTTGCAAGGCCTTCCGATTTCTCGACCAGGGAAGGGTGACCCGAACGCAGACACAAGCTAGAAGAGTCGATTTCTTGTGGCTCTGTTTAAGTGGACAGGATCGGGATTAAAGCGAAACACAGGATTCCCAAGCTGGTCTTGGACAGGCTGGACATACACTGCCCAGGCAGTCTCACACAACATCCCCAGATACTTCGAGTCACGTCACGACTGGGATGCCAGTTACTCCTCAGCTAACTATACGGAACATTCTGGGGACTCGCACTCATCTTACATCATGGTTAGCTCTGGGGTAAAAATGGTTGATATCGACTCATACCTGGAAGGCAGCTTCTCCGAAATCGTGCCCTCTCCTGGCGTCACAACCATCGAATTGATGGCACAAACCTTCTCGGTTGTCTTAGAGCCAACACAATTCAGGGGGAGATATCATGTCCGTCCCTGCGGTGAAAACGGAGTGCAGCAACGCCTCTGTGCTATACACAAAAGTCACCTTCACGTACGACCAGGTGACCCAGACAGGATCCCGTGTAAAGATTTCCTAATTCATGCAACTTTCGATCGGGACCGGGGCTCCAGACGGCCCGAGACTGCGGCAATACTACTTCGCTGGGTCGACGGGCGGAAATGTTACGGACGAACGTATTTTGGAATGATCGAGCTGGATGAGGAGGTCCTGTCTAGGATTCACACAGAGCAAGAAGTTATCAGGCTGGGGTCATCAGCACATGGGCTGTGTGAAACGAGGACTCCAATGCTTGTAGCCCTAAGAGAAGCAACCTCTGAATCGGAGGTCCGCCTTGGCTCTTCAATCGCAGTAAACTCTGAACCCTTCCAATCGGCATGTATGTGGATCCTGGACTGGCTTGGTGTACTATCCTGACTGATCCTGTGTGACCTTTGCAAGCCTTAGTGGACACTAGCTACCGAGTTTAGACTGTGCTGCGAGACATTGTTTTTAAATCATTGAAACACTCTGAACGAACCTTGGAAGTCAGCCACAGACGGAGTGAACCCCAGCGCCGCCCCGTGAACTCCCACCGCCCAGGCAAAGGTTTATCGCTGCTATCGATGTGACTCGAGGAAGCGAAGTATACTTGGGTATCGCAATTTGTAGTTCTTATACTGGACACTTTTTCAAACGCCTATATTGTGTGGTATGGTAGCTATTTTGACTTGATTGGGAATGGTCTTTGAGATTAGAAAAGATGAGATACCCGTTGTCTACCAGGAGTGGGCGGAGAAGGTTAAGTCATTATCTTGGGGGTTTATTTAGGGTTCTTGGAAGCTTAACAACTGCCATATATACACGCTGAAGGGAAAATATTTCATTTTCACACGGAAGGGGACTATATCAAGGTAGAGAAGGGTGCTACATAGAAGGATACCATAGAGAAGGGTACCCTTGGCATCATACCCAGGTATTCCAGGCTTAGTGGAGTATTGAGTGAAAGGCTCTGCGAGGCACAGCATTTAGTCACATGATCTGCAAACCCCGTTCCGAATGACACGCTCATTTCAATTCAGTGACCCTGCTGGCCAAATATCCCTGTTTCATCCCAAAGCATATGTGGCAATGCGACTTGCTGAGGCACTCAGGCTCAATCTGTCATAGATATCCAAGTGTTGGCCATGCTCAGAGAGAAATCCCGTACGTCGTTGGAAAGAACTCGTCAGCCACACCCAAGTCTTGCCATCTTCTCGTTGAGGGCGTCCATGGCACAGAAACCTCTCATCTGAGATGAATCACCCCTGACCCTTTCAACCCCACCACCCTCAGACCTCTCTAGCCTCCATCTCATCAACCACGCTGCCAAGTTCCTTCATCACCTTGGGAGCACTCGGCTTGTTCCGCTGCTTGGAAGACTTCGGGATCTTCTTAGGCCGCTCGCCAGCTCCATCACCACTCCAGCCGTTCTCATCGCCTCCATCGACCTCCTCAAGTGCCCGCTTCCGACCCTTGACCTTACCACCTCCTCCACAACCAGCAACGGGAGTGAAAGCAGCCTTCTTCTTCTTCTTCATAGACGCAACCAGGGAGGGAGAGGTAGGATCACTAGCAGCGACCACGGCGGAACTTTTGGTATCCGGCGTGACGGGGGTGCAAGGGTTGCCAGGCGTGGCCGGGGCGGTAGCCGGGGCGCCGACGTCGTTCTTGTCGATCTTGGCCTTGATGCCGCGCCACATGCGGGCGGCCGACTGGGGCAGCGGGATGCGGGTGACCTCGGCCAGCTTCTGCTTGTTGACCTGTTTTGCGGGGCGCACGAGGAGGCTGGTGTCAGTGATGGGGAGGTCGTGTGCTAGTAGGGTTGTTTTGTTGGGGGGCGTAGTGGGGACGTGAGTGGGAAGATGGTGCTGGTGATGATCTGGGTTCTCTTTTGCGTTTTTCTCGTTCTCCTGCTCGCCTTGTCCCGTGTATGAGGTGATGTATTCGTGTGTGTGATGGTGCTGCGTTGTGGTCTTTGTGGGGGTGGTCGGAGAGCTTGCCTTGCCGTCCGCGTCAACGGACTTCCACGCCAGGACCGCGATCTCGATCTCGCGGGCGCTGAGGCCGCACGGGTTGGTATTGGGCTTCGCAGCTGGGGCCATCGTGTATTGAGCCCAGAAAACCGAGGCCACTTTGTTTCAGATGTCAGATGACGGAGATTCCCGATGGCAGTTGACCTCTAACGCCGTTGAAGTTGCTGTTGCGGTCGCAGGTCGGTTTGGTGTTGTCGTTACACAAAGCTGCGAAGGGGTGCAGGTTAGGTGGGGTTGGGACAAAACAAGCAATTGCTGTTGCCAGGATCGGAAGCTTGCACCTGGGAAAAGTAGAAAGTTTACCTGGCGTCGGGGACATCCAAATTTGAGCCTGAAAAAGTGGAAGAATTGGGATGAAAGGGCTTGATACTTCACTCCCACAACACCTGCCCCCACAACACGTACTCTCACAGCAAGTACCGCCGTAATGCCCATAGTAATTACCCTGTATTAAGAGGAAGGTAACCCTCTGAGAGACAGGAATAAAGAGGTGCCTCTGGAGGAAAGGGAAAATGGTTTCTTATCCATGCGTTTTACGCTGTACCAATATTCGTGCTTTTGCAGTTTACCTGTAGAACTAGGCTGTTCAGTCGAAAGTGAGACAACTTTTGGCCTTGTGCCTAGCGCGCCTCTCAAGTCCAAAATCATGTTTCAATCAGTCACCTCTTTCCGTCGTTGCAAGGCGTTCAATGAAGCCTTCCGCTAGACACAAGCAGCCTCAAAACCTCTTGAGCTAGAGATGGTATGACATAGCTTGATTCCACATCTTTTCTCCGGAAAAAAAAACCCCCCAAAAGAAACCCAAGTTGATGATCGCTGCCCGTAGCACTTTAAGGCTACTGGTTTGGAGCTAAGGTAGTCCAGCTGCGTCCGCCTTCCTGCCTAACCTCCAGGGCAGAAAGTGTATCAGGCACTTGATTTACATACGAAGCCAAGGAGATAATGTGACTGACGGAAGTATCACACCTAGCTGCTTAACATGACGAAAGCAAGACTTTTTCTCTGTCACTTCCGCATCGTCACAATTACTCTCGAGGTCTGTCCCCGCTCGGTTGGTCCAGGCCCTCTAAAACACACGTGGAAGTCTACTGCTGGCAGAATACCATCCGGACGCTTCCCGATACCTTCCGGTAAGCTGAACTTTGTGCGACAAATGCCATCAGACTGTGACCCTTTGTCCGGATCGATTCCTTACCTACACCATGAAAATCCGAACATGACCTTCTATTTCATTTTATCGCGTCTTATGCTGGCTTAGCCTTGCACTGTGGTGCTCGCTGGCGGATCTGTCTATGCCCATTCTTTAGCAATGGCCATGACGATCGCCCGATTCATTTTCCCTGCCTCATGTAACTTATGCTGTCCGAAGCAGAATTTGCAAAGGCGCATGGGAGACTATTTGTTTATTCTGGACGCAGTTAATAGAGTCTGCGGTTACACTCGAGAAACAAAACCCGTTGCAAACTTTGAAGTGGATAACTTAGGTGTCAGGCGATTTGTCTGAGACACAGTGGCATGCAGGGCCGTGGAAAAGCGCATGGTTCAGCCACATGCAGGTACCCACCATTGATTGACACTTGAGCAGACCCATACTCTTAAGGCTTTCGTAGCTGGCTCATCATAACACTTTGAGACTGTATAAATGAGTGCTGGGGCTTGAATTCGGCAAGCCAGCTAGCTGTGCAGTTCACTTGTCGTATCTTCGTGAAGCTTCCGTTTGTAAGGGGCCGTCAGTTATGAGGGTCGAAATCTCACGGCTTTTGATATGTGGCCTTGCAAACTTTCTAGCTGAAAAGGGCGGCAGCAGTCTCATCACAATGAGCATCACGATGCGCAGAGTGCAACGCTGGACAAGATTTGGAACGTGCAGGTGGCCATGGGTGCGCCCATGGCCTAATTCAAGACATTCGAAGCTAAGCTTTTTCTGGAACTATAAATAGAGACCTCGACCGCGTCAAGCTTGAAATACCACAGCGGACTTTCAACTTTGTTTGGATTCGTCTTATGACTTCAATGTTCTCATACCTTTGTTCAGCGCATCCTTTTCAACTGCTTGTTCTCCACCATCCAGTAGTCGCTGGGTCCCCCGCCAGAGGTGCAGGTAAACCCCGGCAGGATCCGTTGGAGGAACAAGCAGCTCGTCAGCTAAGAATACGCACGGCCAGTCGGCCGGCCCCCAAAGCCTGTTAGTTAAGCCGCCACCAGAGATCTGTGTAGGACAGTCGCACCGTCCCGAGACCCTGCAGTAGGAAGCCCAAAGGCGAGCCAACCAGATGCGATATAAAGCGCGCCTCCCTCATGTCGGCCGGCACCCACTTTGAGCACATTAACTGCGCCGTGATTGGCCCGCGCCGCCGTGGGATAAGCATGCAGGTTCCGAGTCCTCGCCCGTTTTGCCCTGCCTTAGCCGCATCCGTGCTCCCTCCCCCCCCTCGTGCCGGTGAGGAATAACTTGCTCACACTAGGAGTTGCTTACATCTCAATCCTCGTACGCGCCCAGCTGCCCTTTTACCCTTTTCGCCCTCGAAGCTGTTAGGCGAACTCGAAACGCTGACTGACTCTTGTGTCGGTGAGGGCGTATTATTGACGCGGGGAAAGCAACGTATTTATTGTCCGACAGGGTTTGCCGAACAAATGTTTCAACCTTGTTCTTGTACCAGCAAGGGTAGCTCCAAGGTCACGCCCCGACGTCTTCACCGTAGAGTTTCGGTTGAAAGTTACCTCTTTCATGTCTCGAGAGGTACAGTAAGACACATCCTACGGATCGAAGCTACAGGGAAGCTCCGCGTGGCTCCTTTGAGACAAAACCGTCTGGGCGTAACGTTTATCGTTTATTACCTGACACCCCGTGTGAAGGGGTGTACAACCCTCGGCCGCCCAGAGGCCGTGCTGGCTCCTCCATTAGGGCGAGTGCCTCCACGTCGGATCATGAGCACGTTTAACAAGCCACTTTGGGAATTCTCCCGGAGATGGGGGGTCTTCCCAACCAAGCACAAGCCCAAGCCCAAGCCCAAGCCTCACCGGGCGGGAGCTTGGTTGTCGTCCCAGTGGAGTAAATTAAAAAGGTGTAGCTCGAGCGGGCCGCCTCCGAAAGTGGGACGCCAGACGTTGTCTCGATGGTTATTACTTGCTCGTGTGATAAACCAATCCAACCTTGGATGAGCACCGGGGGGCCGGGAGCACACAGAAAGGTAGTACTTACCCACTCCTCTGGGACCACATTGCAACCAGCACCACCCCGACTTTAACAGGGGGATGACCGCTCACCACTAAGATTCATTCTCTCTTACCTGACCTCTCGCCCTTCCACATCGCTCGCCCTGTGTGTACTCTGCTTGGCCCTGCAGATTCTGAGTCCGATGGTACGATAGCAGGAGACACGAACATCTCCGAGTCCTGCTCCGGAAGCACCTCACAAAATTTGTTCTGTCTGTGCTCAGAATCCCGTCCATCTCCCAAGGCGAGCATCGATCACCCGCAACCCAATCGCCCACGATGGGTCTCTCATCGGCAATCCTCGTCATCTGGTCACTCCTCAGCGTGTTCTGCAACGCCCAGGTAGGCAAAAATGGCGTCGTGGGATTCGGCATCTCACTGTACGAGGACCTCTGCTGCCAGGCGTGCCACGACTCCCTCTCGGCGCTCTACCTAAACTGCACGACCTTCATGCCCAGCGACGACATGGCCGGCATGGACATGGGCATGGAGATGGAGATGGAGATGGACATGCCCATGGGTATGACCAGCGACGAGTGCTACGCCTCCAACACGCCCTGGCTCCAGACCATGGCGTACTGCATCCAGCAGAACTGCGACGCAGACGGGTATCCCGCCGACAAGCAGGCCACGTGCTTCAGCAACCAGGCCGTCGCCGGCGCGTCCGAGCCGACTTTCAGGGACAGCCTGCCCGCCACGGCTCCGACCGTTGAGGTGGAGGCGGACGCCATGTGGCTCAATGTCACGAGCCTGGTGAACCGTGAGCTGTACTATTCTACACATGGTACTCTCGGCGAGTTCGCGAGGTCTGAGTACTTCCACACGAGATATTCGTAAGTTCTCTCCAGAGTGGTCCTCACTGTCACGCTCAAGAATGAAAACTCACACAAGACATCTTTCAGGCTGGCCATCTACCTGGTCGTCATCGGCATCTGCCTCGTCTGCGGCGCCATGACCCAGATCACGGCCCTCTCCCCGGGCCTCCAAAAACGACTCCAAAACTCAGGCGTCGTGACAAAACTCCGCTCAGCCGTCTTCATGCCCGCCCTGCTGGGCTCCCGCCGGCTGGAGCCCCTCCCGGGGCGCGCGGGCTACCTCCCCAGCCGGGCGCTGAGCATCTTCATCGGCATCTACGTCATCCTCAATGTCGTCTTCTCCGCCGTCAACTTCAAGAGCTTCCAGCCCAACATCTACTTCTTCTCGCGGGGGTTCGAGCTGTGCGAGTACGTCGGCAACCGGACGGGAACGCTGAGTTTTGTCAACATGAGCATCGCCATCCTGTTCGCAGGGCGGAACAACCCCCTGATCCCTTTTACTGGGTGGAGCCAGAGCACGTTCCTCACGCTGCACCGCTGGGCTGCTAGGGTCGCCACGCTGCAGGCGATCGTGCACTCTATCGTGTACACGATGGCGTACTGGCAGCCGGGGTACGAGGGTGCGTCGGCGTATGCTGCGAAAGCGGCGGAACCATTCTTCGTAAGTTGGGGTCTCTCATTCATGTATTCAGACCTTTTAGAATACCCGGCTGACATAATTTTCAAAGTACTGGGGAATCATCGCGACGATAGCAATGAGCCTGGCAACGGGCTTCGCAGTCCTGCCCCTCCGCATCATGCTCTACGAGACCTTCCTCATAATCCACATAATCCTCATCGTCATCGCCCTCGCCGGCTGCTGGTACCACATCATCCCGCACTACGGCTACGACTGGGGCTACCAGGTCTGGCTGTACATCGCCTTCGCCTTCTGGGCGGCCGAACGCGTCGCCCGCGTCGCGAGGATCGTGTACCTCAACCGCCTGGGCGACTCCAAGGCCACCGTCGAGGGCATCCCGGGCACCAACATCATCCAGGTCACGGTCTTCCCGCGCGTCGGGTGGAGCTTCGGCCCCGGGCAGCACTGCTTCCTCTACTTCCCGGGCCTCGACAAGATCTGGGAGAACCACCCCTTCAGCGTGGCGGGGTGGAGGCGGAAAGGTCATACGCTGCCGGTCGTGTCGGCCAGCCCAAGCCTCAAAGGGAGCGATTCTAAGGAGACGTCCGACATCACGACCGTCCCCCGGCCCGACGAACCCGAGGTTCAGGACTGCGTGGCCGTGCGGTTCCTCGTCCGCGTGCACTCGGGCGCCACGGCGGAGCTCCAGCGGCGCCTGACGGCGTGCTCACCGGGGGTAATGGAGATGAGCGTCTACACCGAGGGCCCCTACGCGGGCCACACGTCGACGCTGCAGCCGCTGCTCGCCACCGACACGGTGCTGTGCCTCGTCGGCGGGATCGGGATCACGAACGCCCTCGGGTTCGTGCAGGAGTACGCGGGCGCGCACCACTCGAAAGGGGGTGAGGGCTCCGGGAAGGGCCGGGGCGTTATGCGGCAGGCGAGGAGGTTCATCCTCGCGTGGTCTGCGCGGGAGATGGCGCTCATCGAGCACGTGAAGAGGACCTTTTTGGTTGGGGTCGAGGGCGTCGAGTTCTCGTGCTGGTGCACGGGGGACATGCCTGCTGGGCAAAAGGGGGATCCTGCACACGACGCGGAAAGCCTGAGGACGACGGCTGAGGCGCCGCCCACGCCTGGGAGGATGGACATTGGGAGTGTGATAAGATCATCCTTGGAGCCTGGGCACCACACGACTGTTCTGGTCTGTGGTCCTGGTGCTATGGCGGATGAGGCTGCGAAGGAGGTGGTCGCGTGTGTAAAGAGCGGGTCACATGTGGACATTGTTGAGGAGGCCTATGCATGGTAAAAATTCCATATGAGCCTGTATTCTGATGGTGGGAGTAATGAATAGTTTCAATCAAATCATTTCTGATTATTTCTCATGCTTGATATGAGACGTCTCAAGTGCATATATTGAATTTTGGCTTTCTGAGAGCAGATGTATGCTTGGAAGCGTGTACAGGTACTGGATGCGGAGCTTGCGAGATGCAGAGCAAGCACTGGTTCGCATGATCAGACGAAATTTTCCACGTGCTATGGTGACCTGGAGACACCCTCACGATCTGTTTAGTGGTCCCGGCTGTCTGGGCTCACCCGGTGGTCTACCACCTCCCGTTCCCGAAGTTAGACCTGGCAGGTCACATCCAGCAGGATCTCCCTTGGCCTCCGGACCCAAGCTCCTAGATTCAGAGCACGCACGCTCTGAGGGACCTAGCAATCCTTCCCTCAAGTGGCAGTCGGACTGGAGTCCCAGCTCGCATGCGCGAGGGTCACCTGTGGGGCCAAGAGCTACTCTTACAGGGCAGAGGACCGAGGGAGTTTGGTATTATTCGTCTTGGTCGAGAAAGGAAGCGGGGATTGACGGCTGAGGGGGTCTCAAAAAATACGGAAACTTGCTCAGGTGTAGATCTATAACAGTTGGGGGTGGGCGTTGAAATGGCCCTCTCCAGGACTAGGCCCCTGCGTCTGAGCAAGATTCTGGGGTTCACCTTGGCCCGGTATTGTTGAAATCTGGAGTAGCGGACCCTCGGTTCTGTCACTCACACTCGACATATATTCACGCTTACAATACAGTGACTGCTAGTCGTTTGTGGGATAAGTTCGTCCCCAGTCAGACTACAGCAGTGACTTTGACTTAACAGCGAGTGGGATGTGACTGCCTCTTAAAAAATAATTCTCCCTGGTCCTTTACAAGCTACCAAGTTATACGCCTCCTTTGAGTATAAGCCATCACACCTCTGCCAGACCTTTCGTTTACCGCTATACGGACCATACGCTGTTTTCCCATACCGCACGTAAAATATATATCGATCTATCTATAAATTGAAAGTCGTTCCATCACATCACAGATGGACATGCAGCTTCCTGTGTCGATACTCGGCGCAGGGCCAGCCGGGTTCGCCCTCGCCGCCGATCTCCAAATCCAGGGGAGGAGCGTGCTGCTCTACTCACATCCAGACCACACACGGCATGCCGACGGCGTGACGGAGAAGGGACGCCTGACCGTGACGGGGGCGATGCAGGGCACAACAGAGGTGCAAATCACAACAGACATAAGTGATGTCGTCGCCTTCTCGAGGATACTGATCCTTACGGTCCCGTCCACGGGCCAGGAGACCCTCCTCGCGGAGATGAAGACCTTCGACTTGCGCCGGCACACTCTCATCGCTATCCCGGGAAACCTTTTTTCGCTCGTGGCGGGTGCCGAAATCGAGGTCGAGAACATCCTCGAGACCAACATCTCGCCGTACTCGTGCCGCATGGAAGAAGGCGGCACCCTGCGGGTGATGGGCCGCAAGGCCCTCGTCTCCATCGCGGCGCTGCGCAACGAACTCCCGCCTGAGTTCTACGCTGGCATCCAGGGAGTGTTCCCCGTCGAGCTGAGGTGGTGCAGCAGCGTCGTCGAGGTCAGCCTGTCCAACATCAACGGCGTCTTCCACCCGCTCATGATGCTCATGAACGCAGGCCGCATCGAGAGCACGGGCGGCGAGTTCCTCATTTACCGCGACGGGCTGACCCGCTCCGTCGCCAACGCCATGCTCGCCGTCGACCGCGTGCGCGTTGAGGTCGGCGCAAAGTTCGGCCTGCGCCTCAAGAGCACCATCGACGTCTCCAACGAGTGCTACGGCCAGGGCTTCACCGACCTCGTCGACCTCGCGCAGAACTCCCCGCCGCACAATAAGCTCAGGGCCCCCGCCGACGTCGGCAACCGCAACATCTCCGAGGACGTCCCGGACCTGCTGGTGGCGTGGCACGCGCTCGCGGAGAAGCTCGGGGTGGACGCATCGCCCATCACGGCGGTGATCATCCTCGTCGAGATGGCCACGGGGATCAAGTACATGCGGCTGGGCCGGAACCTGCGGAAGCTTCACCTGGAGGATGTGCCGAGAGGGGAGCTCATTGCTCGATTCAGCCCGTGGCTGATTCCACAAAACGAGGTCCGACTATAAATTTCAATTTCTTTCTTGTATCATAGCACCGGCGTTGACGCATTGAACAATAAAAGCGTGCTCTTTTGGTGACAGCAATTGACTTAATTCTATTTTTCCGTTTCCTACTTTCTGCTCTGTGGAAAATCTGTCTATTGAGATATGCAGACCTCTAATCTATAACAAGGAATTAAATGCTCATAGCTGGATGTGGTTGTACCGCGAATTACGGAACCTGGCTCCATAGAAGCCAATGATTAGAGGCACAGGAGCAAAGGCGAGCGTAAGAAAACCCAACAGGCTATTTCCCCAGCCCCATCCAAGCGCATCATACAACCGCAGGCCACTCAGCGGCAGAAGGGCTCCAGCGGTACCCCTGAGAACCGCATTGGCGCCAACGACGCTGGCAGCGTAGCCCTCAAAGGCATCGATGAGGTAGGTCTGGATGCCTACGAATACGAGGATGGACCCAAACCCCGTGATTGCCGTCCCGATCTGAGGAACGATCCAATGGACCTGGTACTCGACAGTCCAGCCATAGATAAACAAGCCCATTGGAAAGGTCAGAGCTCCGGGCAGAGTGATGATGAGAGGGAGGCGGTCCTCGGGCCTGACAGTCTTCCCGGCAGCAGCGCGACGCTTCAGGTTCCTGTCGCTGAATTTTGCGATATACGCGAGGCCACCAAGTGTCCCGATCCCGCCGGCTAGGAAGACCAACCCAGCTGCGAAAGTGGAGTATCCATAGACCTCCTTGAATACAAATGAATAAGTGGCGAAGAGCAGGTAGAGTGTTCCATAGAGCACAGCGACATATGTGCACATGATTGTGACGATGGGGCAGCAGAGGAGCATCTTGGACGGCCGCATGATGCTCCGCTTGAGAAGCTCCCGCGGAGTAATGTCCGGGGCAAGTTTCGACCTGTAACCTGGGTTTCCTGTCTCCTTTCTGAATTTGGCTGCCTTCCTCTCCAGTAACACGACAGGGTATGTTTCTCTGAGTACGGCGAAGGCGAAGATGCTGACCACGCCAACCTGTCAAATATTAACATTGCCAACATTCTTGCCCTGGTGGCCAATATTTTGTCTACTCACCACAATAGCGATCACGTAAAACATCCACCTCCAGCCAAGCACCTCGGTCACATAGCCACCAATGATGGGACCAACCATCGGCCCAAGGATGGTGCCGACAGACCAGATCGAGACGGCCTTGCCTCTCTTCTCGCGTGGCATGATATCCGCAATGGTGCCGGAACCTATCGTGATGGTGGCGACGCCCGCGAAGCCCGACAAGAAGCGGAAGGCCAGTAGCATCGACGTGCTCTGCGAGAGAGCGCAGCCAATAGTAAAGCAGAGAAATAGCACGTTGGTGGTGTTGTAGATGATGACCCGGCCATAAAGCTCACTTAGAGGGGCGAGGATCAGCGGGCCGCAGGCGAAACCGAGCACGAAGATGGAGACGACAAAGGTTGCGAAGGTGTCGGAGATGGTGTTGAACTCTTGCATCACCTGCTGCACCGCTGGCGAGAGCATGGATGAGACCAGAGGCCTGGCGATGTTAGTCGCACTATCATGGTGTACCGCTGCTATTTGGGTTGTCTCGGTCAATTGTCACTTACACTAGGAAACTTATTACGGAGATAGTAATGATATTGAGCCACTTCCTCCATGATGACCAGTTCATTGGGTTCTCGGGGTCCTCAACAGCTGGCTCGTTCCACCATACCACCAGTTCAGAGCCAGGCTCTGGGCGAGCTGCCTCCCCCGTGGCCTCATTTTTGGATGGCAACAAAGCCGAAGGAGTGTTCGTGCCGGATGCTCTATCCTTTTCGTCCAAGTCTGAATTTTCTCCCGCTTCCAGCTGTCGTGGTCCAGTCTGCGTCCCCGTCGCGTACGATAGGTCCGGCGTAGTTCTCGGGGACCGAGTTTGTGTCTGCTGGCGCGACATGGTGAAAACAACTTCAGGACCTCGTATGTCCTGGCAGTGAAAGCCCAGCTGAAGTCGAACATCACCGAAAGCATGCAGCAACGAAGAGCCTCTCCGCGACCATGAAGGGCAACCAGGGTATGAGAGAGGTGTCAGACCAAGAAAACGGCCCCGAACTAGCGTATGAAAGACCCTGGCACGAGGTACTGTCTGTTCTCGGACAATGTTTCATTGCCGCAGGTAACTTGAGCAGATTTACAGCAGCTACTGTGGGGAAATATCCATGCACGTGCATGGGGGAGGGGGTGTGAGCAGATTAATATTTCTGGTCTCACCCCGATGTTGCCGCGATATTGAATTACTCGTGAAACATTATCAAGAACTCGTGAGGGCCTTCGCTGTGAGGCCCACATAGCTGCTATTGCGCAACCATGTTGTGCTCAATAACTGCTCAAAACCGCCTCATTACGGGTTGCGCCATCAGTCTGGCACACGCAACGCCTTGGCTTGATGGGCAGCGCGACAAACCTCAGAGTGGGGATTGGATAATTCGTCTAAGCTGAGTGGCGAAAGCCAAGGTTATCCTTTGTTTGGCGGGAAATGCATATTCTTCCCGAGCGAGAGAAAGTGTCGTGATCGTGACGCGGATGAGCAACCAAGCAATCAAGCAAACATCTATCGTCTTGCCCATTGGGCTACGTTTGCCGCAAAGCTATCTTTAGACGGAATTCACGATGGCAAACCGTGAAACACATGAGACTCAAAGTGCGAGTAGGGCGTATCCGTCATGGTCCATAAGCTTCCTGAAATATAGTCTAATTAATGCTTGAGCAAAGCAACTCATCCCTTGGTAGCCACAGTCACCAGAAGGTCCATATCCATGTGAATGCCGTCCTCCGTCGTGATCTTGTCCCACTCCTCCTTCATCTCCTCCCGCGCCTTCGGCCGCATGTCCAGCGGGATCCCGCCGTACGTCTTGCCCGACGAGCTCGTGTCCAGCCATTCGATCATATCGTCACCGTTCTTTGCCCACTTGACGATCTTGTTGATGACAATGTCTCTTGTGGGAAACCCTGCGCCGTCGAGGAGAGCCTCGAGATCGCGGCGCTTGATGAACTTGGGGCCGCTCTGCTCCGGATAATTGCGGTACGGTTCTCTCGAGAGCACGTCGGCCTTGATTCTCTCATGTGCGGCGACGAAGTCTCCTGAACCGCCTGAGATCCCTAGACGCCCTCCCGGCTTGAGCACGCGCGAGAACTCCTTCACCGCCGCGGGCTGGTCCTCGACCCAGTGGAAGGTAGAGTTGACATAGACGATATCAAAGCTGCCAGAGGCAAATTGCGATAGATCCTCGGCCCTGCCGACGTGGAATGAGAGATTGGGTGTTTTGATTCCTTGAGCGAGTGTTATACGCTCTTGGCTCGGGTCGATGCCGACCACGCTTCCCGTCTCGCCAACGATCTCGGCAATGTGGGATGTGATGTTTCCAGGCCCGCAGCCGACGTCCAGCACGTGATGGCCGGGAGTGACTCGAAGTCTATCGAGGAGGAACAGGCCGGCGTCAAACTGGGTGTTATTGACGGATGTGTAACCCTTCGCTAATTCCTCGGTGTCGGCCATGGTTGGTTGGTTGCTTGGGCAGGGGGTGTTTGCTTGTGATTCGTGATGTATACCAATCCCACAAGAGACTGCTTGCGGCTCACCAAAAGCAGACGTTGCTCAGGTACGCTGTAACGTTCTGCCCTACATATGTGCGAGACTGGCAGATCCCACGAGTGGGTTCTTGGTGAAAGGCCCCTGGTCGAGCTCGAGAAACAAAGTGACGATTTTACCCCGCACGACTCATGGGGTGTCTGCAACACGGGGCTAGGCCCGGCAGTGACTTGCAGTACTTTGAGCATGTTTTGAGCACATTTGAGACGAATATTACACGAATCATACGCGTAGCCCACCGTAGCGTAAGATTGCGTCGTGGCAGAACGCTGATGTGGACACGAGAAAACGGTGACCAACAAACGAGAAATACCTCGTGTTAATTCTTTTGAACGCGATTTGTCTGCGTAAGTGTGACAGAGACCTTTTAGAGTGAAACTCAGTCTCACCTTAGGAAGCTTCTCTGCTAACCTTGGAACTTGCCCTGAGCTTCCTTCCCAACCTTATCGATGATCAAAAAAGCTTAGCACATGAGCTTGGCTTAACTCAACAGGTGCACAAAGTTGGGGTAGAAGCATCCCTCTGCTACTGCAAAGGCAGGCGTCTGCCCGGTTCGAGGAATCCATGTGGCGTTACCCGCGCCGCGATGAATAATTTCTTCTCGGTGACTTCTATAGTCACGACACTCTCCATCCTCGTAAGTCCATTGTTCCAACCAGGTTCAACCCAAGACCCAAGCTCACCGCACCGTGATCAGCTTTTCGTGAGATTTCTATTCCAAATTTTACAACGTTGCCTATGGCACCCCCTCCGCGTCGTACCAGGCCCGTGGGCCAACAGCATATCAGAGTTACCAGCCGCCTTGGCCCTGGTCACGGGAAACCAGCACGTGTATTACAGGTCACTGCATGACAAGTACGGCCCGGTAGTACGAGTGTCTCCCAATGAACTCAGCTTCGTCCGCCCAGAGGCACGAGAAGAAATCTATGGGCTTCGGGTAGGCCTTCTAAGAAGCCCCACAGTGTTTAAAGGTTGCTGATATCGTGTACAGAAAGGAGGGCTCAACATGGAGAAAAGCCCCATTTTCCTTGGGGCCGTTGGTGGCGTGGACGGGCAGACTGGCGTCAGTCTGGCTCTGTATGCAGACCACGCGCGGCAACGGAGGGCCCTGGGCTATTTGTTTACGAATAGCGCATTGCTTCAATTTGAGAATCTCCTGAAGATCCAAGTTGAAAAATTCATTGCCCTGCTCGGGCAAAAGGCGGATGGAAAACAGCCTGCAGATCTGTCGAGCTGGTGTAAGCATTCATTTGCCCTGGCTTTTCTTGCCATGTTGACTGATGAGACTTTGCAGACACCTACCTTGCCTTCGATATCATGGGAGATCTCTGCTTTGCAGAGCCATTCGGATGCCTAGATCAGGCATCGGCTACGGAGTGGTCCACATCAGTCATCAACGTGTTTGTAGCAGCCGTACGTACATAAGCATGAACATACTTCTACATCATGAGGTCCACACCGTCGAGTTTCACTTCAGACTACTAACTCATAGCAGACCTGGACACAAGGCATCCGCCGCCTTTCCGGGGTCGGGACACGGCTCGAAGCCATAATGCTCAAGCTCTTCGTCCCGCCAAAAGCTGCTGACTGGGCAAAGGTCCACCTGAGGAACTCGCGTGAGAAAACGCTCCGCCGCCTCGCAGACCCCGACCGAGACCACACAGATTTCATGTACCACATCCTCAGGAACAACGAGTCGAAGAACTCCCTCTCGCAGACCGAAATCACCCTAAACATGGCGCTGTTCATCAGTGCCGGAACTGACACGACTGCTACCGCTCTCACGGGATGGACGTATTTTGTGTGCACACACCCGGAGGTGTACCGCCGTCTCATACAGGAAATCAGAGGTACCTTGAAAATGGAGGAAGATGTCAGATGGGAGAAAGTCAAGGATATCCACTATCTCGAAGCAACTATTCACGAGGCCCTCCGTCTCTTTCCGCCCTCGCCAGCCAGCCAGCAGCGCATAGTCCCCCGCGGCGGCGCGACAATCGACGGCTATTACGTCCCCGAGGGAATGACCGTCGCTGTGCCGCCCTGGGTGTCAACACACTCGCCTTTGAACTTCCACAAACCCTACGAATTCAGGCCGGAGCGCTGGCTCAGCGAGGAGAACGAATTCTCAAATGATCGATTGAATGCATCTCTGCCATTCGGAACGGGCCCAAGGGTTTGTATCGGAATGAACCTGGCGTACATGGAGATGCGGCTGATCTCGGCCCACCTGCTTTGGAATTTTGATATTTCGCTGGACAGAGAGCACGAGGAGAAGAACGACGTTTGGGGGCTGGACGGGACGCTGAAGACCTTCAAAATATTCCACTCTATGACCAAGCCTGAACTCTGGGTGCAGCTAAAGAAGGTCCAGACATGAGGTTAAAGAATTCTTTGAACTTATTTGCCCACCTAGTCTGCGTTCTAAGCGGAGGTAGTTGAGATACCCAAATAAAGAGAGGGTTAGACCCTTGGAACAATTGGGATTGGTCCGTACAATCCGCGGGCATAAATAAAGTTCAATGTTGCATGAGCTCAAACATGCCCAAACACATTCCCAGCACGAGAATAATCACCTTCTCTCATCCACACATCTTATCTAAACATCCATTCAACGGAGCCATTGCCTATCGCTGTAGATCAGTTCACATCAACAGACAGCGGACAGGCCAATGTCCAGGAGATGTTCGCAGCCCTGCTCGGAGAGATCGCCTCATTGCGAAAGCAGAATGAGGAACAGCAGCGTCAGCTCAAGGAACTGCGAGGCGACATGGCACTCGTCCTTGAGCGATCCAGTAACGGCTCGCGAATGTCTTGTTTCAAACGTCTCCCACTTGAAATCAGGTAGATTATATGGGAGCTTGCGGTGCCCGCCCGCCTCCTCAGCTTCGAGGGCGTCGAGTGGGAAGGGAATGTTGTCCCATCAGCTCTCTCCGTCCTGGCAGTCGCCCAAGTCTGTCAGGAATCCCGACGTGTTGCGATGTCACGAAAAACCGTAACCGCCCTGTCTGGAAGAGATACGCATTTGGATGGCCCAAGTCAATTGTTCCGACTGGAATGTTCCGACTGGAAAGCGCCCTCTTGGACGTGGTTCACGTCCTACAAGGATGCCGTGCTGATCAATCCGCGCCGCTTCAAGCCTTGCGAGGAGTATCGAAGGAACCACCACATAGTCCAGGCTGCAGAGCACATCGTCGTCGATGATTGCGGCCTCTGGAATCTCTTCACCGGGAATATTTACCTCAATAATAGTGACGACTTGACAGTGGAGAAATACATCACTGGGGTGAGAAGCCTGGTGCCAGAACCTGAGTTCACTCTTTCAAAACACGATGCTGCCTACAACCTACGCACACTCGACTTCACTATCCACAGAATGGAGATAGACCGCAAGTACCCTCCGAATTTCGTGCGCCGTCTGTTCTTTGAAGACAAAGTCAGGATTGTCGACCTACGAGACGACAAGACTGTACGCGCTGGGGTCATGGATCCAGGCGAGCAACGTGGTCTTTCGAGCTAGCGGAATGCTTAAGTGTCTACAAATTCTCGTCTCTCACGAATTTTTTCCGCACGTCAGAGAATCACTTCTGACCGCCCTAGCCGACTACTACCACCGAGCAAGCTCTTGTATCGCACTGCCATCGCCGTTCAAGGACTCCAAACCAGACATGGAAGTCGCCTAGGTCAAGGAGCTCACCAAAGGAATCCATGTTCGGCCGGTCATCGTCTTTGTCCGAGCTTAAGGGATCTCATACTGTTGTTTCATCTCTGTACGTACGTACGAGGGAAAGCAAGAAAACGATGGTATCCTCAGAATGGTGTCAATTTGTCTTATATACAGAAAACGGCTACTTGCGAGGCTTCAAGCTTCGTCAGAAATAAGTGCTTCTCGGCGCTGACTAAGCATAACGCGTGGTTACCGACACATACAAATGAAGGAACAGCCAGCCATGAGCCATTAGACTGTATTCTGACTGCCACCAAAATCGTCCGTATGGATGGATTAATGGAGCGGGCGGCTATGAGGGAGGTTGGAGTGTGGAAAACATTTTTTGCGGTTGGTCAGCCTGTTAAGGAAAGCAGCCTCCGCATGATGTGCCGGGAGTCTCTAATGGGGAAGGTCGATGAATCAAACATGGGCACCAAGTCAACGCCATTGCTCATTTTGGGGCCGGGAAATTATATGATGAAAGTCTGATCTATGATTAGGCGTTCAGGTGGCAGGTAACGACAAAGGACAAGGACGTCCAAAGGAACAATTTACGAACGAGGACAATTATCGAGTGCTAGTATCATAATTTCTTGCAAGCCAATCTTTCAAAGACTGTAAAAAAGTCAACCCATAGGTCAAGTAATGGAAGTGGAGAATGAGTTGGACCCACAGTTTGAATGAACAAGCAACCAATAGACTTTGAAGTATCTCATATCTCGCGAGATTGTTACCATTGTCTGAAGAGGTCCTGGAGTACATGATTCGTCCCAGTTCCCCAACACCCAGCATTAACAGTGCAGATAACAGAACAATAGATGGGCCATATGTGTATTCAGAGAGTCGTCCTTCGGATCACAAGTCAGTTCTGATATGTGCTAGGGGCTTTCTGGGCCTGTCCAGTCGTGTAAAGATTGCCGCAGATTACAGATCGAGTCCCTCTCTTTTCAAACGCCACCACGTGGAGCCATCGAATAAGTTCCTCACCTCTTCTTATGCCCCAGCTTCTCCTTGACCTTTTCCTTCGAGTTGCGAAAGATCTTCGTGACTGGTGGTAATGATGGCCGCTCCTGGGTTGATACCCCAGCGGGACTGACTCCGAATAAGAATGGCTACCTGCGTATCCCAAAGGAACTGATTGAGAAGTGGATTGTCCACTACCTCTGTATCCAAGAGGGAGTTCCTGCGACTGCTGCGTGGACGGATTCGACCCTCTTCGGGAGGGCGTGCTCGCAGTGCCCCCCGGCCTGCCATACTGGTCGTAGATTCCTCCAAGAGTCCCCGCAGATGAGGACCCTGGGTTGCTGCCGCCAGAGTTGTGTCCGCCAGCCGAGCCAGCATATGTGGTAGCGGGCAGCGTATATTGTTCGCCGTTGGAGGTCCGTGTGCCACGGCTCGAACCTCCACTGCTGTACTGGCGAGAGCTGCTGTGGTGTCGTCTCTCGCCCATAGTGCCGTCTGTGCACCGGAAGTAACAGACTTGAATACAAGGACTTTTTAACTGCGCAAGAAAGTAGAAAGGATAATTTTGCAGGACAGATTTCGGTGACCAATGCGTGAATACAAGCAAGTGGAATGCTTCTGTCCAGCAGAAGCTTGAAAAAAAAATGAATACTAAAGAGATGGTTTTTTTGATGAGTCCAACAGTCAGCTCACAGTGACAGTGATGGAAGCTTTTATATAGTTGCTGTCTGACAAACAAGCAGGACTTTAGTTCCAAGCTGTGAGCCTTGGTAGCGGTGCCTTCTGTGAAAATAGCGCTCGCCGTTGGAATGGTGGCCATGATGGACCGCTGGTGACCTCCCTCCCAGCCAAGGCAGTGCGTTCAAGAGCGGCCAGCTTCGTGAGGGTAAACTTTGCCTACACATAAGAATCAGGAACACGGTACGCGGGCAGTCCTCCCAGGGCTAGGGCCAACCTTGTCCGGGCATCTTTTGGGTGCGGCACAGCTGGAGACAATTTTTCGAAACGTTGGGGCGTCTTAGTCCGCGCTCCAAGTGGAAGAAGGGCTCAAATGAAGATGTGAAGGGAAGTGAGACCTGGCCATCAGAAGATCATACTTCACACGAGGGAGCACAGCCTCTAAACTAAACTCTCACCCAGAACTACGATCCGAATCACATATGCATGGAGTCCAGGGCTCACTTGAAAGTTCTCCCGCGGGCACCCAAAGCCTCAGGCCAGCTTACTGTTGCCCTGATCCCACGCGATCAGTCTTCGTGGCTATTTCCCTCCAGCGGATATGCTCCGTTGGGGCGATGCAACCCACCATCATGAGACCCTGTCTCACATGGCAGGATGGGCGCCTGAACGATCGTGACCTCGGCTTTGAGACACCAACAAAATTTAGCCAGTACGCGTATTCCTAGAAGATTTGTAGGTGTAGAGCAGGCGGCTTCGGGATCATGACCATGTCAAAAACGTTTGACCAAGGGTCGCCTTGGTCCTGGTCCCGAGCAATTGAGCAAAGCCTGGCCAAGTGCCAGTGTCACAGTAGTTGTCAGTCTGCGATGATTCGTTCTTAGAAGTGCTATTGGGTCTTGATGCCAAACTCTAAAAATTAGTCTGCTGCGATGTGGTAAAAATAAGCCACTGCAGCCTATGCTGTAGGCCAGCCCTGGTCGTTGGGGTAACATGGTTTTGAGGCTTACATAACTACGTGGTGGAAGTTGAAACTGCGGCGCAGCCGGCGACCTCCTGGAAAGCCGGCCTTTAACCCGGATTGTCCTGGCCAGGGTGGAAGAGCTGCTGTCCATATATTGTGCGACAAGATACACAAACATTATGAGTGTTCATCGTCGCCCCTCGCGACCAAGCATGCACCGAACCTGATGCGATCGCAAAGCTGAAGAAGTCTGTCCGGTCATTTCGCAATCAGTCATTCTGCCCATAGTCCAATCTCAGCTTTGGTCCTCCTTTGACCGCCTGCTTTTGTGTCCCTCTTTCCCACCACCTTGCAGCCGGCACAATGATGAGGGGAGGCCTTAAGCACAAGATGAGGCCCAGTAATCGGGGTGTCTTCGTCGACAGCATGGCCGATAACCGTAACGAGGAGCTGGCCGACAAGTGGCTCAAATTTGCCACAGATCCGGACGAGGAGTACAAGCTGGTTGACTTTGTACGAAGATATCGTCCGGGGTTTGCCCTGCCCAAGAAGATATACAACCCAATACGTGGCAGCTACAACGTCAACTGGCGGCTCGAGTTTCAAGACGGCTTTAACGTGATGATCCACGTGCCCATCCCGCACTCCGTCGCGTTTCCCGACGAGAAGATCCGCGCCGAGGTCGCCGCCATGAGACTCGTCCGCGGCAACACCACGATCCCGGTCCCCGAGGTCTACGGCTGGGGGACTGCAGCCGAGAACCCTACGGGGTACGGGCCATTCATCGTCATGGAGTATATCGAGCACGCCAGGTGTCTGGAACACGTCTTTGTGGACCCGGCGGGCACCATGGAGGCCGGTGGCCCAAAAAGGGGCGATCCCGACAAGGCGTTGCTCAAGGCGTACCGCCAGATGGCGAACATCATGCTGCAGCTCTCGACGACTGGGGGCTCCGCCATAGGCTACCCGTCCTTGACCAAACCACCAAAGCCCTCGTCCTCATCTTCATCCTCACAGCCTAAGGCGCCACAGCCCCAATCCCGCATCACGAAAGTGCACCATCGCCCTTTCACGCAGAGCATGAACGATTTGGTGACAATTGGCGGAGTCCCCGCCAATGCTTTCCCGCCTATCAACAAAACGTACAACACGTCATCTGAGTACTACCAGGCCATGGCAGATATGCATCTCACACATTTAGCCTTCCAACGCAACAGCGCCGTCTTGAGTCCTCCCGACGGTTGTGAGAAGTATGTCGCCCGCCAGCTATTCCGGAAATTGGCCAGGGAAGGGCAACTGAACAAGGGCGATGAGGCCGGCGGAGATGCTGCAGCCGCTCAGAACAAGGAGATATTTAAGTTCTGGTGTGACGACATGCGGCCGACCAGTGTGCTTCTCGACGACAATGACGACGTGGTCAGCGTTATTGACTGGGAGATGTCCTATTTTGCCCCCGGATCCTTTTATGATAGCCCGCCCTGGTGGCTCATTATAGAAAGACCCGAGTTCTACGGGAAAGGCTTGAGTTCCTGGGTCAAGGAATATGAGCGGCGGCTTCCGCTATTCTTGGAGGCCATGGACTTGGAGGAAGCCTACCTGAGGCAATCCAGAGAACAACCTGGGAACGGGGCCGATACTTCATACAGTGGCCCACAGCTCCTAGCTATTAATGAGGTCGCCGGTAGCAGGCGTCGCCCAATACCCATGTCCAAGCGGATGAGGCAGAACTGGGACAACGGCAAGTTCTTCGTTGACTACTGTACGAGGAGAAGTTATGGCTTCGACCCAATCTATTGGAAATTTTTAGATGAGAAATTCTTTGGAAAGAACAAGAAGAATGGTCTGGTGCTGAAGACGAGCGCTTATAAGGGGAGGCTGCATCTCCTGTCCGAAAGGGAGAGGGCGCAAATGGAACGGTTTGTCGAGTGGAAGATGGAACAACGGAAAGATGAGAAGGTGGTTGAATGGGACGAGAAAGATGCTAAATACATTTCGGAAGCGTGTCTGGCTGGAACGTTGGGTGACATGGATATCCCAAAACCACGCGAGATCCCGTGGACTTGGGTCGACCGGCCTGATTCACCATAGGGTTGGATGTTTACAGGATGGGCAAGTAATGAAGAACACCTACAAGAGTGGTAACTACACGTACAGATCGCGGCGAAGAGGATTGCATTGGCAACATACTTTGAACCTCAAAGCCCAGTGTCAGCAAACACGGGCATTATTCTCATCGCACTTACAATCAAAATCGGCATTTTCTGAGGCTTCCTCGGTCCACCAATGAAATACTTTACTTAAGCGAGTACGCTCTACGTTCAAAGAGGCGAAAAGCTTTGTGTCCTCGATTCTTATGGTCGTGTCAATCCTCTATTAAAGGCTATCAATCATTCCGTATCGTTAAGGTCAATACATACATGACTCTCAAAGGGTATGGGAATGGTGTCAGCAACCACGTGGGCACTAATGACGCCTCACCGACAGGGGCATTCAGGCGCGGTGTTATTATCGCCAGCAGATTAGCCCACGTGTGTTTGGAGATTAGGAAATTCTATTCTGGGTTGCGTATCCTCCATCGCGCACACTCAGGGCTGGCCCCTGTCTTCCGTTCGTTCGATGTAACGGTGCAATTGCCCCCCTAGTGAGAAATCCGGAAGTCTATGACCCCACAGATAAGACCGCAGGCGACCAGGGTGGTGCCGGTGGCGGTGGGCTCGGCTCTAGACCAAGACATCTATCTCCGCGTCGATAGTTGGAAATATACGCTCACTCTGTTCCTGCATCTCTTGGCTCTCTTGGCTTCTCACATGGTGTCACCCATTCGTTCTCTTGTTTGCGGGCAGAGCGTGTAAGAGAAACCTTGGACGTGTGACAAGAGACCCGGTTTGCCAAGATGAGACTCCAGACCACCATCCTTGCAGCCATCGCGGGCCTCGCTGCGGGCTGTCAAGCGTGCGGCAGCTGTTTCGGCCCCGTCAACAAGGTCGAGCATGTCCGCCATGCCAAGCGCATGCAGCCTGATGCGCACAATGCGACCTACGGACCGACCCGCGGGCCGCTGGAATGGGGTCAACTCAATTTCCTGCACACTGTAAGTTATGCCTTGTCTGTCGGCTGAGGGCCTTGATGGGCAGGCAGGGAGGCCCAAGGATGCTGCTGACAGCAATGGGACACACAGACAGACACACACGGCTGGCTGGAGGGCCATCTCACCGAGACCAACTATGGCGCTGACTGGGGTGACTTTGTCTCATTCACTGCCCGTATGAGAGCCAAGGCCAGGGAACTTGGCGTCGACCTGCTCCTTGTGGACACCGGTATGTCTGGCAGAACCGAAAATGAGACAGGTCTGTGCTAAGTTTGAGTTATCAGGCGATCTCCACGACGGTGCCGGCCTGAGCGATGCTACTGCCGTCGACGGCGAGCTGTCCAACGTCATCTTCGAGAAGCTCGACTACGACCTCCTGACCATCGGCAACCACGAGCTCTACTACGCAGACATCGCCTACCAGGACTACAACAGCTTCTCCAAGGCCTGGGGCGACAGGTATCTCACCTCCAACGTGCAGATCCTCAATACCACCACCAACGAGTACGAGTACCTGGGCAACCAGTACAGGTACTTCACCACCGAGAATGGCCTCAGGATATTGGCCTTGGGCATCCTCTTCGACTTCAAGGGCAACACCAACGTGACCAGGGTAATCCCCGCCTCCACCATGGTTAACGAGACCTGGTTCGCCGACCTCGTTGCAACCCCCCCGGGCCCCGTCGACCTCTTCCTGCTCATCGGCCACAACACCGCCGCCAGGCAGGCCTCGACGGGGACCTTTGGCGTCGTGCACAACGCCCTGCGCGCCGCCTACCCGGCGACACCCGTCCAGATCTTTGGCGGCCACAGCCACATCCGCGACTTCCAGGTCTACGACGACGCCTCCACCGCCCTCGAGTCCGGCCGCTACTGCGAGACGCTGGGCTGGCTATCCATGAGCGGCTTCGGCGCGAACAACAGCGGCTTCACCGGCACCTCTGCGCCCGCGGGGGTGCCGAACCCGTCCAGGAGGGCGACCAAAACCTCCACGGCCCCCTGGACCTACGCCCGTCGCTACCTCGACTGGAACCGCCTCACCTTCGAGTACCACGCCTCTGGGTCCCAGACCAACTACACTACTGACACCGCCGCCTTCGACACGCCGCTCGGCCTCAACACGACGGGCCTCATCACGGACATCCGCGACGGGCTCAACCTCAGCACGTACATCGGCTGCTCGCCCCAGCTGTGGTGCCAGTCGTGCGCAGAGTTCAACAGCTCGGGAAGCATCTACAGCCTGCTGTCCGAGGCCATGGGCGCCGTCGTCGTCAACGAGAGCCGGGCGGACAAGGCGCGGGTGAGCATCATCAACACGGGCTCCGTGCGCTTCGACCTGCACAAGGGCCCGTTTCTGTACGATGACGCGTTCATCGTGTCGCCGTTTGACGATATCTTTGTCTACATCCCTAATGTGCCTTACTCTGTCGCCAGCGGCGCCCTCGACTAGTACGTGTCCCTTGCCTGGTGATAGTCTCTGCGTTGTAAACTCAATCTTCTAACCGTGACAACAGCATCAACAAGAACGGCGACGTCTGGAAGCGCTCCTCTCCAGTTTCCACACCCCTCGTCACAAAAGACACCTGCGTAGACCCCTTCCTCTCGCCCCTCCCCGCCAACCAAGCCCGCAGCACCAGACACGCCCACACCGGGCACGAGGTAGGCCACACCCGCCGCCAGACAACCACAGCCACAACCCAAGGCTACACCACGACCGACGCCTTCGGCACAGACGGCGACGACACCGTCCACGCCGCCATCCCGCAGTACTCATACCCGCACTTCTTCCAGTCCCTCGGCGGATTCCCCCCCGACGGGTCCGTCCCGGACGTCGTGGACCTCATCTTCATCGACTACATCCAGCCCGACATCCTGGCGTACCTGGGGGGCGGATACTCGGCGGCTGACGTGTCGTATTACATCGACGAGACCTTCTCCACGCGGACGTACCTCCCGCTGTACGTGCAGAGCTCGGAGGCGTTCCAGAGGGATGTGGACAATTGCACTATTTACTGATGTGTCTTTTTTTTTTCCGGCGGGGATGTTTGCGTAATGTGTTATTGGATGGGGCAAGGGGCGAACGTAGGTTGCTGCTTTAGTTTTACTGTATATATAAGGTTATAGCCTGGTGTGGTACTGGGTGTTTTGTACTAAACACTGGGTATCGCATCTTGGAATATAAAATTAAATGCATACCGAGGCAACAAATATGGAATTACTTGGTGATATAAATCTGAGTTTGAAACCAGAGTTATGTTATTTACAGCAACGCAATTGATTACTTGCTCTTTTTAACAGACGTTTATTTAATGAAATTGATATATTTATGAAATAGAAAATGAAAAATATAAAAGTTAAACAACATAGGAGTTAGGTAGCATAAGAGTTAGGAGGAGTAGGAGGATTGGCAGTAATGTTCTGAGAATAGGTATTTTAAGAGTAGGTGTTAATAGGAGTGTATATATTGGTAGCAGGTAGTATAAGAGTTAGGTAGTATAGGAGTTGGGTAGTATAGGAGTTAGGTAGTATAGGAGTTGGGTAGAGTGGATGTTCTAGGAGAAGGTGTTCTGGGAATATGTATTCTCGGAATTTGGGAGTAGGTACTTGAGAGTGGATGTTGTCGGAGTTTGGAAGTGGGTGTTATAAGATTGGGTGTTTTGAGAGTGTGTGTTGTGAGAGTGGGTGCTTGGGTGTTCTGGGAGTGGGTGTTCTGGGAATGTGATAAGAGTGGGTATACGGCTATAAGTTTTTGACCACTTCATAGTCCTCAACACAACGCTGACTAGCGATTTGGTGCAACGTTCTTTCTATACAGCACCTTTACCTACTAGTACGAGGCTGGCAGCTATAATCACGCAAAAAACCACCTGAATCGCGGCAATTGAGTGTTATAACCGTCCAACCCAGTGAAATTCGCTCCCCCAAATGCTCAGGCAGAAGAACTCTTGTCACTGGCACCGCTGCTCGACGCTCCCCGGGACACAGCCCGCCGGCCTAGTGCTTGGATCAGGGGAGTCTCCCGCTGGGCAGTCTCCCGCTGGGCAGGAGCCGCAGGGGCAGGGGCAGGTGCGGCACGCCTCGATTCCGCAAGGGACGTGTTTTTGTTGTTCTCCAAGAGGGCTAGCAGTCTGTCCCGCCACCCCCTCTCCTCGGCATCCCGCTCCTTCCACTGATTGATCATCCTCTCGCGGTAGCCCCTGTACCAGTCCAGCTCCTCGTCCCGGAGGCCCACCTGCTCCTCGAGCTCCTCGATCTTCTTCGCCGCGGCACCGCCGGCGAGGGCCTGCTTGGCAGACTCTTTCTGCAGCCGGATGTTGAGGTCTGTGACGCGCAGCTGGAACTGCGCGCTGTCCTCCGTCACCTTGGACGTCTTGCCCTCTAGCTGGCTGTATTGGGCCTTCATCTCCGTGATCGTGTCGTCCCGGGCTTTAAGCTTCTCTTGGAGTGCAGAAAGCTCCGTGAGACCCTCGTTGAACGCGTTTTGAATGTTGTTTTCCTCTGTCTTTACCTCCTCATCCCTGGTCTTGAGATTGTCTTTAAGCGCCGAAATCTCCTTGACTTTCTCTTCATGGCTCCTTCCGTAGAATTCAAGCGTATGTTCTGACTTTCTCAATTCTTCGGCGAGATGTCCCTTGGCTAAATTTCGCTGAGTCAGCTGATTGCGCGAGTCTAGCAGCTCTTTTTCGAGCTTTGAGATCTTTACACGCGCTTGCTCGTTCGCACTTGGGTCTGAGACGGTATTGACAGCCTTGCCAGCATCCCTGGGCAGGCTGCGGGCGACAACCTGTGGGCCCTGGGTGCTTTGACCATCCTTGCTCCTCGCGATGTGCGCGCGGGACTCCAAGTGGGTCTTGGGACCAGGACCAGGGCGAGCGCCCGACCGAGTCTGGGTGTAGTCCGATTGGTCTGCTGCACTGGCCCTTGCTGGCGTTTTTGCCTGGAGCTGGACCTTGGGGGTGGAAGAAGAAGACGACGACGGCCGGGCAGGATTGCTGGCTGGGGTGGGCTTCTTGTGCTGGCTCGTAGAAACCGGCGTGCTGGTCAGCCTCTTCTTGCGTATCGCAGAGACAAGCTCCTCGTCACTGTCGATGTCACTGCTGATCGAGATGACCTCGAATCTTTGAGTGTCATGGACGGTGGACGGCTCGGTACTGGTGTTGGCCTGGGATGGGGCAGGGTCCTGACAGCTTGGGCGGAACGCCTGGTCATGTGCTCGTTTTTGAGACTTCTCGACAGGCTTGGGGGCCGAATGCCCGTGGGCTGCGCCGGAGGAAAAGGAGGGGCGGCTCTCTGCTGGGGTCTGTTTTGCGACGGAGGTGCCCATCTTCTTGGGGGCGCATGGTACGGGCGTCTGCGTTTTCTGGACGGGCTCGTTAGACGGCAGCTCTCTGTTGAGGCGTGGGTTTCTTGGAGATGTTGTCCCAGCAAACATGGCGAGGGTGACAGAAGGGCAGAAGAGGTGTGACTGGGTGGGATGCCTTCACTGCTAAGTTTGATTGTCCGACAGGGCAGTCAAAGGAAGACTGGCTGGATGGCTGTTTCGGAGTCTGTAGACTCGAGGCAGAAGCATCCAGCCAGCGAAGGGGGGCTCGGGTTTGTCCTTGACAGGCACTTGCCACACACACAAGGAAGGGGAAGCAGGCGTGACTGTCTGGGCAGCAGAGGTGAACATGACCTTACGGATTTGGCAGGCCTGGACGAAGAGCTCATGGGCATGCTCGACATAGCTGGGCTGTTCTTGGTGGACCTGGTCTTGGTAGACCTGGAAGATCTGCGTCCCGGTCGAGGCGCGGCATCACCAACTTGCTTCTTGGGCATGTTGGGAGCCAAGCACGATGGTTTGTTTTGTGACGGCATCGTCGTCGAAGGCGACGGCGAGGGCTGATCTGTTCGAACAACAATACATTCCCGGATATTCTCAGTATCCATAGTGTTGATGCTGGAGGGGGTAGGAGATGCGGGTGACTGGGATCGAACTAGGTGCGACCAGGGTAAAGTAGGGTAAGGAGGAGGAGCAGTGGAGGGGTGTGAGTGCTTGTCCTTTCGTTGCTACCTTTTGTTGGTCTACGACGGACCTGCTGTTGATGGCGACTAAGCAGGGCCCACCCAGGTGAAGGTTCCGGTCCATTCTTTCGGGGGGAGGAAGGGAGGAAGGAAGGAGGCGAGGGTAAGTAGGTCTGCTCCCACTCCCCCTTACTCAAGCCCAAATAGCAAAGTCATGGCCTTGTCTTTATCATGCAGATTCATCCCATCCGAGCTGTTCTTATGATATGTCACATGTCATACTCGAGAGACAATAGGCGGGACTAATCCACCAGTCACCATCAGAATGAGAAGATCATCCAGTTCAGCAACAACATCACTCCCACTTCTACTATTCCCAGAACGCCACTCCTACCACTCCCAGTCCTATTACTTCTACTCCTACCACTCCTACTCCTGTAACAGCTACTCCGGTAACATCCATGCCCATGAGGCAAACACGAACTGCTTATCAGAGGTGTATCATGGGAACAAGGGGCAAGAGCTGATGCAGCAGAGGAAGTGATATCTTTGAGAACAAATAGAAGGCACCTAGGCAGAGGCACTTTACCCGAGTTAACCATTGAAGTATCCACTGTACCTCAACCAGGTAGGCACAAAGGACAAGGCCAGACTTGACTTCAAGAGACTGTGCACTGGGAAGCATTCCGAATGAAATACGCATGCAGCTTCACATGTCTTACGACTCAACAGCTTGTTCTGACGAGAGGCCCTTCGGCATGGAGACGATGGCCCCACAACGAGGCTGACACAAGATCAATACCCGATGACTGCCGCGGCTTTGTGAGCCCCAGAGTGCCTTTTCCACATGGCTCCTCCAAGCAGATTAAAGCCTTGGGCAGCCTGGGAATCATCATCCCCGAATTATCCTCCATCCCTTGTTGAAAGATGACGAGCATAATATGCGGGCTGACCGGATCCACCAGCATGTCTTCATCCCAGGCAGTACATAACTAACCGCAACATCCTCTCCCCCCTTTCCAAGGTTCTCATCCCTCAAACATCTCTTGCTCCCCCATTCCCATCTCACAAAAAAAAAAAAACGGAAGTCAATTACCGCCCGGGGGTTTAATAGGGTGCACATAAACCGACGTCGCCATGCTAGTCGAGTAAGAAGACGCCCCATCGAAACACGTCGGGCAGCCGTCGCAGCGCGGAACAAATACCCCCTGCGCGAGGGCGGTGCATGCGCCTGGGCCCGGCGGCAGCGTCGTGTACACGTGCGGTGTCGGGGCTGCGACCGCGTTGGGCCCCGGCCCCTCGCCCTCGCTGCAGGCCCGCTCGGGCTCGAGGCAGACAATGCGGCGGCAGACCATTATTTGGTCGACCTGGGTGGTCGTGGTTGTCGGGGTGGGGCAGTTCGTTGACGAGGCGGCGGCGGTGTTGTTGGTTGTGGGCGTGGCTGTGGTTGTGGCTGTGGCCTCGGTTGTGGGTGATGCTGTGGCCGGGGACTGAGCCGAGGCGCTGTTGGGTGGTGTGTGTTAGTACTGGATGCTTTGGGATCAACTATATATGTGTGGGCGGGCGTGTCGTACGGTCGGAGGCCAAGCCCTCGTGCGAGGGACGACGTGGGGAGGTAGGGTGGTTTGGTTGTGGTGGTGGTGGTGCTTACGTGTGCAGGCCTGCCAGGGCAGCGACGACGATGGCGTAAAGCTGCATCTTGAAGCTGGATCTCAAAGGGTGTTTTGATATCGGATTCCTGTCGATACTTGGTACGAGGCTTGACGCCTTGACGGCTTGATGCTGCAAGACTGTCGTTGATACTTGTAGTGATGGCATCCGGATCCGTGGACGACCAGAAGTTTTATGACTGAACCATTTGGAGCGCTTGGGGGTAGGTCGGGGAGGATTTAATATTTTTGAATTTCGTGCAGCATGTAGACTACCCAACGAGCCAGGCCGCAGGGCACTTCTCATTCCAGTCGCGCCTGGCTTCAAGCACCATGGTCCGGCGCACGTTCCGGGGTCAGCAGGAGCTACACGACACCAGTGCGAGTTACGGTCTTGAGCCAGAACCCCCGGGAGCTGCACTCTGAAGGCCGGCAGCAGAACTGCTCGGTGTAAATGTGTGAGCCGAGTGGGCACTCCCATAAAGTGACATTTACTTTCCAGACTTAAAGCGAAGGCGCTTATATGGTCAGATACTAGGTACTGAATGATGCAAGTAGCTGAGTACCTAGGTAGTCACCCGAACAGTCAGATTGAGATTTGTACGGGCCCCTTTTCAGTGCATGAGCGATTACAACGTCCCCTTCCAATGGTGCGATTGTAATCCGGTATCAATTGCAGGAAGACGATGGGCGTCGCCTTCCAGTGTGCTCAGGGGTGTTTGGTTAGTTTCGTTCTTGATCCGACTATTTTTCTTTTATTCTTTTGTTTTCTTAATAAAAGGTTTAGAGGCAATTCTTGATATAATTGAATGCTTGAAGATCTGGCTTTAAATAATAAACACAATACCGATAATGGTAGATTCGAGAGAGGATATTTCAAATGTTACTAAGTAGCGACAGCCTCGTGACTAGGCTAGTCAAGACCAGCTTCAAGCCGCGTGTAATTAGGCCATCAACACGAGGAGCCCGAGGCCAACGTCTCGGAATTTTTCTTAACACATACTAGTAGAGCATCATCAGCCAGGATGCGCCTCAGCTTGTAACCCGACAGCTCATGGTGCTTTTTCCACTTCTCAAAGCCGGCAGGTATGACATCTTGCGTGACAAGGTAGACGACGGGCAGTCTGCCGGATTTGATCCGGCTTCCCTTGTTTGAGTAACTGCGATCCCATCACGACCAAAAGTGAGAGACTCACCACCGTGACGGAGTGTTATTGTCAACGATGCGCAATCGCCATACATGTTCAACTGGACTAACTTCCCCAGGGCAGGGCACATCTGAATGCAACAACTTTTGAAGCGGTAGTTACATATCCCGTGCCTGTTTTTATGTGAGTGGCTCACCTCCGAGGCTGGCAGTATTGTGGTTTTGCGGCCTGCAGCGGCTACAGATGTACCATGAGTTAAATTGCATCAACAAACACCCACAAGATAGCTCACAAAAGGACGTGTCATACCATACCTCCAAAGTTGGTGGTTAGGGAGAAAAGGGTGTGCCACTTCGAACTTGAGAGGAGCAATGTCTCCCCGTACACGCGGGCCACGGTGAGCCGCGGTCAAAAGTCATCCGTCAGCCTCCGGCTGCGGGCGTCATGCACATGCAGAAACACGGTGAGCGGCTGCAGGCCGGGGGATGCCAGTGGCAGCGCAGGGTGGTATCTACAGTGTCGCACCACCATGCGGCAGATGCTAGGATGGGAACCCCCCCACGCGGGCGAGGGTGGTGGTGGTGGTGGTGGTGGTGGTGGTGGTGGTGATGCAGCATCATGCTGGGCTGCAGCGAACTAACCAACGGACGGGCCGTCAGTCTTGGTTCCGTCGGGCGGGCGGGTTGCATCGCGTCTGTTTGGATGCGTCCATGTCACAAAAACACCTCCGAGAATTCGAGCATCGAGGCAAACTTTTTTGTACAGTGTCTTTCTTTCTATTCATTCCAGGTTTGTCTATGCGCAATCGGATCTGGTTTAAGAAACAGAAGGAAAAGAAGAACGCCCCCTAAGAAAACATTTCACCGCCGGCAAAAAGGCAGAAAAGCTCTATCGCATCTATCAAACCAGATAACCCTTATCTGTGCAGGTTATGACGTAAACCTCCCTAAACACCATGCAACTCTCCTGTTCTATCCCGCCGGTATCTTCTCTTCCGGAGACGACCGCCTCTCTTTTTTTGTTGTGACAATTGATTACAAGATTGTACTTTGTGACCACCCAAGTAGAGAAGATACTTGAGTAGTCGTTTGCCCCCCACCCTATAGTCGTCGGGGGATCCGGACCAGCCCCTGTTCGGCTGTTTGTTGTCGGCGCGAGTCACTGGTGATGGGTGGCTCGTTCTTCAGGGGTCTTGTGGGTACGATATGTGCGTTGTGGACACCGGCTCCCCGGGTTGTGACCACTCAACTCTTCCCCGGACCAGAAACCCCCAAGCACGCCCAGGCCTGCAGGCGGGGATCTGCCCCCTAACCTTCGCTTTCGAGACAAGCCTGCCCAGCTGCCAGGTGTTCATTGACAGCAGGGACTTCGCTGGGGTGTGGCGAAAAGTGAGCCCACGGGGGCGGGCGAGCCGACAGGTAGACATCGTCCCAACAAAGGGGTTTGATTGGATTGTGACAGGGGGAGGACAATTGTGGATTGACCCGCCCCATCATCGAACTGATCCAGACGTGATCATCGCCGGATCACTGCCGTAGCGGGACCAGCCCTGCACTTAGTCGACGTACTTGGCCAGCGTGGCCATGGCGCCCTCCTCGTGCAGGCTCTTGAGCGCCCTGCCCAGCTCCTCGACAAACAGCTTGTCGCCGCGGAGGTCGTCGCCGAACAGGCTCTTGACGCCCAGCAGCGGGGTGGGGTCGGTGCCGCCCTGCTTGGCGAGGGCGATGAGCCTCTCGGCCATGGGGTCATCGACGTGGATGGGCCGGCCCTGCTCGTCGACGGCGCTCAGGTAGCGGAACCAGGACGCGACGGCGAGGGTGAGGCGGCGGAAGTTGTGCTCGCGCGTGTCCCAGATCTGCTCGGCGATGGAGGGCATGATGAACTGGGGCAGCTTCCCGCTCCCGTTGAGCGTCAGCCGCGTGATCTGATCCATGATGGTCGGGTTGGAGAAGCGGTGCATCAGCTGCTTGATGTAGTCGTCGATGTTGACCCCTTCGATCTCGGGGAGCAAGGGGCGGACCTCCTGGTGCATCATGTTGTAGAGGAAGCGGTTGAAGAGCGGGTGCTCGATGACATTGTGGACGTACTCGAACCCGGAGAGGTAGGCGATGTACGACATGGCCGTGTGGCTCGCGTTGAGTAGGCGCAGCTTGTGGCACTCGAACTTCTCGACCTCGTGCACGTTCTTGACCACCTGCACGCCGACCTTGTCGAAGGCCGGGCGGCCGTCGGCAAACGTGTCCTCGACCACCCACTGCATGAACGGCTCCGTCACCACGGGCCACCCGTCCTCGATCCCGAAACGCGCCGCCAGGTCCGCCTTGTCGGCGTCGGCCGTGCGGGGGGTGATGCGGTCCACCATGCTGTTGGGGAACGCCCCCTGGCTTGCGATCCAGTCCGCCACGGCCGGGTCCCGCAGCCGCGCGAACGCGATGAGCATGTTGCGCGTGATGGTCCCGTTCTTCTGCATGTTGTCGCACGAGAGCACGGTGAAGGGCTTGAGCCCGGCCTCCTTGCGGCGCGCCAGCGCGGCGAACAGGTACCCGTACGTCGTCCTGGGCGAGGACAGGTCCCCCTGCAGGTCGGCGACGATGTCTGGGTCGTCCGACTGCAGCTCGTGCGTGTTCTCGTTGTAGTAGTACCCGCTCTCGGTGATGGTCATGGAGACGATGCGCGTGTCCGGGTGCGCCATCTTGGCGATGACGGCGGACACGTCGTCGGGCGCGTACAGGAAGCTGCTGATGCTGCCGATGACGCGCGCCGTGCTCCCGCCCGCCGACCGCTCGATGGTCGTGTACAGGCCGTCCTGGGGCACGAGGGCGTCGCGCATCCCCGCGTCGAAGGGTTTCAGGCCCACGCCGCAGATGGCCCAGTCGCGGGCGTCACCCGCGTTCGCGCCCAGCAGGTTGTCGACGTAGACGGCAAGGTGGGCGCGGTGGAAGCCGCCGACGCCGATGTGCACGATGCCCTCCTTGAGGCCCTCGCGGCTGTAGGTCGGGATGATCGACGCCTGGTGGCCCTCGCCGTCGCCGTAGCCCGCGATCTGGCGCAGGTTCTTGTTGCTCAGCCTGAGAGGCTCGGGTGCTGCCTTGGAGCTCATTGCTGCGGTCGCGGCGGAGGCTTGTTGCGAGGATGAGTTGGTGGAGAAGAGCTTGGAGGAGGAGGATAGGCGGCTCGAGGAGAGGAGGCTGCTCTGGGACTTGCGCGAGGCGTTGGGCCTGTAAATACTTGGGATGGCCGGGGCCACACCGCTGCTGGAGCCCAGGGCGACTGTTGTTCTGTTGGCGGTGCTGGGCTGGATCAAGTTTTTATTATGGGCCCGCAGGCCAGCTCTTGCTAGGCGGTTCATTGACATTTTGGCTGTGTGTTGTGTGTTGGTGTGTGTGTAGATATGCGGTTTTCACCGGGCTTTTGATGTCATGCGGCGATCAAAAAGGGCAAGGTGAGATTGGGATTGGGAGAAAGAGATCGAGCTGTGGTGGGGGTGCTCGTCACTGGTGGAGGCGTCGAGGAAAGTCAAAAAGAATCGATGCTTTGTTCTTCTGCTGCCACTTTTTGGCTTATGATGATGATGGCTGATTGTACGATGATGATTGATCGCTGAGGATGGATGATGAAGGACAAGAAAGGGAGGAAAGCAGAGTCGAGCAGCACAAACGTCAGTCAATCAGGTCGGGTCCGGGACACTTTACGTAGATAGATAGATAGATAGATAGATGAATGAGATGGTCAGTCAATTAGGCACGGGCATCAAACAAGCTGGCACAGGTGTGTACCCAGAAAAAAGCGAAGCTCGAGCTTGTTGCTTAAAAACGTTTTCGCGTGGCGTCGTGCTAGGTCATGATTAATTAATGATCGACGTGGGGGCTGCTTTTAACGGAGCATAGTGGCCCTGACAGGCGAGCCAAGGGGGTACCTCGACAGGGCCCTGAGCACACCAGATGAGGTCCCTGCAGGGTGGCCGAAGTCCGGCTGCCCGGATGCCATCCGCCTCTGGTGTGAGTGTAGATGTAACCATGGCTGGGGGAGTGTGGCAGTTGTGGTGGGTGGGAGCTGAGGTGTGTGGGTGGTACATGTGCGAGTACGTGTCTGAGTATATGTGAGCACGCACATTGTGTGAGGTACATGTTCAAGTGTATGTACTACGTATCTGTGGTACTGATAAAAGGGGGTGGGCAGCCCGGATGGGCTGGACTGGCTGGGCTGGCTAGACTGGCTGGGCGGGAACAGCTCAACAAGAGACAAGAGACAAGAATATGAGAAACGAACACAAGAATCAGGCTAGGACAGGGGCTCGAGGCTCAGACCTCCGGTCCTCAGAACTCTGGATCCATCCAGAACTTCAGACAGGCTCTTTCAGGGTCTTCAAACAACGCAGCTGTCCACCAAGGTTCCGGCTTCCAATGCCGTCCAGACCGTCCGACCGTCTCCAGTCATTCCCATCCAGGCTTTGTCCTCGTCCTTCTTTTTCGCCTCCCGCCCAGAAAAAAAAAGGCTCTGCATCGAGAACTTGACGCAACCCGAGTAATGTCACGTCATGTTTCCGACACTTCTGGATCTCCTTTCCCCGGTTTTCAAGCTTACTCTGTTACGCAAACCCAGCCAGCCAGCTCTTTTGTCTGCACACCGTCTCACACCGTCCTTCCCGCAGTCACACAGACACACAAAAAAAGAGGCCACGGCCCCCCCCCCCAAAGTACCATGATAAATGAATCAATAGGGGGGGGGGGTCGGGCCTCAGCACCCGGTAATCAGATACCCTACCCGAACGGACACACCCTTCTTGGCAGGCACCCTCATTTAAACCCCTATTCCCACTTCATTCACGGCACATGTCTATTTTATTACCGGTATCATTTCTTCGTATTGACTACTGACCTTGGATGAGCTGCGCCCACCCCGGGTCACCCAATCTGCCAACCAAAGCAACGTGTTGTTTTCACGTGGCCATGTTCAGCCACACCACCTGGGCAGCCATCTCACCTCACGCATCAATGGAGGGTTCTGTCGTATTGCTGCTTTGGTCTTTCTCACGCAAGACTGACTGACTGACTGACCGATCGGCCGACCGATTGACCCAGCCTCTGACTTCTTCCTCCCTTTCCCCAGATGGGAGAGGCATAGCGGGCTGGCGGAGCCACCGGGTGACGTGAGCATCGTCATCCTACGTGGGCGCAAACCCGCTCTAGTACCCACACAGACCCTTATCCCTCTTTCTGGACGGCGGGGTCCGCCGCCGAGGGGGAAGCAAAAGCTTCCAGAAGCATCGTGGAATTTGGGTGTGAGCTCCCCCCTCCCCCGGGCCATGGGAGCTAAGCCGGCTGCATGACACCCTCGCAGCTGTCCCGTAACCCACTCCAGCTCCCCCAGGGTGCGGCTTGGCCCTCGGTTATTCCCTCCCAAGCGAAACTTGACTGCCGCTCTGCCAAGACAGAACCTGCGACCATAATTAGACCTGCCAGACTGGTGAGGCTTTTTTAGCTTCTGGCATGTGTCAACCATTTATTTCACTACACCCGCGCGAGAGCTGCCGGTTGGTTAGATAGCCCTTAACGATTGAAAGTCAGCATATCTCTACGGTTGACTTCATGCATGCATATTGTTCCATTGTATTACCCGTGTTGTTTACCCTATAGTCTAACATCAAATCGTACATCTTCGCAAATCGGTATATCTACTTTTCAAGCAGCCTATAGCATATCTACACAATGGCCTCATCCTGCAGCACCTGGGCAATCTCTGCGTGGCCCCCTCTTGTAGCCGCGTCGAGCGCATTGTCATATGGTAAATTCCCTTTGCATATCTATTAGCATCGTGCTGAAGCAGCATTCTAACAATATCCGAATGGCCCTCATATGTAGCGTGGTAGAGCGCATTGTCTCGTTCTCCTTCCTCTGTATCCACATTAGCACCGTATTGAAGCAGCATTTTAACAATTTCTGAATAGTCCATCCGTGAAGCAGCTTTGAGCGCACTGTTTCCGGATTGCCCCTTCGCATTTACATCGGCACCGTGTTGAAGCAACATTTTGAGAATCCCTGAATGGCCTCCTTCTGATGCAGCATAGAGAGCACTATCCCTATGCCTTCCCTGGGCATCAACATCGGCACCGTGCTGAAATAGCATTTCGACAATCCCTAAAAAGCCTCCCTTTCAACCAGCATAGAGCGTGCTGTCTGTATATCTTGCCTGTGTATCCACAGCGGCACCATGCTGAAGCAGGATTTCGACGGTTTTTGAATGGCCCCTATTGGAAGCAGCGTTCAGAGCATTACTAGTACCGTCAAATCCTCCCTGCGCATTCACATCGGCACCGTGCTGAAGCAGTATTTTGACGGTTTCGAAATCGCCTAAACTTGAAGCAGTCTCAAGTGCAGGGGTCCCAAAGTCCATTTCCCAGTCCCTTTCCTGCGGATGGGCATTCGCATTGGCACCGTGCTCCAGAAGTAGTTCGACAATGGCTGTGTCCTCTCGCATCAAGGCAGCGTGCATCGCACTCCCCCTCCATCCTGTTTCATTCGCATCGGGGCCCTCCATGAGAAGTAGCAGGGCTGAATAATAAAGCCCCCTTGCTGAGGCGTAGAATAAAGGGGTCGGGAATTCATTATATGGGGATCTCTTTCAAATCAAGAATGGATTCGTATCCTGCAGCCGGAAGCAGGTATGGAAGGCATCGGTACACCTAAATAACTCTGCTATAAGCTTCCCAGTCTCCTGGCTGGATTGCTCCACGTATGACGCATGCCCTGCCCAGTATAGAGCCGCGTAGGCGGCGAATGGGAACTTTTCCAAGGTCTCCGTTGAAGGTACATGCTCGATGCCTAGAAGATATGCGAGGCTGACTTGGACAATGGCAGCTCTGGCAGTGGTCTCTTCAAGGTCCTTGGCTAGGCTTTTCTGGATTACGCCATTCTTGAGATACTCCTTAATAGAAAATTGAGACAGGTGGATGTAGCTGTTCCAGATATCATGATCTGCATCCAATTCGCCACTTGAGCCCTGGCGATGAAGCTGTGGAGAACCAACATCACTCAACACCCTTGCAGTACGATAACCAACCCGACGTGCCAACCTTCGAAATCTTACGTGACGTGAGGTGTCAACGGTTACCAGGCTGGAACAGTATCTCGTGATTTCCATTGGATCAGGCATCCTGTTCCTTCGCTCAAATGGACCTCTCGGCTCCAGCTCCACTGCGAGAGCGTCCACGGCTTCACAGACTCTCATAGGCTGACTGGAGTATACTAGGAACTGCAGGATTCGCTTTGTATGCTTTAAACACCCTTCAGGTATGTTCTGTAGGATCCGTGCATACGTCTCGTCTAAAGTCCTCGGCAGCGAAACGGGAGCTTTCCTCACGGATGGAGGGTCGAGACACTTTTCCAGCTCATCGAGCTGGCACACAACCCAGCGGAACCTGAGAAGAGAGGCGTGACTCAGCGCATAGCAATGAAGATGACATCACAAGCGCAACTTACATTCCATCCGCCTTTTCTATTAGGGCTGATTCAATTTCCTTCTGCGTCCGTGTGTTTGACCGCCATCTCCGTAGTCCAGCGTCGCTAGTGACTCTTGCGTGGACAAAAGCTTTGATGTCATCCTTCACCACGTCGCCCTGGATCGAAATTGAATGTTTGCTACTCCCACGGTATCTCTCGATGGCTGATTTTATGTCTTGCTCTGGGCGGCCTGTGATGAGCAGCTGCACATTGCCTTGCTCTCCCTGGAGGAATTTGAACCACTCGAGCAGGTCCATGCCAGGATACTCGTTCCGCTTCTGGCACTCATCTAGTGCATCAGGCACGATGCAAATCTCATCAACCTGTTGGACCATGCTCTGAAAGCTCTCGCGTAGTGCATGTTCACTTGGCTGTTGGTTGCCTTTATTGCAGGGGGTGTAAAGCAGGTCTAGGGGCTTCCGGGTGTTTGGCTTATTGTAATGCAGCTGTCTGATGAGAGAACGGAGTACATTCTCACGAGACTGCTTCCGTGTGTCGGTGAGGTCGACGTAGTAGTAAACAAGAGATAGAGAAGAAGATTCGCCTCGCATCAAGTCCTCAGTGACGGTAGAGCTGAGAATTATCTTACCGCACCCTGGTATACCGTAGAGCCACAGAAGGGAGTTCTTCTCAGTCTTCCAGGCTTCATAATCATCTCTGCGGATAAGCCACTGGCCTAAACCTTGCTGGCGTCGCCTGAGAGCCCTGTTTAGATTCTCCGACGGGTTGGATGGTGAGAGCCATTTCTTAATTCGCTCAGCATGGCTGTCTGCCCGAAGCATATCCAGTCCTGTGTTAATGACCTTTCCATGGGCATACATCTCTTGATGTTGAGTATTTTAGCCTACTAAAGAAGGCATATGGTGCAGAAATCAACCAGTTCAGTAAGGCCCGTATTATACACATTGATAAGACGGAATTCTTTCTCACCTTCCATACTACACACAACAAGGTTTTTGTGGATTTCTGAGCGACTGTCAAGTGCCCATACCCCTACGGGCTATAGCCAATCAAATGACACGGTTTGGAGTTAGTCAGCCAGAGGGCCGACTACTACACCAACCGTCAGGGCGACGAGATTAGCGATAGCTTCTTCCTTCTCGGTAAGCAGAAATCAGAACCCGTACCCAAACACGTACGGTCTGCTTCAACCCATTTGCACGTGCAAAGACCCCTTGACCCTCGCCGTCAGGGCCGTACCAACAGTTTTCAAGCCTGAAACTATCAAGGGAAGTTTCAAAGGGGCAGGTTTAATTCCAATTAATCGAGAAGCTGCGCTTTTTAAACTGGATGTTAAGATACGAAGGCTAACATCATGGCCAAGCTTCTCACCCCTACCCACACTTTGGGTCTCTCAGACACCACACAACTCAATACAAGCTGTTTCCCAATCAAGTCTGATTAAGGAACGAGTCTTTCGCCATCAGGGAAGCTCTCAAACACCAATTTTATCTGCCATTAACCAGCTCTCGAAAGATACACAGTTATCAGCTCATGCCATAACTCTGCTAACGCAAGAAAACAAGACTCTAAGAGAGGCAAATGCAGCACTTTTTAAGCGTCGAAGGGCTAAGAAAACATATTTGCAAGATGGAGTAGCACTTAGTATACAAGAGGCCAGGGAGATTATTAATGAAAAGGAAAGGGGAAGCGGCCAGCTGGTGAAATGAGTGATGGCGCTGAGGAGGTGGTTCGTGGCGGACCAACGAAACGACAATGTGGCAACTGCGGGGAGATTGGGCACAATGCGCGAACTTCTGAGAAAGATGTAGAATCGTCTGCAGATTCCGATTCCGATTGAATTCAATTGATTTTTTTTTTGGTTGTAGTGCTGCAATTTAGGTTGTTATACTGTTGGTACTGAAAGTGGCTTGCTCGCTGGGGTGGCTCGCTCGTTGGTGCTTGACGTTAATAATAATAAATTTCAATAACGTGGTTTACCAGGTGGTGAGCCATATCAGGTCATGAGCCACTTTTGCTATTTCCGCCAACTTTAGCCAACAATAGGCCCCCCCTAGGGATAAATAATTAATAAAAGTTAGCACCAATTGGTGCCGGCTATGCTTGATTACTTATTTTTGATTAATTTTATTAATTTAAAGGAGTTAGGGTGCGTGCAGGGGGGCTGGCAATCATAAGGTTTTGGTGGGACTACCTTTTCTTGGTGCTAGTCGCGTCTCTAATTTTCGCGTCAGTCTCGCACTAACCACTATATTTAAATATTCAACACGTCAGAAATCAACAACAAAAACATGTATCCTATATCCCAAGAGGGCAAAATACTCCTAGCCATTCAGGCTATCCAGAAATCTAAAAAGAGCGATAAGAAACCTATGAGTATACGCGAAGCTGCAAAGATCTTCAACGTCTCTCGCGCAACACTCCAACGCAGAATGAACAATCAACCAACACGTCAAGAATCACGCGTCGATAAACATAAATTTGATGCAATTGAAGAGCGAACGCTTATCCAATATATTATTGATCAAGATATACGAGGATTTCCCCTACGACTCTCTAGGTTAGAAGATATGGCGAACCTCTTACTGACGTCGCGAGATGGCAAGCCAGTGGGTAAGCACTGGGCTCGACGCTTTGTGGATATGCAACCTAGCCTGAAAACTAGGTTTGATCGTCCCTACGATTATCAGAGGGCTCTTTGCGAAGATCCAGAGATTATTGGGAACTGGTTTAGGCTCCTCCGCAATATGATGGCTAAGTACCGGATTATTAACGAGAACCTCTACAACTGCGACGAGACCGGCTTTATGATGGGCATAATTACTGCGTCAATGGTTATTACACGCTCCGACAAGGTTGGAAAGCCTAAATCTATTCAGCCTGGCAACCGGGAATAGGCAACAGCTATTGAATGTATTAATGCAAGCGGCTGGAGTATCCCGCCGTTTGTCATCGTTCAGGGCGCCTACCACCTTGCAAGCTGGACCACAGAGTCAGGTTTCCCCCCCTCCTGGGTGATTATACCTACTCTGAATGGATAGACAGATAATAAGACTAGCCTTGAGTGGATTCAGCACTTCAATAAGCATACGAAACCCAAGAGAGAGGCGGATTACCGGATGTTGATACTTGATGGCCACGAGAGCCATATATCCGCCGAATTCAACCACTACTGCAAGGAGAACAAGATTATCCCTATCAGTATGCCTCCGCACTCTTCTCATTTGGTCCAGCCACTGGATATCGCGTTATTTCGGCCTCTAAAGCACGCATATGGCGAGGAAATTAACGACTTTGTCCGGGCTTCTATTAACCACATCACCAAAAGCGAGTTCTTCATCGCGTTCAAGGCAGCCCACGACAAGACTTTTACGGAGGACAACATCAAGGCTGCATTTAGGGGAGCTGGAGTAGTGCCTTGGGACCCGGATTCTGTTATTTCTAAGCTTGATGTCCGCATCAGAACTCCAGTGCTATCCGTCCCTGTTTCTCCCCAGCAATGGGAGTCTCAAACACCCTCTAATGCACAATAAACCATTAAGCAATCAGCTTACATCAAAGGCAGGATCTCCACCCATCAGGGTAGCTCCCCTACACCAATTATAGAGGCTGTTCACCAGCTATCCAAGGGTTCACAGGCAATGGCATACAAGATCATAATTATGGAGGATCGGATCCGTATACTTGAGAAGGCTAATATAGCACTCGCTAAACGCCGGAGAGCCAAAAGAACGCGAGTACAGCTTGGAGGGGCACTTAGTATTGAGGAATCCCAATTAATAATTGATGAAAAGGAAAAGGGGAAGCGGCCAGCTGCTCAAATAGCTGGTGGCGCGGAGGAGGAGGTCCGCGGCGGACCGAGCAAACGACGCTGTGACAACTGCGGCGAGACTGGGCACAATACAAGAACGTGTGAAAAGGAGGAAGAAGGGTCTAGTGGATCGGATTCTAACTGTATTATAGCAAATCCAGCGTAGTTGGCACTAGTTGGTGCCAATATATGTGTATTGGTGGTCCGCGGCGGACCGCGATTTTAAAGGCGAAGTTGGCACCATTTGGTGCAAAGTGTGTATTTCCCACCAAAAGTCAGCCTGTTTGGACCAGCACTGCAACCACGCCAACCACTTAAAATTGACAAAGTCAATTAGAAATAAGCAATTCGGACCAATTGGCACTAATTGGTACCAATTTTTAATTGACTTGCTTGCACCAATATAGTACTAGGGTTGGCTGAAGTTGGCGGAAATAGCAAAAGTGGCTCACGACCTGATATGGCTCACCACCTGGTAAACCACGTTATAATACTTATAAAAATAATAAATGTTTTATTCTATTTCTTGAAAATTTTAAAATCTTGAGTAAATTTAACTATTATGGGTATAGGCCGTATCGTGGGTGCGACGCACACTGAGGGAGGTGTACGGTAGATAGCCAAACTGCTGACGGTCCGCCCGCCAGCTGTAGGACAGCTGGCAGCGCGCAGACCACGGCAGCCAAACCATAGCTGCGATGGGACGGCCGAGGCCTTCGGCTACCCCTTCCCTCTCGACAACCACCCCAAAGAGAGGAATACAACGGTACCCAGCAATACTCGTGTGCACACATGAAAGACCGACCAACAATTATAATAATAAAATAATATGTAAATTATTATTAAATTTGTACATAAGTTTTAAAAAGAGTAGCTGGAAATTTTGATCAATAGTAAGTAAATAAAATAATGGAAAAAGATTAAGGTTTTGATCAAATAATGTAATATATAGTGTGGCTGAAGCTGTATGAGGCTTAGAAGTTGAGCTTTATATTGGATAACATTGCCCTTCTGGTCTTGGCTGTCAAAGCATGTATACGGTTATTATGTTGTCTCAAAACGAGCGTCTGGGGAGATTTCGCGACCGGATCAACTATACACTAATGTTTATTCAACTACGCCCTATATTTTGCTCTATTCCACCCATATGTACACTAAAGATCACAGCCACAATTGACGCACTTGGTACTGCAATTATGGTTAATTGCAGGCGCAGTTGACCCAGGCGTCATTGCAGTCATGGGCGGCGTATGCCTAGCATGTGTTAAATAGTTGCTACAAGTATCGATCGATTGGGGTACTTACCAAACCGGCAGCCTCGCAGGAGGCTGCGCACTGCTCCTTTGTAGGACAGGTCCCTGGGCCCCATGTGTTTTGGCGACGTTCCTTGCTAGGGCCATCGCCGGGAGCGAAATTGCAAGCACAGTTAACCCAGTTGTTGCCGCAGTCATGGTCAGCGTATACCTAATACATGTTAATAACTTTTATGTCAGGATATCAATTAGGACCCTGACATAACCAGAAGCCTCGCAGGACGCTGTGCACTGCTCCTTTGTAGGACAGGTACCAGGTCCCCAGCTTGACTGAGGAGCCGGGGCGGCCACAACAACCGAGGCCAGAGTCAGAGAAAGGTAGATGAAGGCTTTCATGTTGGCGAATGTGAGGTGGGTGGGATAGATCGTGCGTTGTCGGTTTTGCGATGTAGGAAGAAGACTGTAGGGCCACGGTGATAGTCATCCTACCGAGGGTTTCGCCCCTATTTGTACTGCGCTCATATTGACCAAAGGCCATTTATATGATCTCAAAAAATGCTAGTAACGTCACACATCACATCAGACCCTCCTAAACGAACCCGAAACAGACGATTTTGCGGAGGTTTCTCCAAATCGGTCTGCTCTACTTCCAATGTGTTAAAAGGGGAGGTCCATAGAAATGAATGTGAGTCAGTCGTCGTGGCCTTTAGCAGAGCGGGAAAAATGTTTACCCACAAGAACGGAAGCCAGCAACGTTTTGCAGTGACCTCGAGATGCCGCCAGACCGGAGTGCCTGATTAAATGATGGCCACTGGTCCATTACTCCCGGTAGGAGGCCTTGATCGTGAGAGTCACACCAGAGAAGATGTTGCAATACCACATTGAGGAAGATATCCGAATCCATGTCCTCGTCCCACGTGTATGGCTTTTCTCGGAGAGAACCTGGAGTCGCCAATTATATGGAGCCGGTCGCCGAGACGGCTAAATATCGGGAATTACTTCCAACTCGCTCTACCTAGGTATGCACTATGTATCGTAGAGATTCTAGGCAGTACCTACTCCTGGCATCACCGTTGTAAAGGGCAAGCTACACGTCGAAGAATTGAATCTCCCAAGGCCTACTAAGAAGCGATACACTAGATGCTTGCGCCATGGAATTGTAGGAGGAAATTCCATTCTGCAGCATGTCAAGCAATGCACATCCCCGCTAGTGTTAACTTTGCTTTAGCCCAGCCCGGAGACTAGTTCACTCTAAATGATTTTGCATGAGACTCGACACGGATATCACCTACCTGCTCCATCTAAATTTGGGCACTCACTCCTCGATCTCCACATTAGCCAAGTCACATCGCGACCTACTTGACCAATATCATACCACTGATAGTCACAAATCGGAGAGCCCTATAAATCTGGGTGTGGCACCCAATCAAGGATTCAGGGGCACTTCGGCTGGGTTAGGAAATAAATATGGAAGGGTCGGTGCGTTATCGCAGCGGCTTATGACCAACCATTACTCGTGTGCCTCTGAATACGCGTAATCAGTTGCATGATATTAGAGCATTAGCTAAGTGGTGGAGCAGTGGCGGTAGCGGCGCCTGGCCCACACCCACTCGCTTCGGACCGAGCAAACCGGGAGTAAAAATAAGGGGCTACTACTGCAAGGTTTGGTTGGAGTTGTTTTCGTAGCTCAATGTTCCGAACACTACAAATCTTACAATACCGTACCTCTTTGCATTCAGGTCGGAATCTGTTCGATATATAAAGACATAGATTACCGCACGCGCTGGCATGGACTCGAAGAGCTGTAGCTTTCCCACGCCAGTAGTCATGATGGCAGTCTCGGCTTAAATATTTTCTGACAACTACCTGTCAATCGCCTACTGTGGTTTTAAAATCGTGCCATTGTTATTCCCGACTCGTTGAACATTCTGAAGGCCCTGCTCCTCATCAACATCGGGATCTGGCAGCACCTTGACCCAATATTGAGGTCCTTCTCGATTGAAGCTGCTTGTACCGGCCGTAGAAATACCACAAGCCAAATGTAATGCCTGTAAGGATCACCGTGAAGACCACATATATCCAGATATGCGGTGATAGCAGCATCTCGTCCTCTCTAGGTGTCCAGTTGAAGAAGGTCATAGAGAAGATGGTATGTCGCGTCTCGTTTGTCAAGCTGGAATCCTCCACTTGGAGGTGAATCTTGGGATACTCACAGCAACACATGTGGCTGGCAGAAAGACCATTGTCAGGTAAGAAATCGTCCGAACACTCTCACCGTCTCGCTGGGTCGCTTCGGCTATGTCCTGATTGGTGAGCGCATCTTCACGGCCAACCTTGTTTTCCTCCTGGGAGCGCGAGCCGTCAGTTGATTCTAGTACCGACCCCGGGGGCTGCTAATCGTCCCGGAACATCTTATCAACTGCGTGGCCAGGGTCATCCCTTCCATAACAGTCGCACAAACTCTGATCTTCTCATCGTACTCGCCTCGCAGTTCTAGCAGTCTCTAATGGATGCGCCTCCCTGCGTCTTCTATCTTACACAGCTCAACAAAATCACGGGCGCCGTGGTCTTCGACCTTGAACACCTCGTGCAAGAAGCTGACGTTGATGGGTGTTCAGTCAGTGGAAGTCTTAGTGCTTTTGAACGTGCGGTATTCGTAACGTAGCAGCATTGTCTCCCGCAACATGTCAGAGTGCGAAATCATCTTGTCGAGTTCGTGTCTCCAGTTCTCGAGCCCATTATTCAGCTAACTGAGTTGAAACCACTGACTCATGACCGCTTGTGAGTCTCCTTCGGTATCGGGTGGGCCTGACATGTCGCCAGGCTGATGCACACAACGTCAAGCGCCTCGACACGACGCACCAGTTTCTGTGTCAGTGGGTGTGCCAGGTCAAAGTGGCGCTCACGCTCGTACTCGGCGAATATTGTAGGCAGGAATAGGGGATGATATACGCCAAAGTGGCTATGTTGAAGGCGATAGATAAATGTCCGCCGGGCCTTGTCACAGCATCCGTACAGTACAGCTTTGGTAGACTTGGGGCTGAGAGAGTATGTGACGGAAAGGCCCAGGTCATTCGGCCAAGAAGACGAATACCGGCAATTGTAAACTTTTTCCTCCAAAAATAGCATTGTCAGTAAATCTAATGCGGTAGTTGCACCGTGAGACGGGTTTGATGCCTGTGTGCTGGCTCTGGAACTAAGAACACTGACCGAGCTTTTCGCAATTGTATGCTGAGTCATTCATTCGAAAAAACGTGAAACTCGCAGTAGTCTTTCGTGTTACGGTCCTGGCGATAGAGCGATGGATCTGAAAAGTGGGTATGATCCTTCTGAATGTCGTTTGGAAAAAGGGCAAAGCTAGCTCTTTCGAGCCAGGAATACGTAAGGCTCGTCTTGTCGCAATGCTGTTATAATGAATATCAATAATTGTGGGTCGCCACCACCTTCTAAACCCGTTGAGCCAAGAAACATACAGAAGGATCATCTCGCTCTGTTCAGTTTGGCGGTCTTCTGTTTCTAGCTGTTGACTCGGATTAATGTTGTAGAAATAACCGAGTTTTGAGGCTGCTGGCTTCGTACCTCATTCAGCCATCCGCTCAAGTCCTTATCCGAGGTTTAGTACTTGATTATCCGGTTGACAGGTGTCTATTTTGGTACATATCAACTCATCAAGCTCTCACCATGCTCCTGCAATATGGGAGCGTTGAGGGGTCGTCGTTGGCATACATCTCCGCCAATGTGGCTACACAGCACTTCACTCTCCTTTCGTCTAAAACTGAAGAGCCCCAAATCTCGTTCAATTAGAAGTGAATCTTTCTCTGACTACTCCATACCGGATGTTCGTATGAAATTGTGGGGCAATTTGACCTGAAAGGAGCCTGAGATGCGTGTTCAAATGCTGACCCTGAGCTCACAGGATGCCGACGTCTATTTGGGGTCTTCTACTCCGTCCTCAATTCTACTAAATCTGCAGTAAGCTACCACAGCATATACCCACTGCCACTCCTAATGAGGCATAATTCATTTCAGAATCAGAAAGAAGGCTATGTCTGCATGTCATATTCATCCTGCTACACACAACTATCTGTCGGCCAATACGGTCCGACGGGACTACTCCATGTGCTCAAGAGTGCAGTAGAAGGGTGAGATGACTAGCGCAGAAGGACATATGATACTCACGGACACCTCACACTGCACACAGCCTGCTTCTGAAGCGACCAAGCCAGTCAGCCTGTGAGACTCCCCGTGCTATGCAACCTACGATAGTTGCCTGCCTGGATAGATCGGTGAGGACAGCTAAGCTTTGTTTTGTCGGTAGCTAAGCCAAGGCGTCTTTGCGTACTGAAGCATACGAATATGGAGGATCTCATGTCTCGGCTGTGAAACCTCTTCTTGACTTCTTATTAGTTGCACTGCCCCCACGTCCCAGTGACCTCAACCTCAACGCATGCTACCATACACTCATATTTCCCTGGACTACACTCGCTCTACATTGAGAAATTTCACTTGAGCCGATATTACCGCTCAACAAGTCGACGTCATCATGCCTTCTGATAGGTCTACAATGGTGAAACAGAACTTTGAAATACATTATCTCAACACTGAGCTGCTTGAACAGGAATTGAATCGGAGACTGGGACCCAACTCGTGGTAGTACTGCATGGTAAGTGGACGGGGTCAAGGTTTGCATTGATATGGCACTAACAATGCTAGGCAATAGGTGACCATATTTTACTCAACACGAACAGGAAATTGAACGAAGTAAAATTCTCTGATACTTGAGGCCCTCCTTTTCTACTCACTGAAAATGCAATATAGAATGACATTACAGAGATACAGAACAACATGCACAGTCACTACAGAGATGCCAGGGGTTTATAGTGTATTTTAATGGGCCGTGGACCAACATTTCATGATGCTGTGAGCACGTACACTGTGAGAGGTTCTGACTCTGGAGGCAAACATGCTTTCTTCCTAAGAAATCTATTTGATTGGCAGGACCTGTTTCTGGAGATCAAAATTGTTCGTGTAATGAACACTCTCATGGAATCTCCAATCGCTTCTGCCAAGCCTATGACCTGCTTTCGTCAATGAGATTTCATCTTCCAGTTCCGTTGGTCCGACTACAGGTGCCACTCGCTGGGCCCAGATTGGGCTCGTCGCCTGACTGATACTTTAAGCGCTTACGCTTGCCTGTCGTTGATCTACGCTTGGATTCGTTGGTTTCAGGTTCGTCGTATATCAGATTGGCAGTGCCCATTCCCCTTTGACCACGTAATGCGTACCCTTCATCTTGCTTGCATTTATCGAGCATTTCTTTGAGTTGTTTGGTAACGGGCCTCGGAATTTTCGCGGTCTTCCTTTTGAACCAGCAACATTTTGTTTTCCACAAAGTCGAGGAGCTCCGACAAATACTCGCAGCACTGTGGTCGCCCCTTCAAAGTCTTGACCCACTGCAAGCCTCTCGTCAGAACTCATTATGGGATCACTGGGAGGGTCACTCACGTCTGATACTGATGGTTTTACCCGAGATCGCTTTATCCCCTCATCGTCCCGAGATAGGGTAAAGAAGTTGTCCAACATAAACTTTTCGTTTGGACCGCCACCGTCACTTGCTCGGTCGTTTTGGAACGTTTTGATGCCTTCAGAGCCAAGCAAACCCCACGTTACGAACTCCAAGAATATGCCACCAAGACCCTACTCCATGCTTTTGATCGCAAACCGCCGCTTCCAGATGGCTGGCCTCGAAGCCGCCAACTTGGCCTCAAAACCGTGAAGCTCCAGACTGTTGAAGCCGCTTCGTATGACAGATGATGCATTTTCCTGGCCTGTCTCCTTCACGTGGTTTACCAGTGGCTGGCAGTCAACAGGCTGAAATGTGCGAGCTGAAAGTCATGTAGGAGGGTCGTGTGAAAAGGAAAAGAAAAAGAAAAGACTAAAGAAAGAGGCCACATGAATGCGCATCACCAGAGCCTTCTTGGCTCACACGTTCGCTATTGGCCATTGCGGTTTACCTTCGTCGCTGTAAATACTGAAACCGCTGCGAAAAAGCGGCTGCAAATAGGTTATTCGCAATGCTTATCTATTTTTTAGAAGCCTCAGATTGCTATACGATGGCCATGCCCACGCTTCCTGGAGCTTGAGAGACCCGAAGAATCAGAGACGCGCGGCCACTCGATATGCTTTGACTATGATCATTGTGAACATCGTGCACCCTGTGATACGTCCCAGTCGCAGTAGTGTTGCGCGCCCCCGCGAGAGCCAAGAAAGAAAGGCTTTGGTGGCGCAGATATTGAGACCACCCTTTTCCCCAAGGCACTAGCAGTTGCCAGCCTCAGGGTTCTGGAAAAGGACAGTGCTATATCAGATGCTGGAGTTAATACGTGTCCTTGATAAAAAGAAAGTTAAATGTCCTCGAGAATGTGCGTTGCTTGAGTTTTTCATAGCGAGGCTTGATGGTCATCTACAGTCTGCCCAAGGCGGTTTATGCAAGCCTTTTCCATGAGGCACAATACAAATTTCGGTATTCACGATATGGTTTCATTACTTTTCTTCCCTCAAGAAGGGGCTGGCTGGAGCTGGTTTCCTAGTTATTCTAGTTTCAAAATGCAGACGCCCGATCAAAGGTTGTGTCTGCGGCATTCTGACACACGCATGCAGCAGGAGGTGTTCCACAACTTTAGTACGATGCTAAAGCATCGCAATCTGATTCGACAGGTGCTAGAACACCCGCCGCTTTTAACTTGTGTACTTCTCGCTCGACTCGGAGTCCCCGAGGGAGGCAGTCCTCCGGCCATATCAGAGCTCCGAGTGCGGAAGAATCTGAGGTTTTCAGTTATCTGCGTTGTTACTCTTGTCCGGGGAAAGGGTGAGGGGAAGTGGGACGTTGCATCAGGAACAAGCCACAAGTCCAGAACTTGGGCTAAGTAGATGAATGAAACGATTGACATAAACAGAGGGGAAGGGCACTTGAGCAACAGGAAGGGAACCTAATTAAAGGGCATCCAGTAGAAGGGCACCTAGTTGAAAGAGAAGGACACCCAGCACGTAGAAGGAGAGGAAGAGTACCCAGCACCTAGAGGAAGAGGAAGGATACCTAGTAGGAGGGTAACGTGGCCGGCCCCCATTCCGACCACCCCACAATCGCGTCACGCGCATGCACGCCCCTGTACCCACCTATAAACACTCCTCATTTTCTCGATGAGGAAATTTTCCATGATCACCAAACGTTCCCCGTATGTCAATTGAGTCTTTGGAAAGTCATTTCCTGAGGCAGAGCTGGAAATATGAATCCTAGCTGTCAGGGCCGGAATGTCTATTTGACGGGCCTCAAGGACCTGGCATATCCCCCGGACTAAACTTCGTGATCGCGTCAACGGCGGTTTTAACGATCACGATGCTTCCCTCGCTCAGAGGCTTCTATCTCACTTTCAAGAGGATGCATTGATAAAATTTATTATCAATCAAAGTCACTTAGGCTTCGCCCTGACCCGTTTTGATCTGCAGGGTCTGGCGGCTCGTCTAGCCTTCCCAACTTCAGGACACTCTCCTCTCGGACAGAGTTGGCTGAGGGCCTTCCTCTGCCGTCATTTGGAGCTTCGATTGCGAAATAATCAATGCGTCGAAGCGCTTCAAATTAGAGCAGCTACGAAAAAGAACATCGGCTTGTCGTTTGACCTCATGCAGCTATATATGGTGAGGGCGACCAAGGCGGGCAACCGTTGGAACGCCGACGAGGGAGGAATGATGGAAGGGCGCTGAGACGATGCCCTCGTCTTCGGCTATTCGAAGGGCCACATTGCTCAGAAAGACTATAATCTCCGGGCGTGGACCTCATTCCTAGAGTGCATCAACGCTCCGGGCCAGGTGTTGCTTCCTTTGATTATCTTCAAAGGAAATACGTACAACGCCTCAAGTACTTCAGGACTTTAATGGCTGGTAATTCGCAGCAACGAAGATGGGGTGGATAGAGGAGGAAATCGCGACCGAATGGTTGAAGAAAGTGTTCATCCCGAACACCCGCCCAAGCGACGCTAGCGAATGGCGTTTGCTAGTGATCGACAGGCGTCACACACACACAACACTTTATTTTATGTGAAAATGCTTCTCGCATCGCATATACATAGTCTTTTTGCCGGCACTTACAACACACGTATTGCAGCCTCTGAATGTTGCTCTTTTCCGGCCGCTGAAGCAAGCCTTCCAGAAGAGATTGCATGCTCTTGGGCAACACGATTCCTCAGCCGTGATGACTAAACGAAGATTTCTTTATTGCTATCACAAGGCTCGAATAGAGGCATTTACGATGGAAAGCATTCGTTCTGGGTGGCGGGCGACGGGTCTTTGGCCGGTCTCTAAGCTCAGGGGACTTAGAAGCAAGTACATCTTGGAAGGCCGCCAGAGCCAGGTCGAAAATACGAAATCTGGCACTGGTAATGGCTTTATTGATGCAAAAGGAGGAGAATGGTCTATTTCCCGGCCGCAGGTGATCATTTTGCGTACAACTACGCAGTCCCGAGAATTGCGGGAGCTGGTGCACGATTATGAGACCCAGAAACACTCGAGCCCCACACAACGAGGACTCCTCAGAAAAATAATCAAAGCATATGAAAATAAAGAGTATCGTCTAATGATGTCCTCAAAGAAAAACGAGGAGCTGGAGAGCCAATTGGAGGCCAGCAGGAAGGTCAAGAGGAAGAAGATCACAACCGACCCGAACACGATCTTCGCGGATATTGAGGCTTTTCGGATGGCACAAATCGACGCCGGCGAGGTGTCCCCTGACGATGACGAGGTCTCAGAAGGGTCGTGTATCGTGGTGGGCGGAAATCGACGTCGGGTATAGCTTCATGGTTGTGGCGTGGGGCGGTCGGAATGGGGAGGGGGGTTGTTGGAATGGGGGCCGGCCACGTTACCTAATAGAAGACGAAAAACAGTCAACATCCAGAGGAAGAGGAATTGTATTTAATATTTGAAGGAAGAGAAGGAGAATGTGGGAGTCACTCTATGGTGCAGTTAAGTGGTAGTGTAGTCGCGTAGTTCATGAAGTCTACGAGAGGTCCTCTGACGAGAGTCTAAGTCTATGGGCTGGCTTATGTAATCAAACAAGCAAAGCCCAGTCAGTGGCTGACGAATCCATGGCCCCCCATTCGTCTGCCACAGAGAATCTAGTAAAAAAGTATTTAAGAAAAAAAATGATTAACAAAAAATGGGCACTTAATAAGTAAGAAAAAGTATTTAATATTTAGTAAAAAGAGAAGGGTATTTCAAAAAGAAAAAAAAGTATTTAGTATTTAGAAGAAGAAAAGGGGTAATCAATGAAAGGGTATATAATAAAAACAAAAAAATGTTTAACATTTAGAAGAAAAGGAAAAGAATTTAGTTAAAAGTCATTTAGAAATATAATATTTAATAAAAGGGTACAAAGTACATAAGGAAAAGTATTTAGTACTTAGTAAAAGGGGGAGGGTACTTGGAGGAACAGGAAGGATACCCGGAGGAAAAGAAAGGGTATTCAGAGGAAGAGCTAAAGTACTTAGCACCTAGAGGAAGAGCATGGGTACCTAGTGGAAGGGCACCTAATAGAAGGGTACCTAATAGAAGGGCACTTAGTAGAAAGGAAGGGCATGTGGAGGAAGAGGAAGGGCACCCAGAGGAAGAGCGCTTGGAGGAATGGTACACAGAGGGAGAGTAATCGGAGAAAGGTACTTAGAGGAAGGGTACCAGAGGGAGGTCACATAGACGGAGGGCATCAGAGGGAGAGTACTCTGGGGAACGGAACTCAGAGGGAGTGCACCGAGAGCAAGGTCACATAAAGGGAGGGCATCAGAGGGAGAGTACTCAGAGGAGAGGCACTCAGAGGAAAGTCACCCAGGTGGAGGGCTTTAGATGGAGAATACTCTGGGGAAGCGTACTCAGGGGGGGGGCACCCAGAAGGGGGGCATCCAAAAGAAGGACACCCAGAAGAAGGGCACCCAGATGTAAGGCACCCATAGGAAGAGTACTCTGGGGAAGGGTACTCAGAGAGAGGGCACCCAGACGGAGGGCAACCACATGTAAGGCACCCATAGGGAGAGTACTCTGGGAAAGGGAACTCAGAGGAAAGGCACTCAGCAGGAGGGGAGGTGGAAGGTGATACGGTGAACGAGGCTAATCAACCTTTACTAGTATGCTACGACAACTAACACTGTAGACTGCTTTCTTTGCGCTCTCCCTCAGCTGGGAAACCCGACCCATCAGCCCTGCCATCTCGGTTCTCAGCCCTGTTGTTCATGCTTCCATACCAGCTCTTCAACAGCACCTGACACTTATTTCGTACCCGGCGGCCGGGGTGGGCTTAAGACGACTAGTGGAGGTGGTTTCTTGGTCGCTGACGGCGTGGCTGGAGGGGGCGCGCTGGGGGATTCGGCCGGTGTAGCTGGCCGCTGGGGCTCCCAAGCAGGAGCTCGGGGATTCAGACTGCTGCCGCGATCCGACAGAGGGGTGGAGAGTGGCGTAGGCGGTGCCTGGGCCACCGGTGAAGAAGGCGCCCCAGGGTTTGGCGTGGCGACGAGGCGGGGTGGGCGATCCTGTCTCCGTGCGAGCGACAGTTCATCTTCGGTTGGATCGAGAGATCCGTGCGTATGGATATAGTCCTGTGCCACCAGTTGCCATCAAAATGTCTTTCAAGCCACATATAAGTATATAAGTATAGTACGTACCAGGGGTGCAACAACTAGCTGCCTTGCACGCCAAAATAGGCCGTGCACCCTGGCCCAGGCCCAGATGGCGAGCTCCCTATTCCGGAATTCGACCCAGCAGAAGCCAGAGTGGTCGCAGCTATTCAAGCTGTTTGGAACGCTTGTTGCGTTTGGGACGGCTGGTGTTTTGTCAGGGCGCCAGTAGGTCCAAAACGACCCCTCTGGGACGCCGTGACGAAGCATCATTTCCACGAATTGGTATCTCCGGGAATGTTTCGAGATCCTCCCCACATAGAACGAGCGCCCCCCCGCATTGGCTGGGAAGTCTCTCAGTCGCCGGTGGATATCGTGGATAGACATGTTGACTTTGATGCTTGATCAATCAATGTTTGATGCAAAATGTGGCTCTTTTGATGAGAATAGCAAGCGCGGTATACCCTCTTCTGGAGTGGGATGTTGTCGTGTTGTTGTGTTGAAACATGTGCTGGGACCTTTGCCCGAGATTAGGGTGGGCATAACTGGGAGTGGAAGTCGCAACCTCTTGCTGGCTCCTCCTCCTAGATTCAAGGGTGGTCCAGCCAGGCCACCAAGCATCCAAACATACCTTCTTAGGTAGGTAAACTGTTTGTATTGCTTGGAGATCCTCTACTAAGCCAAAACGACAATACCTACCTAGGTAGGTAGTTGTCCTAGTGCGAAGCACCTAAACATTGACGCAACATGTTTGGTTTCGGTTACGACGCAGCGTCAGTAACAGCAAATAAAGTGTGACTAAACTCTGTGGGTTGCCTGTCTGTATTGTTGTATAAGTATCAGTCCAATATCAACCTTGGGACCACCACATCCCATTTCATTCAAGTTCCAGTTGGTGATAAGGTGTCGCCCTGAATCTACTACCACTTAATTGAAAGTTCTGGCCCATCTAGGCATGTCCTGAATTTGATGTTGTGAACATGCACCGCCAATCAAGCATGACAGCACCCAAGCCTCCTTCATATACCCCAGAGGGAAGCCCTCCACCACTGCCACCACTCCCAGAGAAAACGGGTCCCCGTCCCGATGATCCGCCGCCACCGCCCATTGAGATTCCCATCTCGAGCCTGCGCGCGATCCATCTCAGCCTCCAATACCGTCCGTGCCTTCCGGTTTCAGAAGAAAGGCAATGCCGCCGGGAAAAGACCTACGATAGATTCACGCGGAGGCGTAAATGGACGGATGCCACCACGCGAGACAAGTTGCGTGAGGAGATGGAGACGTGCAACTACTGCGACTTTGTCGAGCACAATGCTCGTGCGCTCCGGGAGAACAATAGACAGCTCAATGAACAGGAGTACATTGACCTCTCCGGAGCACAGGCTATCATCGGAGGGTTAGTAGATCGTATTAGAGAGCTGTCTCGGGCATAGCTGATGTTGTTAAAGGATATCTACGAGAAGCAAGACGCCGGAGGAGAAGAAGAGTTCTGGCGACAGTGACGACTCTGTGTACGTGACTGCCGAACAGTGAGGATGAAGTTCCCTCCGATGGTGGAAGGCACGGGGCCAAATTTGGCAGGTTCATGAGAGAATCAAATTGTATGTTGCGAGCGTCATTAGATGGTCTTGAATATTTATAAATGAGTGAAGTGCTGTGGAGGTTTTGTGAAACCGAATACCCCTACAACGGGCAAAGTCCCTGGAGACGTTCGGAAAGTGATTGATGTGCTGAGAATCAGCTGGCTCTGTCCTGAGGCCACTTTAATTCAGGGTACTCCAGGAGTTTGCATGACGGAACGGGAGCCCGGGTGCTGCTGTGCATCGTGTCAGCTTGAGCACGGAGCGCCTCTGGTAGTTTGGGGCATCATGATGCTACTAACCACCAGTCAGCACCATGCTGGACTGAGCATTGGTTCCAGCTTGGCCGTGAATGATATCCATAACCTTCTTGACGCCGTCGCTAACTTCTTGAGTGCTTTCGTAAAGCTCGACGAGGGACTCGAGAGTGTACTGAATCACCTCGTTGAGTTCGAGGCTCTCCGTGGCAGCCCTGATGACTCCCCTCATGCTGTCTCGGTCGTCCAAGACGTTCATGAGGTAGTGTTGAAGATAGTTTCCGCGAGACACTATGGGACCGCCGACACGAATATCCGTCTGAAGTATGAGTTCCACAATCTGGTTGCCAGAAATATGGTTGCTGCGGATGGCATTCTCGACGACATGCTGGACGAGGTCCCCGGCAGCAGACTCGTCGTTCATCGCGACGTCGATGGCCGGCTGCAAGGCACCCAGGGCCGTGTGGCGGACCTCGAGATCCTTCATCTCATCGTGCAGATCACTCAGCTCCGCGGACTTCGACATAATAGTTTGGGATTTGGCTTGGAGCTCCCCCATGACCCTCTGAATGGACTCTGCCGTAGCTTGGTGCTGTTGGGAACTGCCGGGCGTGGACTGCGCTACGAGGGCTTGGATGTTGGCTTCGAGCTCCCTTATGCTCGTCAGGAGGGAGTGCATCTCAGAGTCGCGCTGTCGAAGGTCTTCCTTCATGGAATGGAGCTCTTCATCAAGCCTGGAGTAGTGAGACGGCATCGTGGCAATATTATGGCGATGCAAGTGATAGGTTTGCAGGTCAACTGGCGCTTTGTGGAGGGAGGAAAACGACGGCCAAGCACAAACACTTGGGCGTTTGGGACATAAATGAGGCCACTAAGTTCTCTTAAATGCGACTCAGCCCGCGCTAGTATTCAGTCTCTGCTTGTTCCACAGTCTGCCACTAATTCTACAGCTTAAGGGTTAGCCTACTGACCACCTCACTGGCACCGCTTTGCAGCTAAGTTAGTGTGGTGTTCTTAGGCCGAGACATTGCCGAATGTTGCCATATGTGCTTGTTGCTTGCTGGATATAGGGATAGCAGCATAGCCAAATCTCGGATGTTAGATTCTTGGCCAAGGCTGTTCGCGCAAAGAAATTTTGGACGAGTGTAGGAGCTTGTTCGGGGTCCAAAATGGGAGTTTCCGAATACGTCGACGTATTCCCATGGCCCATTTAAGCGAGAATCCTCTCGCTGAGCTGGCTGATGTATGTGATGGCGCGCTACAAGGCCGGACGTCCAACTGTCGTCCATAGCACGGTGTGGTTGTTGACGATGGCGATTAGTTCCCGATAGATGGTATTCACGAACGGGTTCTACCGGTTAGGTAGTACCTACCCATTGATTTCAATGGTGGGCATGACCTAGATTCAGCAAGCTTCGATTTAACCCGCCACCAACGTTCTTCAAGCAATCCTTATGATGAGAAGCTTCGAATCCAATCTAAGCCTGGAATGTACTCATAGCAGATATGCCTTGACTGGGAAACACTCAGGATGTTGGGAATACATTATCCTCAGCTCCAAAGCGCTAGTCCAGGTTAAAATTCAGAACTCTGGCGCTAAATTGACCACATGTGCACCTAGGTACAGTGGATCTGGCAGAGAACCTTTATCCAGCACAGCCTGACGTGCTCGCCCTTCACCAGCGCTGACACGAACCTCCGTGACTGAACCATGCCATGCGGTTCACAGGACTCAACCATAATTACATGTATTAAGCCTTGTTCTTTTGCATCGGCAGAGGCTCCTGGGCCGGCTCACAGGTATGGGTCACTGGACTTTGAGCTGAGTGGATGCTATAATAGTCGAAGCAAAGCGTCACATTTTCATGTAAACATCATCCCTTTGCGCAGCTTACACACCCCATGCTCACTTTCCCTTATTCTCTTCGCCCTAATATTTCTCACTGAGCGGACACCAATAACTAGATGCACATGGCCCGGTCCGTAGTAGACAGTGATCGGGCACTGTTCCAGGATGGCAGCAACACACTCCTGGACGTAGCATTTGCCAGTGGGGCCCGTTGTTGTATTTTCTAAATATAAGATAGCTAGCGCCTCCGGGAGGAGGGTTCTCTGCTTCTGGAGGGCGCTTGGGCCATCTCACAACAGCCTGGCCGCCGCGCAAGTCCCGATCAACGATGAGCTCCGGAGTGCAGTCGTGCTCTTTGAACTCCGTACCTAGGTACCGTCGCTGCGAGCGTCGATCATGCCGGAGAATGTACTCTCGTAGACGCTGAGGTTCGGCTTCAACAGTGATATGATATCCGGTTTAAGTCGATCGATCAGTTGCGAACTGATCAGGTAACGGGGAATTGGTTAGGGTTAAAATTAGTTTAACCAGTTTAGTATTTTCTCAATACTAAACTAAGTAGTTATTGCAAAATATTAAATTCAACTAAATCAATTTAACATTTTTTAAATATTAATACGAAATATTAATATTAAATAAATGTTCTTAAAATTATTTAATTCTTTTTTTTAGGTTTTTTTTAATTCATTTTTATTCTATTTTTGAATGTTTTTTATTTTGTTAATTCTTTTAGAATTTCGTTTTTAGTTTTTGTTTTACTTTTTTAAATTTTTAAATTTTTCCCTTCTATTTTTTCATTTTTCATTATATACTTTTGTATTCTTTACTTTCTTTTATTTTTTATTATTTTGTTGGTATTTTCTTTTTACGTTTTCATGTAAATTTTTAAATATTTGATATTAAATATTAAATCAGTATTTACCAAAGTCAAGGCATTAATTTTTAACCCTGGAATTGGTGCGAAAATGAACAAGGTTGCGGGTTGGGTGGAGGGGTCAAGAGAAGCAACAGGCCCTGCGCGAGAGGCCAGCAGCCGCTAGCGATATTCGTTGCAAAGAGTTTGAATCCCTCCTAGATGGCAATCCATCAAGACCTTTGGAAGTTATTGTTGACAGTCCTAGGACGGAATTTGGATCTTATTTTGCGATTGTCTGGTATATTTTTGGGAAAGTTCATTCAATGAGTGCCCTGTTAGCCATTTGCCTTGGATGGCAGAGGAGAAAACTCAGGAAAACTGGGAACCAAGAACGACGCGGAAGTGTTTGAGGCAAAGGAGGCCACAAGAAAGCCAGCTGAAGAGTCCATGTGGGTACTAGACCGACGGGAGCAAAGGATACAGAAATCGAGACGGAGTCAATGAAGGCACACTAGTATACTGTTCTTACTCCAGTGAATGGGAGAATATAACTAAGGCTGATGCAAACCCTCAAACATTCAAATTCTAACTTCACAAGCGTAAGTCATGAGTATGGGTGTTAGGCATGTCCGACTGGGGGATCGGGGATCGGGTGGTACGGGCGTTGGCTGATGTCCTGAAGTCCTGGTGCATGTGTGTCCTTCGTTCCTGTGGGTGCGAACATTGAAGGCTACAGCCTCAGCGACAAGTTGTTTCTGGTTGCTTCAAAGCTTATATTGTTGTATCGCTCTGCCCTACACATCTGATCATGTTGCCTTCGCTCAATCTGTCCTCGTAGTGTTGCGGTATTGAGTCTAGCACGGGTCATGGTGAGTGTAGGTAAACCTCGAAGAAACGCAATGTGATTCAGTAAATATTGGTCAAATTTTCCGCTTACATAAAATCAAAACGAAGATGTGATCCAGGCAGTGTGATCGGCCTCCTCGTTGGAGTTATCTGCAACCCCCTGTCGCCGTGCCAAGAATGCTGCCCTTGGCACAAGGCGACAGTAAGCACGCGCTAAGTCGCATTTGACTTCACTCCTGCGTGACGTGACCCAGTCCAGCATTGCCGGCCGTGTCCTGGGAGTCCAGCATCATTCTGCGAAATTCGACGTTCTGTTCCGAAACATGAAGCCGGGAAACATGCCAAACATGACAATTTCATCCTTGATACCCACCTTTCTGACGTTCGGCCTACTACCTAGTTTTTTCTCTGCCGTCACACCCAGTGGCCAGAGCTCGATGGCTGGCCAAAGGTCCGAGGCATTCGCAGAGCGAACATTCTTTTACGTAGGCGGACAGTACATCAATTCAACCTTGGTGAATAACAGTCTTCCCAAATGCCCACTCCTTGACACTAACAACGGCTCCATACAGGGCGGGACGCAGGAAGGCCAGTACATGGTCGGTCAGATGTACGTAGAGCGACTGACACCACCGACAGTGCTCCACGAGCGCCCTCTCCTTTTTATCCACGGCTCTGGACAAACCGGTACTGTATGTTCACATCGCTTCTTCAACTTGTTATCAACCTGCAGCCCCTGAATATATCCCAGAACTGGCTGAACACGCCGGATGGTCGCAAGGGATGGGCCTCCTACTTCCTCCGCCAAGGCTACGAGGTGTATCTGACCGACCAGCCCGAGCGTGGACGCTCAGTATACACGCCTGGGAGTGGCCAGCTTGCCGTCCTTTCTACAACTGCAACATCGTCCATCTTCACAGCCCCAGAGAAAGTCTCACCGCTGCCCTACCCCCAAGCAGCTCTACATACCCAATGGCCGGGCACCGGCCTCCCGGGCGACCCATACTTCGACGCCTTCTTCGCCTCGCAGGTACAACTCCAGGGAAACAACACCATCACGGCGCAACTATCAAACAACTCGTACATCGCGCTGGCGGACCGCATTGCGAAGCCTCATATCGTAATCACACACTCACAAGCCGGGCCGTTCGGGTGGCAGCTCGCCGACGCGAGGCCGGACCTCGTCGCCGGGTTAGTGGCTATCGAGCCCGGCGCGACCCCCTTTGAGTCGTGGACCGGCCCTCCCTATGCCCCGGGGTATGCGCAGGCGTGGCCGCCGCTGACGTATGGGCTTACCGTCTTGCCGTTGACATATGACCCGCCGCTGCCGGATGACGATCCGGATGCCTTGGCGAGGCAGACTCATCCGCCTGCTGGAACTAATCTGGCCCCTTGCACCCTGCAGGCTGAGCCGGCCAGGCGGCTGCCTATCCTTGCGAAAGTGCCGGTGCTGCAGGTGGTTGGCGAGGCGAGCTTCCAGGCTGTATATTCTGGATGCGTCGCGAGCTACTTAACGCAGGCCGGTGTGGACGTGGAATTTGTGAGATTGGAGGAGAGAGACATCAGGGGCAATGGGCATTTCATGTTCATGGAAAAGAACAATATCGAGATTGCTGAGGAGGTGGTGATGCCGTTCCTCGCAAGGCTGGAAAAGTATTGATACAGGAGCTCATTTATCTTCGGAGCTACTCGTTCGACCGAATACCAACGTGCGATTCGATTGCGGAGTTCACCTAAAGATCGTGTCTTGGCTTCTGTCGCGGCTCGAAGGTAGGCACTGCGAGCTTCGGCGCCGAGCGCGGCCCTGCGGCGGCTGCTCATGTCAGGCACATCTCCACCATAAATACGACGTATTCAGGAGCCATTCGAACGGCTGGGTGTATTTTCGTCAGCTGAATTGATTAAAAGAAAGGGGTACAAGATCATCTAGTCGAGAGCTTGCATCAGCTCGCTGTTGATTTTCAGTATGGGTCTTGCTCTCAGGGGTGACAGCAATAGGCGCCTTCACCTATGTTGACGATGATATGAACGGGTTCTAAAACATATAAAACAGACCCGTGCGGTCGCCAGAAACCCAGATTCGTATAAGCTAATTCCAACCACAAATGCAAATCTACAGAGTGAAATCGGTTCTCTCGTCTACTATGCTCGGCGCTGCCTTGGCTCCGTTGGCTTCTGCCTGGCAGAGGGCTTCGAGCTTGCATACTCACTGAACCTCCCAACCCAAGGAATGTTCATCTCGTCCGACGGCCGCAAATTTCTCTCTCAGCGGTACTCTACCACCCTCCGGCCCATCACAGTCGAGCTCCTCGCAGACAACACAACCGCCCTCTACCCCAACGCCGAGTGGAACAGCTACAACAGCAGCGACCCTGCCTCCGACCCAGCAACCACCTTCGTGAGCATCGACGGTGCCCGCATCGGGCCCGACGGGCGCTACTGGCTGGTGGACGGGGGCTCCTCGGGCGTCAACAAGTCGACGAAGCTAGTCGGGGTGAACCTGACCACCGACGAGGTCGACAAGATCTACTACCTCGAGGACATCAGCGGCTCCAACGGCGGCATCGACGATGTCCGTTTTGGGCCCACCGGCGATATTGCCTACCTGAGCGACACGAACGGAGCCATGCTCGTGCTGAATATGACCTCCGGAGACGGTGTACGCGTCCTGGCTGGTGATGATTCTGCCAAGGCTTGGTTCCCCTTGATGTACAATGGCACCCTTGTGCCCGGATACGGTCGATCTGGCGGCTTTTTCGTCGGCTTGGACCAGATAGAGGTATCGCCAGACGGTGTATACCTCTACTATCAGCCGTGCAATGGTGGCCTCTACCGCACCGAGACAGCCTACGTCGACGCAGCCTTGACAAATGCCACCCTGGCTGCCTCGCTCGGGAACTACGCCACTCCGTTCGCCCTTACGCCTAGCACTGGTGGCAGCACGATCGACGGCGACGGTAACATCTACATCTCGGATACAAACCTGTTGGCGATTTGGAAGGTTAGTCCGGAGGGGCGCACCACCATTCTAGTCCAGGATGACGCGCTGATCTGGACTGATCTGATGTGGGTCACCGCAGACAAAAAGCTTTAGTTGCCGGCCTTGCAGATGCGCCCGGGTGCAGATGGGCTCATGGCCGATGGGCCGAACAATATCTTCACTTATCCGATCGACGCGGGACCTTCTCTCATTGATCATGCCTAGGATTTGGGTGTCAAGAGCCGCCCGAGTACAGATCACGGTGTATGTTGACCGGGACGTCCATTCACCGTGTACCTTCTTGCAGACGTTGTCATTGGTCGCCCGAAGGTTCCGAGGGACCGCAATTATTGCGATAGCACGGAGCCTGTTGGAATAGTCAAACTTCTGACGCCACTTATCTTTCTCTCGGGGGAGCAACAATTTAGAGGGGATGGCCTATAGACTATCAGGTCTTTGTCCTGTCAGCTGAGGATTCAATTTCTGCCATTCCTTGTTTGTCATGTACATAAGATTTCGCTCCATAACTTCATTATATCCTAAACGTGGCCCCAAGATATTTCTGTGAGAACCTTTCGTCCTTATGCCACAGTCGAATCAACCGTGCACCCTCCTTGCCAAGAAAAAAGATGGCAGAATTTGACAATAGCCACACAGCACCGAGATCCCAACAGTGAGTGGGACGGTGATAGCCCAGAAAATCCAGAACTTATCCGAGATGAATCCAGGTGTTCCTTCAAAGTCGAAGTTGAAGAAGCTCATGCTGAAGATGGACGACACGAATGTCGCAGGCAGAGCGCTCAGCGTCACGAATGCCACTGTCCTCATTGCGCTGCTGTCCGACTGTGTGATCTCAACTGACACCTTCGAGTCATACTGGGCAACAGTGTGAAATGCCAGTTGAATCTCGTTCTGAAGGCGCTGCTGATTGGAATTAGATCGAGAACGCAGGCTGTGCAGTATGTTTTCCATGAACTGTAGCCGAGAATGAACGTTCTTGGCCACGCGTGATGACTTTTGGTCAGGCCCGGCTTTGACGATTTCATCGTGGCGGCGAAGTATAGACCTGATGGTCTCTAACGAGACGTCGAGACTTTCAGAAACATGGATTGCATGTCTCGCCAAGTCATGCATGAAGCGGTAGTCCGGGCTGGGTTTCTGACTAGGTGGCATCTGGAACATCTCGATTTCTCTCACTCTGTCCCGAACAGCCCAGACAGTTGTATCGAAGATGCCAACGACACTGTTTACCAGAATTTCCAGTGCCCAGAAAGGGTCTCCCAGTTCATTTCGGGTAATTCCAGCAGCTAGTAAATCCGAAAATGTAGTAATAAATTCAGGAGGAGCTTCCGTGATGAACAGCTTCGTCTGCTTAGTTAGTGCATGCCAGGACACGAAAACTTTGACCCTGATCCAGTCGTAAATTTGGCTTCCTATTTGGAGTTTCTTCGCTTCAAACACGGTACTGGTGACTTCATCCAGCCACAGAATTAATTAGTCTTTGACTTGGTCAAGTACCGGGCCTCGTTCTGGACCTACCGACGCTACTGATAGCATCATCTGTATCCCATTTGATTTCACAGTTGAAAAAGCCATTCGAGGCCTTGAGATACGATGGACAAGCCCAGGGGATACCGACCACCTTAGCCAACTCAGCGACCATGGCGTCCGAGGCTTGACGGTCTGGCCTACTGCGAATATAGCTGGAATATCATTAGTAGATTGGTACTCTCTGGTGCTTGAAGTGCGAAATTGTAACTGCACCTTGAAGATTCAGACAAAGAATCTTACACGGTGGCAACCTGGCTCTGCGCAAGCATGGATGCGAGATACGTCAGTTCTTTGCTCGGGTGCTCGATATGAACAAGAGGAACGGATTGTTTGAAGGAACCGCCGTCTGCCATCAGCGGTCAATTATGGGAGGTGAAGACTTCGCTGTGCGCCCCCATCCTAGCACAAGTAAACAAAAGCTCACCTGTGTTCCAACTCACAACATCTATACCACCATGTTGCGATTTAAGTCTCCTAGGACTCATTATGTGTTGCCCCTGGTGCTTGGTCGTAAATTGAGGCTGGCGATGGTGATGTCGGTAACTGGCCCAACACATCAAGGTCGAGGCATTGAATTGCTACCAAAGGGTATTCCAGTTGATGCGAGTACCATTCGTGAATGAATAACAGTTTCAGCCAGTACTTTCTCTCTTCTTGCTATGGGGCGCTGGGAGATACTGCCGGACAGATATACTGCCCTGTGTGAGGCGACAAGGCGAACTGCGACTCAATACATAAGAGGCAGCACCAATGAAGCTGCGACACGTTGTATGCCTTAGACTCAGTTTTGGCATTGATTGGCTTACAAAATCTTCCCGCGCGTGCATTCACTGTCGTCACATCTAAATCTACATGTGCGGATTCATGTACCCTAGCTTCCATCCTACCAATCACCTCACGTCCCAAACCTGCACAGTCAGCACACCAATGCCCGCTTGACCGCGAGCCATCACACAATTACGAGATACCCCACGTGTCTGCCTTATCACGTCGTACAAGGGCAAAATGGCTCCCAGTCGCACCTATTATTGGACATGGGCTGATGGGATGCCTCACTTCACGAGGCGGATCGGCGACCCCTGCGAACGCCCCGTGGATGCGGAGAAAAAGCAAGTTCATAGCCACACTCTTGCAGAGCGCCACCAACTGACCGCAGCCGGTCAAGGTCGCTTAGCCGGCCATTAGCAATCCCTCAAGAAGCTCCTTACGCGGTGGCCGGCGCTAATCCTAAGTAGGGTTTTGCCGAGAGGCGCGCCGAGTCCGAATAGAAGTGAGGCAGACACTTGCGAATGCATTCATTCACGGCGTTCGACATACTGAATATAGACCACAACTACTTGGGGGCAAGCTGTATGCTTTTTCGTTCAGTGATTGAAGACTATCTTCGACATCTTACCCTGACGTCTTACCCTGACGGAAGTTGACCCCGGTGCTTTCGAAGTCACCTGTACGATTCCAATGTGGAAGTTAAGTACACCGAAAAAGAAGCCCCATTCCGAATATACGGTTCCGAAATTGTGGCTGGGAAAAAAGACCAATCGGTTGATAACAAAGACAGATGCTCACACCGTTAGTGTTGCACTAACAGGCCATGTGCTCTGCTGTCATGCAATACTAACTGTGATTTCCAAGAGACCAGCCGACTGGAAAACATGTCCCTCTCGAAACATGCGAGCATTGCGGAGTACCCTCAGCTCAATGGAGAGCTCGAGATATCCCAAATCCAGGTTCTCATCATATGTGCACTCCCGGACGAGGTGGACGCAGTCTGGGCTACGCTCGACACACGATACAGAAATATCATAACCGACAAAGAAATGCATCTATTCCCTGGTACTTTCGAGAATATCAACGTTGCTATCATGCAAACCGTCCAGTCAGGCTTGGTTTCAAGTACCAACGACACAGCGCAGGTGATATCGGAACTCAGTCCGAACGCATACATCATCTCTGCCGGCATTTGCGGGGGTACAGGGTGCAACAACCACAGAAACCAACCCAAATATCTGGGTGATGTGGTCATAAGCACCAATATCTGCCGATACTTTGACCGTGTTCAAGGTGATCGAATCTCCTTGAAGGTGGACGACACCCTTAAGGCGCACAAATGGTTCACGAAGCAGATTAATGTCCTTAAAGTGGGAGATTACGCCTGGCGACTCTCAGAAAGCCCAAAGAAATCCGCAGTCAGTGAGGAGTCGTGTAGAGGCGAGTTCCTTTCCTCCAGGCTCTTTTACAGAACTCTCAACGAAACCACCAGTTAGCCCTACACAGGATCGACTCTACAGACTGGATTGTCCGCATAGATACCAAAACACAAGTACTGACACATCTCGTGGTCAGGCTCAAGGGGATGGACACATCGCGCCAGAAACACTGTCCTGCGAAGAAACTGGATGCAACAGAATCGGTAAAGAGTCGCTCGAACGCGACTCCCCTGTGAAAGAACGGCCTTTCGCGATCCACTTTGGACATACGGGAGCGAGGATGTCGTCATGAGATCAGGCTCCTACGCACGGCAGCTGTCAAAAGACAATGGCATCGTTGCTGTCGAGATGGAGGGACGTGGCATTTACCACGCGGTCGAGAGTGATATTCCCCGAGCCGTGGTCATCATCAAGGGTGTGGCTGACTACGCCGATACACATAAAAACGACGACTGGCAGACGTACGAGGCGATGACTGCAGCATGCAAGATAAAGGCATTCGTCGTCAGTTTCTTTAACAGTAAGAAATAAATAGTCCTGCGTGCTTTAAATAGATTCCTTTTCACAGGTCATCAACACAGTTCTCTGACCGTCTAACATTCCATCAGGCAGTCCACATGAAGCCAATACCCGTTAACCAGGCCCTGATATGCTCATACCATCTAGGCGAGAAGCGGCTGATACGGTGTCCTCGGGCAGCATCCAAAAATGCCCGGCGGTGGAGGAGTATTCGATCGCATGGCTCTGCTGCTCGGAGAGTTCAGCGATGATGGCCGCTATGTGCATGATGGATGACCGGTATCAGGAACCACAAAGTTGGTGCCGCATCCCTTGTAAATTTGGTGCCATCAGACTCTATGGCGGAGAAGCGTGCCACAACGTTGTCATTGCGTCTGTGCAGTCACATGGGGATGGATCCCCAGCCATGCAAGAAGCTGTAATGGCCTTGAGAATCTCATTCCCGAGCCTGCGTCTATTTCTTTCTCTGGCCACCGGAGGAGGCATCCCGTGGCCAATTTGGAGCATTGTTCATGAGAGAGACGTTCGTCTTGGGGATGTTGTGGTGGGGGTACCGAAAGGCTCACACCCAGCTCTGGACCGTTATCACCCACTTATATCTGGACATCCCCGCCATCCACAGCAGCCTGTAAAGCCTCTGCCAAATGTTCCAGCAGATGCTCAGGAATTTGTGAAAGCCATTATTCTTGCAACCCGGATCAGAAATTTGGATATCGGCTTGACAATGAGGAGGCTGGATCGTGGAAAGGGTTTCCAGCGGCCTCATCAGCTTACTGACAAAAGCCACAAGGTTGACTTGCCCTGTGAAGACAACGAGTTGAGCTCCCTTTCTTGTTCCTGTGCAAACGATCACATTGAAGGCCAATCCAGCAGAAGATAGCAGCAAGGCGTTTTTGTTCCGGCTTTGCACAGGGGTCAGATAATCTGCGGGACAAGCTCCTCTGTGGCAGTGCGCCCGGAAAGAAATATGACCTTAGGGTATCCTCAAGCACTTTGCTTTGATACAGACGCCACGAAACTTCCGAATGATATCCCGGCTTTGGTTGTCAGGGGCATATCACATTATGTTAGGACTCCAACAAAGAGCCAATGGGGCACATACGCTATTGGAGCCGCAGCCGCCTTCGCCCGCGAGGTGACTCGAAGACTGCCAGGGCCAGTAATTGGCGGTGGAGCTACGCATGGTACTCGGAAAACCTATCTATTTCAAAGCATCGGGGACGACAAAAGCGTCTATGATGCAGGCAACTTTGGTGACGGGAGGACTATCTGTCTTGACAGGACGAAGTACCTCTGGGAACAGATGACTGTGAGTAGGATCACGGTCTATGAGCAGATATGTGCGGAATGCTCCGACTCAAAAGGAAACGTGCACAATAAGTATTGATCGGCGGCATGGTTGGAACTCGTCCGCTGACCTGTTTGGATCGCAGTCACCGACTTGGGGTCTTATCTCCCTCTGGGTGAGGCGCAGTTTATGTTGCGTGAGAGTTGGGATGAAGTGGCAAAAATTACCAAACAGTCACTAGTAACTTACCTAAATCACAGCCTGACACTTGCTGTGATTTACGTGGTCCATCTACGCTATTGGGCCAAAGTATCCAAGACTTCACTTGCGATTGCCGCCAAAGATCGCGAGCGGCGGGCTAGGTTGCGAAAGTCTGCTGATTAGGTGCAATGTAACTGTGGCGATAGTTATTGCCCATGTCTTTGGAACTTTGTGAACCGGGCTGGACTGTGCCGGAACCCCTCGCCAAGTTGTAAACCTCATCGGTGGATTTGCCTGGAAATGGACCAGAAGGACGGCTATGACCACAAAGAATTCCAAATTCTCAAGCACGAATGGGCTGGGAGCATAAATACGGCAGATCACACAGGATGATTTAGTTACTTTTCTTCAGATTGCTATATCAAAGATATGATGTATTAAAGAATAGGGACATTTGCACAGAAGAAGACGGCTATCGCGGGTGGTTAAACGGATAGCGCACAGAGACCCTCTGACTGTCTGAGGGCCCCAGGCCCCAGGGCCCTTAAACCCGAGGGGCTTAGGGCCTCTTAAATGTTAAAAGTTTCATAAATAAATAAAGAAAAAAAAGTTTCAAAAAAAAGAAAGAAACGAAAAGCAAAAAAGTAGAAAAGAAATATTGAAAAAAAGAAAGGAAAACTGTTGGAATAGCAGTGGTTGAGCCGTACGCACTATGCCCTGCAAGGTTTGAGGATTAGTTAAGCAGCAGGGCTTGGCAAGGGATTGCTTCTTCAGTTGTTTCGTACGATGCTTCTTCCCCCTTTGCTAGTTAGAGTGTATGCATCTTCAATCAATTGGATTCATCAACACTCCAGACGTACGTACGTACCATACAAAGCCCATTCAACAAAAACAAAACATTTTTATGATATTTAATTAAATTTAATACGCAAAATTAATATATTATTAATTATGTAACGTATTCAATTTCTTTTCCTTAAAAATAAATAGACTTTAAAATTTAGTAAGTTCTGACGCTTTAAGATTATAGTTCGGTTTTAAATCTGGCTTGATAATTAGTTGCAGGCTTATCGTTAAGCGCTAATTACTAACGCTCTATGCGCTGCGGATTGCCTTTTTTTTTTTTTTTTTTTTTTTTTTTTTTTTTTGCAAATATCCCTATTTATATTAAAAACGAATTATATATAGAAAACTGACGTAGCCAGGAAATTACACATTTTGGTCGTCTCTGTGACATCACCCACATTTTTGAACGCCCAAGACTCGAGAGTGGTTGCATCCCACCGCTTTTCACAATTGGCTGCAAACACCTGTTGTGTTTGGGGTTAAGAGCAACCCGGACGAGCTATCACTTGCTACTCCTGTGTTTAGGTACGACATCTCCGTCTGAGGTGTCTACGTGTCGTTGTCAAGAGGACTCTGTCGGGACGAAGCTTCCGCTGTTTCCGCTTCCTCAACTCTTTGGGAGGTTGGAGTGCGAATGTCATATGTAGCTGGTTCCCGAAGCTGAGGCGAGTCTTTATCGCAAGGCAGTTGCGAGTGCCAGAGGCGGTTGGTCATTTCATACTGCTGATCATGAATGAATCTCTCCTTGGCATAAGCTGGCGGTGGGCCTGCCAGGTTTTTCGAGTTGAGCTCCCGAAGATTATCGGACTGGCGTGCCATCCGCGGCGCTCATTTCAACCATGATTGAGTGATTGTAAGCCTCTTTCGTTTCAGAACGCGCCATGCAATGAACGCAAGAAGCGTGGCAGCCACCACTGCGCCAACGACGATGCCTGATATGTCCGCAGGGCTGAGTCTCGAAGAGCGGTCACGAGGTACCGTCATGAAGATAGGTTCCAGGGCTGGGTCATCCCAGATTGGAAATCTTGGACTCAGACCAAAAATTAGCATAGGTCTGGCAAAGTCCTGGGAAGCGAAATACAAACCTGGTATCGTAATAAGTCTGGATTATGGTCGATGCCTCGTATTGAGGAGCTAGAGCGTCATATTTGGCTGAAACGCTGAGCGCCGTCATATCGAATACGTTGATGCCTTTCGCCCATGGGTCCTGCGCCTCCCAGTTCTGAGCGTCATCATAACTTGCTGGGGCGGTGCTCGTACCCCCAACAATGATCGCTTGACGATTGTTCGTTGACGTGCAACTCATGTCGGTACGCCCAGGACTTATGGTTACTCCGGTAGCATGCCAAGTAAAAGAGGGAAGAGATAAAACATAAAAGGCCGGACCACTTGCAAAGTGGCCAAAAATAAAACTTAGGTCGCAGAGTGTTAGCTAGTATTAAGTTCCTTTAAAGTCTCAACAAACAAAATGGAAAAAAATAAGAAGACAAGGACGAATAAAAGAACGAGAAGAAGAAAAGAAAATGCCAAACGTACATATCATCAGTTGAAAGGCTATTGTCACGGGCCCCAAAGGCACAATAGCTACGTCTCGATACCAGTTCTGGTACCCCACCAGTGGCTCGTTGATAATGCCAACGCCGGGTATATGGATCATAGATCGTGATGTTGCCAGACCGTTGGGTTGTCAGCCGGCTTCCATCAACCTCAAGTCCGCCTGTGATTATGAAGATCCCTTCTAAGCCAAAGAACGGAATATGGGTCATCATTCCAGCCGAGGCTATAAAGACATTTTGATTCAACGAGATTTCCCAAAGCCTTGAAGCGAAAAAGGAGCCGTCGTTGGTCGAGTTATCAAGAGTGACGGTGACGAAGTCGAAATTTATAAACCCAGGCAGATTGTATAGAGACACGTTGGCAGCCTTGTTCGAGCTCCATTTGGATGCTTGAGCTCCAATGTAGTACGCCTGTCTTCCATCGCTCGCAGTGGATCCATACGCTGAGCCGGTGATATCGCTGGGAAATGGACCCTTTGTCCCAAGTGGTCCTAGGGCCTCAGACCACTGGCCAGAGGTACGGTCCCCATGAAAACTGAATTGCCAAATTGAGTCATCTAGAGGCACTGTAGATCCTGAGGACTGGACAATGCCGCCATCCCTATTCAATTCGCGGCCAAACGAATACACAGAATCCGTTTCCGGGTCGTACCAAAGACTAGGGGACTTCAATCGCGGTTGTGCACGAGATCGATAGACCGACACTGGCTGAACAGACTGATTTGTCCAGCTTTGTGCAAGATCTATGATCCAGGTCCTGTTATCTGTAAGAGCCGTTGATGTTAGTCACAATTACAGAATAGCACGTATTGTGTTCCATGTAGAATGTCTACCATATGAAGGCTTTCTGGGCTCATATGCAGCCAAGCCGCCGTCGATTAGCAGCTTGTCTCCGGCGAGGACGACTGAAGAGAATATGGTCAGATAATGATTGCATAGATTATTGTGCGTGACACATACCTTTGTGTCCGCCTTTGCAGACATAATCATTCTGGCCAATGGCTAGCCTGGCGACAAGAAGTGTAATCCACGGGTAGAACATCTCGTGAAGCAGGCGTGGCATGAAAATGGCTCGATAATCGATTTCCAGAGTTAAACGCTGATAAAATTGGAATATGGAGTTAGCAACAGGAAAGCTAGTTATTGTTGTGTACTGGTCGAAGTCAGTGTATCGCCCACCACCTGAGTACAAACTCGGATGTATTGCACCACACCTAAACACACCCCACCACACTTCCTTTCAGCCTCCACCGCCCCCCCCCCAACCCTTACCAGGTGGGATAACATGTTCTGATTTCCATCTTGGCGGAATCTGAAATCTCTGACTGCGGCCTGGGCTTTTTGTTCCAATTTGCCGAGGGTGATGTTCCCAAATCCTTCAGTCAGGCAAACTCTTGGCCGCGGCTGTGGTGGAGTCAGCCGCAGAAAGCCTTATACCCGATGGATTGGCAACATTCCCGTTCTGCACTTCCTCATGAGGCCTTCAGCTCCGGTGGTACATCCCATGAATCCCCTGCATGAAGACAATGGACGAGATTCGCGGACTTAGTGGGATTTTCCCCGCTTTCACGAATTTTCCTCCTCTCACTTCAACATTTTCATTCCGCCACAATTCTCGCTCACTGATGCTCTAACGTCATTCACTTCGACCGGGATCTGTTCGGCAAACAGGGCTCTCGCGCACATGAGCTACACCGGGCGCCCTAATCCCGGAAATAAGAGTCGACGTACCTTAATGGTGCAAAGTTTTTTCATGGGGCTAAATCAGCTGCGGGCAAGGGCACCGTATGCTTCCTGCGAGAATTGAGAGCCTCGGGGCCTTGGAAAGTGTGGTACGGACCGTTGGTTGTGACGTGCGACTTACATCTCCCGAAAGCTCGCAGTAAAGTCTGTGGGAGCACCTTCAGGTGATAGGAGCCCTAATACATGGGTAAGGTAACACCGGAGGATCCTTAAATGACGACGGTGTTAATTGAAATGAGGAAAGAACCATGAAAATGTGTGCTCACGACCACCACCCACGTCTATCTCATCGTGGTGATGACAATTTACGTAAATAGATCTAGTTTCACCAGGCTCAAATGATAATGCAATGCCGATAACAGTATATCCAGCATAGGGTAGTCCCCAAAAAATACGTGACAAAACTCGTGAAGTAGTATGGACACAGGTCCTGAACGCATGAATCGGACAAAGATATATAAGTATGGGTTATGAAGGCATCATGTTTATTAGATCTATAAGATTTGAGGTCTCGGTGTTTTGGGAACACGTGCTTGCATGCCTGCGACCTTCGTGCTCGCAAGCACCTGGAAGCCCCCCCCCCCCAACCACCCAGCCTTTTTGGACCGGAAGTCATGGGAAACATCACCAAAGGAAATTAGGTGTGTCGGAAAATGTGATCTCTTTAGCCGAACCCCATGAAAAAGAACCTATCACAATTACTAAGGGGGTTAGCCTGTGGGAGAATCGGAGATGCCGGCTCCAGAAACATTTGAATATCACTACATCTTTGGGACAGTATACGACAACATGGGCACTGTTCACACGAATGCTGTTTCCAGGCCGTATCCCTGTTGAAGGGCTTCTGATCTTGACTGCGTGGTCGCTTACTTAGGTAAATGTAGATCAGCGATCAACTGAATGATTACATGGCTACCTGTAGACGTTCTGGTAGCAGGATACATTGCTTGGGATATTTCTTCTCTGCATAAGTGACCAAGTGACGTCGCCCTTGTTAGTCTGGCGGAGACGAAGGATGCCTGCAAGAGATAGCGAGTTCAATAAACGCCGCAATTTGTATCCGAGAAGGGCATATCTCCGGCATTGTGATTAGAAGAGGGCAAGAGGCCACGTTTCAAGGAAATGTGTGCCAATACACTACCCCGTCATTAATTGATGAATTGGCTGTACACGAGTACGTACGCAAACAGTGGACAGAATATCGCATGGTAGATGTTTGTGATAAACATTATGGGGATCCGGCTTCGAGTCACAGACACTTCTGAGTATCGAAAGCCCAGACCGTGTGGGGTCTTGCCTCTGCTCCTCACGCCTGTCCCACTCAACGTTCGGTAACAGAAATTACACTCTCTTGGTCTCTTCAGATTACTCCAGGAATTCTTACCATCGTTGACAGCGATTTCACACCAGAACTGCCCAACCGCCTTTTCTTGCATTCAGAAGGTGACAAATCGCCAAGCCATCATGTAGACCTTCGTTGTTCTTATCCTCGGGCTCATTGCTGCCTGTTGCGCCGAAGCAAATACAAACCTCAGGTTGAGCAGCAGCGAGGGCTTATTCTTCCTGTTCCCGTTCGGGGACATCATGGACCGCCCGGTGCCTACCCCCCAAAACCTCTCTGTCGCCGGCGGAATCACCGCACCACAAATGTTTTCCGCGTCGATGACACGACTTTTGAATTGTACGGCCCATGGAAGAACCTGATAAAGTGACGCTGCTAAGTGACACGATGCAAACAGGTGGCACTTCGATGTGTTCGGGAAATCCGATGACAAGTCCGTGGCCATCGACTTTTACATCTTTGGCAAATCGAGCCTTGAAGAGGTGCCTTATCCGGGCGGGCCCCTTGTTGTACAGGTTTCGGGTACTTTCGAAAATGGAACCTCCTTCGTTAGAACCGGCAATGTAACTGGCAACGCGACATTCGCTGTGTCGCGCGTGGGCAGTATAGCCTCCGTTTGGACAGCAATGAATGGCGACATCTACATAATTTCCGGCGGGGGGCTGAATGGCTCAACCCAACGAATCATCCTTCTTAATAGCCTTGGACAGCGATGACATGGCAATCAAAGGAATCATAGAACTGAACTCGGCATGAGGGCCCCGTCAAATTTCTAACGCGGCTCTATTTCGGCCTACCTTCCAACGAATCAGAGACCTCCCCTTCTCGTTACCCTTGTGACCTCAACAAGCCTGGAGTAGCCCAGGAGTTCCTTCCAGGCGTCTACTGGTCCAACGCCGTACCATCAGGCAACGGGCGGGTAGAACTATTCATAGACGGAGAGCTCTTCACATTCTACGAATTTGGCTACCACGATAAGACCTGGGGGACCAGACCCATCAGCGAGTCGGTGGCGCCGTGTTCGATTCGCGCCCACGGTTATGTCGGGAGCAACTCATTCGTGGTTGTGCAAAAGTATAACTCATGGCAATCTCGGACCTCAGCCTTCGTCACCGACCTTGAGGGTAACAATGTGAACCAAAGCTGCGATTGCCCCGATTGCCCCTTCGATATTTGGCGTGAAGGGGATAAAGGCAGTCTCATCTGACCCCCATCAGACTACAAGTTGATATGGGATTTCGGCCATGGCTACTATTATACCAACTTCACCACTGAGGTTGTCCAGCTATCCACCGAAACACTGGGCAGATTGGTCGGTAGTACAGTTTCAGACTTCAGGCATAATCCTCCAGGCAGGGCTCTGTTCGAGGAGTTTCGGTTCTGGGCAAATGACTCTGGACAGGGACATTGAGCAGGTTTCTGTTTCTTTTTAGCCTTTTTGGGCACATCTAGTTGGTAATACATGGGCCACTGGCAAAGGCCGTAAAATGAACTGCTGAGCACAGCTTAGCTATCAGCTGAGCAGTGTTTTGGAACGTTGAACGGTTATGCCCATACCTGTCACCGCCGGTCCGAACGAAAAAGTAGCGAGCTCGATAACAAATCTTTTTGCGTTAAGTTTTAGTCTTTCAATTGAATGAAATGCCACTATGTCTTTTTAGATGAGCACCCAAATAATGCGAGGGCCTGAATCTAAGTATTTTGGGCGGCAGGCGAGCTACTGTAGGTCACACATGGCAAGTTGAGCGGATCATAAGAAACCTCAGGTAATTTATAATTTTCGATACCTTGCGTATATGCCCAGTATTGGTGTTGAAGTCTTGCTATCCGACTGCTGCAATATGGTAGGCTGGGGACAGTTAGCGGAGAAAAGCCCACCAGATTGTCTATGAAATGTCGTGTACATATGATACGTCCCCGGGGACCCTTAAAGCTTGCAGTCAATATCAGCCATGCGCAGCGAGAATCTCCCTGCGAGCTTGATCAGTCTGTGAAGCCCTTGAAAAGTGCTATGTTTAGAGGGGTGATAGCCCTGAACCAAAGTTGTAGTTCCCGTAAACATCATCAGTGGCCCCTTACGCTCTCGGGCTCTGCCCTGTGGCAACCGATATTGCGAATCCTGAGTCAAGGTTGGTAAGCGCTGTGATAATGTACATGCAAATCTGTTCGATAATTTTAAAGTCCATCACTTAGGAAACCAGTTGGCTTGATCTTGACCCAGACACACCCCGGGCCGTGACACGAAAACAATTCGAAAACAAAGCAGCATCTATTTAGAACAGAGACGGCGCATGCATCTTTAAGTGTGTCGCTCGAGCATGCTATCCGGCAAGCTCCCAGTAAATCGAAAGCTACGGCATTTTCACTTTCTGATAGGGCAGGTACACTCTGTCTTGGCTGGAAGAGTGGTGTGACGGTGAATGCTGAACGCGAATAGAAACCGAAATCCCAACAATGCTCTTGTGCTTCGGCACTGATATGGCTTCAGTTCACTGAACAACAAGCATAAGTTCATGCCAAACCGCCGCGGGCTCACATCGCGGCTCGTCTGACCCACTCACAATGCCAATGTCAGTGCAGTGTGCCTGGCTTAGGCTGTAATCTGCAGGAAGAGACCACTAAGCGGCTACTCCTCGAGCGACATAAGCGCTAACTTGCACCGTACATTTCCATTGGCAATTCTGAACCAAAGAGGTCAAACTTTACCCCATTTGTAGCCAAAGACATGCCGGAGAAGCCAAGGGTTGTGTGTGTTGTAGCAGATGATATAAAAGACATAAGCTGCCCGCACAATTTGCCTTGGGGGGCATATCCCTGACATCATACACCAGCCTCTGGATAGATTTCACAGACCACATTCAGCAATGGAGGTAGAACTTCACCCATTCGACCGCAGAGGCACAGCAGAAGTCTTGGTCAAACTGGCAGTCGTTCATTTCACAACGGCGACGGCGTTTTGCCATCTTCTCAGCATACGCGGAGAGCCGGAGAAGGTGATCTTCAGGAAGTTGATTTTGTTCCTCATATGCCCGGGGTCCATAATAGTGCAGCACATCTTCGCCGCCATTGCCATTGCCATCAGCTACCTCATTGTCCAATTCGCCGACAGGGAGGCCCTAAAAACCTTGCAGTCCGCAATTAAACGGGCCCCCGTCGCATTTCTGGGCAAATTCGACCCCAACGCCTCGCGGTCGAGATCGCGCAGCGGCGAAAAGAGATCTACCATCAAGATATTTGGCCGTTTAGAGGTGATACTGGCCCTTACTGCCCAATGCATCGGCTCCCGCGTCATATTTGCACGCAGGTACCGTCATGGCGCCGCTACCGTGGCTGACTGGCGGGTTGTCAAACTCGCCGTCTCGGCGCTCCTCATCTCGCTCTTGACAGCGGTGTATTTGATATTTGAGTCAAGACTCGAGTTATCCTCACGAGAAACCCGCAAGCTGTCTCACAGCCACACATGTACTTTCTTGGACGCAATATTGCTCGGTCTTCGAGACGTGCCTGCTCTTAGGGGGGGGGGGGGGTCGTGGGACGGTGGGTCAATTTTGGGACCACGGACTTACCATGTCTGGGATGTCAACTCGCTGCCGTCAAGTTTGGCGTTCCCGTCGTCCAAGGAGCTATCCTGAATACTGTTTTCGTTACGATCAGGATCTTGGTGGAATGGCCGAGTGAACCGCTCCTGAAGTATTGGAAGGGCCTCAGACGGTGGCAGGTTCTGTTGCAGCTTGTGGTAGTTTTGCCAGTAGGCTTGCTTACCTGGGCAATCTTGGTAGGTCTGTTGGTTTTCGTTGTCGTGTGTACCCTGTTACCATGGTGGATCGTTATGATGTTCGCTTCAGTATTGGCGGAGACAACGGTGCAGCTGGTGTCTCTGGCAGAATGGCCAACTGATCTGGAGTGTCCCCTATTATGGTCTCATCCGAAAGCCAACGTCTTGTGCAACCTGATGGAACTTGGTTACATTGCAAATACAGCATGGGTATGAGGTCTAAGCCATTTACTCGCTGAGGTCTCGTTCCTGTTTCTGAAATGCCAGAACCGAGGGTGCTTGTCAGGCTGTTACTGGGTGTGTTGCAAGCATTTAAGGGACTCAAACTTGATACACAGCAGATCAATAGGACCTGCAGTTCAATTTATATTGCCTGGTACACTGTGCTGCTGAGAGCTCCGTCGACATCCAGCCCTAATGTGTGTTTGTGCATGTAGTAAATAGCTCTGGGCTTCGCGGCTTCTCTACCGATCCTGTCAATATTCCACCAAGTCCTGGACCCTTCAGCGCGAGGAACCTACCAGTGAGCATACATTGTGACTGCAGAGCATAAATGCGCTGAAGGGTTGCAGGTGGAGGGGAATTTGCTATTTCTGTACAACCCGTTTGTCTATCTGTCTGTCGCCTCATCGCGCGATAATTCAACAATTCATTTGTTCGTTTTGAGACGCATCGTCGTTCCAAATTGGCCTATGAATGACGTGATAATTCATGATTCTGTGTCGGGAATGATGCGCAGCATTTGTGAAGGCTCAAAATTCCATCACGGATCTCTTAGAAGTTTGCCAGCGTGCCAGCTTTCAAACACGTTCCATGGCGTTCTCAGACACCACTTCCAACCTCAAAAGCAGTTTGAACAGTAAAGGCAGTTCTTGTCCCGTCCAGCACATACAGACCATCACTTCTTCATAAACGAAGCCTCCCCCAACCCCTCAGCCTGAGTCTTCCAGACCTTCTGACCCAGCTTGACAAGCGTAGGGCCAAACTCGTCAAGTAGCCTCTCGATACCCAGCTCCTCGATCATGCGAGAGGAGTCGGCCCGAAACTCCTCATTGGAGCCCAGCGTGGCGACCTTCCACTCCCGTTTCCACTCCCGCACAGCCTGAACAGCCTCCCCGCCGTCAGATTTGATGGCAGACGCGACCATGTAGAAGGACGAGCGCTTGGCGTGACCGCTCTTGGGCTTGAAGAGCACGACATGCGCGAGCTTCGTGAAGTGCCGCAGAAGGCGGATCGTGCTCAGCCCCTCTACCTTATGTAGCAGGACGACCATGGTGCCTCCGGGCCGCAGGTGCTCCAGGCCGAGGGCGAGCTGGGTGAGAAGCAAGCGGCGGGGTTCGCGGTGCAGGGAGCCGATTTGGGAGCGGTATTCGGCGCGCTCATGGGTGCGGCGGACGGCGCCGTCGCAGAGGACAAGGTCGAAGTTGCGACCGTCATCGAGGTATCGGTCGTGGATGAAGTTGGAAGCATCGGGGTGCGAATCGGGAATCTCGTCGGGGGTGAGGTCCATGTCTGCGGCCAGCATGGTGATGTCGATGGAGTGAATCTTGACGGTCTCAGTCTCGCTCACGCTCTCAATGAGGGCAAGGCCACCCTGCTCCTGGGGCAGGGTGAAAGTGACCGCGTGAGCGTCGGGATTGCGCTCAAGGGCCTTTAAGAGGTAAGTTCCAGGCGCCATGCAAAGGTCGAGGACGCACTGGGGCTGCTCGGTGGATTGGATGGTGAAAGCCCTCGTGCGGCATTGCATCTCCTTGGCGATCTCCTTCATCATCTCGTTGAGCTTCCGGACGGTCGACTCGCTGTTCTTGTCAGCCTGACGCCGCTGGTTCTCAAAGTGGCGATCGCCCTCTGAGCTGGCCCATCCCTGGTGGAGAGGCTGTCAGTACCCCTGTCGCGCAATTGGAGGACGCGATCAGATCATTTTGTTTGTGGAAGACGCATACCTTCTCACGGAGCCCCTTGAGCTTCTGGTAGATGGGAACTTTGTCAACCAGGTAACTGTCGATGGCGGCGTTCGCATGCGACAGCACGGGGTCCTCAGGCTCGTCACATTTGTTGTCGCCAGTACGCATCTTGACATCTTTGGTCACCTCCGTAACCTTCTGCACCTCCTTGAAGGTTCCAGAATCGGACTTTGGCGATGCCATCATCGTACAGTGATAGGAAATGAATGACGAATAGATGAACGAAAAGAGTGATTGGGGTGTGGAATGTGTCCTGACAGTGGTTGAGTTCCGATCACAGAGTAAAACACGGAAAAGGCAAGGTGAGATAGATTGTGGGATGGCTTCTCGGCTGCAAAGGAATTCGGCGCGTCAACCAATATCAAAAGTGAGGTTGACTGAAAGACAAAGCTGTTTTGTGCGCTATGCTTTCATTTGCAGTTTGCAAAAGTATGGATTGCATCTCATCATTGACGGTCTTCTTGACCTAATGACAACTTGAAACTACAACTTCTTTATCTAACATGGACATTTCAGGCAAGTTTGACTTTTCCCTTTATCTTATGACAACATTCGATCCTAAATGTATGTATTTGATTCAAAGTAGTGGGAAAGATTTGTGATGAGCCTAGCAGCCTTGCCATTCTGTCTTGCAGCCTTGCGCGAACCTGGCAGTTTGAAGGGCCACAGCTTTACCAAATCTGAAGATGAGCCTTGACTCAAAGATGTATCGTTCCCCATAATGGCTATTTCTTTCTCTCGTCTTCCCGGCCTGTGTATTCATGGCCTTCATCGTTGTTTCATTGCAGTATGAATCACTGAGACAACATGGCCAGGTACGCATCTTTTTCCCGACAAGTCAAATTCGTTACCTATGTGTTGAGTGACTCACACGTCCAGTTTCCAGATTCTGCGTTCCATTTCTCCCCGTCAAGTCAAGTCCGTTAGGAAGTTGGTGCGCATCAGCCGGATAACTTGAATCTGTCGAACCACTGGCCATTTTTACACTGTACACCTACGTGTTTGCAGCCTTGGAGTTCGTGTGCGCCTTGCGACCCGACCCATCACCAGTTTTGTTTTATATTTTGGCAGATTCATATACTCCGAGTCTTCGAGTGGTCGGTATCCCGCTCAAATGAAGGCCCGACAAGGGTATTACACTACTGAAAGGATTAATTCGCAGCCCAGGGTCACCGATAGCCCGCATCCTTGGCTGATTCTGCTGACCACTCGCATAGATCGAGGTAACACAAGACAATCTGCTCCTCATCTCCCCTCTGCGGCTAGAGGCCGGTTGAAGAGATCGCTCATTAACACCTTGAGTGATATAGGTGTGGGCAGACAAACGCCGACAAGCCTCTTCCCCGCACACCGAACCACCGTTCAGCGAAGCCGACACGAACAGGAGGACGTGGCGCACACCACGTGCCCCGGAGCGAGCTAGTCCTTGACGGATGCTAGTCCTTGACAGATGTCAACGGCGCCCCGTCACGACTCGGGAGGGGCGTCATTGCTGTCAACCATGCATGCAACGCACATGCGTGCGGACATGCTTTGTAAGGCCTGCCTCAGCAGGCGAGCCTAACTATCCGGTGGTGTGGGCGGCCCAGATTTGAACACCCTCAATTTGGCTCAATGCACGAGAGCTTGTGCGGTCCCAGGGCGAATGCGACGCGACAAATGGGGTGCGTGCGCCGACAGATTGGGTTTGTATCTAGCGGAGGTCGACATCTCGGCAGAAAGCTAGATTACCTGGACCAAGCGCCCGATGCTCCCGCGCGTGGGTTGTTGGGTTCGTGCCACTCATGTGCACACGCTTCGGCTCGAGGGCAAATTAGATGTAGACTCCGGCCGAGGCGGTGCGTTCTGAGCGCTTACCCCGCCGGTGTCCCCAATGTTTGTATTAATACGACCCGAGTCCGCTGAGGCCTGGTAACATGGGATGCGCCCTACAAGTGGGCTAGGCGAATATACTTCTTTTACTACACAAACCGATCCAAAAAGTTACAATCAGCCTCACAAACCCAACATGGCGACGCACGACAGAAACGGGATTGTGGATGACGAGGAGAAGGGCATCCACCGGACCACGACGGGCGTAACCATATCTCCTGAGCTATTCGAGAAGCTTTACTTCTCGCCCAAGACACCCCATGTCGGCGACTACAACAGACGATTCGCGAACCCGACCGCTCTTGGCTTTGTAGGGTGAGCACACGCGCGATGGATGGCAAACAGACTCACTCGGGGATGTCTTGTCTAACGTTGGACGACGCAGCTTCGGAATATCCGCATCCACATTCGCAATGGTGCTGATGGGTTGGGGCGGTGCGTCCGGGCTGTCGCCCGTCGCGTGAGCGGCCCCCAAATCGTCTGACCTTTCCTGAACGGTACACTTACACTCGCGTGTGCAGCGGAATCTTCTTCTTCACCGGCCCCATTCTCTTGACATTCGCCATGATATTCGAGTGGGTTATGGGCAACTTCTTCCCCATGATGGTTATGGGCCTCTTCGATGTCTTCTGGCTCTCCTTCGGCGTCCTCCAGCTCCCTACCTTGCAGCTCGGCGCCCCCTACGCCACCGAAGCTGACCCGACAGGCACTACGGCACCGGCCTTCAACGCTGCCATCGCGCTGTACCTGCTCGTCTGGGGTTTCGCACTCTTCACATTCTTCTTCTTCACTCTCAAGATCAACATCGTCTTTGCTAGCATATTCGGGTTAGTGACAGTAGCTTCATTCATCCTGTCCGGGGCGTACTGGAAGGTCAGCCAGGGCGAGTTTGATGATGCACTAAAACTGCAGAAGGTAAGTAACCTCAAGAAACCGGATGGCACGACGACATACCAGTGACTAAATTGCTGGAAACAGGCCGGTGGTGCATTGATATTCGTAGTCGCACTCCTCGGTTGGTACAGCTGCTTTATCATCATGAGTGCCGAGATGAGGGTGCCGATCAATCTGCCAATGGGCGACCTCAGCCACCTGTGGCCACGAACCGACGTCGAGATCACCACAAGCCGAGACCATCACGACTAAACGCGAGCCTGGCCCGATTCGTCACAATAGGCAAGCAGCCTGTGCTCGAGCGATCTGGCGTTCCGATGTTGCGTCTGATGATGTTGTTCAACGAGACATGAGTTTTTCAGGTGTAGCACAAAGTGTCTTAGCTGTTCATATACACCCGTCATTGATGGAATGCAGATAATAATCTAGTTCGTGCTGCTGACCGCGGTAGCCACTGATGCAGAATGGGTGCGCAATGGCCTCACCTCATGCAACAACATTCCTGATTAAGACCTCGGGAGCGCAGTTGCTGATTGCCATCATAAACGTTGCGAAAGGCTCACAGCTCTACAATTGAGGATCTGAACTGAAGCAAACTGGTGCTTCAGGTGAAATGGACTATGCTCTTCTCCGTGATTATCATGTCAGCACTGAAGCCATGACCAGCCCCGCCATCCAGACGTTCGAATTTCGCAGTCCTGCTCCTTCGCCCAGACCAGTGGTGCCGTGCCTGTGCTACCACAATGTCCTCTGAAACTCTGTCCATTTGATACAAACAAGAAGGCGCTACTCATTTAAAATAGAGTAAGTATATATGTTATTAAATTATTTATTTATAATCGACTCTCTTCTAATAAATCAAATATGTATATAATAGAATAAATATTATAACGTGGTCTACCACCCAGCCGCGCATATCACCTGCCCGCGCACTTTCACCAAGTTTGCCAACTTTAGACAGCCCCAGCACCCACCAAGGGCAAAAAAATCAATTTAAATTAGCGCCAATTGGTGCCAACTAGTCCTAATTGCCTATTTTCAATTAATTTAGTCAGTTTAGAGTAGTGGTAGTGTTGTAGTGCCAGTTCAAAGTGGGTAACTTTTGGTGGGAAAATCCGCTTCCCTACCAAAATGGACCATTTCAGTCATATATAATCAACTTCAATCTACACCAGCCAAACCAACTATTTGGGCAGTCCACCACAGACCGCTTAAGAATATACTGTTATACACTCTGAATCTGACTGACTAGACTCTTCTACATCTTTCTCACAAGTTCTTGTATTGTGCCCAGTCTCGCCGCAGTTGCTACATCGTCGTTTGCTCGGTCCGCCGCGGACCACCTCATCAGCACCACCAGCCATTTCACTAGCTGGCCGCTTCCCCTTCTCCTTTTCTCCAATTATCACCTAATATTCCTCAATAGTAAGTGCTCCTCCAAGCTGCACTCGGCTTCGTTTAGCCCTCCGGCGTTTAGCGAGTGCTTTATTAGCCTCTTGAAGTGTTCGGATCTGCTCGCTCATAAGTGTGATTGAGTGTGCTATTGCTTGTGCTCCCTTTGCCATCTGATCAATAGCCTCCATAATTGGTGTAGGAGAGCTGACTTGATGGTTTGAGATCTTGCCCTTGATGAAACTTGATTGCTGGACAGTCTGGTGGGCATTTGATGGTGTCTGTGATTCCCTTTTCGCGGGTGACACAGGGAGGGATTGCGCCGGTGTTTATAAGCGGACATCCAGCTTTGAAATAACAAAATCTGGGTCCCATGGACAAATACCAGCTCCTCTGAACCCAACTTTCATATTTTCTTCCGTAAAGGCCTTATTGTGGGCTGCCTTGAACGCAATGAAGAACTCAGACTTGGTAATGTGGTTGACTAAGGCCTGGATGAAGAGATTGATCTCACCACCATATGCACGCTTTAATAGTGAAAATAATGCAACCTCTAATAGCTAAAGTAGATGAGATAAATTCGGTGGCATGCTGATAGGGATAATGTTGTTCTCCTTGCAGTACTGTTCGAACTCCGCTGATACATGGCTCTCATGTCCATCCAGGATAAGCATCTGGTACTTGCCCTTAGTCCGCTTGATTGTGTGCTTATCAAAGTGCCAAATCTATTCAAGACCAGTCTCATTATCTATCCACCCGTTTAGAGTAGGCTTGATTATCCAGCTCGGTAGAAAGCCCGACTCTGTTATCCAGTTGGCAAGGTGGTAGGCGCCCTGGACGATAATAAACGGCGGGATACACCAACCCTTCGCGTTGATACACTCAATAGCTGTTACCCATTTCCGGTTTCCAGGTTGAACAGATTTAGCCTTTCTATGTGGCAGACGAATGGGGGACCATGGATTGGTCAGCCACTGACTGGGCTTGCTTGTTTGATTACATAAGCCAGCCCCTAGACTTAGACTCTCGTCAGAGGACCTCTCGTCAGAGGACCTCTCGTAGACTCAATGAACCACGCGACTACACTACCACTTGACTGCACCCTAGAGTGACTCCCACAGTCTGACTGCAATATGTAACGTTGTGGCTGCAGCAGCACGACCCCAACTGACACGAGTCTCTGTACGGCTAGGGATTAAGAGACTGATTAGCTAGTTGTTTATTCGGCCAAAATACTAGAATTTCCAATGGCGAGATTGGACTTCTCTAGCTGTATACAGAGCCTTCCCGTCACACTTATCGTGGCAATCGTTCCAGCCCGTGGTCCAACTACACAAATCCATATTAGTCCCATGAGCGGTTTCGAGATAGACCACGAGGTCCTGTCTCAGCTTTTTGAGAGTGGACTTGGAGGAGACATTTTGGAGGATAGGCAGCGTATCGTGATTGAAAACGCTGATGGGTGTGACGGGACCGTTCTACAGAGTGCTAGTGGTATCTCCAGGGGATTGGAAATATGAATTAATGATCCCTTGAACTACTGTCTGCCATTAATACGGCGAGATCTCCTAGCTGTAAAGTGCAAGTAATGAAGGGTTATTCCAAAGACCAGGCGTAAATGTCAGAAACAGAAGACATCGGTATTCGCAGAGTAGAAACGTGTGGCGCAGATTACTACTAATCATCTCTTACATCTCCACCCACATGCCCACACCCGCAACACCCACGCCTACAACACCCCGAGCCACAACACCCACACCCACAAGATCTACGCCCATAAAACACTACCCCTTTATGATTTGATGCAAATATGTGTAGGGGTCTTGGGACAAGGTTTGGTTCTGTTGGTGGAACTGCTGGCAGGGTAGCGCAAATGTTGAAAAGACGAGTTGTTTCAGAAGCGATAGTGGATTTTCCTGGTCGCTGGGTGACCTGTCGCTTGGTACAAGTCAATGACAGCTATGCTACAAGAGATGGTGCAATTCTAAACTCAGGCACTGTTGCTGTGACCATGTTTTGCCGTTAGAGGCAGCAGTCTCTATTGACCGTTTTCTGTTTGAATTCAGATATTCGCAGAGCAAGAAGTGGATGGTGTAGAGGACCATCTGGTCACCAGTGCTCGATAAAAGGTCGGTAGTATATCAGTTGGGGCCTGGTGGGCTGGTGTTTGACAATCTGCCCCATATCAAGAACGCCCCATCTGCAGCTCAGCATCAACCTGCCACAAAGCACCAAGGCACAAACAAGTCCAGCCAAGTGTCGTTCTGCAAATCGCTCTTTCTTTTTCTGCACAGTTGCGAATCCCGTCAAAGCCAACAAGATGCCCACCCCAATCCAGTTGCTCGAGAAGAAGATCAGTCTCCTCAAGAATGCCCTCCGAGCGCGCGAGGTTGGGACGGCGGTGCGCGAGTCGGAGCTGCAAGAGATGGAGGAGTACCTCGAGAGGCTCCAGTCCACCCGCAAGGGCATCCGTGACGCGGTCGAGGACGCGCTGTCCGACAGCCCAACGCGCAAGATCGCCCCGACCGACCTGATCGAGACGGCCCTCGAGGGAAGCAATCTCTACAACGACAATAACAACGACGCGTCAAACGTGTTTTCAGGCGAGACCATCCAAGCCGGAGAGGTGCTAGCCCTGGCCTTGACCAGCCTGCGCAATGATCTCGGCCCCAAGAAGCTCGTCGAGTTCATCATCGAGTCGGCCGTGCGGGTGAGTGGCCTCGACGCAGACGGCGTCACGAAGGCGGCGCTCGAGACGGTCCGAAGGGACAACCTCACCATCAGCGACGTCGTCCACGCTGCCCTCGAGGCATCCAATAGCCTGGATCAAATCCATGCCTCTGATCTCATCCGTCCTGCTGTCAACGTTGCCATGATGAACCACATCGAGCCCCCCGTCATCATCAAGGAAGCTTTTGTCAACGCCGTGAGGATGGGTGACCGTGCCATGGTCCGGACGTCGGTGCTTTCTGTACTGGGCTGTGCGATAGGCATGGGAATAAACTACCGCGATATGATGGGTATTCTCCAGGCCTTCTCCAACGAGATGAAGCTTCGTGAGGTGACTGAGATGCGCCAGAGGATGGCTGCCAAAGCTGCTGGTATGTTCGTCCAAGCCCTGAATCAAACCCGATACCTCCAGATATCTCCTCTCTTTCATGAAGCACACACGACTGCCACTCCATTACTACCTTTCCGTCTGTTCTCCCCAGGTATCCCCAACCCTACGCTACCCCCCCCAAAAGCATGGCTGAATGGGTGACTGCTCTTCCCTTGTATTTCCATACGGGTACTACACAATGATGCCTCCAGCAGCTTACTGACGGAACGTGGCATAGAATCGAGCAAGTCCCAGCAAGCCGTGAGAGCTCAGCAGCCTCCAAATGCCCACTCTGCCCACTCTGCCCCAGGCCTTCTCGATGCCCCGACCGGTCTCCAAGCCACAAGCGGCCCCGAAGCCTCAAGAGCCAAAGCAGGCACCCGACCAGCTCAAAAAGACCCCGACCGCCGCGGCGAGCTTGACGCCAAGGTAACAAGCGCTTTGGTGCAAGCCGCCCTCGAAAACATCGACAACGGCGGCCTGGGCGTGGCAGTTTTGCCAGACCCCTTGGGGATGATGGCCCAGTGGCCCCGCGAGTACTCGGCGGCGACGACCCTGGTTGAGGTCCTGAGTGAGAGGGCCACCGACGGGTCTGCGAGGAAGAGGAAGAGGCCCCCGGAATAGATTCAACTACGCGCCGGCGGCTGCTTAGGGAAGCGCCGGACTTTCATCGCTACTGCCTTTCAGCCAGCGCCACTCATTGGCGTAATCTGTGGCTGAGACCCATGGGAGAGTAATGATTGTGCTCTTTTCTGAGGTACCTGTGGCGTTTAATGACAGCTTAATTGATCCAGAATCATGAGCCAGGACTGAGGTGGGCCTGGCTGACAGCCTTGTTGGCCTGTTGTGAACGTCAGGAATTCCCTTGGTCAGGACATCTCTGTCATCGGCTGGAATTGAGCATTGAGTGGTGGATGTACTGATTGGGGACATGTTGAAAACAGCAAGCAGTATTGCCGTAGTCTAGTCTAGAGCTTGCTTGAGGTGGGCAGAGTCCGCCATAGAAATTCAATGTGTAATGTGCAGTTTCTGAAAGGCTTCCAAGGTTGTCATCGCTTGGGGCTTCCACCGTCTTATAAGGGATCCAACTTGGGTTCGTCCAGTCCTCGAGTCAACCCTGAGCACATCTGCAGCCGTCATTGAACTCTGTAACATGCATGTTTGTCCGGAATATCAAAAAGACCTTGTCGACCCAGCTATGATGAAGGCGAAGCAGATGCTGAGTACTTAGGCTCAATGTGGAAACTGGCCTTGGTTTCTGTCTTGGTCTGTCGCGGTGGTTGATATTGGAGCTTCGAACACATCCCGCCTTACCTGACGCACCTGCATTTCTAAAGGCACCTCACACTGTGCTGGGGACACTTTCCACACACCTGAACTAACCTTCCTGTCTCAACTTCCTCACCTTTCCCCTTCAACTCGAATCCTTACCTCGAACCTTTCGTTCTGCGAAACCCGCCACAACCATCAATTGCTCTATCTCGTCTTGATCCCTCAGCACCCAATCAGTCTCTCGAAAATCACGTCACCGTCATCTCACCACGATGTCGTCTTACTTCGCCAGGCTCAAGGAGGACCTTGATGCCAAGCATCACGACATTCAAGAGCATCAAGCCTCAGTGGAGTCGATCGAGAAGCTCACACGGGAGCTCGAGGCACAGAAAAAAGAACTCGCGAAGAAGGCCGCGGAGCTTGAGCACCGAAAGGATGAGGCACAGGCGATGCAGAATCGCATTGACGCGCTGACCGCGGCCGAGTCTGCCATTGACGAGGCCATGCACACCAAGTCCAGCACCCAGGACGTCGTCAAGCATGTCATGGAGAACGCCATTCGTAGCGACCACATGACAGGCAGCGAGATCGCCCAGACAGCACTCATGATGGCTGGCTTCGTCAACGGCCGCTCTGACATCGACAACCTCAGGGACCTGCTTTTCGACATTCTCACCGACGGAGCACCACTCGAGGCAGCGCTGGAGGCGGGCATGGAGAACCTGCCGGTCCAATTGGTGGTGAAGTATGCCGTCGCGATGGCAATCGACAAAGGCGCGTCTCCCGCCGCGCTCATGGACAGTGTCAAGGGAACAGTGATTGGCATGCTAGGTAGGGAGACAGCAGCCGTCGAGCACAGCAAGAAGCCACAAGGTCAGCTCTTCCTTTTCTATCGCGGTCACTACGCGTCTTGAAGCTCACGATCCAATTTCAAGCCGCACAGAAGGAGAACAGGCCCTCTGCTCCTCCATCTCCCGCGACTCCCGTTACCAAAAACACCCTTAGAGGTCAGGCCGCTGACTTCAAGTCACTCAAAGATCCGCAGAAAAGTTGGGACCCCAAGGCATGGCAGAACCTGGCCCGCCACAATCGTTTCACCGGAGGCCGGTGAACATGTGAGTCCGAGGCTTCTAAGCGCAATTAGCACAAGTTCATGCTGACTCGAATTCCACTCAGCAATCTGGAGGCGGCAATACTGTGAATGCGTGTCTCATCCATGAGCACGAATCAGTTCTGGGGCAAGCTGCGCGGAAATTGCACCTAGGACGGCTGCAAAATCCGATTTCTGAGCTGTCCAAAAGGAATTTGCTGAATCGAAATTGTGGATAGTAAACCAGGAAAAGGAAGTCGAAATACAATTTAGTACACTTTCAACAGCCTCTATGGTCCGGATTGGTGAATTTCTGAACACAGAACTGTCAAAAAATCGCAACGAAGCCTCAGTATTACAGAGGAACGGCTTGTAAGCTTCTCCACCCACGTTTTTGCTCTAGAGTAGTAAGAAATGCAGGTCTCCTTATTTCTTTTACTGTCTGAGGCCTTGGTGCTTTCTGTAACTATTATTGAAAGAGCTCATCCTATGTTGATGGACCAGCCCATTCACTGCTACCCAACTCCAGCGACAATTAACCCAGGACCGATTCTAAAGATTAAGCGCCCTGGAAATGTTGCAGAATGAGTAGTAACAATGTTCAACAGTAATACTCCGCAAACACTCTGCCCCAGCATTGCATTTAGGACGTTTCCTGATTTCGATACTTCACTTTTCATTCATCTGTAACTGCTTCCGATGAAATTGGTTTCTTTCTTAATCTGGTCACAATACTTTTACAAAGATAAAAAAAGCCCAAGAGCGGTTCCTTCATACAGTCGTAAGCGCTTAAATACTCAGCGCTAAATAATAAACACAATACCAATAATAATAGGTTTATATACAATAGCCACTAAGAAAATAGTGACAGCCTCGTGACGTCGCTAATCGAGACCGGTTGAAGCCGCGCGTAGACTATCTTCCACTGTACTAGGGTGCCATCAAATTCACAGAAACACAGTAACCAAGGGACTACTCATGCTGCCGTATTCAGTCCTTCATACCTACCCAACTGACCCAAATCGATCGTCGACAACCTCAATTCCTGTCATCTTCCCTAAATCAGCTATTGGCACTGTCAAGCCCCGTTCGACCCGAACCAAGACGATCTGTCGAAAAAATGCTAATTGCCTACAATCCATCTCCCCTGGGCCCGCACACAGCGACGGGCTCACACCCAGCCACATCGACCGCAGACCCTGTCACCGAGAGAGTCCGAAAGGACCGCAAAGCCAAGATGGCGAAGTCGGCCTCGTTCCAACGTCGGCCCTGGTTCAAGAACACGCCGCTCGAGACACGTCCCCAGCTCCGCGTGCGCAACGCCTTCATTTTTCTCTCGAGCTATTTCTACTGGCGAATCATCCCAAACAAGATTACGTGCGAAGGGCAGCGCTCCCTCAACAAATACTTCCTCGAGCCGAGGGCCTCGGCCGCCAACAACGACCCGGCCTACCGAGAGGTTGTCAAGACCCCCATGGACCTCACCACGATGCAGAGCAAGTGGAACGACTTGACCTACTTCGGCAGCCCGCCTGAAATTTTCGCCGACTTCAAACTCGTCATCAACAACGCCAGGTCCTACTACCCGCGCGGCCACAAGATCCGAGTCGCGGCGATCAAGCTCCTCCGCATCTTCATGGACGGGTGTGCGAGGGTGAGGTGGTCTCGATGGATGGGCAAGATGGCGGAGTTCGTCTACAAGAGAGGCCTTTTACGCCCAGGTGTCTTGGAGCGCTTCCGTCCCAGGGAGTGAAGGGGTTGAGTCGGGGTAGCTGTGCCGTCGCCAGCAGTGGGAGGTTTACAGAGAACGAGGATGTAATAACATCCTCAACGTAATTCAGCTGAGGTCTTGGCCAAATAAGACATATGGAATAAATATGTGACAAAACGTTATCATACTCAACATGCCATCATTTGTTCCAACATCCTGATGGCCTAGTTGGGTTCCTTCTAAATCTGGTCCCTGCACCTTTTTTTTTTTGGAAGAGAAAAAAGAAAGAAAGGGAATCGCCTTGGCACTGGTCCTTCATACAGCCGTAAAACTCAAGGGCCCAGCGTTAGATGATCAGCACAGCCCTACGGCCTAGGGGTAACGATTGTGCGCGGCACGGGGTCCGACGGGGGTATAAGGAGATGCGTACTGGGGACACCTGGGCATAGATGACTTTCCCGAGGTATACCTGTCTCGCCCTATCCAACATCGCCTGAGTATTTGGATCTCCTTATGTTGTATCTGTGATGAGAGTTGCAATTTTGGACAAATAATATTTGGTATGTCATCTAATCCATGCCCCTCAACTTCTGATCGAGAGTGAGCTGAATAACCGTCCTCTAGCTACCCACGCGCTTGAAGCTGCGGCGTTCATATTGAAAATCCACGACTCCATCCTCGTCAGCTTTGTCGTCCTCCGATGCGTTCTCATGGACTTAAACACGATCAAGGGCCCTTTCTTGTCGCTGGTCCTTGTTGTTGGAAGGCAGCACTTCGGGCCCGTCGGAGGCCCGGTGTTGACACCGTAGTATCGGCGAAAGGCACCGCAGCACCGCTTGGGCCCATACGGCGCACAACTCAGGGCTGAGCCTCACTCAGGCTAGCGTTCAACGAGATCCATAAGGGAATGGGCAGGTTAGGTTATAAGGCAGGTGGCTAGACGCACTGGAATCACAATGTAGTTAGGCATCATCATCATCAACATAGCACAGAATGTTCAGATCCTGATCTGCCCCAAGCAACCATTTGCCTAGCATCTTCCCTAGAGACTCTCGACACTTGTTTTATTCGGTCTTTCTTCGACGCTGCCCATCCACTTCCGGCCATGTACTTACTCGTTCACGCCTCACTATTCTGTTGGCACGAAAGATAGCCTCGTCGTGTTGACCTTTCGTCCATTCCATTTCATTTCGGTAGGCTGTGACTCCCAATTCTAGGTCTTCGTCTTTCTCCATCATATTCCAAATGCCGACCAAACACCTGATGTACGTCGGTAAGTCTAAAAGCGAACTCGATAATCTGGGTGGTGTGTTCTGGACTCCTTCGTTGTTCTGAAGATAGGTGACGTATATTCTCAGTGTGCACATCTTCCAGGTACATGTGAGACTGCGGGCAACACTCATGTTGGGTATATTGCCCGAGGTAGCTCGTGCGACCTCCTCGTCCTCACCAACATACCACAGTGCATGCATCCCTCTGGCTGCCACCGCACCGTCGTGAACCACCTGGATATTCATCTCAAATTCGTCTCTTCTGGAGAACCTGGCGACGACCATGAAGTTTGGGCAAACAATATGTTCCAAAGGCGTGGGCAGCATTGCTTCTCCGAGTTGATTGCGGACGGTTGAGTCAGGATCTTTGGCCTGCCTCTTTTGCAAGTGGCATCTGTCAACGGCCTTATTCTGGCAAACAACTGATTCCGTAGAATGAAGTGGCCATCCAGAAGAAGCCCCAGGTCAGGCTGTACATATCTTTCCAGAATTGCAATTGCGTCAGCTTCACACATTGCATTACGGACCAGGCGCTGCAACGTGTCGAAATCTATCTCAGGGCCCCATTTCCTCGCGCGGTTGATCGCAGCCTTAATGTCGTCCATGTTATTCGAGGGTTTTTGAGCTGGTGCTCTGGTAAAGTCCAACGGCAGGACGTTGTGATCGATGAGATCCTGTCTGAAATCTGACGTGTATGACACAGTCCGACTCATAGTCGTCGATGGCGCCGTTACATAAGTAGCGACAACTCCCCAGAAGCTGCTTCGTCCGTCACTGCCGATACACTCTGTTGGCTGCAGATATCTTGTGTCCCATGTCCAGGCATGCTTTGATGAACACAGTCTCGTCTTTGCGTTCTTGAGGGCTTCGGACTTGGGGCAAGTTCATGAGGATACTGTGGGTTTGAGTGTAGGTCAAGGGGTCTTTGCCCATCCCGGCCTCTGCCACGGCCAATCAGAAGGGCCGGTATTGCTTAGTCAGTTGGAAGGCTGGCTATTACACCAAGCGCTTCGACGCCCACGCTGGCGATAGCTTCTTCCTTCCTGTTGGTACGGCCCTGACGGCGAGGGTCAAGGGGTCTTTACACATGCAAATGGGTTGAAGCAGACCGTACGTGTTTGGGTACGGGTTCTGATTTCTGCTTATCGAGAAGAAAGAAGCTATCGCTAATCTCGTCGCCCTGACGGTTGGTGTAGTAGTCGGCCCTCTGGCTGACTAACTCCAAACCGTGTCATTTGATTGGCTATAGCCCGTGGGGGCATGGGCACTTGACAGTCGCTCAGAAATCCACACTTCCTCTAAATAAGCAGAAATCAGAACCCTGTACCCAAAGACGTACGGTCTGCTTCAACCCATTTGCACAGGCAAAGAACCCTTGACCCTTGCCGTCAAGGCCGTACCAACAGATTCTGAGCATGTTAGTGAAAGGGACACAAAGACTGCTTCTGATGGACGAATAAGGCTAGGTGCAACCCTCGCAGATCTCGTGAGTCGGGATCACCCTGACGAGAAAAGCGTTTTATATCAGCGCCACGAGGCAGTCGATCATCCAAATGCTGGATGGGTAGAAAGGATCGAAGGCCGTTGCGTCGATCTAGTTCTCGGAGCGCATGTCTTGAGAGAGGGGTGCGGGACAGACGATTCTAAAGCTCCGGAGGGGGAACAACTATCCATCGACGATGTACCTGGGATCTCTTGTTGCTTCTTGCCAAACCAGGTCTGCGGTTGGGCATACTCTTTCGATTTAGATTAGGGCAGTATGCGCAGGGTTGACATATCAAGCAGCAGGCGGCGGCATCGATCTTTTAGTGGCCTTGCCATGACACAATATTTTCACCTTTGGCGATGCTGGAGCAGATGATTCAGAAAGGAGACCATGGGCCCGTCTTTGTCCTTTTGCACTTCATGCACGTGCCACTGAAGGTGAAAATGGCTGTGCGGATACGTAAACAAGATCCTTGACGCTGTCACAACAGCTCCCACTTTTCCTTTTGCTCCCGTCTCTTTGAACCTCCAGCCGACGTGCCCTTTGTTAAAATTGAGTATTCCCAACCAAATTACTAAAAGCGGCACAAGTACAGTATAAGGCGAAATGGGCTCCACTAAAATCTTTACTTAACATTTTTAGTAGTGGTGGTGTGGGTCCGTGGCTTAGATGGCTTGGCAGACGGTGCTTGTAGTGTCGAAGTACTCAGGAAGAAATCGCTAACAGAGCCAGAACTGGCTTACAGATGACCCGTCAGGGACACAAAAGCTGCTTCATCTCCCTCCTTATCTCTCTCCACCACAGCTACCGTACTGTATCAACCATCTAGTGTCAGAGCAATACAAACTGGCACAGGGACTAGTATATATGTATTTAAGCAAGAGTTTCTAAGCATCCAGCATCTTTCACAGTGCATCAGATTGTTAAAGTGTGGTAGATAACCCCGCTCTGTTTTCCTGACTCCTCATGGCCTAATCCATCAAAAGATCAATCAGTCCAATGATGCACAGGTATTGCCTGCTGTGTTACCTCACGTCAGCCGCCATGATTTCATAAGGCATCCAGCTGCCTAGAGGATATTAGTCTACCCCTCTCATGTGCGGAGGCGACTGAAACTCACGTCTGTCACGTCATCATTGATCAGCTGGCGCGCATCCCCATAGCACCAGTGAACGTTCAACCTGCTGGATAGCTTTGCCTTCATTGCCTATAAGCAAGAGCTTGACATCTATGGACATCGCTCATGTGGGCTACTTACTTGCGTTTCTGAGCCTTGTAATTTATCAGCGAATTCTAATCACGCCACAGCAAGCAGGAACCAGTATGCCACAGTGAGATACCGAAGTGAGTTGGGCTAATAGAGAGACATGTGCCAGGAGATAATAAAAGGATGGGTTACAATGGGACAGATAATGGAAAGTACGAAGTGGTAGGTTGATCCACACAGAACAAATACTGGAGATTCTTATAAACAAGGCATGATCTCTAACCTAGGTGTTTTTGGTGATGCTATAGGATGTAATTATTCCTGCCTGTCTCCCCTAGCTCTTAAGTCTTATTTCTAACTTAGCTGCTTTTGGTATTAATATAGGATGTAAGTATTACCGCCTGCCTCCCCTGCCTCTTAAGGCTTGTTTCTAACCTGGGTGGTTTTGGTTGTGATATAGCGTGTAAGTATTACTGCCTGCCTCCCCTGCCTCTAAGGCTTATTTCTAAACTGGCTGTTTTTGGTTGTAATATAGTTTGTTAGTATTACTGCCTTTCCCTCCTGCATCTTAAGGCTTGTTTCTAACCTGGCTGTTTTTGGTTGTGATATAGGATGTAAGTATTACCGCCTTCCTCCCCTGCATCTTAAGGCTTGTTTCTAATCTGGCTGTTTTTTGGTTGTGATATAGGATGTAAGTATTACTTCCTATCTCTCCTGCCTCTTAAGGCTTGTATTTAACCTGGCTGATTTTCTTCGTGATATAGGCTGTAAATATTACCATCTCCTTAGGCAATCTTTAAGGATGCACATCTAATAAAGAATCTTGAGAATGTATAGTTTGTAAGTTCTCGTTTCAATCCTAATCATCTTAACCTGCTAAACATCGCTAGCTTGCTGAAGATAAATGGGTACTTCAACATGATCTGGCTCTTAAATTCAGAGCTACTTGGCCCTGTGATTATCTTTCCTTGGACGACTTTCCAGACCACTGCCAAGGAGTACGCCAATCAACCATCTGGTCTTCCTCTGGTTCTCCATGTGGTTCATGCACCCTTTGTCAAGCTCTTGGGACCTCTGGTCTCAGATTTGGCGCTGATAAGAGTATGTTGGATTAACCTTTTCACTTTTAAACAGCTGTACCAATCATAATTAGTTCTAGACCTTCCCCACCTCTATTACGGCTTGCCATTACCTCTTCAAGCAGGGTCTCCTGAACATTTGAACCTGATGAAGGAGTGGCTGCACCTTTGTGACCGGGGGAAATGCGGACCAGGATCTGCTCAGTGCTTCTCTAAATCGCCACCGATGTTTTTCCTACCAGACTTATTGACCTCGGCAGTACTCTCAGACTAGGCCGATTCCAATTTGGTAACTGCAGTTGGGCCAAGATTCATCTTATTTCTCCCAAAGGGCACTTACCTTACATCGCGCTGTCGCATTGCTGGGGCAATTTATCTGTCGGGAAATGGATTACAACACTTAAAAACTTGAAATCTCGCACCAAGACTGGGTTTCATATCAATACTCTTCCAGCCACCTTTCGCGACACAGTCACAATCACACGGAAACTTGGCATACGATTTCTCTGGATTGATTCTCTCTGCATCGTACAAGACGACAAAGATGACTGGGCATCTGAAGCAGGAAAAATGCAAGATGTCTTCCGCGGAGCCTATTGCACCATCGCTGCTACCTCAGCTCAAGACTCTACTGAAGGGTTTCTAACCCGTCCTGCGCTAGAGCCTGGCAAATGGGTCTGTACTACGCAAGCCGGCAATCCATCGACATTCACTACTACCTTCATGGACAACTTTGAAGTTGATGTGCTGGGAGGAATCCTGAACACGCGAGCCTGGGTCTTACAAGAACGGGCCTTATCAAGGCGAACACTTCACTTTACAGATCGATAGACCTACTGGGAATGTGGTGGTGGTGTGCGATGTGAAACTCTCACGTATATGCGCAAGTAAGTATAGTATCCTCCTTATTAATAGGTTGTGCTTTTTTATCTATATAACAGCAGTAGGTTCCTAACTCTCTATAGTTATGGAAGCATTCTGAGTGATCCAGAGTTCCTAGATCTCTGGAACATGCAAGCCCGCAGAGACAATTTGAGATACCTCACAACCTCATCGCTCGCTATCCTGCATTAAGCCTTACAAACGACACAGATAGGGGTACAGCTATCAGATCACTGATAACTGCGATGGCCAAAATATTTCATACTCCAGTTGACTTTGGTGTATTTCATAAGTTCACTCATCGATGTCTTCTGTGGCGCAGAAACCAAGAGGGTCCCATGGTACAAATTGAATATCGTGAACAGGTGCCCCCTCCGTCTTGGTCGTGGGAGTCATATATGGGTAAAATTGACTACCTGGTTTGGGAGTCAGGACCTGAATGGGATACATCGGTGGAATTATATGGTGCGAGGCTGACTGCTCGTATTAAAAGACTGCAAGTATACGACAGGAAAACTATTAATCTTCACCAAATCTTACGAGACTACAATGGCTCTAGGATTGGCGATTTGTGGTTTGATGGGGAAACCAGGGATTCAAAGGAGGTTTGGTGTGCGATTTTGGGACGAATCCGGTATCGACGCAGCTCTCAGACCGAGACCAAAGGTTTAAGCTATGAGGGAGAAGAGGGAGAAGAGGGATGCAAATACTATGTTATCATCGTGGAATCGGAAAGAATGGCAGAAGGTTATTACAAAAGAGTCGGAGCAGGTGTTGTTGATCAAGGCTGTATTTCATTCGAGGGAAACGACAAGCTAGTACGGATCGTATAGATATGTCGTCTATCTAGATGCAGTAGCCTGACTGTTGCGAGGGGCTGCAAATATTTACTCAAACCGGCTGCAGTGCCCCGTCACAAGAAACACAATTCGATATTTAAAGCAATCTATTGCAGGCTTATCATCCCGCGACTGAATACCGTGAGAGAGAGAGGGGGGGGGGGTGAGGGCAGGTCCAAGTGAGACCATCACAGACGAAAAATATTCATTCACCCTTAATCCAGACTAGGTCCGCCTATATTCGCAGAAGTTTCGCCCTCATTATAATGGCACCTGTGCTAGGGGATACCATAACAAACCCTTAACTAATTTGTCACACCAACCTGCCTAAGCAAGACCTTTGCAACCTAGGAGGGTTTATCTTATCACGCTGTCTACTGTGATTTATCTGAGATGTAAGGTCTTGCGGCTGGCAGAGTTTTGATCAATGCATGCCGGCATTACAGTATACAGCATCCAGTTGTGATGTTATATGTGTCAGGCTTAACTATGGTCTCAGCGATGTCTCGTCGAGGACAGAATCACTACAAGCATGGTCTGCCAAGTCCTATAAACCGCGGACCCACACCGCCACTACTAAAAACGGTAAGTAAAAGAATTTGCGAAAACCATTTCGCCTTTTACTGTACTCCTCCATCCTCTGAATAGATATTTCTCAACGCTAAAACATTTGAAACAAAGTGCCTAGGTGAGAAAAGGATAACGATAGCTCAGAGCAACACTATTGTTTTTTGTTCCTAGTTCAATCAGATTCAAGCTGCTTTAATTAGAGACGTTAAAAATTTAGTAGCACGTGCGAAAGTGCAATAAGACAGAGGAGGATACTCAGTTTCGCTCTTCCGAGACAGAAGAATTTAAGAATCTTTGCGTTGCGTCGACCTGATGCGGTCTTGGGTAGTATCTCAGGAACGACCCCCAAGTGCTGCCTCGGGATAGGGTGCTTCGAGCTGCGCCACGCTGAAGGGCGAGAGTGAATCCCATCCGCTGCGCAAGGTTGACATCCTAATGAGCTTGAACAACAACGTCGTTTTACAGAGCTCGGGTCACTACTATATCTTCACTGAATACTGCATCTTCGTTCGGTCCTCCGCGACAGTGACGTATCAGAAACTCTCGAAGATTCTCGGAGCCCACGGTCCCCATCGCACCAGGGTCAGTCTCGAGGACTTGTCGAGTTCTGCGTGGATTTGGGCTCCAAGGTTCTCTATGACATTTACGTAGTATTTAGCCCTCGATCTCGAGCTACCATACTCGACACAGTCCTCCAGTGTCAGCAACATCATGGAAGTAATTGGCAATTCAAACTACGCTGCGCATGGGCCGGAAGCATGAAGCCAACTGGGACCAAAATCCCTAAATGTAGCGAGTTGCTTGACAGGCTCTCGATTGTCCCCCTTAAACTTCTTTTGCACCGTTTGCCCACAGGCAAAGCGTTCTGATGGTGTGGATGACATGCAGTTCATGACTGCTCCAAAGATTATCAATGAGTAGAAAACTCCACAAACTTTACCGGTAGAACTCGTGTTGTCCCCAGAGAATGGAACAGTGTCCCAGCGTCTAGATGACATAGGGAATCTGAGCTTGCCGTTTGAGCGTACCTAACCCACACTTCGAAACGGAGTTCCTCGTGCACATGTACGGCGCTCGCATCGTCTCCGAGCTCACGTGAGGCCCGCCGATGCCTCGTTAGTAATGGTTTCGCCCATCTGCTGGTGAGGGTGCGGTAGTCCCCCTTCAGGGAGATCAACCAAGTTTCATTCCGGAGGCATTGGGGCGACACGAAGGGGGAAAAAATGTCCGCGGTATGGACCTGGACGGATGTTTCGTGGCCGTATACGTGGGAATTGCGGTCGTGTGTGCTGGAGAAGCGTATCGGGAACCTAGCTGCGCATGACACTGCTTTGCCGCCGTAGGGCACCAAACTTGTTTGTGGCCCATCGTTGAAGATGATGAGCAAATGGAATAGCTCGACCCGACTGGAGTAGCACAAGGCCCATGGATGAAGTTATCAGCTCTCGCTAGCCCGTCGCATTGGGAGGACCAGTCCCAGGACAGTCGTTGGAACCAACACCGCGTGCAGTCAGACTGAAATCAGATGGATGTTCTTTTGTTGGCTCATAACCTGTCGGCAGGCCGCGCAACCTGCAAGATGGCCCTTCACTTCAGGCAACGTCGTTTCACGGTCTGCTGAATCCATGATGTACTCCGTGGATATCTCGCCGCCTTGACGGCCAATAACTGCGCATTGAGTAACTCATGCACACAGTCATTGGCCGTCCAACTAACATTCACGGCTAGGATCTTTATTCTGGTAACAACCCCTAAGCACCAGACCTCGCTCTTGCGCAGACTGTATACATCGGTGAGACCTTTGGGACCACTATTAATAGAGACTCGTCATCTTCTTTTCGGCAATATCATCCCACTTCCATTACCCGAATACCCGATCATTGCCGTATTGCCTGAATTACTTGCCATATCTTGTCGGACCGAGACGCTTTTCCAAAGTTGTAAGAGGTCCCCATTGTTGATTTGAGCGATCCTCCGGCTCCTTGCGAGTGGATAGATAAGACGCGCGTCCAGGACAGGTTCGTCGAGGAACTTCGCCGAATTTGATAGATCGCTTCAGGAGGCGTGCGCGCCTGGGTTGTTCGACTACACTACGTAGCAGGAAGGTAGCAGCAGGCCAGGGTGGTGGCGGAAACGAAGCCAATTAAGTGGCCCTCGTGTGGGGCGAGGACCCAGCAAAGAGACCCAACTCAGCCTTGGCAGTCTCTTTTTTCAAGCCGCATCGGGAAAGGCTACAGCTCCCGCGACGTCAAGTCGCAGCTCGTCAGGCTCCCTGTAGCAGCTCACGCTCGACGGGCCCCGACCACAAAGGGAAGATCGTTACGCGTACGCAGATGCTGGAGCTAGGGACAAATTGCCATGTGGAGCCCAGGACAAGAGAGAAGGAAAAATATTTAGGATGTGCAAAATGATGAAATTTGGGCCTACAGGGAACAACGCCGAATATAGGAGAAACAAGGGCATTAATACTTTTGGGTGTATGTGATAATTGCATGCCCCTGGACAATCGACTAAATCAACCGCACTGGTTGTAATGACCCTGCACCTATCCGGAACGCAACATGTATAGTCAGTCAGATACCTTGGCCCTAATATTTCCCATTATCGTAAAACCGTATTTTGGCAAACACGGCGCAGTCGTTGCGACCCCGCTATGCAGGCCATCTCTCTGGTGAGCATCATGACTTGGATGGCCCCAGTCTCCCCAATGCGCGTGGACTCATCCCGAAGATAGTTAATATATACCTATGGCCGGATTGGCTTATACCCACACTGCGTCACGGTGCTCCTGCGGTCACCAAAGCTGCAATGCGGGGCCATCAACGTTGACTTAAACCTCCGCCAACAATCACCAGTGACGTGTTCGATCTGACCTCCGCAGCGAGCCGTCCTTGGCGGCATACTTCTAGGGGGGTTAGGCCGGCTGCAAGCCTGAGAACAACTGAGCCACTGTTGTGCATCACCTTCCGATAACTTACTAGCGGTACCGACGTTTTCGAGGCAGAGGCCCTGGATGAATCCACTTCCGCTAGTCCACGGCATTGCCCGCTTGGCCAGCCAGGCCATGCACACCGGCTTGGCTTTAACCCCTTACAAGGAAATACGCGTATCAACCAGCCTTGCACACAGCCCGCCCTTTATCTGAGTCGTCATATGCTCCACCTGCCTCGATTGTGGAGGATCATTATTTCAAATGAGGAGACTCCTATTGGAAGAATTCGGGTGTTGACGTGGCCGGGATGCCTAGCTGTGCTTCTCTGCAGACTTCTATAATCGCATTATCTAACCGGGGTAATTCAGGTGATGGATAAACATCGGGAAGTGCACTATCCTACCTGCAGCAAAATGAGGGTCCCACAATCGCTGAGGTCCAGTCACTTCATGACAGCGACGCTTGATGAGGTCGCGAGCATGGTTGTACATAGCTCACTTCGACTACCTTTAAACGACTTGAACACCAATACGATCTTGGATTCTTTGCACCCTCGGTACGCTTTACAATCCAAGATGGAGAGATGTGCGTTCAAGACATGTTCCTTTAAATCCGTCTCACTCAAGTGCTGGTGCTTCTGATTGTGGTTACTATCTATCTCCCACGGAGAACACGGGGGCGGAGCACCTGGTCAGGCTAAGTCTTTACCCCCTGCATTGGCAGGCGGGTCAAGCCATGTCGAGTCAGCCCTGGAGATGTCCAAGAAGAAAACCGGGTCGATACAAGCTTAAAATGGAAATGTCGATCACTGCAAGGGGAAAGCCGTTTTGTATTTGGCTTACTGGCATGAGAGCGATGGGAGCGGGTGGGGGGGACGCGGCGATCTCAACTCCTTTCATGGGCGAGGCCTTCAAATCACATCTTTTGGCCCCCAATATCGACGCTAAGAAGGGTTTGGTTGAGAAGAAAGGCCGGCATGAGAGCGATACAATGCCGAAGCTGGTTGTGGGCCCTCGGTCGAGACCAATTCTGGTTTCCTATAGCTGAACACATGTATAAATACCCTCGAACATACCGTCGCAACTCAGAATTGTAGCAGTATCACCACTCCAAACCAACCTCGTCTTCCTCAGACTTTCACGCTCTCTTGCAGTATTTCTCTCGCTTACTATCGCTGTTGGCCAGACATCCAGTCTTTACTACCAATCTTTCAACATGAAGTTCACAACTGCCGTCACCGCTGCGAGCTTCCTGTCTGGCCTCGCCTCAGCCCACCCCGAAGAGAACCTCTCCCACCACGAAGTCCAACGTAGGGCTGCTCTGACGAAGAGATGTGAGCCAAGCATCGCCAACTTCAACAAGAAGCGTCATGCCAAGCGCATGATGAAGCGTCAGGCTGATGTCGACTGGTCTACCACGCCTATCCCCCCGGCCGATACCTACTACGACGTAATCCAGAACGCCACTTGTGTTCAGGTCCCAGACGTCATTCAAGGACCATACGTTTGGCCACAGTCTGAGCTCTTGAGGACAGATGTAAGTTTAACGCAACATCTTCTCCGCTTCTCCATTACAACGTCCAGCAATGTCCCAGCGTCAGTGTCAGACATGTGAACAAAGAATGACTAACTGACTGTTTTTTCTGCAGATGTCTGAGGGCGAGGCTGGCGTACCACTCACCCTTGATATCGGCGTCATCGATATGGCCACCTGCGAGCCACTTCCCCGGGTCATGGTTTCACTGTGGCACGCCAATGCGACTGGATCGTACTCGTCCTTTACCGCGCTGGACCCCAACCTGGTTTTCCCTGACCTCCTGGCCACGCTGAACATGACGAGAGACGACGTGACGTACGGTGTCACAGACCTTCACACGGACAACACAACCTTCCTCCGTGGCATGTACCCGACTAATGACGAGGGCATGATGGAGATGAAGACGGTGTTCCCCGGCTTCTACGCGGGCCGCACTATCCACATCCACAGCCAGGTCTTCACCGACTACACGTTATTCCCCAACGGAACTATCAGCAGCGGTAATTTGGTCAGCACTGGCCAGCTCTACTTCGATGAGTCCATCTCCGCCGACCTGATGGCTCTGGAGCCCTATGCTTCGCACACTCAGACCCCGCGTGTGACCAACGACGAGGACCAGTTCTTGCCTACTGGTGTTGCCGCGGCCAACACTACTGCTGGAGTTGAGGGCTGGACTCCTATCTTCAATATTATCCCTGTTGATGGTGTCGATATTACGAACGGCATGATTGCCTACATCACTATGGGCATTGATACCACCAACATCCAGCGGGCCCCCATGAACATAATGGAGCCAGGTTCTGTCTAAGCTTTGTATGGTCTGCAGATGGGTTGAAGTCGTATTTCTATCTAGGGGGACTCCTATAATGCTCCATCTTACATATTTCGGAATGGCTGGAAAATATGGACACGCTGGAATTTGCACAGGGTTGCGATGCGACTCCCCTTCAACATGTTGGGGATATATGTACATAGAGGCATTGTCTTTTTTAGTCAAAGTTGGATATAGAATGCAGTATGAGAATGACTTGGTTCACGGAAAATGAACATGTGTGCTACATCGTGAACATGAAACCTGTACAAATGCAAGGACCACAACTCAACTCCCACCCCAACAGCCCACACCCCATAACTCACACCCCATAACCCATACCCCATAACCCTTACATACACCCACAGCGCCTTCACTGCCATAGCACCCATGCCGACAACACCTACTCCTGTAGCACCTACCCCCACACTTCCATAACACCCACTGCTAATATACCTACTCCCATGCTCCTGAAACACACAGTGGTAACACGCGAGTTGACACTTGTGGTTAATCCTCAAGTCTGACTTACTTCAATAGACTTAGATGACCAAGGAGGGTTTGAGGTTATGTTTGCGAATCCGGTATGCAAATTAGACGGGAGGATTGGGCGTAAAGATGTACCGGTGCAGCCTAAAACAAGACAAAGTTAAAAAAACAAAAAAAAATTAAAAATAAAAACAATAAATACAGCAAAAAAAGAATTAAAAAATAAAATTTTAATTTTTTTCTAAAAAACAATAAAAAAACTCTGAACAATAAGAAATTTGAAAATTATTTTAAAACAATAGAAACAAATCAGAACAAATAAATGAATTAAAAATTAAAAATTAAAATAAAGAAATAATAAAACAAACCAAAAAAAACCAAATAAAAGAATTAAAAAAATAAAACAAATGAAAAAAGAAAATGTCGAATGGGCTTTCTGCACGTACGTACGTGTTGGTGGTGATCAACTCTTCTGCTTGATTCTGCGTCTGTCTTTCTCTATGAAAGTACGAAAGGGGTGCTCGTGCGGAGAACATATAAGGTCCTCCCTTCGCCAAGCCGAGCAGCTTACCTAAGCCACCAAGCTTGATGAAGGAACCAGTACGGCCCCAACTACCATTATTCCCACAGAAAATAAGAAATAAAAAATTATGTTTTCTTTATAAAAAAAAAACCGAAATTATAGTGCTTAAGGGGTCTTTGAGAGCCTCAGGCCTTAGGGCCTTAAAGCCCTATACCTGAGTCAGAAGGCCCCTATACACCATCCGTTTCAACTCATGCGATAATCATTTTCTTCTACAAGAATATCCCTATTCTTCAAACATATCAACTCTCTCCTTGTCCCAAATCATATTCCTTCTCGCCCACGCGATTCCGCCAGACCATACAAATCCATTGCTTTTCCTTCCAACTGGCGTTCCTCCCTATCCATATTCCCCAGCTTGCGGAACGCTTCCTTTTTCTCCCTCCCAGGAGAAATCCCTCTTCATAATCTTCAGGTTCCGGTAGGTAAGCGGCCATGGCATCTTCCACAAGCTTCTTCCGAAGCTCAAAACTCATAAAAGCCTGGCCATGGTCTGCACAATCGACAGGTGGTCTGCATGGGCTGGCTTTCCTCTCTGGAAGCCTCCGCTGTACCAGCTGGAAATGTCCGGTTTCGATTTATATATGTGACCTGGATTGGGAACCAGCAGGTCCCTTATGAACCGCCGTTTAGCTTGCTCTGTGCCATCTACACTTCAAGTCCCCGACCCGGACTGAAAGACTCACCACGACCGTCGGTTTGTCATTTGTCCATGTCTCCGAAACGGTGCTTGGCAGGAGAAATCAGACCATTTTGGTCTGGCTCGCCAAGGCACACTGCGCCTCAAGAAGTGTTTTCGAGAATCCTTCCCAACTTTTGGTTAGTGCTGACGGTCTGTTTGCTTGTGTCATTAAGCGCAACATGCGTCCAACGTCCCACCAACACAAAGTGAACCATAGAAGTTGAATTAGTACTCCGAGATAGCTGCAGGAGCAATTTTCACCTTTCATGACGTACATAAAGACGCAAGGCCTCACTCATTGGACCTAAACCTACTGGGAAATCCGTGTCATACTAACATAAGGCTGTACGACTTTTGACCAGCGCAGGAAACGGACAACGCTGACCACCATGGTACTCCTCGACCTCCCATTCCGGCGGATCAAAAGCCGCTTCGTCCCGGAACCTCTACCACCGGCGGGAACATTTAAGAGGCAGACGGTCCTCGTCACTGGAGGGACGGCGGGTCTGGGCCTGGCTGGAGCCTTACACTTCGCCCAACTCGGCGCAGACGTGATTATCACCTGTCGCGCGAAGTCAAGAGGAGACTCAGCGAAGGCTGCCATCCAAGAAAGCGCACCGGGGGCTCGGGTCAGTGTGATGGAGCTCGATATGGCACAGTACTCTTCCTGTCTTGCGTTTGCTGCTGAGTTGAGAAAGGTTCGGGAAGGGCAAGGGGGAATCGATGTGGCTGTGTTTAACGCGGGAATGCTCACGCCTCATTTCGATCTGAGTCCCGAGGGCTGGTGAGTATCTGGTTCAAGTGCATCTCGTAATTTTGATTCCAACAGTGTATACTTCGCAGGGAAATGACAATCCAAGTCAACACCTTGAGCACAACTCTGCTTGGAATGCTGGTCTTGGACGCGATGAAAGAAGAGCGTGTCAATAGATCCTCCTCGGCAAACATCGTCTTCGTGACATCTCGAGACCATCTTTACCCCAATATCCGCCACTGGAAAGAGTGGTCTGAGAAGGAAGGCCTCCTACATCGCTTCAGTGACGAGAGGCTCTGGCCAGCGCCGTGGAAGCTCGAAGAGCCCAACTATGCCAACAGCAAGCTACTGGTCATGTATGCCATCGAGGAGATCTGCAAGAGGGCCTTGGGACCGGATGGAGAGTGAGTTGAAACCCAAGTAGTCTGCCTGCTCCCTAGTTGGCGACGATACTGATGGAGACAGACCCCAAGTTATCGTAAACAGTGTCTGTCCCGGGATGGTCAAAACTGACATCGGACGCCACGTTGCCGATCAGACATGCCTTATGAAGGCTCTGGTATGGGTGTATCTGTCCATAAGCGGAAAACCACCAGACTACGGAGCTCGCCACTATGTTAAAGCGGCTGTTCGCCCCAAGGAAGAACATGTATGTGATCGAGTCCGCATTTGAAATTTGCTTTGTTCTAATTAGTCTGACCGCCAGGGGCAATTTTCGATCGCATGGTTGACACATGAGCAATACCTAAAGTGGGTTATGCACCATTCCCCCTGGCTAAGACCCGAGTTGTTAAAGAGTTACACCAGGAAGGCGAGAATCAATATCACCAACGAGAATGCAAGAATGGTGCAAATCATGGCCTGGAAGGAAATCATCGGGGAGCTGAGTGTTAAAGTCCCAGGCCTCGAAAGACACTGGGTTCAAGATCTATGATCTCGGAATACTAATTTTAGGATCTTGTCAGTTGTATTCACAGTGCTTCGATATTTATCAACATAAAGTAGACATCGTTCAATGAGATCCGTTAACACCATTCTGCCCATTCACAGCCCCACTCGCAAGATCCTTCTGCCACGGCAATGGCTCCGTGGCGACCTTGACGGGCCCAATATCCCCACCGGCGTCCCTCCTTCTCTGCCACGCCTCGATATCCCGGTGGTCAACAAAGTTGCCATGCAGACCCAGCTTCAGCTTGAGAGGGAGGTGGATCACAGCCAGCGGTCCCTGTCCCAAGTTCTGCGCGTCAAACACCGCCACATCGTTGCGCAGCTCATCAAGCCGGTTCACAAGCGCGATCAAATATCCCTCGCCCTCGGCGGCGTCGTCGCCCTTGGGGATGAAGCTCGGCTCCTGGACCGTAGACGTTGGGCCAAAGAAAAAGGTATCCTCCTTTCCGCTCGCGAGATCGTGGTCGGGGTCCCATGTGTAGTGGCCGAGGCTGTTGAACAAACCTCCCGCCGGCGGACCGCATTTTTCGAAGTCGTACGGCTTGGATGGGTCAACTTTGGCCTGCCAGAAGTGCTGATATTTTTTCGTTACCCAGCGGTCGTCAATCCGGCTGAACTCCCCGTTGATGTCCCATACTAAGCCCGGCTTGATGCGCGTACCGGCTTCGGCCTTTGGGTCCAGGATCCACCTCGTCGTCTGGCTGCTGAGCTTCTCTCGCTGGGACACTTTGCCTGGCTGAATGGGCGTGAGATCAGGGTCTTCTGGCCACCAAAAGAAGACATTCCCATTGGTGACTGTAAGATCTACCACAACGTGGCCGTCCTCGTTCTCGTAACAGCCTGCTATATGGCCTTGGAAGGCTGGGGATACTTAGACTTGGCGCCGACTACGCATAGGATATATGAGAGACGGGAAAGACGACTTACCATTGTCTGCCCGGAACCAAATGCATTCAGGAGTGTCTTTGCTCTCGCTGGGGCGCCTCGGCACGAGACCATACCACTGGTCTTCATAGGGATCCCAGGCGAACTTCTCGCCCCCGCGTTTCATTCTGTCAACGTTGACTTTCAGAGGTGTTAAGGGCATGACCACATAGTTCTTCGACACGCCTGGCTTGAAAGTCAGCTTTCAATGAACCAAGGAAGAGGTTTCATTCCAACATAGTGTGGAACGGGTCACGGTGTGGCCATTTAAGAATGCCTCCGGAGTCTACTCACCTATATCGTGAATCATGCCTGCAAACGGCGCCTGGTAGAAGGCCTCTTCAGTCTTCTTGCCATCCGCATCGATGGTCCACATTATGATATCTTTGCTACCGTCGTTCCCGTTCCCACCGGCCTCGTAGGCATAGCAGATCATCTCGCCCGTCTCCGGGTCAAATTTCGGGTGCGCAGTGAATGTCGGCGCCTTTATCTGCCCCTCAAAGTCGTACCGGCCCAGTGTCTCGAGCGTCACAGGGTCCATGGCATACGGCGGGCCGTCCTCCTTGGTGGCGAGCAGCATCCCCCGCCAGAAGGTGATATTTGTGTTGCTCGCGGTGCGGATGACCCCCTTCACGCTCTCATTGTCCGTGAACGGGTTCCTATACCGTCCAAACAAGCTTCGGCGCGCCGCCGTCTCGGCCTTGTACCGGTCCGTCTGCACGTACCGCTGCTTAAAGTCCGCATGGCCATTGGCGATCCGGATCGCCGTGACGGACCCGTCGCCGTTGAAATGCGCGTCGTCCTCGAACAGCGGCGGGAACCGCTGGTCCGGCTGGATGCGGTAGAATGTTGCATTTATGTCCTTGGGTATGGTTCCCGAGACCTCGAGGTCCAAAACGTCGCCTTCAAAGCGCGAGGGTTTGTTAAAGCCGCTGAAGACTTGAGTCTGGGGAAATGTGGTCGCCTCGCCTGGCTTAGTGAGGCGGCCATTGCTGTAGCCTTTCACGGCGGGCGCGATGTCAAATATGTGTGCCATTGTGCAAGAAATATGTTGTGGACGTCCAGTGTTTGTGACGCAGAGAGCGGATACCGCCTGTGTTTATAATATCGGCGACTAGGCCTTCCGGCTCACCAGACTTTAACTCCCAGAGCAAACTCGCGAGGTTGAAGTCACATTTCGTCCGGGCCTTCAAGAAAGCCCGCAGCTGAGACGGCGGGGACAACTCCCCGTGACTTCGGCATCGCTCCCGAGGAGGACGTGTCTAGCCGCCTGAAGGTGCAACGTTCTTGGAGGCCGGGTAATCTATTCCATCTGTAAGATATTGATCATCCTGGAGTGCGGGGTTCCCTCTCTGGAGACGTGCGGCAGTTGGGGAGAGATGGAGCTCCCATCCCTGAACCTTCGCTGTGGAGATTCAATTCTGGCGGGGAGTGCATGAGCGGCCCCACAATGATTCTTGATGCGGAGCATCTGACTGGGCTAAAGCTCTCGTGGTTATTCCCGTAAATCCGCACTGTACACTACTGAAACAGCGGGCTGGTCGCGTATTTCTCGTCCTATCATCAATGTATTGGAGCTATGCTGACGCCAGTAACGCGCTCAGGGGACATAACTATCTACCCCCGAAAACACCAAGTCTCTTAGTGCCACAACAAGGATTATCTACGATATTCGGGAGAGAAGAAAACATAGAACAACACCTCCAGCCTTCAAATCAAGCACCATTGACCGGCTTGTTCTGAACTAGCTCAGGCAGGATCTTGGTCCCCGGCTTCGACTCGGTCACTCCCTCCTCCGCGCCCTCGCGCTTCTGACCATCAGGCAGCTTCAGATTAAGTGGCTTGTCGGACGTGTTTACATCCTGGCCCCAGTGGGGCGCCCTCAGGTCATCATCGTTGATCCTGCGCCCGGTAACCGGGTGGGGATAATGGAATGGGATGACCCGCGTGTCGGGCCAGAGCATCTTCTGCTCGAGGATCTCGTCCGGGCCGAGTGGGTCCTCCGGGTACGTCTTTGTGGGCCACGGGATGCTGGTTCGGGTCAGCAACCAGCCATCCGTACCATAATGATGCATTCCGATATACTCCAAACCATGACAGATGGGTACGGTGAAAGTGCAAGAATGGTGCTTACTAGTTCTTCTTGGTGTGGCTCCACCCGCTCTCAAACTCGGCGTGCCAGAAGGGAAAATAGCGGTACCGGAACAACTTCCAGACTCCGTTCTCCTTGATGTATTCATTTTCGTAGAGCCCACCTTCCCACCACTGAACGTGACCTCGGGGGTGCGTCTCGTTGACAGAATCGTGCTGATGTGCTTTAGTGACCGGCCTCCGGAGCAGACAAAGGGAAATGCCCAGCACTTACCGTTCCTGCGCTCATCAAAGCCCTCATGCGCACCCAAGCGTGCGTGCCACTCGAATCGACATCCACAATGTCCTGCATCATGATGTGGTCCAGCAGGAAGCCGTACACGGGGCCGTTGCGGCCCTTGACGAAGGTGTTCTGGAACCGGCCCTGGTAGAGGCGCTTCACGCCCTCTTTCCCTCGATAGCGGGACCCGAGGAACTCGACGTACGTATCGGGGTGGTCGGCAAACATGTCGACGACTTCGTTGTAGAGACACTTGTCGAGATAGTAGCCATACTTGAAGTGGGTCTTGCGTATCTCGGCCTCGTCTGGGAAAAAGGCGTCAGCGCACTTTGCATCCCCTCCAGATTACGAAAGCCTCACCTGCGACCCGTGATAGCTCCTTTGACAAAGCAGCAACCTGCTGCTTGAGCTCAGCTAATTCGGCTTCCATGATGGCCTGGATGGATGGATGAAGGTTTGAGTCAATCGTGAGTGTGCCGTCGTGTACGTTTGGTCTGGTGAGAGAGTGATTTCAATGCCTCTAGGCATTCTGTCTCTTCTCCGTTGCCAAAGAGAGGGGAGCTAATTCTCGTCGCATTTATATGAGCCGTACCGTTCAACCACATCCCCCCCCCCCCACCACTGGCATCGAGTGGAGTGGTGGGGCATCATGCCCCTAGTTCCCGTCCGGGGTAATGATCCACCTACAGGGCTTCTCCATGGGGTCAATAACACGGCCGGCTGCTATCTGAATGCGGGGGTAAAGGGTGAACCAGCCAAGATAGGCGCTTATTATGCATAATACGTCCTCGGTATGTTCTTCTCCCATTGGACTGGTGCCTGTATCCGGGATCAAGTTTTCCCATTCAATTATCCACTAGAATTGCGTTGCATCTGTTCCGGATGAAGCTTTCCGTCCTTCTAAGTTTTATTACTGCTTCTATTTGAATGCCGACTTTGATATTCTGGGACTCAAGCACTAAAGGTCAAGCGCCTACACCGTTGACATTACACTGCTTCTTCTTCCTAGTTCCGAGGCTTGACACACAAAGCCTTCTGAAAGAAACCCCAAATAGACTTCGGCACAAACGGTCCATAGTGGAGCAAGTCGAAGTTATCGAGACGCAAATTCTGCGTGCCCACTAAAGCACCTCCACCGGTCCCTTGCGGCGGAGGGGGAAGGTCCTCCTTCCTGACGCTGAGTTCCGCTGGGAGAGCGATCTCCTCCATGGGAATATCATCAAACTCTGACCCGGTAGACTCCTCAGGGCCGTCGTCCTCCCGTTCAAGACGGCCCTCGAACCACTTGTGGTCGAGCAGTCTGCCCGCGGAGACTCGGTCCTCCGGGAACCACCTGAGCACTTGTCTCAACAGGTCTACCGCGCCGGGCACTTCCGCGCGGTCAAATCGCCGTTTGATGCTGGTCGACCCACCCGTTTTCTTCTTGTTCCTGTCCTCGGATGAAAGCACGTCTTCACTTGTGGTCTTTGGCGGATCTCTGAACGAATCAGGGTGGAATTGCGTGACCTCGTGGCCGAGAACCTCGTAGAGCGCGTCGTCAGTCCCGTACTCTTCTCGACACTTCTTCCTCCTCCGCTCCAACCAGTGAGGTTCCCACAGAAGATGGGCGGTCGGGTCTAAAGCCGGCCCGTAGACGCGGTAGTCTGTATGTCCGCGCTTGAAACACTCGATATGTTTGGACCTGTAAGGCTCGGGCATCGGCCCTAGGACCATCTCGAGCTCCTGGAAGCTGAAGCCACCCCCGAACTGGCATGGAGTCCTGTCGCACAGTACTTCTGTCATCGTGCAGCCCAGGGCCCAGAGATCACTGCCCATGCTAGGCGGTGCGCATACTTCGCGTTGACACTCAGGCGCGGCATACTTTTCAGGAATGGCCGAGTCTGGCGTTGGCTTTCCCACCTCGAAGGCGACTCCGAAGTCGACTATCGCGATTTCTGTGGTGATGCATTCGTCCTCCAATGTGAGGTACAGTGGTCTAACGGCATATTCTGGCGCATTAGGGCCACAACTGGGAATTTTGTCGTATTCCCCGGCCATTACTATCACGTAGAGGTGTGGTCTTGGTAAGTATCTTTCCATCTCCTCCGGTGTTAAACCTCCCAGAGTTGTTTTGAAGAGGATGTTGGAGGGACGAAAGTCCCCATGGCAGAGACCATGGCGGTGCATAAAGTCCATCCCCTTCACGAGTTGATAGCAGAGGCCTTTCAGCAATGGGATGTTGTTCCAATTGTAGGCCCGTGACTGAGTAATTGATGGCCCCATCACGGGCATGACAAGACACAGATGCTCTCCATTCGGGCCGTGTTGTGTGAAAGTTTCGAATGGGGTGACAATGTGGTTGTCGTATGCCTCTCGACCTGACGCACCTTCGAGCAACTCCGGGAGTTTCAATTCAACGAGCTTCTCGGTATGCTTGAAGAGGTTGGCTAGAAGGACCTTAACCGCACAGAATACCTCCGCGGCTCGATCAAAGCAAAGCCACACGATTCCGTATCCACCTTGACCCAGCTTATGCCACACTTGAAAGCGTTCGTCTTCCCCCAGGCAGTCGCCAAGATGGACTGGATGGTGACCGCCTGGTCTGTACTGCTCAAAGTCCTCTAGATAGTCGCAACCGCCGAACTCATGCGTGTGGTATCGTTGCCCTTTCCATTGAAGTGGGAGGAACCCAGTTACAAAGTGCTCGTCATCTTCATCGTCTTCATGGTTGATGAAGTCGTCCATACCATTGTGCCCTTCATCCATCTCCCAGTACTCAGAAGGCTGTCCTTCCTCAGCTAGAGGTGGACCAGGCGGAGGCAGTCCCTGGTCCCATTCAGGCTCGAAATTCTGTCTCGCCGACATAGGCGATGATGATCTTGAGCCCTCTGGGTGCATGATGAGTTATCAAAGGAAGACTTCAAACGGCCTTGTGTCGGCTAATTGCTTGTAGTCGCTTTGTGTGGTGGCTTCGCTGGAGTAGAAGATTTCAATGGGCTACTGAAGTAGACGACCTCCCAAGCGAAGTTGGAGTGAGAGCTGAAGGTGGTGGCTATCCATGATGATACCCTCCGGCACAATGAGCAACCCAAGGGCGAACTCATGTAGACAATGAATCTTTGAAAGATCAGAACAGATTACGAGGGCTGGGCCGTCACTCTTTGTCCAGGGGGCTGCTCCTACAATTAGACACAGTGGGCGCCAGCAGCAGTACAGTGTGGACTGAAAGCAAGCGGCTGCCGGGTCGCCTCGAGCTGTCACAAATCGTATCGATAGAACATTCGATTGATGTGAGCGGGCCAAATCTATTTATGAATTCACTTTCTTTTTTTTTTTTTTTTTTTCTCCGTTGGCAAAGACCAATTGGGGCTCAATCGTGAAGTAGTTATATAGAGCGGGTGCCCGGGTCTTGAGTATGGCTTCGGATGAGAACCAAGAAACGAGGAACTAAAATTGTTCATTTGATATTTTCAAGAGAAGAATAACAGACCTGTTGGCAGGTTTGAGAGCAGGAATAACTATCATCGCTCAAACACAATGCGTCAACAACATAACCATTTCCACCCCTACCCTAGGTACGGGGGGCTACAATTGGCGAAGAAGTATGGCATGGAACGCTACTTTCCAAACAATGGCAAGCACTCACAGCAAAGCCATCACGGTAAGGTAACGCAGACATTCAGACTCATTCAGCAGCAGAGAGCAAGCCAAAACCAGTACAAGCGCACGGCGCCCTTCGTGCCTGCCGGGCTATGGAGGTACAGGCCAGGGATGAAGCTTGGCCGTGGAGTCCCGATGAGTGATGATGAGTTCCGTGCTCTGAGGAAGGGTTCAGGGAGTGGGACATTCGAAGACCCCAAAGTTCTGTACAACACAGATCCTCTCCGTGTTTCGAAAAAGCTGATCGAGCAGTGCGAAGCCCTCGTCAAAACCGAGGCGAAACGCCTTGGAGTAACATGTGTAATTATACGGTGAATTTCAGACCGCACCCTTATCATGGTCCTCGCACATGAGACTTACTGAAAGAATGGCAGTGGTGACCTTCACAACACTACCCGCACGTTCGACCCCTGGAGCAGGCAGGTCGTCATGGTCGAGGACCCCCGAGACCCGCGGAAGATGATGCCCCTCCTGGAGCCTCTCGACGACCACCTGACCGTCTCATTCGGGACGGTCTACGATGACCAGACAATGTTCGGCTGCGACAACATCCAGCTCAACGGCCACATCTTCGTGAACGTGCAGCGTCAGGATGAGGCCGAGAGCTGGCCAAACCAACGGGACTTCGAGAGCGGCCTGATATTCCCGAAGACGCTCTGGAAGATGTCAGACGACTTTTCTGACGGGCTCGCGACGATCACAGGTAAGTTGCCTCCCTGGAAGAGGAGGCACATCCAAGACGGGTATGATGAGTGCAGTGAGGAGTACTGGGAGAGGGGGACGGCGTTGAAGAGAAACCCGTACAACTTCCACCTAAGGAAATAAACAGCAGGCGATCTGGATACGCATGGTTCGGGATTGGGAACACGGTAACCACGATTTATCACGATGATCCAAAGTTTGACGCTGTGCTGAGCTTGCTGGGTTGTTTGGTAAGATGTGACATCTGAAGGATGGCTGTGAGCACCGCTCGCCGATAATGATCAAACAGGGAATATGCCCTACTCTATATAATCTAATAATATCTCTTCTGTTGCTTGGATGTTTATTTCAACCAACCTACCTGTTGGAGACATGTTGCCGACCGGACGGCCGTGATGCCAATCGAATGTTTCAGGATGCTTGCGAATTTTGATGAAGCTATTCACACCGCTGAGCGTCCCTGAACTTTTCTTGTTTGGGTTTAAAACGATCACGTTTATTTAAAACTATGGTGGTACACCAGGACGCATGTCCAGCCTTGCCAATTTCTCCAAAATGTGACACACTCACGATCAAACGGCAAGCATGAAGTGAAGCCGCACACCGTTTCCTGCTGAAACGCCGCGAGCTGCCAATGGGACAGAAGTTTGGAAGAAAAGAATTAGATTAACATGAACGGCTTGCGAAGTACAGACTGGAGGAGAGATCTGAGTATCCAGGCAAAGAATGTAATTCATTTTCTGACGTACTCGGGCACTCTGATCAGTTCAAGTGTTGCGTTCTCCTCACCTCCTTTCATTATTTGAACCTTTGTCTTGTTTAAGCCTAGTCATAAGTTTCACCCACTGGCAGACTCGAGAATGCCAAGTCAGCTAAATTGTCATGGAGCGGGATTGCGCCAAGGACTCCTGAAAGGACGAATATTGTAATACCGAACGGAGCAAATGTAGATTTTCACCGTTGGCGCTGTAACACGAATGGTCGAATTTAGCCATGAACGTGTTCAACGAAAACGCCGGACCGCGCACTGCCTTTGTTGTCACACGCCCTGCCGCTTCCACCGCCCAAAAGGGACATTCCTGGCCTCCAGACAAAGCACATCGACTACAAGCGACCGCTTCAAGCGAACAAAGCAGAAGCGTCCCCGTCTCTGTGACCGTATGGGTCGCCTATTCCAGGCAATCAGGGAATTCGCCGCGGGCCCTTGGTTATTGAGAAAGAGAAAAGAAAACGACCTTTACCAAGAAGTCGACCCCGACATACCAACGCACCAGCCCAGGCGAGCAAAAAGAAGCGTCAAGCCCCCATGAGCTGGGTAAGACCAAACATCGACTACATCCAGTCCCGGGCGTACGAGGAGCTGCACCCGACGGGATACGGCGGGTCGGCGGAGAAGCCGAACGTAAGTCTCTCCCACCCTCTCTCCCCACATACTCCTCCGGACATCGTTGCTGCTGCTGCTGCTGCTACCGCAGCTCACCCCACATCATCAACATCTCCCCACTGATCAAGACAATGACCGGAACTTACACACGCGCATAGATCTACTGGGCCTTCGAACCCGGTGACGTCCCCCCCGCGGTGCGAAGCGCAGTTGAGGCCGCCGTGCGGGAGCAGACGGTCAAGTACACCCTCACGAGCGCCATCATCCGATACGTGTTCCTCCTGGTAGAACCACGCCAGGATCGTCACAACTTCACTGTACTGACTGACGTCCTTCCTTTTACCCCGCCTCAGCCTCGAGACACTACCAGGCTCGTACACCCCCGCACACCCGTCCAATAGAACGACCAGCAGCAGCAGCCCGTGGGCCACTTCGGGGTATACCTCAGGACCAGCCCGGCAGACACGGAGCTCAAGGTAAGCACATCCGGGACGGGAAAAACCACCCCCAAGACGCCAAACAAATGGCACGGTGCCTCAAATACCCAGAAAGCGTGTCGACAAAGCCCACCCAGCAAAATACTAAAAGCTGACGCATAATCTCTCTCTCTTCGTCGCCTGCAGAACTACCTCCCCACGGACCTGGGCCAAACCGCCACACCCGCGACAGGGCCCAACCCGGCGGCGGGTGTTGGCTCGAGCGAAGCAGGGGGAGGGGGTGGGTCACGCACAGCCTCTGCAGGCGAGACCCAGGACAAGGCGGAGGAGGAGCGGTCCTCCAAAAAGGGCAAGAGGCTCTCGCGGCTGGCGGGCAACCTGGGCGGGTTCATGCGTCCGAAGTGGCGAGTGCCTGCCGGTCCGTCCGTCCGTCTAGTTATAAGGCCGGACGCAATAGATGTGCAATGGTCCGCGACATTAAAAATGTTAGCATGGCGCTAAAGAGAGGAAGAAGCGTGTGCTGGCTAGGGCAGGTGTTACAGCCACGTGTGAATGCAAATGCTCCACGCTATTAACTTCGTGCGAACATTTAAAATTCCTGACTATTGCACGCTGGGGGGTAGAGGGCGGGGGGTGGGAGCCGGTCCAATCTATGCTCCAGGTACATTCACAGAAGAGGGAACATGGGAGATTTTGAAATGCCAATAAAAAGATTATTTTTCTTGCTCCTCTCCGGGTCCAATGGGAGCAACGTAGACAACCTTTTCGCCTTGCTGCCTATGACTAGGAAAGAAAAGAAAAAGAAAAAGGAAAAGGAAAAAAAGCAAAGGAGGTCATCTAGTGGACGCGTGGGGGCATCGGTGATTGGCAGGCCTCTCGTCAACCGCGATTCCCGTCTCCAGAATTGTGTCTGCTTGTCGTGCTTCTGCAGCCAACTGAATATCTCTGTGCCTCCAAAACCACATATATCCCAACTCGATGTTCCCTGCAAGTGACATAAATGAGATGCGTAGTATCGCAGGACTGGGTGTTTGATACCACATGATTGCCGCCAGGGGGGGGGGGAACACAGGATTTGTGGTGAGTGTGAATGATGGAGGGAATGCCAACAAGTCGGGAACCGATTACCACATAGTGCATGCAGGAAGCCGTATATGGCAGAGGGTGGCCATGCTGCTCAAAAGGCAGAAATCGACAAATGTGTGAAGAGCATTACTCCAGATGCGGCCGCTTCAGCGATTAACTTGACCATTGGAAATGATGCCGCCGACCGGCCAAACGTTTCCCTTGGCACATGTGCACATGATGCTGCAAATACTGTCTCTCTGTGCGACGACGCATCGAAAAGACGTGAAATCAGCCCCTCGTCCTCGCAGGGCCTAGTCGAGGGGCTTATCGAGGGTAATGTGCCAGATTCGTCCACGACAGCTGAACTCAAGACCGTCAAAAAGAGTCCCGGTAGCGTCGTACCTAGACATGAACGTGGGACCGAGGCATCTTGGGGACAATCTTGCGGCCCAGGATTTCGCTGAGCTTATCAGTCATAGTCTTCAGAATATTGTCCTGGCGGACCTGTGTCCAGTCGTCGTGGACCCAAGCCTGGGTGTTCGGGTCGTAGCAGTGGTGGGTGAACTCATCCTTTGAAAATTTGATGACCTTGAGTATGGAGTCAACACCAAGGCGCTGGACCAGCGCCCTGAGGAAGGGATAGCAGTCAGCGTAGAGCTTCTTGGCGAGCATATTGCCACCTCTGACGTCTCGGGGGAGTCCTGAGCTGAAGGGCAGGCTTGTGCGGACCTTGCAGTCGAGGCGGAGGTTCTGGAGGGAGGTGGCGTCTCGCAGAAGCACGAAGGCTGGAAGGGCCTTGGCGCTGCTCCAACCCTTGGGCAAAATTGTGACATCCTTCAGAGTGGAAAGGGTTTGCGGGCGCAACATGAGGAGCAAAGCGTGCAAGCTGGAAAGGTTGTGGAAGATGAAGGGCTGGCTCCACAAGATAGAGGCAGCCTCTTCGTGGACCGCCTTGGAGGCAACGAGAAGGTTGGTACAAAGGCTGTACCTGGTCATGGTATGCGTGGGCTCAGCAATCCTAGACCATTTGCCCCCAATGTAGCACTTGGGAGGCCACGCGAGACCACCGGTATTGGCGAAGGGGCGCACATGGACGGCGACGCTCTCGATACCGGTGGTATCCGTGTAGGCTCGAATGTTGACGCCGTGGGGGTCAACGAGGGCTTCGGTGTAGACCATACGACGAAGCTCAAGGGGCAAGTCCCTGGCAATTGTTAGTGAAGCTGGGGCGCGAGAAGGAGTCAAGAACGAGTACTGCTTACATGAGTCGGAAGGGCTTGAAAGGGCGTGGCTTCTGGGGCTTCTTGGGCTTCGCAAGGGGCTTGCGCTTGCGCTATTCAAGGTCAACAAGTTGTGAGAGGCTGATGGAAGAGTGGTGCACACACCAACCTTCTTGACCTTGCGGGAGCCAAAGGTGGCGTCGTCGAACTCACTGTCGTAGTCGTTGGCGTCGGCGTCGGGGGTGACGGCAGCGGAGGAACTGGCGGCGACAGGAGATGGAGCATCCTCGCCAAGCTCCTCAGAAACGTTGCCGTCGTCCTCGAGGTCGAGATCTCCGTCGACGGTCAGGTCGATCTCGTAGTTGATCTTGGCCCTCTTGCGCTTGGGGTAGCGGGGCTGGGCATCATTGGAGGCCATGATGGCTTGTCGTGTCGAGTTGTTGGAGTTGTTTTGTGTCAGAGATGAGACCTCGGGCGAAATTCATCGAGGACGAGACCCGAGTCGCTGTGGGCTGGCTGGGGCGAGTCGGTGCAGAATGCAGAATGCTGTCGCGCCACCGTCCACCAGTCTAGGGTCAGGTGACAGTGTTTGGTGTCTGTGGCGCGAACTTGTGAACCTGGGGTCGAACGTGGTCAGAGTTGTGCCAGAGGTTGGGTTGGGGTCGACTGAGAGAGGGTGATGACGAGAAGGAAAGCTGGTCAAGGCGAACAGGAAGTACGGGAGGACGAGACGACGAGACGACGAGACAGTCAATCGAGTCCAGCCATAGCCTCTGTGACGTAGCACGACCCTTTGAGTCGGCTCGAGGAAGGTGCGAATGGTGGTCGAGTAGAGGCAGAGATGCAACCTCACGCAACAAAAGTACGTACCAAAGGCGTCGAGGGCTGCTAGTAAGAGAACCAAGTGGGTCCACCTTCTTGTTGCCTGAGCCCAAAACTCCAAGTCTGGCAGGAGACGGTCGGATCAAGAGACGTGCCGAGTCGCTGCTTTCTGTGGATGCGACCTGCAAAAGCGTGGTGGCTGTCGGACGAACAGACAGCGTTGGCTCGTCCTCTCCACCTAGACCCGCCCTCAATATCCCTTCTCGAAGCACCACCACAGGTCCAGCCTTGGGCATCCTGGAGGAGACTCATGATGATTGATAGACCTGTACCCCATTACTGATCTTGTCCTCCCCCTCCAGCGCCAGGCTTCGTCGACAGCTCGCTCACGATGCTGCGCATGACCACAGGTGCCCCGTTGTACTCGACGATATCCAGACGATCGCATCATTCAGCCACGATGTCCTCCTTCCGACATGTCGATCTCTCGGCGCATCTGATCTTCACGCCCCATATGGCAGGCCGTCGTGGTCGCTCTCGATCACCACGTTCTCCAGCACCCGGACCTCCTGCGCATCCAGGCTGAGAGGCTCTTCGATCAGCTGTGTCCCGCCGTCGACTGTGTCGTGCCTCGTCGCCAGGCGTGACAGCTGCGTCGACATTCCTGTCCTTTGCGTCCCCGTGCTGCCAGACTTGGTCGTCACTGACATGCTGTTGACGTCCAGGTCCACTGGCCACTTCCACCACCTGTCCGTATTATAAGGCAGCGGTGCCTTCTCGTCACTGATTTCCACTGCGTTGGAAGGCTGCCTCGCCTCTTTGTCCCGCTGTTTCGTCGGGTCTCCCTTGATCCTGGAGAGCGTCTTTGACACCGCCTGTCCGAAACGTCGGAGCAACGGGCGCATCGCCATCAGGCTCACAACCATGACCGATATGCACATCTCGACTGTGGTCCACACGGATAGCGAAATGTCGTTGGTCAGGAAGATCATGAACATGAACCTGCCGGTGCTGACAAGTATCGTGAAGAACCCGAGCGCGAAAATCAAGCCGAGTCCGATTTTCTCCCTGAAATGGGTGAACTTGAGGCTGTTCAGGATGGGGAAGGGGAAGATGAACACTATGGTGCTTTGTCAGACACGGTGGACGATACCTCGAACGACACTCCACTTACGCAAGAGCTCTCCGACAATATTCAACGTCCACGTCACCTTCTGAAGGTGGGCACTCGTAAAGGACGAACATTGGTGAGGATTAAGCCTGTGCCTGTCAGTCCTTTCCGCACGACACTCGCGGTCGCCGCAGACTCACCAATTGACAGACACGTATTTGCCGCACCAGAACGTATCCGCAAATATGGCCGTCAAAAACCCGAGCACAAGATACGCCGCGATCAATGCCAGAAAGACACGCATCCTTGGCTCCGTCACCGGTACCATCGTAGCATAGCTCATCATCAGGCTGAACTTTGGGAAGTAAAGGCCGGCGTCGAAGAAGAATTTGGTCGAGAACCGAATCTGTCATCACTGGTCAGCATGCATCAAGCAATGCGGCAGGTGTTGGCAGCTGCCAGCTCCTTCATCCCGGTGGGTGTCCGTCACTGACTTTGCCCAGATACTGCGTAACATTCTTGTACTCCAGCAAACCGTCGACCTTCCATATGAGGGTGTCGCACATGGTATTGCCGATGGTGCAGACGAACGCCACCACCAAGAGCACATCCGAGACCCATGCCTGGTACTGCCGGAGGGAGAAGCGGACCCAGAAGCGTGCGACGAGGAACACAAAAGCCAAGGCGATGAACACCCACTCCATCGCCTGCCGAGACCACTCGACGTCAGTTGTCAGCTCTGCCAATGGGGAACAATGAACAAGACTTACCACCGTCTCGGTTGGCGTCAGCATGGGAACGAACTCGAGGTTCTGCACCTCGGGTCACGCTGGCTTCTGCTGTAGACTAATGCACGACTTTGCGAGGCATCTCGCTAAGATACTGGTGGGTGAACTGGGTTGAATGAAGAGTAGTTCGTCCTGAGTAGGTAAAGGTGCAGAAAACAACCGACAGGCACAGGATCGCGACAGACAACCCGGCAAACTTTGGCCAGACCGACAGACCGTCCGCTAATCTGCGATCCCTGGGGTGTCACCTCGAGTACGAATACCCATGTGCATACTTCCAGAGACTCTTTTCCGTCAAGTCAAATAGCCGCATCTCTAGGTCCCCATCCGTCGGCCTCACGCCGGCAAATCTTCGACGCACGTACCCAAGAGACAAGTAAGTGCCTTGGCATGCCGAGGAGCGTTCCGCTGGAAATAAGGTTGGCCGTACTCCTCCCAGACCCACAACAACTGTCACCTTGGCATGGGAGCACCCGTTTCGGCTGGGTGAGAATCCTCAGTAGAGCCCGGATATGGTTCCACAGCCCAACGTATTGATACCAGCACGCCAGCAAACCCTCCGCAGCCAACCACCGCAATGTCACCTGAGGTGCCTTCAAGCAATATCTGCCACTGCCATGCGTTGCATACATTATTACATTCAGCCCAGGGCTTGAAACAAACCAAAGCCTGATCACCACCAGCGACTCATTCTTTTATCCGAACCCGGACGGAAACATGAGCATCTTCACTCGAGGTGTGGCCTTGCCAGTTGTCGCTCCGATCAGCCGCTCGGATGGGACCAACTCCGGCGAACGCCACAACGTGCACGACTAATAACCGGTGTGTACGGGATTCGCCTCAAACAGTCCCCCACGGCTTGTTCTCTCAGTCCGCTCCTGCCACTCGTCTTACTACGTGCCTCAACCTTAAAATGACTCGGAGCCTCCCGCGATGGCCGTGAGCACCCGGCGCCTGCATACCAGGGTCTGTCGATAACGCCAACGGGCAGGGACGCGGCCTCGTGGATTGCTTGCGTCACTTGATAAAGAATGAGTTCATTTGGTTATATGTTTGAGATTCATCGGCTATGAATGCTCTCGGGCAAGCACCGAGGGGGCGCCCCCAACATTCGTTTCGTATTTTCTCAATGGAAAGCTTCAGCGCTGCGGAGAGACGCGTCCTTGGCTGTTTGTTTATCCTTTGCCTCGCTCTCGGATCTAAGCCTTGCAGCAGATGCTTTCAGCAGCAGCAGCAGGCGATCGCCCAGATGCAGATGAGGCTTATTCAGTGTCTCTGCCGCCCGGAAACGACTGGGATTGGGTCTGCTGACCTGATAGCTTTTGCGGGTGCAGCGATCATCGCCACCACGTGTGTCGTAGGGCAGGAGGGACAGTGACTTACCTATAAGAGGCTGTTGGGCATGAAGATCGCTTGGCCTGGCGGTACGGTTGAATCATGACTTGGATGATTAGGTGTGCATGTTCCGTCGGGCATTTTTAATGGGGTCGTATTCGTGGTGTCGCATTACTGAGGGTTTTCGATCCAAGGCAAGAGGAGTGAACGGCGTGCCTTTTGGGGAGTTGCTCAAGCGCTGGGTATCTTGCTCATAGGATTGGTATATGATCTAGTGCTGCTCGCTCCAACTATTTACAAGCAGAGAATCTTTTTTCCTCGTCCTTGATGCGGAATTTTATTTCTGGCCGATCACGGTGGTGCGCCCGCCGCCGTCTGGGTCGGGACCTTGTTCGATATCAGCCACCGCGCCCCGCCGCACTCGCTCGATATGTGACAGCTCAACCACTTCGTTGACGCTAACAGTTCACTGGCGGACCCACGGCGCGCTCCACGTCCCTCTCCTCTCGTCCTGGACTCCCGGAAGGAACAAGCACCTGTCCGCCGCCTTCCCCAGCCACCGCCGCCGCCGTCCCCAAAACCGACGACCGCTGCTGCGCGCCAACATCGTCCCCCGCCTGTGACCTCCGGGACCACCGCCGCCCCGTCACCGTGGCGCTAGTGGAGCTCGTGCGCCCGCCGGTCGTGCTGGACCACCACGACTCGGCGAGCCCGATGGCGCGGAGCTTGAGGCTCCAGAAGCCGGCGCCGGGGTGGGCGCCGTCACCATCGTCACCGTCACCCTCGCCGTGTACCTCTTGCGGTCCGTGGCGGTGGCGTCCGGGGTTGTACTGGCCCCGGCGGTGGGGCGAGGGAACGATTCCGGGCATGAGCTTGGAAAGTCCGGCGCGGGTCCGGTCGTAGAGGGGGTGCAGGACGGGGATGCAGGCTGCTACTATTGTTACTGTTGCTTCTGTGCTGTGTTTTGTTGCGGTTGTATTAGTTGGTGTTGTTCAACGTGGGAGTATAATACTGGATGGAGGATATTTGAAGGGGGGGGGGGTGTGTGTAACTCCTACATCGTCCAGATCGTCAGGCGTGGTGTCGTCCCTTTTCGGAAAATAACAACAATTAGTGCTTGGTCTTCACAGCCCCATGTGGGGTACCGGCCGCGGCATAAGTGTTTTGGATCAGCCTAATACATACATGTGAAGTCCTCGTTCGCCAGGACGTGGAGGTACGATATCTTGAGGCATGCCACGGCCGTCGCGCCGATCCCTAGCCCGAGCACAAGGCTCAGCCCGATCTTCTTTATGATGCTGAAGCCCATCTTGCGGAACACCAGGGCCGGGTAGATGGCCAGGTAGCAGTCGACGCAAGCGGAGTAGGCTGCCCATTCATTAATTTTTAGAATGTGATGTGCTCGACAAAAATAGGGTGGATGTGCAATCATCTAACTTGAGCGGTGTGACGGGGAGACACACTCACTTGACGTGAAGTAGCACAGGTCCAGGTATATCTCCGCGCTGACGCACCTCACCGCGGGAACCCTCGCGTCCCACGAGGCCGCGAGAGGCTGGCACTGGAACGTGGACAGCGCGGATATCATGATATAATTTGCAACGCCCACACACACCACGATCAACATGATGGTCCTGGTCCAGACGTCCGGCGTGAAGATACGGATGATGAGCCCCGCGACGGCGACTTTCGGCACCGTGATGGCCAGGAGTGCCGGCCACACCGACACGAGGTAGTAGAACCTCGCGTTGGCTTTCTGGTCGGCCGTCAGTGTCGCGACGTGTTTGCCCATGCCGCTGTCGACTGCCAGGATGGTGAGGATGCACCCGGCCCACAGGAAGAGCTGGGAAGAGTAGGTATCATGTTAGCATGTTTAGCGGCATTGTCTGGGGGTGGGGGAAGGATCCGCCCGGGTGTGGTCGGGACATGTCAACTAGGGATGTGTGAACATTGGGTATGGGTAACAGAAGTTCAAGACCCATAGTAGAGTAATAGAACTAAGTGATAAGAGATGCGTTTGCCAGTGAGTGTGTCGAGCTTACCAGCGAGAGCACAATCACGACGTCCTCGCGCCGGGTGCGGTTCATGACTATGGTGCTGCAGTACACGCGGGCCGCGGTGAAGGCGGTCGCGCTGACCAGGGCGGCCGCGACGCTGCCGCGCATCAGCGGGCCCTGGCCGTCGCCGTTGTCGTCCATTCGTTTTCTAGCGCTGGGCGGTGGTGGTCGAAGGCCCCGGCATGGTGCGGCTGGTCGTCGGATGGCGCTTCGGGCCGCCGCTCGGTAGGCGGGGCATGGTACGGGTGGGTGTATACAGTTTTAGCAGGGCCTGCCTTGCGGTAGTGGTGGTTTAGGCGCCCGGGAATAAAACTAAGTACCGTGTTTGTTTTGTGTTGTCTGCGTGGAAAGGCAACTGAGTTTCCCAGCGCGAGGCTGATGGATGGATATTGGGGGCGGAATGTGGCAATAGAGGTTCGATCGAGATGCTGTGTTGCTGCCAGTGTCTATCCCCCTGCGGTCGTGGAACGGAACGATTAGAGAAGAACAATTATTTGGGTGGCTGCCCATCTGGCAAAATTTCTGGACCCTTTCTTGCATGAATCTTTGGCCCGGAATGAGCTCGGGTAACATTCGGACGAGGACGTGCTGTCTTGTTCTCGAGTCAGGGTCTTGGGGTATGCGGATCCGCCTCTGTTGGAACCATATCATGGTTCATCATCGCCCGAGATTATGGTATGGCTAGGCAGCTACGTAATGTTCAGATGTATCTGCAGCCACGGAATACGTTGAGGCACGGCACGGAGTTACTACTATCACATTGGCAAGAATAGAACCTGTTCTTCCATGCTTCCAGCGAGCTTCTACCCCTCTCGGCCTCGCACAAGTCACCGTGTTGACGAGCTTGCTCCGATATTTGCAGCCAGTCAAGGGAATTTGGATCGGGTCAAGTCCCCGGCATGGCAGCGTTGGAATGGCCCCGTGCGCAGAAGGATGCTCGCCAATCCGGTGCATTCTCATTTATTAAGCCTTGCGAGATCCTTGTTGGATGCCGGGATGCCCAACTCACCATGCTATTTGTCCCGTTGTCCCCGTCCGTAAGTCACCCTTCCGCCCGGCGGCCTGTCCAGGCGGATCAGTGTCAAGCTTGATGGCGCTGGAGATTATCTACCCGCGGCCTGATACTAAGACTTTTGGCTTGAAGTGGCTGAATACGTTCTGTTGAAATCAATGTATCATAAGATCAACTACTTATAAAACATACCTATTATCTCGTCCCACTAGGACACTTCTTGTTGTTCCAGCTTAGCAGAGGAACTCAAAGAATACAAATAGTCTTATATGCAGGCGGATTAGTTACACTCGATGGGAGTCTATGAGCGCCGATGGCTCTATTTCTCGCGGGTCAGGCCTGGGGGTCCGGCTGAGGCTCCGGAGTGACAAGGTCGATGACCTCCCTTGGCTCAACGCCTTCGTGGTCGCCGTTGAGAGGTGGTGGGGAAGACTCCTCCCGTGTCTGCCTCTGCCCCGGCGTGAGCTTGACCACCCGGGCCGGACGTCCTCTGGGCTCGTTGATTAGATACCGTGCCCTGGCATCGCAGCCGGCCTGGAACACCAAGTGGGCCTCCTGCCGGCGAGCAGCTATAATGAAGTGAGGCACTGGACGCCGAACGCGACCCTCCGAATCTCGCAAGTTCACGTGGGCCAGCGTCCCGGTTGTCGGAATCCCTCCTCACCGGCCGGGAGCACGCGAAGGTTCCTCGAGACGGTCTGAGACTCTGACTCGTGAGGCATCGCGCAGCCCACGCTCTCGGTGAATCGCTTCTGGTCGGCGCTGCATGTGAAGACATTGAGGGGGATATTCTCCCTCACTACGGCCCTGGTCGTCATTCTCTGCAAAGAGCTCTCCACGGACTCGGTCTGGTGGTAAATGACCCGGGGGCCCTAGGTGTTCAGTCCCCTTTGCTCCGTCTGGGTTGCTCGGAATCGGTACTCTCCCTCGGGCAGATGCCGAGCCGAGATTCTGTGCTTTGCCTCAATGAGGGATTCTCTCGAGTCCACGTCCTACTGTTCGACCCCGCCAACCTCTAGCCCCAGGCGTCCAGTGTAACACTCCATCACCCAGATATCAAGCCCAGGGAAGAATACGACGTCGTTTCAATACGGTACCCATATTGGCACAGCGAGGATCCAAGACTCCATTCGTTGTTTAGTCTGAGAAATAAACGATATGAAACACCGTGCCTCGCTACCAGGGCGCCAGCAATTGTTCAACAAGTGTGAGACTGTCCGGTCCGAACGGTGCTCATGGATTTGTCCAGGGGCTCGTCTATTATCTTGACACTCGGCGGCATTTGTCAGGCCGGTTGAAAGAGTTGGTCCTTGACTACGCCACAATCACCATCTTACCCAAGTACCGCAGACTGGCGCACAAAGGCTTTCTGACATGGGGCCAGCGGCAAATATCACACGAGAACTGATTCCACAGCCCCAGAATAGGCCGGTTCTACCGGATGGTGTCCCACAGGACGCTAACACACGGGGCGTTGCCATAGAAGATATTTCCCACCGGATAGACGAGGCTATACCACTCGAGAGGTCATCCGTGGGGGTGCGTTATTAGGCGTTGTCCACGCGAGGCTACGTCAGTAGACATAAGCACAGAGACAAAATAAAAAGAAACGTATACTTTCGAGGGAACAAATCAGCCTTTTCAGCCTTCTTTTACGGCTATCACAGCAAACTCTCCAGCTCGTCAACAATTCCATCCCGAGTATCCATCTCCCCACGTCGGATGTAAAGTGACCCCAGCTCGTTCCTGGTCTCGCGGATTCTCTTGAGGTAGGCTATCAGCACCTCCTTGTTTCCGGGGAGAAGAGCCCTTTTCACCTCGAACTTGGTATCGAGGTCAAAGGAGTGGCAGCTTTGGTATTTGTAGTGTCCCTCGGCCACTAGACACTCCACAAGGTGGATCTTCGCGTTGAGCTCGTTCAGCTCACGTGCCTCCTGGATGGTGTGATTCTGGAGGACTTCGATATTCTTCCGCCTCAGGTACGAACGGGCGGTAGTTCGCTCCATGGCCGGGGGATCGATGCCATGGTTTATGCTGAGGTGGTCGACGACGGAGTCGGGGCGCGTGTTTGTGTTGAGCCGATTGCAGTTCGGCTCAGAGCAGGGGTGGTATGTAAGGGCCCTGCCTAGCTCTTGGTACTGGGCAGGGTGGAATCGCTGCATGTGTCTCTGAAGAGACACTCTGGTCGCCAAGGTGGCATTGCAGACCGTGCAGGCACGGCGGTTGTTGGTGTTGGTGTTGGTGGACATGATTGAGGTCTGTCTAAAGGGACATAGGAGTTAGCAAGTCATCGTGGAGTTGTGTGGTGACGTCAAGATAGACTGATCTGTGAAAAGGAAGAGAGAGAATTGTGAGGAAGTGATGGTAGGGTCCTGTACTGGCTTCTGGGTTGAGAGTTGACTACTGACACTGGCACAGACGGAGGTCAGAAATGGGAGAGAAGACAAGAAAGCAGAGACAGAAGAGAGAAGTTGAGAGACGAAAAGGAAGAGAGTGTGTGTGTATGTGTGCAGAAGGCAGAATAAACGCCCGCGTGATATGCTGCTGGTGGTTCGCGTCCGACTGCGATACACCGCGCCAGTCTCGCGATGGAGGTTGATGTTGTGGATACCAACTTACACCATGGGACGAAAGTAGTCTGGAATAAACGCCAAAAAAGACAATTATATGATGAGCGATTCGATCTGGTCTGCCTGGATTCCGGTCTACCTGTAGTTCTTACTGATTCTTGGAAGCGGATAAGTGTTGTTGCCAACTATTTATACTGTCGGTCCCGACAATTATATGAAAGCTGGTAGACCTCACTCTTCAGTCCCGATTCAGACTGCCCAACCCGCAGCTGTTCCGGATGAGAGTTCGTGATCTGGCAGTTGCGTGACTATAATTATTGAATTGTTTGACTTATAATCCTGAGCTCGGTACACAATTCAGCTCAATGCGCGGTATAACACAACCAGAAAGCTTGCACTGTTTTCTTGGAGGACCCCAGAGAACGATGATCATCAACACACAAGAGGATGAATATGGGAAGAAGATTCAATTCTTTACGAATAAAAAGAGCAAAGGCCCCTGGAGAGAAATCTGCGGAAGAGGAACTCCTAGAAGGTTCTGGACGTACACTGGAGAATTCCTTCTATTCCAGACTGACTCAATTTCCAAGTCTTTCACAGGCAACTTGGCTCCCACCTCTGCTTCTAGCCTCATAATATCAGGACTTCAAGCTCTTGTAGCTTTCAAATAGGCTCACAAGCTAAAACCATTTGATTTACTAAATCTTCCTCTTGCCCGTCAACTGGTCCAGTGCTCAAAGACCTCATTGGTGCAGCTCCCCGTCTTTGCGGCACAAAATCGATTTATCTGGAATTCCACATAATTTCTTGACTCCGTGCTGCAGATTCCGGAGGCATCTACATAAAGAATCTAGGTGCAGGCAAACCAAAGCCCAAGTCGGATGTCCTCAGTGGGATATGTCACCTCCAGAATAAAGATCTCCACTTTACTTCCTCGCCATTCTGTTTCTTAATGAATACTTCAGTAAACAGACACCACTTATTCGGTCGTCGAATAATTCCCAAGTATACGTTCATTTAATCGTAACTCGGGAAATGTTGAAATATGGCCAGACGTTGGTTCCAACAATGACGTGGTCAACATCACCACGCGTCTATCCACTCACCATCTAGTTGATCGCCATTGTCCAATGGTAGTTCGAAGTGCTTCTGATATCAACTCATCTCACATTTGGTGGTTGATCACAGATAATCTATTGTTCTTTACTGAATTTCCCAAATCATCGCTCCGATTTCAGAACTAATTCAAATGGCTCTCCCAAACCAAAACTCATCATAGGCTACATTCTGATTTTGACACTCCATACCATCAAGCCACAACTTCATCTCAGTTGATAGCAAGCTTCTGCCCCAGACCCCGGGCCTGCTGGAGAATCCAGTCTTTGGCCGTAATCTCCTCCTCCTTCTCACCCGGCTCCAGCTTCGGGATCCCGGGCGCCTCCATCCTCTTGAGGACAGCCTTGTCCTCGGGCCGGACAAAGTAGACGATGCTGTACCTGTCAAATTTGCCCTGATCACCCGGAGCGGGCACAACACGGTGCCTCCCCGAGCAGAGCACCCCGCCCGTCCACTTGACCGCCGCGTCGCCCAGGTTCACAATAGCATGGTTCGGCGGCGGGGGCTGCACCCACAGCCACCTCGGCGCCTCGCTCTCCTCGCTTCCCCCGGGGCCGGCCGTGCTCTCCGGGTCAACAACGTTGCCGAAATAACCCCTCGATGGGTCTGACCACACCTGCAGGCCGCCTAGCCAGTTGAACAGTATCGTGATGGTCCCGAAGTCGGTGTGCCCGGGAGTCTGGATCTCGGGTAGCTCGGCCGACTTGCGTGGCGGGCCGTGCGTCATGCGCACGTGGTCGCCCGACTCCTCCGTCAGGCGGTGGTAGCCGTCGAACCCGTCCTTGGGCAGGCCGAGGCGCTCGGCGAGGATGGAGAGAATCTTGAGGCCCGTGCCGTGCGCGTTGCGCATGTACCGCCCGAGGAGGGGCTTGTGGTCCAGGATGAGCTGTGGGTACTCCCACCGGTCTGTGTTGTCGAGGATGCGGTCCTTTGCGATGTTGAGGAAGCCCGCCGTGTCTGGGGTTCCCTTGGCGTCGGTCTTTGTGGCTCCCACCCTCTTGAAACTGGATCGTCGTCAGGTAAAGACTCGGGACAGGAGTGAGATGTCTGACTTACCCGAAGATGTTATCCGTGACTCCGTACTGCTCCTTCAGCTCCTCTGGTAGCTTGAACGCCTTCTCGGCCAGCCTAGCAATGTCATCACAGTCCCGCCCCATAGAGTCGACCTGACTCCCGTTCAGGTCGAGATAAAAGAAGCCCCGCTCTTTGCACGTCTCGAACAGCTTGTCCTCGAGTGCCCTATCGCCTTTCTCCAGCTGAGCGAGTGAGAACGTCTGAAGCTTCACGCTTGGGACGTCCTTGGGGAATGGTGGGTACTTGTCGGGGGTGAACAGCGTGCCGTTGGCATGTGCTCCGTTCGTGGCCATGATTGCGTGTTCTGCTCTTGGATATTGTCGCTAGTTGCTTTCTTGGTTGAGTTCACAGTGAAATGCGAAGATATCGTGATGGGTCGTCAGTTTACTGTGTAACACACATGAAGTCGTTGGCTTACGTGGAAATATATATAGCCGTCCCACAGTCTCTAATCAGATGCGCTGGTGCGCGCGTGGGCCCGAGTGCGGGGAATCCTGCCGAGCCGTCACCCCGGATTCATCTCCCTAGACGTGGAGCTCAATGCCGCTATTGAGTCCCGGCCCCCCAAGCGAAGGGCGACATGCGCAAGCCCGAGGCCGAATTGGCACCCGCACCGCCGTCATTTTCGCACTTAACTTGCCTGATCAAGTAATGTACGGAAACCTTGACCGTTTAGTGTTTGCCAATGAGCTGCCACGCTTGCCAAACAAACTCTGTTTGTTTGCTGTCTCCCGAGGCAGGGCAGCACCTCATGCTTTATTTTGGTGGGACATTCGGTGCGCACAATCGGCAACAGATGGGGCAAGTTGTGGCACGAGGTGGAATATCTGAACCGTGGATCTGCACCGGCTAGTAGCTAGGGCTGTTTTCGTCTCACACGTCAGCCCCCGTTTGACACTAACGTACTTCGTGTGGAATCAATTCCCCGGCTCCCTCGACTCGCGAGACAATGCGCGTTGCGGACTTTCCTATTTGGGATGACCTCGTAGAACATCATCTCTCGCGCCATTTTGTCTCTGCTTGCCATCGCCACCATGGCTTAGCCCAATCGCACATCCTGCTACAGCTAATGAGCTTGCCTAGCTGCGTAGCCGGCTCTCGTGTACATCTAGAGGTAGTGGCAAGAACAAAGCCTGTAAGGTCTGGATCGATGAGAACTCCTGGAGGTCAAAGATTGACGCGAATAAGTGGCAAAATTGCCATCCCCGTGTAGTTGCACTCTAAAGTAAATTATCAACATTCCTTGTTCATCACCCAGTCCAATTCAGGCGCCAAATCTAATCTATTATGATATGCCAAAAGGATGACTTGACATACACAAAACTTAAGTGGAAAGAATAAATTTAGAACATTGTTTAGACCAATAGTAGCGGACCCAACGGTCACAGGTGAAAGCGACATCTTGAAAATGGATCTACCAGAACTGGTAACAAGTAGCGCTGAGCCAAAGAATGCACTTTCTCCCGAATGAGTTGTAGAAGCTCAATGCCAAAAGGTAGAGCGAGCGAGGTTGCCTACAATACCGTAGGCGCGGCATTTTGAAAGCCTCTGCGGAGCCAGCGGGACTTTATTTTCCTGCCAATTACGCGGTACAAATCTCTTTTCGAACAGAACAGTTTATTTTGGTGACAAAATCTCATGCTTCCCCTGCCTCGCCAGGCTCGCATCGGATTGTATTCAGACGCCTACCCAGGTGAATCTATTTGCAACCCAGGCCAGTTCGGGAGCCAAACCCTCCACTGAAAATGATGCAACATACTTAGGTACCCTTGTCGGGCATCCCAAGCTTGGGAATATCCGACGAATGGGTGGACGCAATCGTCCACTTGGCGTTTATGGGAGCTGTCGAATTGATGAATTATACACTCAGTAATGTACCTGGGTCGTCTTCTAGATGCAGATACCATCAAATTGGGCCTACCAGCCGGGATGCGGAGACCTTGAGATGTTGTTCCGCTGTTTATGGACCATGAAATAACACGTCTAGTCAGTGTTGGATACCGTATAGTTGTTAGCGAGCTTAGTGGTTCCTAACTGAACTCTTGTGACCGACTGTCTATGCTTCGAGTCTCTACATCTCACTGCCACGGTTACTGGCTAGACCAGAGATCGACCCAGTTAGAATTTCATTTTCCTACAAGTGCATACATGCGGTCATATGCTGTTTGCTATGTGTTGGCGGGCCGAGCACAAAAGATATATCATGAGCCGTAACCAAAGCCGGACAAACATTCATGTTGGGTTGGCTACGTATCGTTGAAACCTCCGAATGGCTACTAGCTACTCCAGGACCAATTTGCAATATAAACCACCTCCCATCTCATAAGTAATATTAAACAGGCTGATGAGTGGCCATTCGAATACATCGGTCCAATCCCTTTGTGTACCTGCTGTTTGTTAAAGCGACGGGTTGTGAAACTGTGATTGAAATTGGTTGCGTAGCTGCACAGGCAAAGAGTCAGACAGACCAAAAGGAAAAATAAAAGGAAAAGAACGGTGAAAAAGAGGGCAGGCTGTTGAAGGTGAGCATGAAAACAAAATAACGACCTGTATTTCATTTTGAAAGCGATTGACCCGCGGATACCCTATTTTATCCTACAGCCAAACGAACCTCATCACCTACTCCGCCTGAGATCCACCATATTCAGTTGTATTGATTGGAGAACTTTTGCTAACTAGCAGTCCAGGCATGTATACATATGGAAAAGAGCACTTTTGAAGTTCCTGAGCATAGAAATCAGTGTTACACTTGTTGTGGTCATAAGGGAGTCTTGACAATAACCAAGCTTGCTTGGTACTAGCCCTTCTCGAATCCAACTACCCAGACATTACCGGACCTTCACCGACACTTTTGATCTCTACGACGTTGTACGGATTTGGATAAGTAGTAGTACCTACTGAAAAAAGACGTCAGGCAAGATATGATAACTTTGAGTATTTTCTGCCCTCGCAGGGCTGGTACTTGGAAACCCACTTACACGTGACTCCTTCGTGTCTCGTGCGACTTTCGTTCGGCATCCGTATGTCGTCTAGACCTTTTTTAGTGTCGAAACGAACATTAAAGCGTTTATTTGAATACTTACAGTTGAGAATAATGAACGCCGGTATTGTTTTCATTTCGCTAGACGCAAAGAAGCGACCTGGGCATGCGTGTCTGCACACGCAAAGCACCAGAATTAGCCATGGGGTCAAGCCCAAAGTGAAGAGACCGGCATCTCAAGGTATCGGAAACGTTTCGTATAGAACAAGATTAATTGAGCTCTTGTGCCCGGATCCGGGCTCATAAGTCTGGACCAAAGCCCCTGAAGAAAGATAAGGGGGGAGCAGGTATGTGAGGTGAATAAGGGTACAGCATCTCTGAAGCTACTTACCGGCCAAAATCAAAGCCCATGCTCTCTTTGGGCACTGAAATGAATTGGTACTGTTCGTTGGTCTCATAACCAATAGCATCAGGGACATCCGCTGTCCTCAGGTTGAAAAACCGGTGGGGATCAAACCGGTAAATCGAAGACATAGAAATTACTAAGACTGTGTCACATTTTGCAACCCTGGGCTGGAAGGTCTCAACTCCGGATTTGGGCACAGTCGTGGGTCTTTCATCATTGTGCCATATGATGCTTCGATGGTGGAACCCGCTGGGATGACCGTGCCATCCGCAAGCCTAACTGGACGGCGCACGGTGCGAACAAATCTCTCTGTAGACGTTAGTGATAATGCGGCGAGGATTCACAATGAAGTAAATCCATACGCTGGGCAACAGGATTCATCCTTCGGGTTTCTCTCATAACACTATCCAGAAGCTTCATCCGGAACAACTCGTCGGCACTATTAATAGAAGCCCCCTGACCTCGCTGGAGCACACAAGTTATCTCCTTCCTCAACTCGAGTATTAGTTCTGGTTGAATAGCGAGCTCGCAGATGATGTCAGCAACAGAAACCGTTGTTGTGTGAATGAAAGCCATTCTGAGAGTCAGTTGCAATTGGGCCAAGTCTTCGTCTGCCAAGTCATACTGGTGTGCCTTGTTGATGATCCACTGTAAAAGGTCATCTGGCACGTTTGCCCTGCTCATCAATTTTGCCTTCCTCTGCCTAATGATGGGCAAAAGGATCTCGTTTGCCTTGTCCCTGTGCTGCCAAATCGTATGTATTTCGGGAATAAAAAGCCGTGCTGCTGCCACTGGCCTCAGCCAGGAATGCCATTGCTTGAGCTTGCCGACGCCTGTGGATGTGAGTGGTAAAAAGCTTCTGTCACAGTACTTGGGGAGGTGCGACTATTCACTTACCACGCGCCATGTCCGTGGTGAAGTTGATGCTACAATGAAGCCACTCCTCTAGCATGCAGAGATCCGGACCCAGGAAGATGCTACCCGAAACGATGGCCACTATTCTCAATAGGTGCTTGTAAACAACTATAGCCGTCTAATCCTTGCAGACACCCAGCTCCGAACATACAGTTTTCTCTACCTCCTGGCTCAGTCTTTGGTTGATGAGATCTATCATGGTCAGCACAAGGCACCTGTAGCCGTGAAAGAAGGGTAAAGGTCCATTGGATAACTTAGCATTACAAGGGTTATTCGACTTACTCGGATTAATTGTCAAGTCGGAACGGATGATATGAATGAGAAAGTCGGTATTTGGGATTTTCCCTGTGTATTTGGGCTCATGATTTCCTTCCAAGGAATCTGAGTTGTTGACTGTGTCGTCCGGGAGAAGCCTGAGCTCGTCCAGAGCTGCGGCTGGAACCACAATATGTTCCCCCTGTCGCCCGATGGATTGTATGTTAGTGATAGACATTACTGAAGTGCCAGCTGTCGTACCATCAAATGTTGTGATTCAGTAGGGCTTATCTTGGAATCTACGGTAGCCCTCCATGTATATATGCCTAGCATCTGTGTTGTAGGCTTTCCTGCACCGGGCTGCATTCCCAAAATCCTCCCCAACTAATGGTAACTCTGGTCGCCCATTCAATCCAATTCCACAGTTGTGCGACCAGCACTGTTGCAAAGATACAACCCAAGCAAGAAGCAGTATTGACAAGACTGCTGTGAAAGGTCTTGGTGAATTCTGTTACGTGAGAAGGAATAATTTCCTCCATGATCTATGCAGTCCTCTTTCGTAGAGTTATTCAATCGGTGTACGGTCTTCGTTACCGGGCCGTTTACAACGCCCCACTGCACCTGGGCTGTGATGGCAGAGTTGTTAAATTAGGAATATACCGTATTCCTAATTGCCATCGAAAATACATATCGGCGTATTGACTTCTTGACTACAAGCTCCAGATGGTGTAAAAGTTATTGTTTCTCCCTATTGGCGTGAGTCAGGTGCGCCAATAGTGTAACTGGCTCGCATATACCACAAGGAAATCTGGTCTGGAAACACGATGTGTATTATATGACTAAATATTACCAGATGGTCATGTAGCGCAAGTGTGGCAGCTACAGAGAAACACTCATTGGTGATGCAGGTATGTCCGAGTCCGAAGACGCCAGCATGGTTGTTTGAATTGTGCTGATCAACTCTCTACAATGCAGAGCCACTCTTGTTGGCGCCGGGGTACTGCCCAGATAACCCTGTGAAAAAGTCATTCCCTTCCATGGTCATGTCCTGGAAAGCAGGGCACCCGATGTCAAGCAGCGGGTCAAGAACGGCATCGTTGATCATCTTGAGCGGGGTCTCGAGCGACTTGAAGATGGGCGCAAGCGCGTTGGGCGCGAAGGTCTTGACGATCTCGAGCGCGAAGCAGAACAGGTTGTTGCCCTCGAGCAAGCTGGTGGCGTTGAGTACGCCGCCCGTGACATCGTGCAGGTCGACGCCCGCGAACGAGTTCACCTTGCCCATATTGCCGCCAATGCTGGCCAGCTCCGGGTGCTGCGTGAGCCAGGCGACGAGGTCCAGGTTCAGGGAGACGAGGCCGTAGTCGACGGGGGTGCGGAACCAGTTCTCGGGGATGCGCTCGTGGCCTGCGTTGTAGATCATCTCGCCGTTCTCGTCGTCGGTGACGGCCCAGAAGGACTTGAAGACGTCCTTGGCTGTGGGTAGGATCATTGTCAGTTTCAAACATCGTACCGAAACGTGGCTACAGACACGCGTCAGGTTTACATACTCAACTGCCCACCAGGGAACTCCTTGGAGTGGTTGCTCAAGATCCTTCCAGCAAACGCATAACCGGCGTTCCTCGCAATCAGGCCCGTGTAAGGCCCATAATAGAAGTACGGGTTAATCTCGATACTCTCCCGGAACCTTGCTGCAGCACGGTTCCCAATATCTTCCATGGTAATGACATCACCCTCGGCGCCATCGTACGCCATCTTGAATAGAGTCATGTTCATCGTCCACGCGTCGCCCGTGATATACAGGTCGTCGCGCGTGTTGGAAGAGTCGCCCTCGATCCAGTTGTGGCTGCCCTGGAGACCGCGAGGCTTTCCGAGGAGGCCGAGCAGGTTTCCGAGGATGTTAGACGAGAAGAGGCTGCCATCTGGAGGTGCGCCGCCGATGGAGAAGCCTGGGGTCAGGGAGACTGGATTACCAACACCGACAGTACCCATGATGGATAAGACGGTAGCAAGGTCGATGCCCATGCCGTAGACTTTGCAAGAGTTATCAGTATGTATAGTTTCACATGCACGTGATGATCGATGGCATCTCCCGCGTCATGTCGTGCGTCTTCTCTTGGGATCGACGATGTTTAACTTGGGTTCAAACTTACTGGTGTTCAAAGCATCAATGAGATCTACGAACTACAGTCATAATGTTAGTATACATGCCGGTATGTGTTTGACGGTAACGCAACGATCATGGGGCGTAACATACTCCGACAACACCATCGTGAGGGATGTAGTTGTGGTTCGCCAGGGCGTTCAGTCCGGGGCAGGGCCCACGCTGATCACCACTGTCAAAGTCCGGAGGCACGAAAGCATGTTCTCCAGTGACTGGGGTAGCATTGAGGTCAGCTCACTCTGCTACAGAAACATTTTGGTGCCTGGAACAGACTCATTGGCTACGACGTACCGTCTATGGGGTCTGTCAATGGATCAAAGAGAAGTCTCTTTTCCTTTAGCTTCCCCAGCTCCTCTTGGATCTGTGCAAAATGGGCGGAGGCATCATCGAGGCCGGGGGTGTACCGGATCATCTTGGCAAAGTTCTCGGCCGTGGGAAAGGCATCCACGGCAGGGCTGAGGACCGTTGCAGCAGCAACGCATGCTTGTACGGCACGGGAACGGAGGACCATGGTAACAGATGACACGACCGTAACAAACAGGTGAATTATGTGTAAAAACGACTAATGAATGACTTGAAACAGACAATAAAGAGCGTGTGACACCAGGCGATGAGTACCGTAAAAGAGCGTGCGAGTCGAGAAACCTCAATCAAACCATTACACTGGCGTTTGAAAGAGAGCTCAAAGGAAAACCAAACTTCAGCAACTGGGAGATCTCTATGAATACCTCGCACATTCCAGGGCTCCGGCGACCCAATAGGCGTCAAAGGATTATTCAGGACTGAAAGAAAAAGGGCAAGGGGGGAACTACGACTTCGAGCCGTGGGGTCTACGCCTCTCGGTATGTCGCTAGCTGACGACCTCGGGGGTGCGGCCTCGCCCTTGCCGTACGCGGGCAAGTCCAGATGGTTGGGTGGATTTGCTGAGAGAATCGCAATGCCCCAGGGTACCGATCGAGAGTAGGCTGGGTCCACCGGCTGGGCTGTCATTTGGTGTGGAAGACCCACTGCTGTGATCGCCCGCCTCGATTTCTCGCTTCTAGTCAGCTCTGACAACTGATCGACCAGGAACGTCGTCGCCTGACTCGTGCACAGGGGCGATCTTCACCACTAGATTCTGGAAGACGGGGCGCTGATTGTAGGCGAGGCCTCGGCGGTCTTGAGCCCCTCAGGCCCGAGTTGAAATGATGCCGATGTCCCGTGGTATAGACCTCGTTGTGTTCCAAGAATCTATGCCAATGCAAGGTGTTCTCGGCAGATGTTCCAGGCGATTTCGCTGCCAGTCTTGCGATATGAACGTGTTTACACGGTACGAGAGAACTTTTCCAGCATTTCTAGTTCTTCTATGTACTTCAAGTGGAGATGCCATCCAGAACAAGGTAGATACTGCAAGGTTAAGAGAGTTTGCAATTCCTCAACTCCACGGGGGACACTCCGCCGCCCTCCAGGCAATTCATACTTTGACACGAAGGATGATCGCCATACAAGCTGAAGAGGTTGAAAAGTTTAATGTTTTAGGATTATCATACGGTAGTTGCCAAGTCGCAAGGTTATTTTTTCGAAAAGATCTGCTGGGCCCGACGACAAGCGGGAAACGAAGAAGGCAAGAATTGGAGGAGATAAAAAGGCCCCCTCTGGCTTACTGGCAAGCCTTCCCAGACGTGCTGCCCGTTTCCACGTCCGCGAGCCGGATAAACTCGGTGTCCTCGCTGCGCTTCAACGAGATCTGGCGAGGCTTCGGCCGATCTGTCCGAGATGTTCCGGATGAGGCCATGCCTGAGTTTTCAGGTGTCCGTCCGGAAGAGCCGCCGGACATCTTGTGCCTCACGGTAGACCATGTTGGGCTGAGACCAAGGCTGGAGAAGAGCTTGTAGACGGCGGGCAGTGAAGCACAGATAATGCCTGCATAGAGCTCGATGGTGCTCCAGTAGGCAGCCTCCATATAGTCATAAGTGATATTTGTCGAGTTGGCGAACAAGACCAGGGTTCGGAGCCGGATGATGCTGGCTACGGTGACGCTGTTGTAATCATGGCTGGTTAGTGTTCGCGCCTTATTGAGAATATTTAATCGGCCCAGGGGGCACTTCAAAACTCACAAGATGCCGAGTGAGAACAAAACCATGAGCAGGAGCTTCTTTTGCAGGTTCACGTGCAGTTTGTAGAGCTCATACAAAGGCAGGACCAGGATGATGATATCCAGAATGATGTTGAAGATAGCGCTCATCCAGCCCTGAAGGTGGATGTTGTTGCACTGGCCGTGGTGCCACTCCTCCAGCTGCAGCCATGCATGGTTGATAGGCGAGCATTGGAGCAGCGTGGCGAAGAAGAATGACACGGCATAAGCCACGCAGAGGCCGATGGTCCCATATATTGCCCGGTTTAGGGCATTGTGTTGGAAGACTCGCAGCAAGAATACCAAAATGGAGATTTTGTTCATGGACTGCGCGGCAAAATAGAAGAGTTCCCCGATGAAGTAGTACTAAGCTTCTGTCAATTTGCGTGCGCTGAGTAACGGCATTTACACGAGTCGGTCCACTTACGAAAAGAACGTTTTCGACCTTCCACAATGGAAGGGTCCACATGTCTTTACCCAGGCCATTATCGGACACTATTCGAGGATAATCAGTCTCACGTGCATGTGTGGACTCGTCGAATGGAAGATACGCCGATGCGCATGGATTGACTGACAAAGGAAGGCGAAGACGGTCGGCGGAATTGTGAAGAGCAAGGTAGCCGTGATGGTCCAATCATCCCAACCCAACTGACGCCCATTCGCTGGCAGTGCGGAGCACATGCGCAGGATGTATACGAATGCAGCGAGAGCAAAGCCCACGGCTGCTACCAACGTCGGGACCGCTGAGTCGTCCCGAACGGGAGCACCGCACATTGTTGACGAGCCATTCTTGGTCACTGCCGCAGAAGAAAAAAAATTAGTTTCGTTAAAAGACCGTGGTTTGAGCCGAGTCCACTGCGCTGTTGACGCTGAGGTCCACCCAGGGAATTTACTTACAGAGTTGATTCTCCAAGTTGCATCCTTTCAGGACGCATCCTGCGAGGGCGGTGTTGAGCTTCACATCGGTGCAGAGACATTTGGTGTCCGTAAGACTGCAGCCGGATGTCGGGACCAGCTCAGAGAGGCACACGAGCTAAGACGGGCCGCAGCGGAAGATCAGCAAAAAGAGCAACGGGCCGCTAGCATTGGGATTTACACGGGCTCGATGGAAGGCTGGGGATCACAGCGATCGGGGTTCCGGCGACATACAGCACACGTCGGGTACAGCTTCTGGGCCATGGCCAGCGCGGCGGCCTCCGCAGCGGGATCCGTTGCCGCGGCTGTGGCGCCCGCGGCCATAGAGGAAAGAGTGGCGGTAAACGCCGCAAGCAGCCATGTGAGCCTCATGATGGGCCGGATATCTGATGGATCAGTTTCGTGCGTGTGTATTTCCACGCGGTCAGCCTGCAGCCGTTGGGGGTCTCTGACACGGACACACAAGTCTTTGTCGCCGGGGTCTTCACGAGCTGCATTCTCGAAATGGAAGAGCGCAGAATTTAGGGAGGGCTCGACACTTTTTATTCCTGCGCCCCATCGACGATTGTCCCGCACCTTGCAGCTCTGCCGAGTGGTATCACCACTGCTGTTCCCCTCCTGGGTGCCAGGCGTACTGACTCATTCGTCAAGAGGATCTGCTTGGGTTCTCTTCCCCGATGGGTCCAAACGTGGGCAGGCCCATGCCCAAGAGAAAATCTCAGCCCTTTTGGACTTGTGTGGTTGTCAGAGATTGGCTAGTCTGTATCTCGTTAAGAGCAAGGCACTCCAGAGCTCGCTTACAGAAGAAATGCCTGATCGAGCACAACCTCCCAGAAGAGGCTTCGACAGAATGGGTCATGAGAGCATGCATATTTCTGGGGAATATTGTGGTGGATAATTGTGAAAATGTGCAAGTTCACCCCCCCCCCCCACAGCATAAAAGTTTGGTTGGGGACGCCGCCACCGAGATAAAACCAGATGAACAACACGTGGTGTAAGACTTATCAAATTCCCCGAGACCAGGCTGCGCAGTATCGCGCACGCGGAGTACTAGGTGGGCATGGCCAGGGAAGCAAGGAGCCTCTTGCCTTGCGAAGTCAAAATGGTGGTAAAACACCGTTGTCCGCGTACCTAGGGTGTTCAACTTGTACAGTAAGCGAGGGCCCGGAGAAAATTGTGTTTGGGTTTAGCGCCATGCCGGGGGAGTTTCTCCCAAGGCTCCGGTACAGCCCTGCACGTGTGCTCAGTCTGGATGTCCTTGAGCCTGTGCCTACCCATGTCGCGTGCGCGAATCCCAGACCCCACAATGACCAGAAATCAGGTCATTCTCTGACTAGCGTATTGTGGGATAGAAGCTGGGGTTATATGGTTCATGCCAAGGGGCGCTCTGACACCATGGCAGCTGTCTCGCACGTGTATTTGACAGATAGACGTAAATTAAATGGATCATTGGGGTGCAAGGCCATCCCGTTCACATCCAGCCGCACGAGACACACCTCACGTTTACCCGTCAATACCGCACTTCCGGTCCGGTTCAATGTTATAATGGTTTTGTATAGTAGTAAGATTGATCATGTAGCCGGTAAAATTTATCAGGAGATAATCTTCCACCTTATTTCTATTTAGTCAATCGTGGAGTGTGTAGGGCAACTTTGGTGGTTCCTTGTTGGAAAGGATTACCATTGTGAAACCCAGCCCTTATGACAGGTTACTTTTCCCATCTTGGCGTGCCCACCCAGCTGCATACAGGTGCCTCCATAAATTAAGCCTCTTCACCCCTAGCGAGTTAGATGCAGCTGCAACCCCAAATTTCAGTACGATCGTCAGGAGAGGCTCGATTTGGCCAGTGTCGACATTCGCCTGGCGCCGCCAGCCCGTCTACGCGAGGTCTGGCTCTTGGCGACGTCCGGATGGGCAATACCGATGAGCCAGATGAGGCCCTGGTAGCAATCGCTGGAGACAGCCCGATGATCTAAGGGGATGCATGGGACTAGTCATATCGGCATCGCCATCGCGATGGCGCTACGGGGTCAGATATAACCCTGCCATCTAGGCCCCCCAGACTTTGGCTTCGTTTCCCGTCGTCTGGCCCTCACGCGTTGTGTTGTCTCTACACGCAAGCTTGCGGCGTCTGTCACTCATTTTGTCTAAAATTCTCAACTGCCGCAAAGGCTAGCCACTCATTTACTGTAATTGTCTTTTACGGTGCTTTAGTAGCCCGTTCGCTATCGTTTAACAGACCTACAAGGATAGTCTCTGGTACCCTAGTCGCATCCCCCGCGACTCATAGGTCGCAATGAGGTCACTCGTGCCCACAGCAGCCCTGCTCGGGGTGGCGCTTGCAGCGTAAGTTCCGGCAATTCTTTTGGTGTTGCAACTCTGGGAAGGATAATCGATATGCCTCAATATATCTTATCATCATGAAGACCTGGGAGTGTCATCACTGGTCGCTAATTAACATCATCTAGATTCGACCAGCCCCTTGGCCCAACACTCACACCCGAGGGCCCCAAGGCCAACTCCACCTACGACTATGTTGTTGTCGGCTCTGGACCTGGTGGTGCACCACTTGCTGCCCGTCTGGCCCTGGCCAACTACAGCGTCCTGCTCATCGACGCCGGTGATGACCATGGCCGCGATCCTCAGGTTGAGGTGCCAGCGTTGCACGTCTTGTCGTCAGAGTACAAGCCAATCGCATGGGACTACTTCGTGAACCACTACTCGGACCCAGTCCAGGCTCGAAAGGACAGCAAGATGACCTACCGCAAGCCGGATGGCGAGTTCTACGTCGGGCTCGACCCACCGGAGGGCTCTGAGCAGCTCGGCATCCTGTACCCCCGTGTCGGAGCCCTGGGCGGCTGCTCTCAGCACAACGCCCTGGTCACAATCCTGCCGCAGGACAACGACTGGGAGTACATCTCTCAGATCACCGGTGACACCACCTGGGGAGCCGAGAATATGCGCGAGTACTACAAGAAGCTGGAGAAGTGCCACTACCTCCCCGGCGCCCTCGACAGTTCATCCCACGGCTACGACGGCTGGCTGCAGACGCAGACCACGCCTGCCGTCCTCATTGTCGAAGATCTCAAGGTTCTCTCTCTCGTCCTTGCGGCCGCCACCACCATGGGCAAAGGCCTGCTCGGCAAGATCATCAACACTGTTACCGGCCTGCTGGAGATCTTGGCTCTGGACGTCAACACCGACCTGGAAACCCGGGACAAGTTTGACGACATATACCAGATTCCGCTGTCCATGAAGGACCCCGACTACTCTCGTTCTTCCCCTCGTGACTTTGTATATGATATTGCCACCGCCACCAACGAAGACGGCTCCAAGAAATACAAGCTGGACCTCGCTCTCAACACTCTTGTCACCAAGGTCAACTTCGACGAGACGAGCGGCAAGCCTCATGCCACCGGCGTGGAGTACCTGTACGGCCAGAGCATCTACCGTGCCGACCAGCGTGCCAGCAAGACGGAGGATGGTGGCATCCCCGGCCGGGTCTTTGCCAGCAAGGAGGTCATCCTCTCAGCCGGCGCCTTCAACACCCCCCAGCTCCTCAAGCTCAGTGGCGTCGGCCCCAAGTCCGAGCTCGAGTCGTTCGACATCCCCGTGGTCAAGGATCTCCCCGGCGTGGGCGGCAACATGCAGGACCGCTACGAGATCGGCATCGTCGGCAAGGCGCCGACCGAGTTCTCCCTGCTCAAGAAGTGCACCTTCCTCGACATCAACGGCACTGAGGGCGGCGAGGACCCGTGCTACAGCCAGTGGGAGGACGGCCTCGCGGGCGGGCTCAAGGGCGGCTACACCACCAACGGCATCGCCTTCGGCTACTTCAAGCACTCGAGCGTCGCCGAGAACGGCGACCCTGACCTGTTCCTGGGCGGCGTGCCCGCGTCCTTCCCGGGCTACTACCCGGGCTACGCGGCCGACGCCGTCTCGGACCTGAGCATCTGGACCTGGCTGACGCTCAAGGGCCACAGCCGCAATAACGCGGGCGTGGTCAACCTGACCAGCTCCAACCCGCGCGACACCCCCAACATCACCTTCCACAGCCTGTTCGAGGGCGTCGGCGGCGAGGAGGACCTGCAGGCCGTCTACGAGGGCATGAGATACGGCATCGAGGCCTTCGAGAACCTGGTGCCCCTCGACGGCGCCTTCGAGCGCATCAGGCCCCCGCCAGAGATCTCGTCCGAGGAGGACCTCAAGACCTGGGCCCGGGACGAGGCCTGGGGACACCACGCCAGCTGCACTGCCCCCATCGGTGCTGACGGTGACCCGAACGCCGTCCTTGACGGTGACTTCCGCGTGCGCGGCGTCGATGGTCTGCGGGTCGTGGACGCGTCCATCTTCCCCAAGATCCCTGGCTTCTACATCGTGCTGGCTATCTACATGGCTAGTGAGAAGGCTGCGGACGTTATCATGGCAGATGCCTTGGCGTCTGCGGCTTAATCTAGGGACTCACAGGAAATCTCTGGAGTGCATCCCAGCGACTTGATGCTATAGACATAATTATAATAATTCAAAGTATCGTCTTCGCATATCTCTATATCCTCTTAGCGCCGGTCCAGGTCTTTCGTATCGGATCTAGAGGTCATCCAGCTGATGAATATACCCCGGAATATGTACATGACTGGTTTTTTGAGTAAAATATGAGCCGCTACAACTTCCCTAACAGACACGTAGTCTAGAAATTGCACAAAATCAATGGGCAAACCATAGCCTGATTCAGTCCAAGCCGAAGATCAGCGTTATTGACATAAAAATTTACATGATGCGTATCGTGGTAACTGCAGATGGGACATCAGTGCCCTGAACAAAGGTCATGACGGGAAAGAAGTCCCGAGTTAATCCATACTTTGTGGCAGGATAGAGCCGGCCGCCAGTAATGAGTTTCTTAAGTGAATAAGGCTCTGCGTACTCTTGCTGAGGTCTCATTTTCCTAAGTAATGAGCCCAGCCAGACTTTGGTGTATCTGGTAAGGCTGAAGATAAACCAAATAGGCACGGAATATCGCGAGAAAGATGACGGAGTGTGTACCTCTTTCCGGTGAGCGACTGGCCTATGGACCCATAGGCTAGACTACTCGGATGCCAGATACGGCCGGTGATTATGGGGGTAATTAAGATCGACCCACCCAGCTTAGGGGACAAATGGGCGGTTATTTCCGGGCATCGACAGACCCAGCTTGGCGGTATCCTCTGTCCGGGGCCGAATGAACACATACTCACCTCACTTGCCCCAACATATTACTGTACGTCTGTATATATACACGAAATGTTTTGTGACGGGGCCAAGACTTGGAAGTCCAACACCTGATAGAGCCATTACAGCTTAAACGTAAACCCAACATGATATACGGCGAGGATAAGACGGTGCCGGTCCCCAGCTTGGACCTTCTCACATTCATATTTGGTAAGGCTTTGATCAAAACCCCGAGCATAATCATCTCACCTGTACTGCGAACTATTCCACTGTCCCAAGTCTAACCCGGAAAGAGTCCGAACACTGCACCGCAAAAGACGACACGGCGATCCACGCAGAAGCTGAGGACCCAACCACCAGCACCCTGACAAAATGGCACGCGAGGCTTCTCACAACGCAGGTGGCACACTTCCTCCGCACCAACTACGACATCGGGAAGACCAGGCTGGGCGAGGACGTCGTTCTCACGGTCTCGAGCGGCCAGTCCCGCCTCCCGTGCCTCTTCTTCGGTGTCGTGGCCGCGGGGGCGATCTACGCCGCCGCGAGCCCGTCCTCGACGGCGGACGCGCTGGCGAGGCTGGCAAGGGAGACGGGGCCGGCGAAGTTATTGGTGTGCAGTGAGGACACGAGGGAGACAGCGGTCGCGGCCGCAGAAGAGGCGGGCATCCCGATTTCTCGCGTCCTCGTGCTCACATCGTACCCTGAGCTGTCACTCGAAAGCGCAGACGGCAGCATCCAGTGCGACTTTACGCGTGAGGAAACCGTCCTGAAGTGGACGCCCGTGACGAACCCGGACTGGCTGGCCCGCATACCGATCTGCCTAATCTACTCGTCCGGGACGACCACAGGAGCCCCCAAGGGCGTCCTGCTGTCCCACGCGAACATGGTGGCCGAGGCGTTCCTCCCGTCCCACATCAACCGCCGCGCCTGGGCGAGTAACTCCTCCCCCAACACAGACGGCGTCGACCCGCCGCTGGGAAAAGGCTACAGGACGCTCGCGCACCTCCCGCCCGCGCACATCTCGGGCGTGCAGGGCTACTTCGTCAACCCCCTCCTGGACGGCGGCATCGTCTACTGGATGCCACCCCCAACGCCTGGCTGCGGCTTCGACATGGCCTCCTTCCTGCGCTACAACGAGTCCCTCCAGATCACCACTTTCTTCACCGCGCCCCCCATCTACAACGCCGTGGCCAGGTGCGCCCTGCTCAGGCCAGACCTCGTCGGCGAGAGGACGTTCAAGTCTTTGCGCGTGGCATACAGCGGCGGGGTGAAGCTCCGTCTCACCGAAGCTGCATCTGTCGCGCTCAAGGGCCGCCTGGGCGACGCCGAGGACGATGGCGGGAAGAGGCCGCTTCGCATCAGCCAGACTTTCGGGGCGACGGAGACGACTGGTGCGGTGACGCATATGCCGCCCGGCCGGGCGGGGTGGGACACCCTCGGGAGCGTGGGCGAGCTGTTGCCGAACGTGCGGATGAGGCTTGTCGGTGACGAGGGGCGGGACGTGGATGTGGGGATGCCTGGCGAGGCGTTGCTCAGGGGGCCGGTCGTTATGATGGGGTATCATAATAATCGTGAGGCGAACGCGGCTGTTTTTACTGCGGACGGGTGGTTCCGGACTGGGGATGTCCTCAGGGTTGAGGATGGTCTGGTTTATTATGTGGATAGGAAGGAGGTATGTTTGCCGGACTTGATGGTCTTACAGTCCGCTCCTCCCTTGATGCCATGCATATTTCTTGCCTTCTACGCTTCGAGCTTGAACTTTTACTAACCCTGCCTGCAGGATGTCATCACGTACAACGGGCAAAAGGTTTACCCCTCCGAGCTAGAGGAAGCCCTCGCTTCTCACCCGGCAGTAATGGACGCAGCTGTTGTCGGTGTATCAGGTTCGAACACCGGCCCTGACGACCAGGCCGGCGGCGTCCCTCGTGGGTTTGTTGTGATTGCGCCTGCTGTAGGTGGCCAGACGACACCGGCAGTAGCGGCACAAGAGCTGCTCGAGTTTGCAAATCGGAGATTGGGGCGCGATGGGGACTCGGAATGGGAGATCCAAATCGTCAAGGCGATCCCGCGCAGTCCTGCTGGGAAGATATTGCGCCGTGAGCTGGTGAAGGATGCAACCGCCAGTGGATCGTGATCATTTCGCCTGGCAGTGGGCGGGAAAAGGCTCCCTGCGAATACGAAAGTAAAACCAATAAGTTAAGCAATCTTCTTTACATAAAATGAATAATATCAAATATATATATGAAAGAACCTCTGTCAACACCATCTGTGAATCGATGACCTTCCGTTACACTGTCCAGCCAGTTCCGGTGCCACATCCAAGTTGTCTTGTCAGACCGGCCGCAGCCCCGGCCCGTCTCCGGGAGAGCACGTCATGTAACCTCCGCATAGTGGATGCACTCCTGCAACAAGTGATAATCATCCTCGACCCCCATGAGTTCTGACTACACCTCGTCCGAGCGCAGCACTGGACCGGACCACCGTGCCCAGTACCATCATGCTCCAATTCCACTGCTCAGGTTCTCCTCGACAGGTAAGCACTCAATAATGCCCCCTTCCCCCCTCCAAACTCGAATCTGGCCAGCTAACCCCCCAATCCTAGATAGGCTTTACCCACGGCACCCTCGCAAAAACCCAAGTCCGCGGCTCAATCGCCTTCTACGCGGCCCTCTTCCAGCAGAAATGCGACCTCGACTGTCCCGCCGTGAGGCGCGAGGCGGAGAGGTACGCCCCGCGGCTGGGCGAGACCTGCCCGCGGGACCTCGAGGAGATCTGCGGGATCGCGGACGGGGCGTGCGTGGGGTTCCTCGATGTCCTCGCGCTCAACGTGCGCACCGAGATCATGTTTGGGCTGTTTAGCGAGGCTGAGGCGGCGAGGGGGAAGGGGATTACCGGTGTTGTAAATGGGGTTAATGGGGATAAGGGGATTAATGGCACGCATGCACCGCCGCCCGCGGGAGATGACGACTTCCCCAGCGACGGGTGCACTAGCCTCGCCATATCCTCGCCCTCCAGCCCCCGGTCCTCCCTCCTCGCGCAGAACTGGGACTAGCAGCCCGCCCAGGCAGCCAACCTCATCGTCGGGCACATCACCTCCCCCAACCAACAAACCACCCCCTCCATCGCGATGGTGACCGAGGCCGGCATAATCGGCAAGATCGGCCTCAACAGCGCCGGCGTGGGGTGCTGCCTCAACGCCATCCGCGCGCGGGGGCTCGACGCCGCCAGGCTGCCCGTGCACATTGCCCTGCGTGCATCCTCGAGTCTTCATCGCGCACAGAGACGCTGTACACCCTTAAGAAACTGGGCGGCGTGGCTGGGAGCGCGCATATCCTCGTCGCGGACCCGGGAGGCGCGATGGGGCTCGAGTTCGCAGGCGGGAGGGGCGAGGTTGGTGAGATTGGGCCAGATGACGAGGGGAGGGTGGTCCACACGAATCATTTGCTGCTGGACCACCCCGGTGTTGATGAGCCCGGGTGGCTGCCCGATTCTGGGGAGAGGCTTGGGAGGATCAGGGAGCTGACGGATGATCGGGGAGGAGGGGTGTTTGGTGGGGGTGGGGAGGTGGACTTTGGGAGGGTGTTGGAGTTGTTTAAAGATGAGGAGGGGTTCCCTTTTTCTATCAATCGGTTGAGTGTTGCCGAGGGAGGGTCACAGACTTTGTTCACTATTGTTGTGGACCTGGGCAAGGAGGAGGCGCTGGTCAAGGTCGGGAGGCCGACGGAGGGAGGGGATGAGATTCGATTGGGGTTTTGATATTTTGGTCTGATCTGTTCTTGGTACGCGTGTACGTTGGTATTTCTCTTTCGAAATCATCAAGCGCCATAATGCGGATTCTAAGCAACCCAGTCCACCCAACACCACGCATGCCTTGTCATTATCGTGTCCTATGCATATCTAAGTCCGTCGCAATCACCTTTTTCATACTACATCCATCCTCAACCCACCGAAGACGCATCATCACCATCCACCCGCCGCCGGTCAAACCAGTCCCTCTTCACGGGAGTCTCGAGCAGCGGCGATATGATGGACATGGAGGTGCCCGTGTCCAGCATGCCCGAGTCGATGCACCACTCGAAGAAGGCGTCGCCGGCGTGGTTCATGTACTCGGCCAGGGCCATGGTCTTGTAGACGGTGAGGTAGTTGGGCGTGACGTCCTCGGCGAGGACCTCCTTGAGGGTGATGGAGGGGATCTCCCACCAGTCCGGGGTGACGTCGGAGGATACCAGGCGACCCAGGAAGGCGAAGTAGTTTACCCAGTGGCCCTCTGGGTCGGACATTTGGACTTCTGGGTCATCTGAAGTGGGTGGGTTAGTAAGTAATGCAAACAGGGACGGAAGGCAGTATGGCCGAGGGTGGAAGAGGAGTGGCCCTTACAAAGGTCGTCCCATGCTGCGATCAGGGCGTCGTCGAGGGTGGGCAGGTCGGTCCACGGGGCATCGTTTCCCTGTTTCCAAAGTCAGCTCTCACGAGACCAGTGTCTTCGCACCATTCCTTGGACCAATGATGTAGATCATCAAACTCACCTCCCACGTCCGCACCTCCATCGGCGGGAGGTGCACAAGCTCCTTCAGCAGCTCGACCAGCTTCTCCTGCGCGGGGTCGTCGTGCGGGATCCTCTTGCCCAGCTCTATGAACATGGTCCACACGTGCAGCAGGTAGCCCGACAGAATGCGGTCCTCCATGAACTGGAAAAGCGGGTCGAGGGGCAGGTAGAAGCTCCAGTAGATGTCGTCGATACGCGCGGCGTACTCGGCGGCCTTGACCTGGCCCACGCCCGGGTTGGTGACGAGGCACTCATGGAAGGTCGCGCACAGCGAGGAGCTCCACAGCGTGCCTGGCTCCTCGGTCAGGCAGAGCCAGTGGAGGTACGACTCCCAAGGCTTGAGCTCGGGCAGCAGGGGGTTGCCGCTGGGCGGCTGGGCCTTGACGGGCGACTTGACCTCGATGATGGCGTCCTCGGTGGGCGCGCGGAGGCCCTTGACCTTCTTGACGGGTGCTGCTGCAGAGGCGTGCGGGTCGACGGACGAGGGGGGCGTGCTGGCGCCCGTTGCTGTCCCTGATGCTATTCCTGACGCTGTCCCCGATGCTGTGCCTGTGCCGGTGGACAGGGACGCCTTGCGCACGCGGTGGCGTTGTGATGTCGGGAGGCGCTCCTTGTGCAGCTTCAAGGGCCCTGACTTGAGCTTGATGAGTCCTGCATCGGAGGGCGATGGCGGGCCGTGGAAGACTTGGTTATAACGCATCCTGAAGGAGTGTAAGGATGTTCGTTATGACGGGACGATCCGGCCTGGGATGTATGTCGTGTCCTGCACTATTTCTTCGCTTCGCTTCAAGACTGTCGATGTCCAGCAACGACAACTTCTTTATTACCCTGATGAGCAAAGGACAAGCACTCACACATGCACAAGAGACCAGCTAGCCTGTGTTTAGGGATGGAAAGGAACGGATGGTGTGTGCGTACGAGTCGGTGCCGATATGCGGGTTTGTGGGAAAAGCAGGAGAGCGGCATGGCAATGGTCTTAAATGTCACCCGCCCAAGACCGTTTCGAAGGTGAAAATCGGGGCAAAAAGATCTGAGGGAGATCTGAGGAAAGAATGGAAACCCACACATAAGGTCTAGGCAACACTGCCCCCCGGACGACGCGCTACCCTGCCGACTGGGGACGGCCTCACGACCACGGGCCCGAGACTGCTTGCCGCCGCTGCTTGACTGGCGCTGCTGCTTCTAGCCCTCGATTGCACGCGTACTGAGTGGTGTCTGTAGGGTTATGGTATGTAAGCAGCAAGGGCAAGCGGGCGACCCGTTGCTTGTCTGGCAGCACCGTCGGGGCGAGAGCCAGTCGCTTATGTGGGCGCGCGGGGAGGACGTGTCTCAAAGGGTGGGCCGTCGGGGTCCGGGCCCGGGCCTCGCCTGAGCTGATGCGTCCAGCCCAGTCCAATGGCAAACCCGGGAGGCTGGCGGCAGTTGAGTGTTTGATTTGCAGGCAGAGACGGGCGCAGGGCGGCCGACGAGGACGGCCCCTCCGCCTCCTGTCGAGGCCCGGTTGGGGGCCGGAAGCGGACGCCAGAACCCTCAACGAGTCCGCTTAGCCAGTGCTTCTGCTACACGGGCATTGTAGATCCGGCCTATATCCAGATCGCGCTGTAACCTGCGTCTCACCGTCGCGCACTTTGCTGGGTTTGGTATTTTCTTGGCGGGTATCGCATTGGAGATGGACTGGTTGTGGGCTGAGTGAGTGTTCGAGCGTGTGGGCTCATCGTGCTCAGCCAGCCATCGATGGACGACAGTGATGTCATCTCACCTTGTTGTCAACCCTGACCCTGAATTTCTGATCAATTAGAAGAGGGGCGTGCACAAGATCTCAGCCATTTCGATGTAAACAACATTTAGAAAACAAACAATCCGAGACTGGTCAGATGGTTTTTCCAATGATAATTTCGGCAGCTATGCGATAAAATGATGATCAAACCATTGATACCTCTTTCTCACCGACAATTTTAGTAAAGCCAAGTGCAACTGGTGGGTGGCCTCGACCATGCGGGTACCTTGGTACATTTCAGCTCATCCTGCATCCTCCGAATCCTAGTCTACATGATTTGATACTCCTCCTATGGTGCCGTTGAGCAGTTGATGTCGCCGCGGGAATGTCAAATAAGGTTTTTTTTTTTTTTTTAGTGCAGTTTACTTTCTTTTGTCAATTGGTAATGTAGAACTACATCAGAGGCAGTGTACAGTCTCTCAATTGAGGTCCGGTGTCTCGCCCATTTTCCCTATTGATCTACCCATGCAAGCAATGCTTAGCTTTCCAGGTTCAATGTCACTCCCAAAGAGCGGGGCGGCCTGGCCGCTATTCACGGACCTTTCTGTGGGTATGCAGCAGCAGTCAGTCACGGGTTTGTCTGCATCTTGCATCCTGCATGCAAGTCTTTTTGCGTCCAGTAATGTAACGTATAGATAGACCTCAACTGCTTTCTACCCGTGGACGTAGGAAGTGAGGACACAAAATGTCAACATCGAACGGCACGCCCAGGGCCTCTCCACCCTGTGGCTTGAACGCAATCTACACGGCCCTGGATCCACACCTGCCCGAGATTCGACTTCTCAAGCTGCTGCCTTCAGCGAGCTTCGACGCCCCGCTCGAGTGCCGACTGGTCCACCGCCCTCTGTATGGCGACGTGGATGCATACGAAGCCTTGTCATATGTATGGGGAAGTAATAAGTTTACAGCAGAGATCACCCTGAACAATGAGGTGTACTACATCACCCAGAATCTCGAGGCGGCCCTGCGCTACCTGCGCCGCCCATCCGCCCAGCGCACCCTCTGGGTCGACGCCCTGTGCATCAACCAGCACGACCCAGCAGAGCGCAGCCGGCAGGTTCTCCTCATGCGGGACATCTACGCCCGCTGCACCACCGACCTCGCCTGGATGCAGACGCGGGCCGAGGGTCCACACGGAAAACCCTCCCCGCCGTTCGCCGCCCTCCACGAGGCCTTCGACCTCATCAGCAAGATCAGCTTCAGGGACGCCGAGACCTTGGCCCGGATGCGCGACGGGCCCTTTGCCGCGTACTGCCGCACCCGCGGCGATGCCGACGCCGTGCCCGCGGGGGCGTTCCTGCTCAGCGTCGAGGAGCAGATGTGCCTCATCCAGGCGTTCGGCGCGGGCGGAGGGATCTGGGCCCGTGTCTGGACGATGCAGGAGCTCGCGTGCGCGCCGCGCGTGACGCTCGTCGCGGGCGACCGCGAGCTGGACTGGGAGGTGGTGAAGGCGTTCCTCGGGGACAGGCCCTACGCGGACGCGTTCCATGCCGTCTTTGGGCACTGGGGCGGGGGAAAGGCGCTTGACCTCTTCTTTTCCGGGGCCGTGAGGGTGCACGACCAGCGGCGGGCGCTGCGGGATGAAAGGCGCTTGACCTCTTCTTTTCCGGGGCCGTGAGGGTGCACGACCAGCGGCGGGCGCTGCGGGATGGAAACTACAAGTCAACTCTCCTCGATGTCCTCGCGCGGTTCCAGCAGAACCGGGCTACGGACCTGAGGGACTGCGTATATGGCGTCCTGGGCCTGGTGACGGAGCCGCACGGGGTCGTGGTCGATTACACCAAATCGACTAGGCAGGTCTTTGTGGACGCGGCGGTCTCGCTCATCAGCGCGTCGCGGGACCTCGATCCCCTCTGCCAGACGGCGTGGATGGCCCGCCCCCGCTCTGAGAACCCACACGACATACCCAGCTGGGTGCCCGACTTTTCCGCAAGCATCTATTCCGACGCGCACAGGGGAATCCTCTTCGCCCAGCGAGGCATTTATGCTGCTGGTCGGGCAAATCTCGACGCTCCGTGTCGCCCCGTCGACGGCCAATTCTTGCCCGTCAGGGCTGTGGTCCTTGGGAACCTGCGCGGTGACTGCATCGACAAATTCAAAGGGTACACCTTGACTTCGGTCGTTGAATACCGCGAATATTTCGAAAACCGGTCTCCAAATGATAGGCCCCAAATGTGGTCGTTATTTAGAGCACCGTTCGACTGGCTCGAGAGGTCTGGGCTGGTAGGAGGTGACATGCTGGGAGGGAATGTCCAGTATGACAGGACTGGAGAGCCTGCCGTCCAAGCGTATTGGCGCACGCTGGTCATGGATTGCGGCGCATATCCCATCCAACGACTCACGGAGCAAGAAATCATGCAGACTGGTGTTGCTTTCAAAAGCATACTCGAACTTTTGACAACCAAGCTCCCGGCATCGGCGTCAGCATCAGAGAAAGCTCACGAAACTTCGGTGGACACAAAAGAACCTCCGAGCCCATCCATAACGAGTGGGGACGAAGACTTGTCGATTGAAACTTTGATCAGCCTCTGGGAAAGTATGCCCAAATCAGCATCGACGATGTGGTGTCGGAATTATCACAACTGGGTGTTCTCGATGACGGACAATGGCCTGTATACAATGGTTCAAGATACAATGGTGCAAGATGCAATGGCTGGGGACATAATAGCTTCTGTTGAGGGAGCCAAAGTGCCTTTGGTACTTCGCAAACAAGGGAGCCATGATGGCGTCCCAACATACAGCCTTGTGGGGACAGCCTATGTACACGGGTATATGGATGGCGAGGCATTGGAGCTGGTGGGTGAAGGGATGCTGAAAGAAGAGGAGATTCTATTGCGCTAGTGAAACGGTCTCCGATGTATTTGAGGCGTCCTCAGTCACTTCAAACGTTGAGCGATTCGGAGAGAGACTTGCGTGTTGGTCTATAGACAAGTTGCCCAAGATGAACATTGTTTTCAAATACAGTAGTAGTTTTAGCACTTGGATGGTGAGGCGCAAGTCGCACCACAGCGATACCAATTTTATAACAAAGGCAATGAGCTTGTTTACTTCGATCACAAGGCTTGAAAGGCCGAAACGGAACTCCTACTACTACTCCTAGTATTAAGCCAACCTGAATCTTCTGGAATACAGGCACGAGCACAGAGGCTCAGGGGTTCCTCCCCGTTCTAGCTGGCCGCAAGCGAGAAGATTGAATACTGTTTCTCTTCTCATTTTGGCCCTTTTAGGGAAAGCTGTGTTCAGTAAGTGACCAGCTCCATTATGTGTCTAAACGGCAGGATATTATCCAGCCCGCCGTAACGATTAACCCGACCTTCTTCCGGCTCTCAAAATTCGTGGGATACTGGTACTACTTTTGAAGCCCATATTCTATCAGGATTATCCATCGACAAAGCTCTTCCAAGTAGCAAAGTGAGATGAGTATCAATGGAGACAATTGCAGTCATTCTTTTCCGACATGGGTTACCCCTTCCTTGAAAATTGCACATTCGTGAACAATGATTGCTGTAGACTTGTGGTAGTACTCTACAAAGGAATACAGGAACCGGGACGAGTTAGCTTAAGTCTATGGCCACACGCAAAAAACAGACCTTTTTCCACCACTGCGAAAGGTCCTTACCCCTTCTCCGTCCACGATACAATTGCTTCCGCGAAATCTCGGCTCTACAGATACTGTCCCAAGTGCAATCGAATTACATCAATGAAGTCCAGGCCCTCGTAATCGCTCGCTCCAGTGTCGCTTCCTGAAGCTTCGCTCTTTTAGATGACATGTCAAGAAGTGCTGCTTCATATTGCCTTGTCGCGATTCCCGGTAGCCATGGCTGGTCCCAGTCAGATAGCTCTGGAAGTATCTGTTCCAAAGTCGCCCACCGCCTTGACGAATCGGTTTTCAAATCTTTGAACTTGCTGCTGAAAGACTTGTATGCTTTGATTATGAGGTCAAGACACTCGTTGAGCTCTGATTCCTCGAATTGAATCTCCTCGATGTCGTAGGAACGAGACCGAATCCGCGGTCTGATGGTATGCATGTGCCATTTGTCCACGATTCAACAGGTATGCGTCATTCCTAGTCTCTCAAAGACTTCTAGTCGAACTGCGTCTTCGAAGTATCTCGCCTCGTCCTCTTCCGGGAATTGGCATAACCTGAACCACAATCGAATTCTCTCATCCACCACAGTCCCGGGGTTCCTGACCCGGTAAAAGCAGCCAAAGGCATGGAACCCCGTCTTGTCTGGTTGTAGAAACAGCCTTGATGGTAGACACCCACCCTGTGTACAAAAAACACTGACAGCTGCCTCTTTGAAGAGCAGCGCATTGCTGAAGGACCGGCCCCCAAAAGTCGCATTGATGGCAGATATACATATCACACTTCAAGTCCGTCGAAATGAAATGACGATAGTGCCAGGCGTCCAAGCCTATCAACCGAGCAAAAGAAAAAAAAAAAAAAAGGTCGGCCGACAAGCCCCCAGTTCTTGTGATGATGCCTGATTTTTCAAGAGCCAACGGCATATTTCAGTGACTCTAGCGAACCAAACAACTGTATCCCCTCTCGTACCCCATCCGGAGTTGAGAAAATTGGCAAATGGCGACGAATCCTTGCCGGCAAAGAATTGCGCCTTTAAAGTGTCATTTGGAGGTAATGTGTCCGGGGTTGCCGTCAGTTGATTTCCAAAAATCCCATATCGAAATATTTCTGCAGCAACTCGCTTGCGGAATGTGATACTCGACCATCCAATGCATCCCACTGTTTACAATAGCGGATGAGAGGCCCTGTATGACCTGTAAGCTGGAACAGAAAGTCTTTGGCTATTGTTTTATAACGTAGAGGTATGCCGCAGGCTTGGTCCATCAGTTTGGTCCAGAGGTCGCATGTTCTACAATCTGATTCACAACGTGACCTTAGACAAAATCTGTCTTGCTCGTCATCATTCAGTGAAACAGTGCCAAATTGCCGGAGAAATTTTCGCGATTCCCACATAAGTTTAGAAACCTGTTCCACCGTCCTTTGCGATGCTTTGAATAGTACTGCAAATATAGACAAATAGTCCAGGGATCCATTCAAGCTGTGCCATAGCAGCTCCAACGAGCAGGGGCTGTAGATATAAGTTGCAAACTCAATGTCCTCGTTGGCCGGGGAATATATCGTGAGAAGCTCTTTGATTCCCTCCTGCCAGTCCATAGCAAGTTGAAACAGAGATAATCGAAGACGTGCCAATATTAGTTGACTTTCGCATTGCCAAGGGTCGAAGTTATGCTTCTGAATAAGAGCCTTCAGCTCGACCATATCTCTTCGGGCCACAGTTCCTTGGAGGCCGCCTACTTCTAATAGACCATGGGTTAATTGCGAGTCTTCCCAAAAATGGCAAACAAAACCGCATGGTAGTCGAGAGCTTACCCGAAACCGATTGAGGATAATGACGGAAGAATAGAGCAGCTTTTAGGCGCTGCTGTGCCTTAGCGCAGGCTGAATCAACAATGCCTTTCGGAAAGCTTGCCCTCACTGCAAAATGGTCTTCTAAATCAAATCCTTCAAAAAGTCGTTGTAAGGGAGAATCTTCCGAGAGTTCCTGAGCGAGGATCACTGCCCAGGACTGTGCTGTGCCTGAAATGTCAGGTCCAAAGCTCCAACGGGTCTAATGGTCGGGTAAAAGTTCATCGAATTCGTAGCCCTCCATCTCGAGCCACGCAAATCCACTGCTACCTCGCAATTTGACCACGTTCCCTGTACTTGGAGAATCAATCCTCACCATGCGCAGGAAATCCAGCAAGTGGGCAAATTCAATCAAAAGTTCACCGAAGTCGCTCTTAAGACGCACCATCGCATTCACCGTTTCCTAAAATGTTTACTTAGAGGACTGGGGAATTGACGGGGCGGTAAATTGCACACACCATGAGAAGGCTGTTCCCCGCTTCATCCTTGTCACGAACCGAGCCTGGTCCTGCTTCGGCAACTGTTTGCAGCTTCATGGGTAGGTCTCGTATGATCACTCGAATCGAGTTGATATCGATTTGATCCAACTTCAATGGCCTACAACGGTGTTCCGGAGTTATTAGATCATGTAACTTATCGAACTCAGCAAAGATTCGAGAGTTCAACCGCTTGACATTTGGAAAGTATCTTAATGTCTGAGAGAGAGTATATCCCGTGCTTGCTGTTGCCGTGGTCACTGACAGGTGTATATCTGGTCCTATGAATCAAGGAAATTCGATGTGGATGGAAACCGATTTAATTCGATGTGGCTTCTGGCCCTCTGAGCACGAGGATATGTGGCTCACTGCTCGATATTGCAAGCAAAACCTCTTTGAAACCTGCCATACCCGCTTCATTCTCATCGGGCAGCGACATAAACGTCTTTGAATTGCATTCCAGTTCCCTTGCTGGAGAGAAACGAATGGGTCCAGGGCGGAAGGGTTGTTTCGTGTCACCAACCCCCCAAGGGCGTCACACGGTACCGTCGGCAAGGAGCCGCCACCAAAAGAAGCAGACGGCATACTTGAGGTTTCTGAGCCGTCTTCTAGGCAATGATGGTCGCTTAGCGTGACAGAGGAGATGATTGGCCGGAAAGCTCGAAGTTCTTGCGAGACATGAGCGTTTATTCTGTCAACCAAGGTGTTCTGGTCGTGAGTTGCTCGCAGGTTCAATTGGTCGAAACCGGCGTTCAATGATGTTGTGAGCGAACTCATTTCCCTTCGATTATTGCTTCCTTCTTCTCGAATGCTGTTATAAATTTCGTTTTTGTATTCCAGTTGTCCGTTTTTGATGTCCTGGAAAGAATCTTTCACCAGCGGTGATGTGTGCAATGTTGTTGAATTGAGCTCATCTAATTTTTTCCCAGTCCTGGTTCCTTGTTCATGGATGGTTGCATCGAGACGAGTTCTGTAATTTGAGTATTCATCTTGCAAATGCTGGTACACGTTCTGTAAGTTCGAATTCACCCTGGCCTCTCCTGCTACCATGTAGCTTTTAATCTGGAGCTGACTGGCGAGAAGTGTTCGGAGAAGCTCCCTCCAAATCTTATTACTCAGTCGTTGGAGTCTCCCAATCTGCCATTCGATGTCATCAGCCTTCCGGACGGCCTTGCAAGCCAGCTGCAAATATTTCCATTTTCGTCCTGATGATGCTGTGGAGGGTCCCGCCAGTCGGTCAAGTGTCGATTCTAGATCAGTAGCGGTACCCAGCCAATTAGTTGTCCACTGCCGTTGAGAGGCTCCCAAGCCTGGAGGGCTCGAGTGTTGACACAGAAGGGTTTGACTTAAAGTCGGCGCAGAGTTCCCTTAGCTGAGTGATCGATGCCTGAATGTCATTGAGCTGGTCCACCATATGCTTTGGTACGTCGTCCAGGTCCTTGGTGATCTTTGCAATCTTCGATGTCGATTTCACAGCGAGCTCAACAAACTGTAAAGACGCTGCTGTCACGCCAATGATGATGACTGGATCCATGGTGTATAGCGAGATTCACAGTACATTAGCCTTTTGGAGCAAGAATCACAGTGGCTCTGGTATCAGGTTGGACGGTCGAGTGGAGTAAAGACGATGCAGCTGGTGGGAGAATTCTGGCCGGACTCAAGAAAACATGGTTCTCTGCAAAAGACATCCCGGCGGCCGCTTTGGCATCGTCTTGCTTGCTAGTTCATGCAGCATCAGTTTATTTCTGCCTTGCCATTTGCCCCGAACTGTCGTACAGCATGAAAATGCTGGAGCAAGAGGCATGTGTAAAAAGGAACCCCGATCGCAATCGAGCCAATGATAAAAAAAAATTCAATATTTTCGCTCCGCCCCTACTCCTGTAAAAAGTCACTCGTGGCTAGGCCCAGACACTTCCGTCGTCGGTCGAATGAGCGACCAGATGCGGGCTGACACCGGGGCAAACTGTATGTAACTAGGTCCCTCTGTTACACGCGCTGCGGCACGATAAACAAGAAATGGAAATCTATCGCACATGATCACAGCACACTGACATTTGAGAGTCGTGTGCGGTGTGAGTCCGGCTGAATGCTGAAGGTGATGCACAAATTGTGTGACGCCTCCTTCTTCCTCTTCCGTTTCGTGCCTTTTCTCTTCACCAACTGCTCTGCCAAACACATTCCTCGGACCTCGTGTAGAAAGGGGTGGTTCCGCCTGCGAACTGGCTCGTTGCACCTACTCCTGCGTCTCAGAGGAACCTCGGGCTTTCTTGTTTGCTTCCCGCAGATCCCCCGACCACTCCATAGCGGTAAGCTGGCGCCACAGATATAGTGGTTAGCAAATGTACGCCAAGAATAAGTTATCCAAAATGGAAGGCTCAGTTACCCCTATGAATCGATCAACGAAATCTATGGCATGAACTCCTCCAATGAATTTCATCGGGCCCCTCGAGAGCAACGTTACCTCATACCTCCCTGTCCCCGTTTTTGCGCACGTAAGGTTCGGTAAAAGGGCTCGGAGGAATTGAGGCAAATCCTGAGAATTTTACAGGCTCTCGGTAATGCGCTTGAGCATCTCCTCGAAGAACAGCGTTCCTTGTGGTAGATCGTATTCAACGAGGGCTATGAATGGCGCTGCAATGCAGGCGGTATCTGAATCAGCGCCCTCAATCGGGGCACCAAGGTCTCGAGCCTTCTCCAGCAGATGAGTCTGGACATGCAAGAGCTCGGGAATTTGGAGTTTGGTCATGTGGTCGCTGGCGAAAACTTGAGCAAAGGGATCACCGTCTAGAACTTCATTCCTTAGATCAGCACAAGCAACCTCATTTGTGATTGCAATTTACTCACCGCTCCTGCCGACTGCTTCGTTGACCTGTGTCTCGGGCGCCGTCTCCATCTGGCTCTCGGACTCCGTATGCTTGTTGGTTGCTCTAGAGATCACCGAGGGATGTCCTCCAGACTTGTAGACAATTAGCATACTGCCTTGAGATGCACTGCCGGGAGTTGTCCAAGTGCTTACCTGGTACGGGACAGACTCTCCCGTCACCGACTCAGATGTCGTCACATCGTGGACTTCTATCTGCTCAAATTGCGATTTGAGTCCGGGTGCAAACAGAACTGAAGTCAGTGACCGTCTACTTACTATGCATAATGAAGTCTAATGCTTTCGTACAGGCGAGTCTGTAGGTATGCACCAGATGGATTACTGAGGACTGAAATGATTTGATGTGCTCTCCACTCTGCTTATGTTGGAGGATCATAGCCAGCGGAGGAAGGCACTTCCATCCTGTTTCTTTATTCCTCTAAACCTGTCAATCCCCAGATCGGAACAAAAAAGAAGTTTTTTTTACCTGACAGGCTGATCTACTCATGTGAGTTTGAGACTTTCTGAGGCAAAATCAGCAGAACAGTCAATTATGCATAATCTGTAACACAAAGATTCCAGTTCTTTTATGCTCAAACCCCCAAAGCAAATAGGAGGCAAGGAATGACGAAGGAAGTCCTGTGTTGCGAAGATCATATCCCCAAGGAAGATATGAAAGCGCATTCTCTGTGCCAAACAGTTTCGACCATCAGCCTAGTCCTCGGCTGCAACACGGGGCAGGAAGATAAAGAAATATCTCAGGTACTTTGTCGTGCATAGTTACGGATTATCATTTTATAGAGGAACTGATTCTTTCTAGTACAGTTTCACTTTTGCAAGTCTCATGGGGACGACTGAGACCTTTGCTGCTGGGGGTGTCCTCAGATGGAGGCCGAAGGCATTTGCGAATAACCCCGACCGGCATTGAATGTAGGGCTCGGTTGTCTGCTCGGGCGATCATGCCTCTATAGAGGCAGCAACTGAAGTATCAGGCATCTGGTGTCTGTCACTGTCGTCGGCCTGTTGACATATCATCATAGTACGGTCTTGACAACCGCAGCAAGATCACACACCCTCTGTAGAGCCGTCCCATGGTGTCAACTTATAACAGTGGTGATAAATATCCGGGTCCGTCTCCTTGAGCTTCCTCGTCGGTATCCTCGCAATCTCCTCATACCGGAACGGTAAGCCGTCGACATCAAACCTCCACCGTGAGTAACTCAGCGAGATCCAGAACCCCCCGGGGGCAAGGCACCGCCTGACGGCGCGGCACATACTCAGGAACGCCTCCTCGCCGCCGCACGACACGGCATCGACTGTGCTCTTATCCACCACAAAATCAAATTTCCTCCCCTCCGCCCGCCCGCCATCCTCGCCAGACACCCCCAGGTCCACATCCAGCCTCGTCGCGTCCGCGACCGCATACCCCATCCTGACATCACTAAACCGCCCCTCCTCGAGCTGCCTCCCGCGCTCGACGGCGAGGGGCTCGTAGTCGACGTTGAGGACGTGCGCGAACCCGGACGCGCGGAGGTGGTTCTGCAGGTCGCTGGTGCCGAAGCCGACGTGCAGGACGCGCGAGGACGCGCGGTCTAGGCGCTGGGAGAAGTCCCGGTCGGCCTCGAGGATGCTCATGAACTCGTCTGAAGTGGTCAGCCACTCGAAGTTTGTCTCGGTGGCGAAGCGGGCGTGCCAGTATTCTTGCTTGTCGAAGTCTGTTGGCATGGTCGGAGGTATAGAGGAGTCGGCGTCGGGAGGTGTGAGTTGGGGCGATACTTAAGTAAGGAGAGGTGAGGTAATCGTGAGATGTGGTAGTTTTAGCGCACGCGTCTGCGGAATTTGGGAGTTGGGTGAGACGGTCAAGTGTCCTTATCTCGGCGTTTGGCGTCAACTGTTATCAATTACCATTTCTGACAAGAAAATTTTGTACTACTCGGGCTTGGTCTAGGGCCACTTTTTTGGGCTGGTCGAGAAGGGAGAAACCTGGCTTGCTTGGACAGGACCGATCAATGAGTAATGAAGACCGGAAGCGGTGGGAAACATGAAGTCACTCATCGTCACATGAAAAAGTAGTGGTTTGGAATCGATGCATATTCCAAAAGTTCTATCTCAAAAATCCATCGTAAAAAGTATGCACATGAATATTTACATATGTAGTGGTGTTTCCCAAAACTCGTTCAAATCCCGAGCGTCAAAATCGCGTAAAGAGTCCGCGTTACATTAAAAACCAAGCGCTATGCAGATTTTGTGTGGATGGGTGTGGTGTGGTGTTGCCAACTCCCCAAGCCGGATATCGTCTCCTCAAATCTCCCGTGGTGGGTTGGGACGTGTGTGTGTGTGTGTCCCGGGTCGCCCCTCTCCAACAACTTAAGCAGCAGTGATGTTGGTGGCGGGGGTGAAGGTGTACGTGCAAGCGTTGGGCTCGGTTGCGACGGTAGCACGGGCGGCGATGCCGGTGCAGTTGGAGTTGCCGCCGGGGGAGGCAACACCGGCGCTGACCCAGACGGAGTAGGTGCCGGGGAGGTAGGTGGGGCATGCGATCAGGCTGGCGCCGTCGAAGGTCAGGTCGCCGTACTGGTCGAGCTTCCAGCCCTTGGTTTCGGAGTTGCGGCCGGGCAGGTAGCCGCCGGGCTGGGTCGAGTACTGCAGGACGCCCTGGCCCATGCCGGAGCGGTCGGTGTAGAGCTTCTGCTCGACGAAGCCCGGAGTGTAGAGGAGCAGCTCGCCCTGGCTAAGGGAGAAGGTGGCGTAGTTCTGCTCGCCCTTGAGGCAGGTGGCCTCCTGCTGTCCCTCGGGGACGCTGAGGGCGATGCCGCCCTGGACGGCGGAGAAGGATGCGTACTGGAGGTCCGAGCCGGAGCGGATGGAGACCAGGTTGAAGGGGGTGCCGTCGGGGATGGTGCCGTTCTGGCGGGCGACCAGGGAGGGAGCGGCAGCGGCCGAAGCGACCATGGCGGCGGAGGAGAGGATCTGGAACTTCATTTTGAATGTGGTGTGGGGTTGGTTGTTTGATGCACAAAAGACAGTCAAGCACGTAGGCTATTAGAGTTTGTTGGGTTGGAGAGTGAGAGTGAGAGTGAGAGGATTGGATTGGTAGTGATGGATAACAAGATTCGATCGACAACAACGGATGGAAACAGGTCAACTCTTATATGTAAATCTGTTTATTCTCCATCTCGCAGCGAGTGGCTGGTTACTCGGTGGCAGAACATGCATGCGCGCATCCGAGTGAGGGAGCCCCTGAGCTCAACGAGCAGGCATGCAGGCAAGCATCAGCACGGCCGACCTTGCGTTCTCGCACTTCGCCTGACATCACGGGTGGCGATCAGTGGGCATCTACTGACAAACACTTTTTCTATGGAGCTGCAACGTTGTGGCTAGGGCGAGAACACGAGCAGGGACAAACACCAGACGAACCAAAATTGAGTGGGCGGGCGGAGCTCAACACTGGCCAAGCAGGACGGAGACTGGACAAACCTTAGCCAGCACAGCTTGCTACTGAAAGGTAGGCTAGACCATGTACAGTAAAGTAAGTAGGCACTGTGGGCTCGGCAGTGCACCCTGGAGGCCCTCCGTGCGTGCCGATCACCGGATACTTTTAGGAAAAGAAAAACACAAGAGCAGCGCTGGCCACTATGACGGTGCTACGACGGCTTCAGCGCCCAATATACGGGTGTTTCGGCTTGATGAGAGTGACAGAGGCTGGCCTCAGCATAACCGGCCATATTCCCTGGAAGTCGGCAGAGATACCCTGGTAGTGCAGGGAAGAAGCAGGGGAGACAAGCAGGGGAAACGGCACAGTTGCTAGTCAGTGAGATTGTGATGTGTCCCCAGAAAACCTTGTCCAATATGCATATTCTGGACAAGCAATTCCCACCGCATTCCCACCTCTGAGCCCACTGGCCCAACATATGATCCCTTCTCCTTTCCACGGCGCAGCTGGCTGGACAGCTAGACTGGGCGTTGTACGGCTCGCACGGCTCTCTCCCATCGATCAAATCCGCGACAGCGAATGGGAGGGGCGAATTCCGGGAGGGCGGCCCAGTTCGGACCCGGTTTTCCTCGCCACGTCTCGGTCGAGTCAGGTCTGCACCAAGGGCTGTGCTCTGCCGATCGGCAGTGCTCGAAATAGCAGCCCGCCAAGGCGCCAGACAACAGACACAGAGGCTTCTGGTGGCTTCTCGGGCCTCGGAGGGCAGAACCGGCCCGGCTGCTTGGCTGGCTAGCACTTGTTCTGATGCAACGAGACATCGTCTTGAGCCGCGGCTTGACTTCCACCATAACAAGACGCTCCTGGACATGCTAGACAGTCCATCTTCCGTATGGAAGGCGGAGAAAGTATTGTGCCTGCGTGCTTTTCCATTGGCGGTTGAGATGCGTTTGTCAACGCCGAGCGATGTCTGAGATGACGTCGAAGGCGCTGCGCCCCCCCCCCCCCCCAAGTGGCCATCAACCATTGCACGTGAGCGGGTGCAAATACGAGACCGCATCATGCATGACAACATACCAGCCGTACACGGCAGCCCAGAAGCCGTCACGCCGTGCGGTGCGGAGCCCTCTTGATCGCGACATCTTGAACTTCGCCCAGCGCGGGTAGTACTGACGAAACCATGTCCGAATGCCCGCAGAGGTTCAGCCGAACCCAGCATGGCTGTTCAATGGCATTGCATCAACTCTACCGAAATAGAATGTTTCAGCCTTGCATTACAGTTCCTGGCTGTGATCCGCAACCTTACTCGATTATCATCCCCACAGTCAAGGCTGAGATGGTTGTCCGGGAGCGGTACTTGCATTGGACGAGCGTAAACATGGCATCGTGCACTCCAAATCAAATCACACAGGAATGTTTCTCCGGTGATCAGAGGCGGATGCTGGATGGTAAAGAGGCCCATTGATCAGCTCTGTTTCTGAATCAATCACGAGTTCTAAAAATACCTTTCTTGGTTGGAACTCGCAGCGCTAATCGTTGGTTTCGTGGGTAGTATTAATCGTGGTGTCTCTAGCTTCACAGTATATTTCAGGCATTCCACATGCTCTTCCTCAGACGACAACATGCTGCCTGAGGCAACCAAGCAGCTTGTCGGTCTGCATTCTAACATCCCAGCTGTAGTATAAAAGACTCCACTTTCAACCGCGACCCAACGCTCCATCGAACCCCACTCCGCTTGATGGTTGAGGCCCACAGGATTGGGATTCTAGAAGGCATCCTTTCCCCCTATTTACCGCGTGGGCCAGTTGCATGCTTCTAAGTGACTCCGCAGTACGGGGTGATGTAGATGGCCGTTTTGCCCCTGAGCACGAGCCGATAGACCTGTTGGCATCTTGGAGCTCTGTCCTAAATGTTCCTACGATGTCAAGATGGACTTTTCTCTGTCCTATTCTGCTGGTTAACTGAAGCTCTCACCGGTCTATAATGAAGTGTCACGTCATGGGCACAGGCACGCATCGTATTAAATCCCCGAGTCGCCTTCTGCCGCCCCAGCAGGACAGGCTGAGGCATTTCTTCCCCGGGATGATTTCAGCCGCCGATCGATCAGAACTCAATCCAACCCAGCACGGAGGTGCCCCGGAGATCCTGGAGCCAGGCCCCCCCGCTGGGCCGAGCTCGACGGACGGACCGCTGTGCGGGCCCCCCGATCTTTTTCGGCTCGGGGCTCCCTTCCTGGCACGGCAGTAGCGTCTGCAGATCACGCGCCCGGTTAGCTGATTCTTACATACCTGGTCCAGGCGGGAAACCTCTCTGGTAGATCACAGCTTTCGTGGAATACGTCGCCCGGCGGCGGGAGATATCTCTGACGCGGTTAGGATCGTCCTTGGTTCTTGTAGTAAGGCTGCATCTTAAGTGCTCGACGGCTGCTGAATAGTCATCGTCCAAGCCCCAAGACAGACGCATGGACTTGCTCGCTAGTATGTGTGTGCACTTTTATTCCCGTGAGATGCTCCGAGACTTCCTCTGTACTGGCGGCTACTTGCTCTTGTCAGCTCCTGATTCGCGAAACAATTTGTTCTTGTGTGCATAACTACCGACTGCTGGGTCCTGTCCATTTTGAGGACTCAGGACTTGGCCGTACCGAGAAAGTCGTACTCGCAGCGAAGACTGACTTGGGACGGGGTATAGTACACTGAGATGTCTCGACTGACGGTGATCACTTTAAGACTGTCCGCTAGAGCTTATATCCTCAACCAACAGTTACACCTCGTAATCATTTACCAGGCGTCGGCGCCGGATTCGTCGCCAGTCGAGTTTACGCATCACAACCATTGGGTACACCATTCAAAGCACGTCATATGCAAAGGCCAATGATTTTCTCATTATTAGACTACGGAGCCATCATGACGCTGACACGGTGAATACCACACAGACTCCCTATAGCCTTCCAACATTGAACCGAGACATCCTAGCATGCCTGAGCAAATATAAAAATATGTTGGCCTGCTACCTCGACATCACGACGCACCCTCTACTGCGATGAGGTGCATGAAAGTTTATACACTGCATTCTGGAAAACACACACGGCCCCAAACTCGCAAAAGCCTGTCTATTACCAGCTGGTCGGACCGAATGTCTCTCCATCAGCAAGTTCCCGTGGAATAGCAGCACCTTGCGAATCCAAATTGTTGAAGGCGTTGGTGATGTTGGGGTTCCCGTCCGCGGGCGGGTTCATGAACCACTGCGGAGGGTTGACCTTCTGCGGCAGGATGAGGGCAAAGAAGATGAGCAGCGTGCAGATGTACAAGCCCGTGTCGAGCCCTGCCGACGTGATGTAGTTGTAATTCGCCCACCAGCCCCTGAAGCGGCGCTTGATGAAGCCGTTGAAGAAGACGCCCACCGCGCCCCAGCACAGGTAGATGTACACGGTGGCCGGCGGGATCTGGCCGGAGCCGCCAAAGATGAGCGGCCAGTGCAGGTAGCGGATGTTTGTGCGTGGGAAGCGCCTCGCGAGGAACCAGGTGACGACGGGCAGGGCGGCGCCGAGGAGCCAGTACCACTGCAGCGACGAGTAGATGCCTCCCGCCCCGAACACGCGCGCAGGGCCGATGACGCCCCACACCACGGACGCGGTGTAGAAGACGCTGGCGCCTGGGCAGGTGTAGCCGTTGGGCTGGTCCGACTCGCAGATGCCCGGGATGGTGCCGAGGGCCCAGTTGAAGACGGCGACTTGGACGATGCAGGACCAGATGCAAGCGACGACTTGTGCCATGAATGTGATACGCGGCTATTGGTGGGAGGTAGAGGTGATCAGCAATGATTCCGATAGGGCGTTGAACTGGATGATGGGACTGTGACTTGCCGGAACTTTGAGGTAGTGACCGAATTTCATGTCCTGGATAAAGTACAGAGCCTGAGCCATGGTGATGTAGCCGAACGTCTTGAACAGCATCATGGCGATTGGCCGTCCCGGAAGCATGTAGCCAACCATGAACTCGGTCAGAACGTTGAGCCCAAGCTGCGTGTTGGTAATGCCCTGGATCATGCCAATGGGAACAAGGAAGACAATGGACAGCAGGAACGCGATGATCAGCGCCCACCACGTCAGATGGGTATCCCAGACCAGCACAGTGACGAGGGACAAGGCGAACAAGACGGCAAACAATGCATAGTACCACCAGTTGGGAGTGTCGGTATACTTGCGCATCATCTTCAGATGAACGTCAGCATCCTGATTTCGCGCCAACTTCCAGCGCTCAACGATCTCGGAACCATGGAAAATGGCTGTGTGCACGATGACGGATGACAGGGCGCCGAAAGAGACACCGTATGTGAGGGAGAAGAAAGTCCCCAAGAAGAGAGGCGAGTACGCCTTGTAAGCGGCGACGTCAAGTGTCTTCTCGGGCGTCAGGATCTTTGTCACGTTGTACGCCGAACCAGTGTTGTCGAAAGAGTGTGTCTGTGGGTAAATCGCATAAGTGAGTGCCTTCAGGTAGGAAGCGGGCCTGGGTATTCATAATGGTGTTCAACTTACGCTCGCGATTGGCAGATACTGGACCCACCAAGCATTGGTGTAGAAGACGCCAAGCCCGGCCACTAAGAAAAAGATGAACACACCGATGAGCGTGTTAAGGATGGAGAAGAGTGGATAGGGCAGAGGACTGCCAATAAAGGCAGTCATGATAGTCCAGTCGAATGTGATGGGAAGCTGTCATGTCAGCTGTGGGTCCACACGTAGTAGTGATAGAGAGGGGGCTTCTCATTTGTGAGTTCACTTACAAAGCCAAAACCGGAATTGTTGCCAAAGATTTGATTGACAACCATGTTGTTCGGCGCGATCCAGCAAATCCAATCGAAGTAGGTAAGGCCTTGGGCGATCCAGCCTGGGAACCAGTACCAGATAAAGCTGCCGGCGAAAATGTAGAGGAAGTACCGGTATCTACCAATGCTCCATCCGTTGGCCGTGGCGGGATCGGTCGGCTTGTGATCGTGGAGGGTATACATGAGAGCCGTCTGAGCCAAGGTCTGGGGCCAGATCATGGCGGCGGGCCAGACCAAGAATCGGCGCACGATTCCGGCCATACCGAACCCAACACACTGTGTCGTGAGTACGAGGAGCATCTGGAAGCCCCAGCCAAAATTCTGTTTGTAGAAGACCTGCTGAGCAAGGAGGACGTCGGTGGCATATGCGACGCCTCCCTGGATGGAAACCGACGACATCATGACGATGATGGCATGTTCTTTCATGTTGAAAGGGCCGGGGTTGAGGTTCCATTTCAAGCCGAACGTGTTGAACTGATGATTGGGTAGGACCTTTGCAGCAAATGATTGTGAGACACACTATCTTCATGCTGACATGATGTACAGTGACTTACACGAGCCATCCCGCATCCGACTGGATACGCTAGCAACTGCACGACGTAGACATAGATGCTGATTGAGGGGTTGCGGAGAGAGAACAGCAGGTTGACAGCAGAGACAATCGTCGTCGCAGTCAGTCCGATGATCCAGGCCCTGATGGTGTTTGCCGGCATGTCCTCGTCATAGTTGCGCACGGTGGCCCTGACCTCGAAGTAAGGCGAGTCCTCCTCGAGCAAGGCATGCTCGAAGTTGGCCTTCTTCTCGACATCATCGGTTTCAGCGACCTTGGTGGCAGTTTCCTGACTATCAGTCAGCATTAAGCACTTTCGCGACTCGTTACAAAGCGTTTGGCATTGGCCACGCTGCACACAGAGTCCGAGACCATTGTCGCCATCGTCTCTGGTGTGGTCCTCCTCCGGGTCAAACCGCCGCCCACGAAGACTGTGCGGCGCTGAAGTGCAGCCCAATGTTCATTTAGAAGGATAAAACAACGTACAATAGTTTCGTAGTCAAGGTTGTAGTCCCACTGATGTGTCTTCTTGAACTTCTTCAGCTGGTCCACGCTTGAGGAGATAGCAACGTCGTCCTGACCCAAGTCGTCGGTGTGGGGAATAGTCTTCCCATCGGCGTCGACTGAGCTCACGTTCTCGGGCACATTCTCCTCGATCACGGGATGATCAGTCGTCCGCCGAGCGAACGGCTTCCGGATGTTAAACGGCATATTGGAGTAGCCAAGCTGCAGCCGAGATCTCCCGTAGCCTCAATGGGATGCCGATCCAGGCCAATGGATTGGATTCGGAGACCCAAGATAAGGAGAAAGCACAAATACTGTGCAGAATGAGGGTGGCACGGAGGATTGGGCCTGGCAAAGACGCAATTTCGAGCGCGAAAGGGCCAGACGGCACCTTATTTAAAGTCGTACGGGCCCCCTCCTCGTTCAGTGTAACCATAATGTGCCTGCCACAATCGGCATGATCATTGTATTACCATCGTGTTGGTTCTTCCCCCTACCTGGACCATACTGAGTTGGGGACTTGACACTCAGATAAGCTTTCCATGGCGGGCCCAGACGGGGTGCTTCCCATGACCGCCCCCCTGCCTCTCAGGGGCCAGCATTGTCACGGTCGTATCGCCAATCGACCAATGCCATGCCTCGAAGCCTGACGCCACAGCACAAGCAGAAGTTCCCCGCGCGCCCAAAGGATCAAATAAACAGGGTGTACCATTGGGCTAGCCGTTGGAAGGAGTGCCTGGATGACGGATGGCTGTCGGGCCATTTCTCAAACCAGCACGAGACCACTATCGCTAACCAATAGACCTCGCATACAACCCGGGTAAGCTCAAGGGTAGCGAGCGACCTAGCCAAACACCTGCCAAGAAGAGAATGGCTCGGGCTGACCTTTATCAGGGACTTTTGGCCGACGTTCCGGATGTGGAACGTCGGGGTTCGTACAAAGCGCGGGGTTCGAGGGAGTCGGTGGCACACCAAGCATTTGAGCTGACACATACCACATTCCAAGACTCGACAGGAACTCAACAGTCGGTCCGTCATGAACTGCTCGGAGCACGCGCACTTGCAGACCGCATCTCTCTCGCATCGCCAGTGATCATTCTCACACCTGATGCAGCGATGAAGTCATGACGCGGGTCCAAGGAGATCGACTACCCGGCCGCCTCTGCGCGCCGAGAGGTATCATTATAGGCTTAGCTTATCGGCAAAGCATGACAAGCTTTGCTCGGCGGACGCCCACAGTCTGGGCACGCTAAGGTTGTTTGCAGTAGTTTGCCCCGGTAAAATTACAGTCTAGACCCGCTCCGCGCGTGGCAGCTGATATGATCTGTTGCCGGGCAAGATATCTTGGGAAATTAATTTTTGTACTTACTCTCATGTATCCTCAAACCAATTGATGAGAGTGGATTGTTCAATTGGAGAAGTTATTTTGAGGTCCCAGTAAACTGCTTGCTTCAGTAGGGGTCACTGTTTTCTGTTAACTCCCCGAAACCACTCCATAGTTCGCAGCTGGTTTCGTTCTTGATTCGAATACATGCTCGTTATAATAGTGTCGCCGGAGCTCCTTGATACTTCAGTAAAAGGTCCAAACCCCAGCTTTCAATGAGATGTATGGATAGTAAGACGTCTTAATACGACAGGTAACTACCAGCTAAATTATTTACTGACCTGATCTTGTGATTCAATGGTTATTCCTTTTTATCAAAGCCTGCATTCATCAGGTGAAGAAATTAGTCGACAATGTGCCAACTCCGGTATAGTACCGTCGTGTACAAAATCACATTAAGGCCAAAATCTCCGGGACCGCTAATTTACTTCAGAAGACAGTGTAGCCTAAGTAGCAGTGCCTCCACATTCAACCGCCTGATAGGAATGACTCCGTGGTGGCTGAGCACCTCTATTAGTGAAGTCTAGATTGTATGCGGGCGGTTGCTCAGTCCGAAGAAACCCGGTTCTACAGCGCCCTTGAATGGCTCAGCCAAGGTAGACTGGATGCCAACTCTCTGACAGATGTTTGACTTGAATGAGGCGCAGGCATCCTGGGGCGGTTGGAAGAGACGGGATCATATAGCCAGTTGCACACGACCTATAGCCTCAACATCAAAGCACAGTCAGCTGCATAGCAGTGTATAATTACACGCCTGTGATCACATGGAATGAGTGGATGGACAGTTCAGGTTCCAAGAGTTGGTGTTTCTGCCGCAGTTGGCCATTATACAGTCATCATGGAGCGACATTGACTAATTACCTAGATAGTCTCATACTAAGATGTTAGGTGCAAAATAAGAGTTTCTAATATTTATTAAATTATATAACGTGGTTTACCACCAAGTGGAACATATCACCAAGTGGAACATATCACCAAGTGGAACACTTTTGCTATTTCCGCCAACTTCTGCCAACCCCAGCACCCCCCCCCCCCGGGCCAAATAATTCATAAAAGTTGGCACCGATTGGTGCCAACTGCACTCAATTGCTTATTTCTAATTAATTTTGCTAATTTGGAGTGGTTGGCGGGGTTGCGGGGGGGAGGGGGTGAAAACTATTAAGGTTTATATGGGACATGTTGAATGGGCTTTCTGTACGTACGTACGGGTATCGCGTAAACCATGGGTTGGATTCGGTGCTGATTACTTGTTGTCTTCTAACTAACAGGAAAGGGAGCCCTTGAGGTGCGATGGGTACGACAAGCATGCCGACCGCCCAGGGGCTGGCTTAGTCATCTGACCAAACCGTGAGTATCAGCGTACGGTCCATGCCGAGTGATACTCCAATAATATGTTCTTTTTGAATATTTTTAAATATATTAACTGTTGGAATATCACCAGGCATGGACCGTACGCTACTCACGGCTTGGTCAGATGACTAAGCCAGCCCCTGGGCGGTCGGCATGCTTGTCGTACCCATCGCACCTCAAGGGCTCCCTTTCCTGTTAGTTAGAAGACAACAAGTAATCAGCACCGAATCCAACCCATGGTTTACGCGATACCCGTACGTACGTACAGAAAGCCCATTCAACATAAACATAGTTAATGATTATAATTAAAATTAATAATAACTGAAATAAATATTTAAAAGTGAGAAGTAATCAAATATTTTATTTTAATGAAAATATTAATTATAAGTTGAGTATTATAATAACAACAATTTAAGATGGGAAAAAGTGTTAAGGAGTTGTATTTTTTTTTAAATTTAAACTGTTGGAAGGCACCACTTCGGGCCTGTCAGGGCTCAGGCTAAGGCGCCCCAGCAAGGGATGAGCAGCCCTGACTATGGCAAGGGATGAGCAGCCCTGGCTATGGCAAGGGATAAGCATCCCTAGCTATGGCTAGGGATGAGCTGTGAGCACTGTCATCCATAGGAAATGGGCAGGCTATATAATATGTGACCAGACGTGCTGCAATCACAACGATTAGTTAGGCATCGAAACATCGTACAGAATGTTCAGGTCCTGATCTGCCCACTAGCAATCATTTGCCCAGCATCTTCCCCAAAGACTCCTGACATAAACTAATAATAGTTTTTGGTATACAAAACGAGAATCCGGACGAGTATAGACCTTTTAGATTAGGGGCCCCGACTTTTTATCGAAAAAAACTTTTTACAATGACGTCTGAAGTAGCTAGGTAAGAGCCATATTATATCGAATTCAATATTACCAACATGGTCAATTTATAGTGGGTATTAAGAAAGTAATAGCGTCGTGACAGGGCTAGTCCAGACTAGCATTAAGCTGGGCATAGATTAAGCCTTAATCGCCATCAAATCGTTTTGTGCGAGTAATAAGCTAGTCTCATTTATAAAAATGCGTCAGTCTCAGCAAAGCCCCCTGCGTTTTTCTTCTATACACCCATATATATACCTTCACAGGTATTCTCCCAAGAGACCACGTGATCACAAGCTCTCATCAAGCCCTCGCCACCAGCAAGTGTCCATCAGGGTGAGTAGCTAAATGTAGAAGTGCTGAATCAAAAAGATATTTCAAAACGGCTAGATTTGAGAACAATACCCAAAAGACTTTCAAAATAATCTTGCAGCACCATCAGCAAAGGGGGGAAAAAATGAAATTCGCAAGAGATATCCTTTGCGGGCAGAGGCCCAGCGGATATATTCACAAACCAGGAGGCTACCCAACCACTAGTCATATTGCCACCACTGTAAGTTTCGACCATGAAAGCCATTTCATCTTCACGTGTTTTGACAATATTGAATGTCTGATATCGGCCAGGTTGGAACAACGAGAATGGATACGAAGCAACATGGATGAGTCATGCTTGTTTGACCATTTGGTTGATAGAAGTGTCCCATTGGCTCGAGCGCACTGCGAGTATTTGAAGAGCCAGCGATGGCACTCTGCGGGGGATCTCCCTATCTCCGAGCCAGCCCCGTCGCATCGAATTCAACTCGGTATTAAGTGGGTTACGGAATCGCCCGGTAGAATATCCTGTCTCAGATACACAGCATGACTAGATGCAAGAGCGAAGATATGTGGACAGGTCACGGTTTTAATACCGCCATGTTTATGACTCTTGCAGGTCATGCTGGAAGCTGACATCGGCGATTAGGAGTCATGGTTTGCACTCCAACAGGGTCTTGCCAATGTGTCACTGTCGGTAATACCAGCCCTAACCCACCTGGGGCATGGAGGATTGGTTCCAGCTTCCAAAGTTGCCGCAACCCCGATTAGACGATAAACTTGGCACGATTAAATTGTCGTATTAATTCAGCATCCCTTCAGCTGTTCCCGTTCCTATCAGCGGACCGCATGACACTTGGGTTTTAGGCTTCCGGGGGCCACCTGTCAGAACCTATCGTCCTAACCCCCTTTCCGGATTAGAAGTCGATTGATCTTCCTCTAGCAGCTTGATGGGCTCTGGTTATCCGGGGTCAAAGACTAGCGGATCCTGTCTGGACCCTGAACATTACTGAATAGTCTCACCGGCTCGTCATTGAAATTTATCCGCCAGCTTGGACTTCGGGTGGGTTGATTTGGCCTTATCGCTGGATGAACAATTGGCAGCTGAGGTTTCTCGACTGGCGGGACGGGTTTTGGGACGCCTCCTTACCTTCATATATGGCGTCGTTCCCGGGCCTGGTGTCGGCATGCAGATTCGTCAAATTCGCAATTATCGCTCGAGATGGTATCATAGGCGGAATGCGGGGTCCCACCGCAGGAATATGAGGGAACAGCAGGAAAGGACCGTTCAGAACCCACCGCTCGGATATGCACAACACGGTGACCTGTAGCTAACTCTGTTCTCGCCCTCGGTGTGCATCTTTCCAGGAAAGGACAGCCAGCCCAGCCCACGGGATTATCAGCCTCATCCCATCTGTCGTGTGTCTACTTTCCCGCCCAAACACACTTCCCGGCGATGCAGTGGAGCAAAACCAACAAGGAATGGACCTGTCACTGCACACACAAATAACATTAACAACAACAACCGAAACAATAACCTGACTCCAGCAACGATCATGGAGCAATACGTCACAACATTCAGCGCCACAGGCCGCCAGCCAAAAGAAACATGCAAGCAATGCCGCTTCCGCAAGGTGCGCTGCGACGGGAAGCGTGGAGAGAAAGGCTGCGGTGACTGCGACCGGCTCAAGTTCTCCTGCTCATTTGTCACGCCGCTGCCCCCGACGCCGACGTCGACGACAGAGGGTGAGCCTTCCGACCACCCTAGCCCGACGTCTGACAGACCCGTGGAGCGGCGCAGGACGAGTAAGGCGTGCATCGCCTGTCGGCAGCACAAGGTTCGCTGCTCAGGGGGCACGCCGTGTCTCGCTTGTAAGAAGAGAGTAGTCACTTGTGTTTACGGGACAGATGGACGACGGAGGAGTAGTCGGGTCACCACGGGGGCAGGGAGCACAGCTGGAACGCCTACAGAGTCTGTATTCCCAACCGTGGCCGAGAGCACGACCAGTACCGAAGACACGTCGAATGCATCACCAACACCGACAACGCCCATCACCACAAGCCTGGAGCCAGCAACAGTCTCGGCCTCGCAGACTCATCAAGTGCCAGCATTGCTCGCCCCTGGTATTCAGGTGCTTGTGGAATTTTACTTTGCTCACGTCTATCCCCTATCCTCATATGCCTTTCTACACCCCCAGACTACAATCCGCCAATGCAGCAATGGTCAGCTGGAGACCAGCCTTTATTATGCCATTGCCGCAGTCGCTAGTTACCATCAAGGCTCATCACACCGCAGGGAGCAGGCTGAGTTGTCCTGGGCCCAGGCAGCGGAGGATCTGATCTGGAAGAACCTGGAGTCGCCGTCCGTGTCACGCCTACAAGCATTGCTGCTGGTAATTCTCTACAGGGTAGAGACTGGTGCGTTTCAACGAGCCTTTATGCTCTCCGCCTTGGCCGCCCGTGCTGCCGCAGCGATGAGGCTCAACCACGAACGCGATCAGTCATCTGGCAGCAGGACCTCACAGGAGGTCAAGAGGCGTGTTATGTGGAGCCTCAAGCTGGTCGAACGATATTTCTCGACAGGACTGCCGGAGTTCGAGCTCTGCCCTGTGGAAAGCGTCTACCTCGACCTGCCCTGCTGGGAGCAGGAGTTCAGCGACACGAGGAACGGTAACTCGGAGCGGACTCTCCAGTCCTGCGACTTTGGATCATATCACTTGTGCGTACGCCTCGAGATGCTACGTCGGGATCTTATGAAGCTCAATCGGTCCCTATCCCTCTATGACACCGCCTTCCCGCAGCTCTCATCAGTCATGCACGACTTCGAACAGCACCTCACGCGGATCGGGGCTGAACTACCAGGAGGGCCGACTCTTACCGCCGAGAGGATCTCATCGCTCCACGACAGCCCCTGGCTGCCTCGTCAGATCCTTGTTCACCTGTCATTCCATCACTCACAGTGCGATCTGTACCGCCTCCTCGTCCGTAACTACCGCGAAGCCGCACCTGCCGCCGTGCTGGACGCGGTCGACCCGTCCCTCCTAGAGAGGGCAGAACAGCTCTGCCTCCAACACGCCACCGCCATCGTGGACATCCTCGCTACACTCAACCAGGTCAGCCATAGGGCCCAGGCGCTCGAGTTCGACACCGCCATCTGCGGGTACCACGCGACGAGGCTGTTGCTGTTCATCGCTCAGTCCTCACAGTCACCTAACAAGCCCTCGGAGGAGTGGGCACTCAGCCGAGCAGAACTCTGCCTCGCTGCCTTGCGGCGCTTCTTCCCATCCAGCAGGCTTGCACGTCCAGTCCTGGAGGAGATGAAGAGAGCCATCTCGGTCTTCCCATCGAGGGGAGCAGCTACGCCCCCTGCTGCCCCGAGCAGACTGGACAGCCCTGGCCCAACTACAACCGCCAGTGGGAAGAAAGACCCGACCGCGGGACTGAGCGCCGCCGCGAGGGTCCGCCAGAGACTGGCGATCCACAGCCTACTGCGCCAGGCCGACTTCACAGATGGCGACGAACAGCCATCATCCCCCGAGGACTTCAGGCGCGGGAGCTTGGGCAGTGGCAGTAGTAGTGGTGCCACGACAGCAGCAACTACCGCGAGTCATATACTCGCCACGGCGGCCGCAACTAAGGCGCCTAGCCCAAGACTTCCCGGGATAGCTGCCCTGGAGATGCCCCAAGTGCCGCCGTCAACCGGGTATATCTTGTCTCCGAGGCGGACCCCGTCGTTGCCTTCCGACAGAGAGGTGGAGGCGGAGCCGTGGCAGTCCGGCTGGGTGAAGGGAGGATTCTCGGCTGATAGATGGGAGTCACAGAAGATCCAGCAGGCTGGAGGCGGAGGCGGTGGCGTTCCGAGCTTCTCATTCCCGTGGCTTCAGAGGTGGGAGGGGACTTATGCTGTTGCTGGTGAAATGATCGGTTAGACGGAGGATGGGATACGGGGTTGGGAACAGTTGCATCGGTGCATTGGTAGACATCACAGGGTTCAGGCGTTACAAGCTTACGGCGTTACGGATGCATTTCATTTTGGCCTGTGTTCAATGATACCACTTGATTATTGTTAGATCTCTGAAATTTATGCCTTTCCCCGACAGCATCATTCATACTCAGTATGTGAAGCCATCATCGTCTTAAACCACTTCCACGACACAGTTTCATTCACTATCTTCTACGAAAATGAGCCTACTTGGGTGCAACTCGATCATCTGTCGGTCAGAACAATCAGAGGTCCTGCTCAGATGACAGCCCAGGACACGTCAGAGCGGGCGCCGAGCATTCAGTCAACACCCCCAATTCGCACACCATCTCGGCCAAGACCCAAATGGAAACGCAGCCGAGCCGAAGGCACCCCCCTGACCTTATCTCCCGTAAATGATTCGGACAAAACCTTGGCGCCATGCTAGCTAAAAGCACACCACCGACCGAGGCAGACCCCGGGACGACCACCACTAGCTGAAATCAGTGGCAGAGTGGCTGGACTATCTGTATCGCCGCCACTCATGGACTTAATCTGAAGGGCAGGCAGACGGCCGATGGGCCCCAATCCCTCAATTCCTGAGAGATATCAGCCACAGAGGAGGCCGCGTCCAGGCTGCATCCGCGGCGCCACGTCGGACATCCGGGCGCATCCCTTTCCCTGATAAGCTTCGCATGCATACATGCGCATAACTGCATATGTGCATATGCAGAGGCAGGGGACCCCCCTCCCCCCCACGCCACTGCCCGCGCTCGTCATCTGGCGGGTCGATCACGAATCTGCCGGCCGTCCGCTTTGGACCCATGTTCGGAAATGCGGTGTCGGGAGTCGGTGACGTTCCTGGTCTTGGTTCGGGTCAACTGGTCGACGGGAGGGGAGGCTAATGGATTGGGATGTCGTCTTGTTGTTTTGTGAATTTTGTGTACGTTGTGTAAATTATGTAAGTGGACTGTTGTCAGTTTGAATTTGAAAATTCGGTTATCATGTACACGTCCGCTCCGAGCATAAGGTTATTGCACGTAGACGAGTTCTACAATTGTGGTACTTAAAACAGAACAACATCACTGTTGGCTGGTTTTCCAGATGCCAATACCGTACAGCGGATAGCCAATATTGAAATAACATGCTGATGCTATGCTATGCTATGCTATGCTACTGGGAAGTCGCTTACACTACTGTGGTGACAGCGATGAAATGACAGACAACAACCCCAGTGACAGTCAAGGCTTGGTGAAATCGAATCTTGGTGCAATGCACTGCACAGATGGGAGACTGCCTGTTGCTTATCCTCTCAACTGGACGTCTATATGCAGCTTCGAGCCGGCGAGGGATGACTCTTCAACGGTCTTGCTTTCATGCACCGGCTCATCACCAATCTCAGCCATCTTCCGTTCCAATAGCAACGTCATTCGCTTAACCACATCACCATACTGAGCCTCATTGTAGACATTGAATAGCTCCAGAGGGTCCTCTTGGCAGTCAAAAAATTCCCACTCCCTCTCTTCCTCGCCCTTGTTCGGAGGCCGCGCTCCGGGCACTCCCAGGTCCTGGTTGTACCAGTAGATCAGCTTGTACCTCTGGTCTCTGATACCATAGTGTGCCCTCGCCGCGTGTATTCTATCATTGTTCATCCAGTACCGATGGTACGCAACCTGCTGCCAATCGGCCGGCGTATCCCCGCGCAAGAGCTCCTTGAACGAGACGCCCTGCATGTAACTCGGCACCGTTAGGCGCCCAAAGTCGAGGAACAGCGGCGCAAAGTCAACATTACTGACGATATCGTCGCACACGCTCCCGGCCTTGATCTCAGCTGGGTACCTGATCAAAAACGGCATCTGGAACGACTCCTCGTACATGAACCGCTTGTCGAACCAGCCATGCTCGCCGAGGAAGAAGCCCTGGTCGGACGTGTAAATGACAACCGTGTTTTTGTCGAGGTCGTCGCTTTCCTCGTTCTTGAGGTAGTCGAGGATCTCGCCCACGCTGTCGTCGATGGATTGGATCGTGCGGAGGTACCGTTGCATGTACCGCTGGTACTTGAACTCGGCCAGCTCCGCCTCGTCCGTGAACCGGAAGACCGTCCCGTCCTCGATGTCGATGAGCTTGAACTCCTTGAGAGCCTTCCCCGTCGGCGCGGGAACCTTGCGCTGTGAGAACCCCAGTGCGGAGAAGACCCTGTCGCCCTTGTCCCGCCCGCCGTCCGGCTGCGCAAGCCCGAGGTCAAAATAGGTCATGTCCTCGGCGACGCGCATTTTGGCGGCCGCCGCGGCCTTGGCACGGTTCTTGTAGTCATCCGAGAAGGTCTCCGGCACCTTGATCTTGTCGCAGTACAGATGCTTGTGCTCGTCATGGCACTCCCAGCTGCGGTGCGGGGCCTTGTGGTGGCACATGACGAAGAAGGGCCGCGACTTGTCCCGGTCCTTGATGAAGCCCAATGTCTTTTCGGTGATTATGTCCGTGGCGTACCCAGTCAGGTCGTGCGGACCGTCCGCGTCGATGAATCGCGGGTCCCAGTAGTCGCCCTGGCCCGGGAGGACGCTCCAGTAGTCGAAGCCGCTGGGCTCGTGCTCCGGGCCCTCGCCCAGGTGCCACTTGCCCACCATTGCGGTCTGGTACCCGCCCGTGCGGAGGTGCTTGGCGACGTTCGGGAGGTGCTTATTGATCTTGGAGTCGAGCGTCATGACTCCGTTGACGTGGTTGTGCGTGCCGGTGAGGATCGCGGCGCGGGACGGCGTGCAGATGCTGTTGGTGACGTAGCAGTGGTTGAACTTCATGCCCTCATTTGCCAGCCGGTCGAGGTTTGGCGTGTGGTTGATTCCTGCACCGTAGGCTGATATGGCTTTAGACGCGTGGTCGTCCGCCATAATGAAGATGATATTGGGGCGCGTTGGAGTCATGTTGAATGGTCGTATATTGCCGCCCAGGAAACTGTTTTACTTCGGAACCTTTGACTCACAGAGATGATCTCTGCGTCTTCATTTTGCATGGCCTGCCCTGTCTTTTATGCTTTCCATGTCAAGCGCCCGCGGCGTTCAATAGCAATGAGGGGTTATGTCCAGCTTGCATGCAGGGTGGGCCTCTTTTCCGTTCATGGGGTCTGACCGACTTCCGAAGCGTGCGTTTGCGTGGTGAGGGTGCATGATCTCCACTTGACCGACATCCTGAGAGTTGCAGCACGAAGAAAAGTGTCTTGGGCCGACTGGGTAAATGGCGGAAATAATTAAAAGCCAGCTAATTTCATCTTGAACCCGATCACAATGGCTTTTGTTTTTTTAAAAAAAAATCCTAAAAGCGATTCCTTGATATAATTATAAACACCTTAAAGTTCAATATTAAATATAAATATGTTGGAAGGCAGCACTTCGGGCCCGTCGAAGGCCCGGTGATGACACCGTAGTATCGGCGAAAGGCACCGCAGCACCGCTCGGGCCTATACGGCGCACAGCTCAGGGCTGAGCCTCGCTCAGGCTAGCGTGCATCGAGATCCACAAGGGAATGGGCAGGTTAGGTTATAAGGCAGGTGGCTAGACGCACTGGAATCACAATGTAGTTAGGAATCATCAACAACATAGCACAGAATGTTCAGATCCTGATCTGCCCCAAGCTACCATTTGCCTAGCATCTTCCCCAGAGACTCTCGACAAAATATAATATTAATAATACCGTGGTTTACCAGGTGCCCGGCAGTTTTCCCAACTTCACCCAGCTTTAGCCAGCCCCAGCACCCCCCCCCCCAGGGCCAAATAATCAATAAAAGTTAGCACCAATTGGTCTAAATTCCTTATTTCTACCTGATCATATAAATTCAGAGGGTTGGCGTGGGTATAGTACTAGTCTAAACCGGCTGACTTTTAGTGGGAAAACTACACTTCGCACCAAATAGTGCCAACTTCACCTTTAAAATCGCGGTCCGCTGTGCACCACCAACTCACATATATTCGCACCAATTAGTACCAACTAGGCTAGGTTTGCTATAATACAGTCGGAATCTGGTTTATCGGACTCTTCTTTATCTTTCTTACAAGTTGTTGTATACCGGTAATGCCCAGTGTCGCCGCATTTGCTATAGAGTCGTTTGTTCGGTCCGGCCTAAACCTCCTCATCAGCACGGCCACTGATTTCGCCAGCTGGCCGCTTCCCATTTTTCTTTTCTTTGATTATTGCTAGGGAATCCTCAATACTAAGTGCCCCTCTAAGCTATACTCGAGTCCGTTTGGCCCTCCGGCGATTGGCGAGTGCTATATTGGCCTCTTAAAGTGCGCGGATCTGCTGGCTCATAAGCGTAATCGAGTGTGCCATCGCCTGTGCTCCTTTCACCATTCGATCAAAAGCCTCCATAATTAATATAGGGAGCTACCCTAATAAGCGGAGATCCTGTATTTGATAAAACTCGATTGCTTGATAGTTTGCTAAGCATTGGAGGGTGTTTGAGACTTCGATTGCTGGGGAGAAGTAGGGAAAGATGGTAGCGGAGTTTTTAAGCGAACATTAAGCTTAGAAATAACAGAATCTGGGTCCCATAGTAGGATTCCAGCTCCTCTAGATGCAGACTTACTATTGTCCTCCATAAAGATCTTCTTGTAGGCTGCCTTAAATGTGATTAAAAAACACAGACTTGGTGATGTAGTTGATGAAAGCCCGGATAAAGAGGTTGATTTGATCGCTATATTTACGCTTCAGTAGCGAATATAACCCAACATCTAGTAGCTGGACTAGATAAGAAGAGTGCGGCGGCATACTGATAGAGATAATTTTGTTCTCCTTGTAGTATTAGTTGAACTCGGCTGACATATGGCTCTCATAGCCATCAGGTATCAACATCCGGTAATCCGCATCTCTCTTAAGTTTTATATACTTATTAAAATAACAAATACATACCTAGTCTTATTATCCGTTTATCTATTTAGAGTAGGCTTAATTACCTAAGAGCTGAGATACCTGACTGCAGTCCAGCTTATAAGGTGATAGGTGCCCTGAACAATAACGAAGGGCGAAATACACTAGCCGTTTGCATTGATGCATTCAATAGCTGTTGCCCATTCCCGGTTGCGCTGCCCATTATAAAGCCAGTCTTATCAAAGTTGTAGAGGTTATCGTTAATGATCTTGTACTTGGCCATTATATTACGGAGGAGCCTAAAACAATTCCCAATAACCTCTGGATCTTCACAGAGGGCCCTCTGATAATCAACAGGGACGATTGAACTTGGTCTTAAAGCTGGGTTGTAGATCCACAAAGCGCCGAGCCCAGTGCTTGCCCACAGGCTTGCTATCTCGAATTACCAGCAAGAGATTCGCCATGTCTTCCACACCAGAAGGTCGTAGGGGAAATCCGCGGACATCTTGATCAATAATATCTTGAACAAGCGTTCGGTTTTCAACTAGGTCAAGTTTATGTTTATCAACGCGTAATTCTTCGCGTATAAGCTGGTAGTTTATGCTGTCCTGTAGCGTAGATCTAGCAATATTGAAAATCCGTGCATCTGTTGCTACTTTCATAGGTTTTGTATCGTTCTTTTTAGAATTTTGAATGGCCTGAATAGCCAGAATAGCCAGAAGTATTTTCAATTCTTTATAGTTAGGATACATAATAGTTATTGATTTCTGACGCGTTGAATATTTGAATAGGAGGAATGATGTGAGACTAACGCGAAAAATGGGGATGCGATTTATACCCAAAACAGCCTGGCTCATACAAACCTTAACCAGTGCAGGCTACCCTCTATCATCACCAATGCCTCCAAATTAATAAATTGGAAATAAGCAATCAAGTGTAGTTGGCACCAATTGATGCTGACTTTTATTAATGATTTGGCTCTGGGAGGTTGGGTGAAGTTGGGTGAAGTTGGGAAAACTGCCGGGCACCTGGTAAACCACGTTATTTAATACGAAATACATATTTCCCACTAAAAGTCAGCTTATTTGAACCAGCACCATAATCCCCCGAACCCCTTTAAACTAATTTAATTAATAAAAAATAAGTAATTCAGACTAATTGGCACCAGTTGGCGCCAAATATTATTAGTTATTTAGCCCTGGGGGGGGGGGTGGGGCGCTGGGGTTGGCGGAAGTTGGCGGAAATAGCAAAACTGTGTCACTTCCTGATATGCGTCACTTCCTGGTAAGCTACGTTATATAAAATTATTATTACGTTTATACATAAGTTTTTAAAAAAGTAATTGAAAATTTTAATAAACAACAAGTAAACAAAATAAAGGAATTAAGGTGTTGATTAATCAGTAATATATAATGTAGCCGAAGCCCTATGGCTGCCAAGGAAGTAAGGAACATCAAGCTTTATACGGAAGGGTAGTCAAGGCGCTCAAAGGCTTGCTATACCAAGAAGGGTAAACCATCAGCATCCGCCGATGTTGTTTTGAATCACACGGTGCCCATAGTCACCTACCGTAGTACAAGGGCAAATCCCGTCGGGGCAAGCAAATGACGGAGCGGGGGTTGACAGCCTTCGGGGTCTTCCGATAGCCGGGGCCGGAATCAAAGATCAGCCGACTGGTGTATAAATCGATCTTGACTGGCGGAGATCCTTAGGCTACCGACTGTCCTCTTATCAAAGAACCGGCAGTAAGTGAATAACTGATCTCGGGATATCCATCATGAGAACTGGCGACAAGCTCGTTGAGGAATGGTTTCCACCTAGAACGACTCCCACACAGGAGCAAATCGACTCGGTGAGTTCATCCTTGCAATGATTAGACAGGATAATACAGTAGCCACATACGATACAACCGGTCAAGTTCTAAGTATCCTCTCAGAACATGGCTGCTGCGCTGGAGGTTCAGCACGCCTGCGTGGTGCAGCATAAGAAACCACCATTCGCCTGCATCCTCGTCGCGCCGGACCACGAGTCCGTGCTTCTCAAGCAGCACAACGTCTCCTACGTCAGGCACGCCGAATCCACCCTCGCCCTTTCAGCCGCCGACCAATTCCCCCCTGCCTTTCTCTGGCAGTGCACCATGTACACCACATGGGAGCCCTGCGCAATGTGTGCCGGGACGACGTACTGGGCGAACATCGGAAGGGTCGTCTTCGCGGCAAGTGCGAAGCAGCTCCTAGAGCTGACGGGGCCTAACAATGCTACCAACTTTACTTCGGCAGACTCCTGCATGCCGATATTGCAGGGAAGCCAGAAGCAGATTGAGACTTTGGGACCGCTGGATGGTTGGAGTAAACGTGTTATGGATGATGCGGATTGGTTCTGGAGCAAGACGGAGGCCCGGATCGAAGCAGCTAGGCGGGAGGCGCCATCTGAGTGATGCTCCGTGTGTGAAGCAGGTTGAACCTTTGCTTCTACAGACTCAACTATCCATTTCCCGGAATCTCGAGTCCACAATTAAAGGTACCAGGCACAAAGTTGAAAATGACGGTCTTTGTGGCCACTAGCATTTGGAGACGTCTTGGTCTTTAAATTAAACCTGTATGTGCCCTTCTGGGAGAGACAAAAATGTAGCTATTAGATACAATGCTCGAATCTACGATTCATTGCCGGCAAACAAGTCTCGTTAGCGTAGTAGTCTCTGCAAGACGATTGACCGGTCTTTTACAGGTTGACTTGACTAGCAAATATTTTAGTCGCTATATACCGCTATTTCTATAAATGCCACTATTTAGGAACCGAAAGTGCTGAACAAAAGCCTTCAGGGCGTAAGACGTATTATGATGTGTAACCTGACATGGGAAAGCTAACTTTTAGGGTAACTCTGGGTAGGGACGAGTGACGTCCAATTCGTATCGCCGAAAGTCTTGCACTTCCACGGGACAGCGCTGCGGAATGTACTCGTCAGAGTGCCATGACGCCGACGGGTTGGATTGTTCGTGTTCAGAAGAGCTTTGCCGTCCAGTCGGGTCCGGAATTCCAACCAATCCTCGCTTCTTGACACCCCGGCGGTACAAAGACCATATGTCGAGAGCGATGAAGATGACGGCAATAAGGGCCCCAATGGCGATTGCAGCCGACACGTCAGCAGAGAGACCGGATGTAGGGCGTGTGCTCGGACTGGTGCTTGAGCTGGTGCTAGGGCTTGTGCTGGGGCTGGGAGTGAAGCTGGTGTTCGCGTTGGTGTTGTTGTCATTGTTGTCATTGTGACATACTGTTGTTGATGGAACACTACTGCTAGCACCGAAGCTCGGTGTCTGCATATCAAGTTTATTCATCAGTTTCGATTAGTTGCCATCTATTTGGTACTTTTGCGGTGAATGGAAGCCTACCGAAGCTGGGGGCGAAATTGGGACTCCAAGAGCCCATATACTCCGATTTGGCCAATACGTTGCCAGAAACATGAATGGGACCGTCGTCGTCAAATCAGTCGAGACCGTGGATCCTCCATCCAGAACATAGAGTCCTGAAGCAATGACGGTACCATCCGTAGACCGTGCTGATGTTCCAAAAGACGTTGAGGTTACTATGCGAACTGTCGTATACGGAGAGATCGATGTGGAGCAGGCCGCTGTCCAGGACCAGAAAGACTTGTAGTTGCAGTGGTGAGAGTATCACTCGCATGGAGTTAACAGTCAGGATCTCAAAGACAATATAAGGGGAAGGACAAAGAATTCCACATGAAGAAGCCCTGAGTATGTACTCACCCACTAGGACAGCAGAGGTTCGGCCATGAAGATGAATAGTATTTCGTTGTACATGCGGCAGTGAAGCCGCTCGGGCAACTGCTAGCCGTGTACAATTGACCTAGAGTTGGGGTGAAGTCTGGGGGATGGCATGACGAGCTCTGATCAGGTGGGCCTAATACTCCCATGCCCCAAATGACCATCATCCAAGCCCAGATGTCACTGGTGTTCTGACATGATGCGGCTGGACTCGATGCAGGTGGCATTGTAGCTGTGCTCGTGGTGAGGGCGATGTCGCTGTCGAGTGGACGGGTTGCCACAATTTCCTTCCCAAGCTGGCTTTACAGTATCATCAATGTCGTGACGGACTCGAGCAGGGTGGTGGGCCCGGTAAGAAAGAAAAGGAGAAAAAGGGGAAAACAAAACCGAAAACGCCAGGAGGTGTATGCGCGCAGAGGGCCGAGTGATATTGGATACAAGCAATGCCAATTCTTGACAAGTTTGGCGCCATTACAAAAGCCATCAATCACAACTGCTGACGACTTCAAGGACTGTCGTGTAACCACCTCTCTGTCGCCCCCAACCATCTCGCCACTCCAGCTCTCCTTGGCAGGGGCAGCTGGACAGAGTCGCAAGAGAAATAGGATGCGAAAATACTTAGGTACACAACAACCATCGGGGGGCGTGAGCCGTACCATCGGTGCCTTCTTTCCTCTTTCCATCCTATACATAGCAAGACACTAAGGGCCGAGGCCCCCTTCATCCCGTTCGGAATCTCCCTCCCTCTCCACCCGAATCGTCCCTGATACGGGCCTTGGCCGCCCTTGGCCCACCCATAATGTTGTGCATCATGCGGAGCTGAACCAGTAAGCCGGGAAGGCGGTGCGGGGCTATGTTGGCTGGATGTCGAGACTGTCGAGCAGAGTCCGACTGGAACAAGTCCGAGGGTCTAGGGGGCTTGTGGAACACAAATGCATATTCCTGCGCCCAGGCCTGCGTTATGACCGTTGTTATGACCAGTAGGGGCCCCGTGAGTGGGCGACATCCACGCCGCCCCCTCGCGGCACGCGTCTACATACTCGTGTGTGCCTGAATCAAGGTGCGGCTACAAGCTGGGTAGTCCTTGGTGGCACGGTCGATCCGACTCGGCGGAAGCTTGTCCTGGCTTGACCTGGGCGGCGGAGGCCCAGCAACCTCGCGAGCAAGATCTCACTCCACACAGCACCTAGAACATAGAACGTCGCTTTCATAGCCTGATATACACGTCATGTCGAAGACTCTATTATTAAAATACAATAGATATACACTGTGCATGCCGCCTCGAACCATCTCAAAACTGATGCCCAACAGGAGTGACATGGAGAGATGGCTCCTGACTCAGACGTGGTCGATGCTCGATACCATATCTGCCAGGCCCGCCAAAGATACCCGTAGATACGGACATTTACATCCCTAGGGTCATCAATGCTGCTCCTAGGGCGGCGGCTGTGAATGAGTTTAGGTTCAAGGTTTGAGAGGCCTAGGGGGAGGGGCGTCACAAGTGGCGGAGGTTCAAGACGTTGAAGACAAGGTACGTGATTATTGACATGATACACTGTCAGGACAGGTGATACCAGCTGGAGTGATACGAACGGCGTTCCAAACCATAGAGAATTGATAAAAGATGGCCTAGAGAATGTTGGTGCCTCCATGAACAGTGATACGGGGGTGAATGATCCCAAAGGTGAGCCTTCACTGTTGACACTCAGTCCAAACAAACGCCCCCGACCCACTTCATCCGATCTTTCTGCCTACAAGCAAACTCCCTGCGCCAACAGGCCACATAAACATTCAATTACACCTACAAATCATCTGGCAAGGTAGCCCGTTTGGGCAGGCGTCAGGTCTTCTCCTGCTCCGCCAATAAGTCTTGAGTTCAAACCCTGCTGGCAACCAGAGAAGTACCAGCGCCGGTTCGCAAAGACGTAGGTGTTTTCTGACTCTTCAGAGGTCTTTTACCTCTGGCAATGGGAGGACGGCGAGGCAGGGTTTTCTATGGACCCAACGACCCTACGTTCGACCCCCGGGGGTTAACCAGATAAACAGCACAGATCCCTTAGAGGATGTTTTCTGACTCCTTCGGGAAGGTCTTTTTGCCTCTTGGACCCTTTGCGCCCCAAGACCTTTTTCTTTTGCTTGCATTTTCCCTTTTAGAGTTCTGGCGGTGCAGCATGCTCGTTCTGTCCCTACTAACAGACGCCGTCATGACAACCAGGTCGTAGCCGCAAACGCTCGAGTGTTGTCAGCTGTCAGTCCCATCCATGCATGTGCAGTGCCTTCACCAGATTTTCGATCCCTACCTGTGGGCCAAGTGCATTCTTTTTTGTTCATTTCAATGTGCATCAGCATAAGCACATCTGTCCATCAGGTTTACATCCATGTCGTCTGCCTCGTCACGAATTGGCTTTTGCCGATTGGCCTGGCCAACAATGCAGGACGCCGCCCAATGTAGGACTTTCGCCCACGTGCCATGGTCGGACACGGTTGCTTCCACGCGTGTACGTTTCGGAGAAAGGTGACGGTGCGAACTTTGAGTTGGTCACGGCCGTTGGAAGTCATTTTGTGTTCAAGGGATCTTTGACACCCTCTGAAGCCTCAGCCAGAGACGAGGAGACTTGGAAGCGCCAAGCGACACATGTACTTTTCGACAATCAGGATGTCGTCTGCGAGTGTTGGGCGGGATGCCATCCGCGCTGTGTTCGCGCCATGGGTAGCCTTCGTGTGCGCCATGGATGGCCATCTTGAGAGTACTATCACAGGTTGGGGTGGCGCTCTTACAGGACCCCAGACGGGACCTCAGCTTCTGGTACTCCCTGAACTCAGTTGATGAGCAAGCAGTATTATAATCAAGCTCGTTTCAAACATCTCTGCAGCCCATAATGGTTCATTTCTATCCGGAGGAAGTCCCAAAACTTTCAACCAGGCAGTGAGGTCCGTGTTGGAGGTCCGTGTTGGAGGCTCGACATGTTAGGTGCGGCGAGTTCATAGATGTCTACGCCTCCCTGGGCATAGGCAGACGAACCGTCAGTCTCAAACTATTCTTGAAGCCCATAAACAGCCACCTCCCCAAATGTGCTTTGTCAGACCCGACCTGGGACCCTCTAAAAGGTCTATGTAAAAATAACTGCCGGCTTCTAAAACGACTGATCAGCTTGGAACGAGACATTAAGAAGAGAGAAACTTTGAAAGCAATCTTGATCGGGTTGCGCGGAAGGCAAACCACAGATCACCCGATATGCTCTGAGAAGTTCCTTGTTGGAAACATACTAGTAGCGGATGCCCAGGTATGGGAGAGGGAGAAGAGGGCGGAAGAGCAAAGGAAGTACCATCAAGTAAAGGGCAAAGTTAGAAGACAGGAGAGAGGATCCAGCGGCATGGTGAGAAAGTCTCAACATCAAGAAGCTGACAAGACGCGTTAAAGCGCTACGGAGCTAGCACTGCAATTTAGCGAAATGGAGACTACTTGTGCATAGATCGGAGTCATAGATAAATGTGCAGTGAATAGAACCATTTCTAGATGTCAAGAGTGGGAGGTACAAGGTGTGAATAATGCATAGATAATACGGCTCCGATTGGTTCTAGGGTTTGGTACTTAAAGCTTTCATTTTCCAGCTAGATGTTAATGTTGCAGCTCTCAAGTACCGTCTTTGAGATGCGTTAACGGCAGCAAGTGTGTGAGATTATCATCTTTCTATTAGTGTTTGAATCCAGATAGATATAAGCATGTCAAAAAGTGGATAAATTCCAAGGTCTTTCGGCCCTTAAGAAGTTTGGATCAATATCAATTTCAGCCCTGCCCTGCCCCTCGTATGGGAGGCGTTGTGGTTGGCGTTCTACGGCAATAAGCTTGGAACAATCACGGGATGAAAAGGCTGCTTCGTCAGATCTGTCCAAAAAGTGGAGCAGCTATACCGAATCTTATCCCCATTTCTGAGTCAATAAAACGGCTGAGGTCACTTTGTCTCTCACCAAGCTTGGCACTTCCTACTCGCCGATTTCCAATCAAGACACACACAGAAATCCTACAACAGCCACAATCTCACCCAAATCACCTCTCGGCTGCGCACATGCGCATAGCGTACGCCCTTGCCTTGGAATCTACAGGCTTATGCCCAGGCCTATCACAATCACGCGGGGGCCGGATAGGCCGGTCGGTGCCTATCGTCCCGCCTACTATCGGCTTGATATACCAGATTGCCGGAAACGCGTGGATCTGTGGGGCTGTGATTGCTGGCGCTACCTGCTTATGCGACGTCGGGCTCCTGGGGTGGTCAGCTATCTCTGGAAAATGTTCCGACTTGCGAGCTCCGACATCCGGCCCGTTCGTGTTATCGCGGGCGGGTCGTTGACGTGTTTGACTTTGTTGTTGTACTATCGACAATATTCCCTCCCGGAAGATGATGGTTTTGTTTCGAGTTGCTGTGGCGAAGTTGCTGTGAAAGGCTTCATTCTCTGGACGCTTTCGGAAAGGAAATTAGGAGTTTGAATGAGTTCAGTCTTCCCAGTTCTGCTATTTGCCCACATTCTCGTGATGTCTCAGCCAGCTGCTTACACCACAATTCCAGCTATCGTATTATGTGAGCCAGTAGCCGGAGAATCCTGGTCTTGGACGCCTTGGGCGTCAAGCTGATGAAGATGCGGTGTGATGACAGAAACTTCCGTCAGTTGATGGAGTATGTGGGGATTGACAAAGATATATAACTCGACCTTCTACGGAGGCTTTGTCAACTTCTAGCTCGTACTCGCTGTCTCTTACCCGCGGTCTCAAGCCTTTTTCATCGCTCTCAATTTACTAGTGATTTCTCGGAACTACTCGCGATCATGAGACCAGAAGTCGGGCTCAGCCTCCTGGCTTTGGCTCAGAGTTCTTACTCGGCCTCTGTCTCATCTCACCCCATCCGCTTGGAGACACGAGCAGAGCTCAGTTCCCGAGCGGCAAATATCCATGTCTCTTACAATAGGCTCGTCGAGGGTGTGATTGACTTCACCTATGGCTCATGCTTGTCCAAGAAGCAAAGCGATTCGCACCATATCATCGCACGCCACATCCCAACGGGTGCCAGCCACAGACTCGTGTGGGTTATTCCTGATGACACCTTCTCAGGGGGTTGTATCTCAGCTTGGGATGACACGGGCTCCCTGGTCGGAAGAAGCGAAGCCCAGCGCGTTGCTTCTCAGCGCAGCCGGAAGAGGGGCCTCGAGGAGTTCCATAAGCGCTCCGCTATGAAGAAGCGTGATGGCGGTAGTGGATCTCCTGCAATTCAAATGAGCAACGACACCGGCTTCAACGTCTGGGGTCCTTGGTTCGACGGCGTTGCGCTGCTCGAGTCCAAGAACCACAGCTATGTGGACGTCGAGGAGGCAAAGAGCAAGCACATCGCTATCGTCGGTGCCGGCATGTCGGGGCTCATGACCTTCCTGTCTTTGACACAGGCTGGCTTCCAGGATGTGGAAATTATTGAGGCCAGTGAGAGGCTGGGTGGTCGGGTGCACACAGCCTACCTGTCCGGAGGACCATTCGACTACTCGTACCAGGGTCAGTATTGAAGTTTTGACACCTAAATTGGAGGGACTCAATGAGAACTTGTTGGCTAACGATGTGTCTAGAAATGGGTCCAATGCGTTTCCCTCTGACCTGGGTCTCGTCCGACAATGTGACTTACAACATCACCGACCATAAGCTTGTCTACGACTTGGTTCATGAGCTGAACGAGCTCAACAACCATACAGCCAACTGGAGCATCGATTTCATCCCCTGGCATCAATCAAACCCCAACGGGCTCTATTACCACGATGGTATCAAGTTGGACAATGGATTGCCACCCACTGTCTCGCAGGTCGCTGCTGACCCATCCTTGTCGGTCCAGAGGGAAAACCTGCCATCCACGCAAGCTCTTCAGGATCACATCGACTCGGTCACAGTATCTGACGAGTTCTACGCTCAGATGGCAACCAACATGTTTGCAGCTCATGCAGAGTTTCTCGGTAAGGCTTCATTCTACTAGAACATGCACCATGATTGTTTTCGAAAATTGTGTAACCTGACAGAACATTAGAAAGTGGTCTTGATGGACTTCCGGGCGACCAATGGTCCGAGTTTGCGTACATGGTCAACTACCTCAGGGCGAACCTCAACGACACCGACGTTGTCTCCGGGGGGTCTTTTGACGTCTCGTTCTGGGACGCGTGGTATGATGGGCTCTACTTCTCCGCTGCGACCTGGTCGACAATCGACGGTGGCCTGAACCGCATCCCGGCAGCCTTCCACCCGCTCGTGGACAACCACACCACCATGGGGCGCAAGATCGAGCGCGTCGGGTGGGACGCCGAGACGCAGCAGGTGAGCTTGCAGTGGCGCGACAACTACACGGACACGGAGTTTCAGAGCGCTGAGTACGACTACACCGTGGTTGGCGTCCCCTTCAGCGTCGTCAAGAACTGGAGGCTGCCGGACCTCATGTCGACGACCATGACCAACGCCATCAGCCACATGCCCTACGAGCTGGCGTGCAAGGTCGCGCTGGAGTTTGAGACGCGGTTCTGGGAGCACCTGGACAACCCCATCTACGGCTCGTGCTCCACCTCATCTGACATCCCCGGCATCGGCTCGATCTGCTACCCGTCGTATAACATCAACGGCACAGGGCCTGCATCCATGCTCGGTACGTTAATAGTCCCTAAGGCGAATCCAAAGAGAGTTGAAAATTGGTGCTGACATTTTCAACAGGTAGCTACATCAGCGGCGGACAGTGGGGTGAGAGATGGGCCTCCGCGACCGACGATGAGCACGTGCAATACGTCTTGCAGGCCATGGCCGAGATCCACGGCGACGTAGTCAACGAGCAGTACACGGGCAACTATGACCGGCGATGCTGGGGACTCGATCCCCTGGAGAGTGGATCCTGGGCCGACCCTCTCATAGGCCAACACGAGCTTTACCTGCCAGAGTACTTCAAGACTCACAACAATGTATGTGGGGCAACCCCTACCATTGCCTACCCAGGACATTTTCACCAATACTGATGCCATCTTGCAGATGATATTTGTTGGTGAGCACACATCTTACACGCACGCTTGGATTGCATCGGCTCTTGAGTCGGGCATCCGGGGCAGCGTGCAGTTGATGCTCGAACTGGGCCTTGTGGATGAGGCCAAGGCCACCGTAGAAAAGTGGATGGCTCGGTGGATTGAAGTGGTGAGTATTGGCCTTCGACTCAAATATTCCCAAAGATAATTGCTAATACGATATGTAGTAAACTTGTGTCTCGGGCATCTTATTTTAATCAGTCGCAGTTTCATCTGGGCATTCTCTTCTCTGAACGCAACATCTTGTGTACAATAATTAGATGATTATATGAGGCTAGCAATGGCATAGTCAACAAGTTAATGCATTATGATTATAACGCGATTTATAAATATAAAACAAACTATTAACTCATGTTTAGTATGTAAGAAGATTGAGAGTTGATTGCTTGTTACAGTCACCGCCAATATCCCTTGCCGTACTAAAGCGGTGATATCACGTGCAATTCACAATAATGAGGAATGATGCTTCTGATAATGGCAAAGCTCCGATACAAAGGGCCTGGTTCGATTTTGCAGGCCCGAGAACGATGTGCGTTCCGCCGTTGCCGAACGAGCTGCGGATTTCGGACCCGCCGTCGGCGACTACACGAAATAGCGTCGTGTCTTCCAAGTGGCTGGCTTACGAACACGCCATTGCCAAGTCGTTCAAGCTTACATTGCAGTTCACATGTGACACCTTCCCTTTTCAACTTGCGGGGCCACTGCATCTGACCACCGCTCCTTAAATACCACTTCCGCACGCATAGACTACCAAAAGCCCGCAAGCCGTAACGACTCCTCCAATTACTCTGATTACAACCAGCCGACCCGCCATCACGAAGGCGCTTGGGAATGAAATGTCTTCTCTGAACTTCATCAACGAAGATGGCCCCGGCCAGAAGCTAAGCGACCACTATCACTACTCCCAGGTTGTCCACATCCCAGGTACCCCCATCGTCAAGGCATCAGGCCAGGGCGGCTGGAACGACAAAGGCGCGCTGGACGCCAACGACATCAAGGGTCAGGTCGAACTCGCTTTTCAGAACGTCGACAACGTCCTGAGGGCGGCGGGGCTGCGGGGCTGGGAGGACGTTTACCTGTTCCGGTCCTACGCCACGGACATGGATGCCGCGTTCAATCCACTCGTGGAGAAGTTGAAGGAGCGGATCCCCGGCCACAAGCCGCTGTGGACGGCGCTCTCGGTGCCCCGGCTTGCGCTCCCGGAGATGCTTATTGAGATTGAGGTGGAGGCCTACAAGCCCCAGCAGTAATATGCTTCACTGGAGGAGGCTATGGGACTACTACGGATGAAATCTCATATATTTTGGCGGCCAATGGTTCTCATTGTTAGAGAAAACAAGACACACATGACTTCTCCCCCGAGATTCTGAGCCTTTTTACCCAAGCGCAGGTTGTAAGAGTGTCTGTTCAGACTGCAAATATCAAAAATTCCGATGACCGTGGACTTGCTTCTCCTCATTCTCCAACCAACATCTGAAATGCACATGAAATTTATTCGTTGATTCTGGACCGATTGATGAGGATTGGTTCTGGTCATCTGGTTTCTGCCTTATGACCTGCCAGTCATACTCGAGTTGGCATGAGCCGATAATATTTAATTTCAAGTTTGGCTAACCGCACTAGCTGTAGCACGCAGCTTGACCTAAAAGTAGAAAACAACATTAAAACCCCCCAACGCCACTCATAACCCCCAAAGACCACACATAACACCCAAATACGACACGCAATCCCTAAACACATCAAAAAAAAACCCAAATATGATACAGGCATTTGAGTCTCCTACACCGTTACTTTCGAATAGAGCTGCGCTTCCAGCCCCGTCATCCTTTAGCCATTACACCCTACTATCTTGGTAATTGCGCCACAAAATCACAGGTATAGCCGCTGGGACTATTTTGGGCCTGAAAATAACCAATCAAATAGATGATACAGTGCCAGACTGCGCAGAATAAGTTGGTTAAAGCAGACTAAGCTAATACAGAATTTATTCGGGTTAACATATTCTTTTGTTTAGATTGCAGAACAGGCAGCTAATAGCGATTACTAGAGTTGAAGTATAACACAATCAAGTATGTGTATTTTGAATCTACTATTAGCAGTAATGTCAGCCAACTTCCATAAGTGTACAACTGAGCCTTGAGCTCTGTATTTTTAGATCAATGCCTAATCGGTGCAACCAGCTTCTCTGACCACCCTCTTTAATGAAACAGTCACAGATGGAACAAGGCTACCTCCGGGTCATGCAGTGTAACAGCCCAGAATTGGCCAACCCCAATAGAGCCTTCCTCTGGCTTTTCATTTAATTATACTTTGCCTTTCAAAATACATTCATCACATATACATCACACTTCAGTCCTCCACCATCCCTTCCATTGATCAAGTTCAATTCTTATCAACATTACTACTAGATGTTACTCAGCAATTCGACAGATCTTACACAGTTATACACGCTTTTAATTCCCCTTGTGTTTCCGTCGAGGCACTATCGTAGAATTACACATTCTTTTCACGGCTGATCCACGACCTGTCAGGCGTCCAGAAGAAGTTAAGGGAGCATCACCAGTGAAAGATACCTAGGTAGTCATCATGGTATCTTTTCCTCTCCATGCACTGAAAGAATGGGCACCATTCCAATTGGATGCACTAGGTCTTGTCACCATGTTCGGTGCCAACGAGATGTAGATGGCAGTCGGTGGCCTAGCACATAGCTGGGCATGCTAATGGCTGCCATTCCTGGGATTATACGCTGTGGCAAATGACGATATTAGAGTACTTCAACCAGGTTTTGTTTTATACAATCTCACGGATGGGATCATGGCCACTGATGTGGCGGCCTGGCTCACCCGATGGCTCATGGAATGCCCCATCACGTATACGGCGACGACTATCACGCTGAAAATGGATAGAAAAGCATCGTCTTCCACACAAAAAGTTGCTCCAATCATTATTGGCACATTCACGCTTGGACTGCTGCTGGCGTTCGCAGGTCTCATTGGCGATATATGGCCATCGCTAAAGTTGTGTCAATGGGCGCCTCAGTGCTTATACGGCAGCAAATGGTCGGCCATTTGAGGGCTTCTCTCGACACGGCGGTTACTTCTATCGATAAGCCGGTTTCTTCCACTTATAACACGGTTTCTCCTACCGATCACACGGTTGCTCCTACCGATAAGATGGTTTCCGGGCTAGTTCGAAAGCCATGAACAGGACATGACATCAAGGTCTTCCTCACTCTGCCAAACTGGAATGCTGTGACCATACGTGGCCGCGAAAGCTCGTGACGGGTTGCATCCTGACGGGGCTACGACCACGAAGACCCAAGCTCTACTTTCTCCTGAGGTTTACTTGTTGGTGTTGCTTTGGCGGACATGCGTTATCTCTGGGCATGAGCAGTCTTTTTAATCAGATACTTTCTGTGGCCGTCCTTCTACTCAGCACATTTGCCAAGACAAACCATTTTGGTGACTGCCCAGGAACAATAGGCACCAAGCTTCGTTTAGAGGTAAGTGAGGAGTACTGAGGCTTCTCGTTCGGATGCTTACGACGAATTGGAGGCGTCAAATTATGAAGAGAAAGCATGGTTCACTGGAGCCTTATGCCAAGGACATCAAATACACAGTGATGGGAAGAGTATCGAAAGCTACAGGCGGGCAATCCCGAAAAGACAAAATCCAGCAATGGGTCCCAAGGACCTACTAATGATGCTTCTTCGAGCAATCAGGGTGTTCCACTCAGCTCAGAGTCCAGTTGCCAATTTACTCCCGAGGAATGTATTAAGCCTCGACTGCAACAGCATACAAAAAGGTCCAGGAGACCCCTCGCCTAGAAGTTGAGTATGGACAATTTTGGTCTTTTCGATTAGAGGTGGAAAATCCTTTAGCCCCAGAAGTCATAGTTACGGACATTTAAGGTGGATAGATTTGTTTCCTAATCGGGATGTATGGAAAGGGCTGGAGCAGGGTGCTAAGTCCAGAGAACCTTTGTATTCAGAAGTGCCCAGTAAAAATTGGGAAGCATTCAGTAGTATCCAACCCAAGGAGCGTGCTCTCTGAATCCACGCTTGCCCATAGAGCAGCTATTGCGGAGGGTCAGCATTTCGAAGTAGGAACGGGTCTATAGCTCGACATTGAGGCAACCACGCGTACATAAAGATCAAAGTCGCTGAGCCTACTGATACATCAAGGTTATACTTTATTACTGGTTACTTCCTTCATTCTAGACATAGCCCCCTTTAAAGTAATTCATGACCTGTCCCTGTCTCAGTACTCCCTTGATGTTTTAACAGGACTCAGACATGAGCAGCTGAGCTCAAATACTGTGATTGAAGTTAAGTGGGCACCACCTCTTGGGAAGGGAAAAGGGCCAGAAACTACCGGTACTTAATGAAGTGGTTTCAAAGGGAAAGTAGTGCACAGACGTTAGGGGCTTGGTGTCCCTTACACCAATCAGTGACTGCCCACAGTGACTCACTGCCCCGACTGACTGTCAACTCATTGTCTGGACTACAAAGCACCCACCAAACATCGCAGCGAACCACTTCCTGTCGGCTGCCTGGCCATAACAGGACACAACCTCAACGCATACACGGCTCTCCCTAAAAACACGAAGCCTGGTCTGCTGCGGCTGCCCGTGGAGCTTCTTGAGCGTATCTTGACCTGCCTCCCTGAGCCACGCTCTGTCGCTTGTGCCATACAGACCTCAGGCGCTATCCACCTTGTTTTTGAGAGGCACAAACACCACATCATCGACAGCGTCCTAACAAACTGCATCGGCGCCGGCCTTCTGCGCGAGGCAAACATGGTCATGAACTGCCGCCCTCCCGAGATGAGCACTGCACCCGCTGAAGACCCACCCAACCTGGATGATGAGCATGAAGAGACGTTGAACAAATACGTGGCGGATTATATGTCCACCGAGTTGGGCAGGAGTGAGTCGAAGGCGACAGGCTGCACCCTGCATCAGGCGCTGGCACTGCATCGCTTCCACGCTGAAGTAGTCCTGCCGTTGAAAGACAGGTTCATCCAGGCCTCGTCGGATCCTGAAAATCCTGGCACTTCAGGGCACAGCAGGTCTGATTCGTCATTGGCCGACTCCACAAAGGTGATGATTCCAAGCGAGACAGCTCCCTAATGACCAGTCAATGACTTAACTTCAATTTCTGGCAGCAGTTGGCATGATCTCACAATGATCTCACGATCATTATAAAAACATCTAGAACTACCTGGATGTTTATCTGGTGGGGAAGAATGACACCTGCAGGTAGAATAGCATTATGCGGGTTTTTTTTTTACGATGAAGTAATAGAGTAATGTCCTAGTAGTATCTTTCACCGCCAATATTTCTGTGAACAAGTGACCCGAGAGTTCGGATGACTCATATACCCAGAGCAATCCATGTTGTCGAGTTTTCAAAAGAACAATACATTTTAAGTAGTCTGCTTTTGGAAGGGAGAATTGTGCATGTTGGTGTCAATGAGCGTGGCCGACAGAGAATGACTCTATCGCGGACCGAGTGAAGAGATGATCGTCGGTGGAGTCCGGAGATGCAGCCAAGCAGAAACATATCCTCCTTTCTCAACGGCGTCACCATGTTACAGTATGGGTATGGGGCAGGGATGACGAGCCCCTGGACTATATCCTAACCCTAACGTCTTTCCTTTATCCCTACTTTCTCAGATTTAGGTCCTTAAGTAAGCATGCAAGATACCGGTGGATAAACGTAATCTTTGTACTGGAGCAAGTCTAATTTGGCGTGCATGTACGAACGCGATCGGAAGGTTCCATTGTATCCACAATTAGCTCTGCGGGCCGTTAGACGAAGTTAAAAAGGCGAAGATCTTGCCCAATGAGCTCGGGCGCTGCCCACGCACATTGGGGGTTGTCAAGTCGGAGGCGCTCCGTGTTTCAGAAGTCGACTGGTTCTTCCTGAAGTAGCACAACCGCAAACAACCTCGCGTGTCAGACATCGTCTGGTAACTTTAGCCTGCCGCACCGGACGGGGGGCGCAGTTGTCTCGCGCTTTGGTGAGGAAAGCTACCTTGGGTTTGGGACTCACTCCGTACCTGCGCGAGTACCGGGAGTCGGTTTCCCCTGAATCGGTAATACCTGCTTGGTGGGTTCCCTCATCGAGAGTGATTTGAGGACATCTGGAATAATCCCGACCCCTTCACTCCCTCCTTACCTACGTGTTCGACCTCGATTCGATCCGGGCTACCATCTTTCTTTCTTCCCGTCTTCACTTCATTGTCCGCTCGCAGACCACCCTGCGTCATCAACGAAAGGCGGCTTCGGGTTTCCTATTCTCTTTTCCCCATCCTCAACACCAGTCTGGACTGTCGGCGCTCTTTTCGTGTTATTGCAGGCCAAAACTCTCATTTTAATCTTGAACACACAAGCTCGCTAAGACTGCGTGACAAGCCAAAGCTTGACGCGCCAAGTCGCCTCACTCTTGGTATTCCCGTTTCTTCCACTTGCACTTGCACTGCACAATGTTTTCGAGCCTCACCAAGACGGCGATCTTCGCCTCCCTACTCGGGAATGCGGCTGCTGCCATCGATCCCATCGTCGCCAAGGTAAACCCACAATTCCCACCCACCACTGGCACTGGACCAGACCCCTTTCTGATCTGCAATCTAATGATCTGCACCACCAGGGCCAATATTTCTTCTACTCGTCAAACGGCACACAGTTCTTCATCAAAGGCGTGGCATACCAGCAGGGCATCGGCCCGGGGGGCACGGCAGAGGGCAACCAGGCCACATTCATCGACTCGCTGGCCGACACGGCGAGCTGCGCGCGCGACATACCCTTCCTGCAGGAGCTGGGCACAAACACCATCCGCGTGTACGCCATCGACCCCAAGGCCGACCACCAGGTGTGCATGAACGCTCTCGCCGACGCGGGCATTTATGTAATTGCGGACCTCAGCGTCCCCGGCGAGTCGGTCGAGCGCGACAACCCCAGCTGGAACACGGACCTCTTCGCGCGGTACCAGGGCGTCATCGACAACCTCGGCCAGTACCCCAACACCATCGGCTTCTTCGCTGGCAACGAGGTCACCAACAACAAGACCAACACCGCCGCATCGGCTTTCATCAAGGCTGCCGTGCGTGACTCCAAGGCGTACATCCAGTCCAAGAACTTTGGGCGCTGGCTGGGTGTTGGTTATGCTACGAATGACGATGCTGAGACGAGAGATAACCTGGCCAACTACTTCAACTGCGGCAAGGACCAGGCCAGCGCTGTTGACTTCTGGGGCTACAACATCTACGAGTGGTGCGGCCAGAGCACGTTCGAGTCGAGTGGATATGAAGAGCGGACCAACGCCTTTGCCAACTACTCGGTCCCGGCCTTCTTCTCCGAGTATGGGTGCAACAACCCCGGCGGCGGAGCGTCGAGGGTCTGGCAGGAGACCGGGGTGCTGTACAGTGACCAGATGAACAAGGTCTGGAGCGGAGGAATCGTCTACGAGTACTTCCAGGAGCAAAATGACTTTGGTAGGTTATGATGATGTTTGCACGGTGATGATTTGGGGAACAGTGACAAAAAACAGCCGAGGACAGAGCTAATCACCACAAAACAGGCCTCGTCGACCAGTCCGGCACGACCGTGACGCCCCGCAAGGACTTCCAGGCCCTCGCCACCGCCGTCAAGAACACAGCCGCCGACACCGCCAACCCCAGCATCTCCATGAACGCCTACACGGCCTCCAACGTGCCCCGCGCCTGCCCGGCCGTGACGGAAGGCCTGTGGGAGGCCGCCGAGGCCCTCCCGCCCACGCCCAACGCGACGCTGTGCGAGAACATGGTCGCCTCGTCTTCGTGCGTCCCCACCGAGGCCACCACGGGCGACGCCGAGAAGATCGGCTCCCTGTTCGGCACCGTGTGCGGCATGGACGCCAAGGCGTGCGCGGGGATCACGTCGGACGCTGCCAAGGGGGTCTACGGCGACTATGTCATGTGCGACCCCGTCCAGCAGCTCACGCACGCGCTCAACGAGTACTACGCCAACCAGAAGAAGGCGAGCACCGCGTGCGACTTTGACGGCCAGGCCAAGGTCGTGACGCCCACCGAGGCGGCCATCACGCCCAGCTCCGGATCGACGTCCGGGAGCAGCAGTGGGACGTCAGGGTCGTCGTCGGGCAGTGGGAGTAGTGGGAGTTCAGGCTCGGTAAGTGGCACCAGTGCGAGCCCCAGCAGCAGCAGCCCAAGCACCAGTGCGAACAGCAACAACTCCACCGCCCCAGCGTCTGAGTCTTCGTCTTCGTCTTCTGGCAGTTCTTCTCAGCAGGGTGGTTCGGCCGCCGCCGGCGGCTCTTCGTCGGCGTCCCAGAACAGCACGGCCAGTGCGTCTGGTGGCGGCGCCGGCGGCAAGTCCCAGGACGGCGACAACACCACGGCTGAGAAGGGCGGCTCCTCATCCTCTGATTCTGCCTCTGCTTCTACTGCGACCACCCTGTCTGCGGTCAGTTCATCATCATCTGCGGCACCTGCCTCTGCGACCGATGCCTCTTCCTCTTCTTCCTCGGCAGATGATTCTTCTGCCGGTGCTTCCGATGCTTCTTCATCATCCTCGTCCGATTCTGCCTCTTCCGGCACCTCGTCCTCGTCTAACACTGCCTCTGATGCTTCTTCTGCCGATGCCTCTTCAGCCGCGAACCCTGCCTCTGTCGTTTCTAGCGAGAGTGCCTCACAGGGATCTAACAGTGCCACCGTCGTTCAGGGTTCGAGCGCAGGCCATGCCTCGGTCGGCAACACCGGCCTGCTCCTGGCTGCTGTCGCAGTCATTGCATCGACTCTCCTCTAAGGAGGTTCCATGGTGGAATTTGGGAAGATCATACGGAACAAGGACTGGCTTGGAATTTCGGCATCTTGGAACGGGCGTTGCATAGAAATCGAGGCTAGACCTTGAGCACCATTAATTGCATGCATTACAACCATTTACACATCTCGCATATGTTTTCACTCATGCGCAAATACTCCTTGCTCGGTTGCTTTTCTCCAGGGACAGTCTATCATGGGGGTATCCATTCTGATTCCGTTCTTTCGACCTCAACCACTCCCACAACCTTCTATTATGGCGAACCGGCAAGTTGCACGGCTCCCCGCGGAAGTTTCTCCAGACTTCCGTGGCTGGCACTACTTGTCCATATTATCCTATCGTTTCCGTAGCGAGGTCACTCGTACACAGTCGAGTTGGCCCCGTTTGCTAGATCTCACGAGACACCGCATACTTGCTCCTCTTCCGCAGCTTATACCCCCACTTGTACAGGGCGTAAGGCACAGGAACAAGCACGCACGAAATACACGCCAGGATGGTGAGCGTGTAGTGGACGCCCATGTTGTTGTAAAACGGGATGCCCACGACCGTCATCCCACCAGCAATGACGTACCGCACAAGCGCGGTGAAAGTAAGCGCCGACGCCGAGAATACCTCGTACGAATCGATGACGTACATGTAGGCGCAGATGAACACGCCCATGACGCCGAAGCCGAACAGCGCAGCGGCGAGGATGGGCGACCAGATGCTGATGCTCGAGTCCGCGGTCCAGCCCATCCAGAAGAGCGAGACTGGGATGCTCACGGCCGGGCCGAGCATGGCGTACCAGAGGCGGATCTCGGGGTTGAAATGCTGCCCTTCGCCACGTGACTCGGCCTCCTTGATCTGCTTGACTGTTATGCGGTAGACGATGGGGATGAGCAGGAAAGTGAACTGCAGGCCTGCGAACATGGATATGAAGATGATGTTGCTCAGTCCCTGGGAGATGTCGTAGGTGTACTCGAAGATGTATGGCCAGCCGATGAGGAAGGTGAAGAGGACGATGTAAACCACCGATAGGTACAAAGTCATGGCGAGGATGATCGGCTCGGTGAACATCAGGAAAGGCCTGGTCATGCTCACCTTGAGCCGACTAAGCAGCGTGGCCTTGACAATCTCGTGCTCCGACCGGAACCTGTCATCCCCCGTCACGCGCCGCAGGTGCTTCGCTTTCCACCTGAGGAGCAGCGGCGCGTACGTCTCAGGCATGAGCAGGAACACCCAGCAGACGACCAAGCCCGAGAGTATCAACATGGTCCACTCAGCCCACCGCCAGCTCACAACGCCCGAGGGGCCGATATACGCCCCCATCACAGCGCCGAGCATGGGTCCCCCGAATGCGGCAATCGCGTAGAGCGGGAACGCCCACGTCTTCTCAACGCTGTCAAACATATCCGAGACGCTCCCGCCCGAGCACACGAGCGGCGTGGACGCCGAGCAGCCCGCCAAGAACCGAAAGACGACCTGCGCGCCAAAGTTGGGCGCCAGCCCGGACGCCATGATCCATACCATGAAGATGGCCATCGAACCGGAGTAGACGGCGTTGCGGCCGAAGGTCTCGGAGAAAGGGCCCGCGACCAGGCTGCCCATGCCCATTCCGATGAGGTACAGCCCCGTGGCCAGCGACTCGGCGACCTCGCTCACGCCCAGGGAGGCGGCGGCCTGGGGGAGCACGGTGGCGTCTATGCCTGAGGCTGCGCCGACGGCGGCGGCGATGAGGGAGATTTGGAGTGTGCAGCTTACGCGGCGGGCGTACTGTTTGTTTTTAAAGTTAGCTGTCAAAGAGGACTAGGTATGAGCTCTTCTCGGAATTAGGGGGATTGGCCTCGAGACTGCCTGCATGTTCCAGGCGGCATGATTCATGACATCGTTACTCGGATAAATGTCGACGAAGGAGCAATGAGACATTCCATAGCAGCGTCCGCTGCGTGAACTCCATCGATGAGCCGCAGACCCAACTCCGGTTTTTCTTGCTTACCGTCCAATTGCGCGGGTTCAGCGGGTCATCCGGGCCCTCCCAGCCCACGACAAACACCTTGTCGCCCTTGCCCTCGTTCGTCCGCCGGTCCCTCGCGTGCACGCCCGTCAGGGAGTGGCCCAGCGCCGCGCGGGCGGTGTACTGCGTGCACGCTGTCGGCACGCGCTGGGCGGTGTTCGAGACCCCATCCCCCTCGGACGAGTTACTCGTGGCGCTCTGGCTGCTCAGCGAGGGCCGCCGGATCGACTCGGCCGACTGGCGGCGGTGATGTTGCGGCGCGGCCCCATCCTGCCGGGCGGCTTTCTCTGGGTCGGCCTTGTAGTCATCGCCGGGTGACGCTGATGTCGCTGCCGGCTCGCTATCTTGGGCGTCGAGGGTCCGCAGCCGCGCCCTTTCCTGGTCCCGCTCCACCTGCGCCTTCACTGCGCTCAACAGGTGTTTAGATTGCCGGAGGGATTGCATTGTTGCTTACCGGGGGCCTGAGATAGATGTCCTCCGATCCGGAGATACAGAAAACTTTTGGGGTAATGGTGGTGGGTGGTGAGGAGGTTGTCAGGATTGTCCCTGAGTCAACTACCGGAGGAGAATTGGGCGAGGTTTTATCTTACTTGGGGGGACGTCACCTTTGGTCAACGGCGACTTCGGAGCGGTGAGCAACTAGACAGCAAGAAGAACAGCGCGCAATGGAGATCGACTTCGACGATTTTTTTCTACTCGACGGATTTATCACAATGCGCAATTACTAATTTAGTGCAGCAGAAGGCGTGAACTTTATCCCTCCCGGGAAAAGAACGGCAATAAAGCTGGTGGATCACAGGACTGAGTGTATGCTACAGACTTACGGACCCGCTATGATGTCGGCGTTTAATCAGAGGGCTCGGTCTCCGTACTGTCACTTCTGATAGCAGTATGTCGTGCACGCACACATACGCCCTTTCGATTACCACCCCAACTGCAAATATTTTGGTTGTCCGGAATTAAGCATACCATATACCGAATCGCGAAGCGCGAGCCGCCAGACTATGTAGAATTATAATCGATTTTAGAGTCATGATCCCGCATGCTGAGGGGTGCAGTGCAAGACGGAAGTTCCCGCGGAGGAGTTGAGTCCACAAGGCCAGCCAACCTCACATCACGATGACAGTCTTGCCCAGTTCGGGGCTTGAAGTGCCGATAATGCCATTCTTGGTTGTCTGCATTGGTGGCCCCTTGTGCTCCTCCCCCAACCTATCCGACGTAACCTCGAACGGCAAACATCCATCCCAACTCCGCATACAACGGTGAAGTCAGCGCAAACAGTCTGGTATGTTGTACGCGTTCTGGGCAACTGTGAACACGACTATCAGCGTCTAGGCCAAGACCGTGATGACTGATACGAACAACCATTGCCGGTGGACGTGGATGAGCCTTTAGGTACCAGACACCTGCGTTGCTTATGGCCCGCGTCGGGCTCGGTCCGTCCTTCATGCTGTGCATCATCCCAGTGCCCATCGCCTCGAGCGTGGCGAAGATGATGGATTACAGCGCACGGTCTTTGCTCCCACAATAGTTCGTAAAGGAGCAAGTTGAAGAGAAAATGATATTTGGCTTTCAGAGATCGCCTCTGTCCATACTCAGCAGATGGCTTTTGAGTATATGGCAGCCCTTGATCACATCTGTCACAACATCGAAATTGTTCCAATTCACAAGGTGTGGGCTGCAAGGCGTGGGGCAGGATTCAGGCTAAAGCACACGCGTTGGTGTGTCGTCTGTCAAACACATACATGCAAGCACAAGACGAGAAAATGGCACTCGCCCAGGGTTCCGCCTCTGTCTCCGGCTTAGCTAATTCTCGTGCAACACCTTGGCAGTTATCACCCCTGTCTTGCGGACTCGAAGATTGCTTCATTGTTGGTCTGAAACTGATAGGCGATATTATGCGAAACTAGAAAAATCAGAAATCAATCAAACGACCGATGGCTTGCGAAGTTGGAATAGCGTTGACCGAGGGGGGGGGTTGCAAATATTCCAACTATGCGATGTTGCGTATTCCGGGGCCCCCAAGAAGATGGAGAAAATCTACAACCTTCCTGGGCTGGGCCTTACAACCAGTAGCTGCGTGGGATAACCCCTGCCGCAGCAGGATCCCAGTGCTCACCTATTATGTCGGTCCCTGCCAGCGCCAAGCCATACACTGCCTCTCATAACCTATCTACCCAATACCCGAGCTAGGGTGCAGAAGTCTAAGTTCAACCAGGGTTGGGCATCATGAGTCGCACAAGTGCTGACTTGCTCTAAAAAAAAAGCTACTCATCGGACTTCAGGCCCAGCAACTGTGAGATCTTGAGTATGGATATATTGGCACGAAATCTAACAAAGATGTAATGGAACGTAACTGTTTCTTTGACATCTGTATACAATTCTCCAACTTGCACAGTCATTCCTTCACAACAACAATCCCATAAAGTTAACTACAGTCGAGCGATCACATGAAGACTCGTGAACCTTCTTTCAAATCAAAATGAAATCCACTACTCTCCCTCAGGCCTTTGGTATTCTAGTCACAATCGCCGCCAGTGCGAAACTAGCAGCAGCCCAGGTCGCCTGTGCGACTGCCCAGCGACCAAGTTCCAACCCACAAGCAATCGACCTGGCGGACCGGGGCGAGTTCAGCATTGATAAGAATGGAACCATCAACTTTGCTAAAGTCCACTACCGGCCGGAACCCTAAGCAGGATACGTGGACTGGGAGTTCACCACGAGCGAGAGCGGTCAGCTGGATATGAAGGTGTGGAGCTATATCTCGGATAGGATCATAGCGTGCTACAAACCGCCCATGTCGGAGACGTGCGTCTGACTGGACTCGCTGTCGGAATGCTCTATGGGGGCGTCTATCACTGGGGATATGCCGTCCACGATTGAGGAATTTTCGCTTTACCTAGCTTAAGGATATGTGCTTGCTGTTATCGGAGGTTTTACGGAATCCTGTTTCATGTGTTTTCGCTATTTTGTGACAGACACGTTCCTTGTGTATATTTTCTCTACAACAGAGCTAAGGAACAGTTGGCTAACTTTGTCGTTCTACCTTGGTAGGTGTGTGAGCCTCTTGCGGGGATAAATGCTCCAAGCTGGAAGTAATATAAGCATCGCAGCTATCATTTTCATGCCCATGCTACCGCCGTTGATGAGTTAGAGAGATATATCCCAATTCCGACTTATGATACAGGATTATCCACGGGGCCCTGATGACATTATTTGACGTTCACTCACCCAACGTATTCAGATCGTCCGATGAACACCAAGCCACAACAGAGATCATACATACGAGGCTCTGGGAGACTATTATTTCGCCAAATTCCTTAGCAATGATGCCTTTGACCATTGTGCTCAGGGGCCCGACGAGGTTGATCATGTTCTCTAAAGTCACGAGACCCAAAACTTTCACAATGATCAGGGAATTTGGTCAAATGACAGGGTTTGACGGGCAATCCTAAAATGGAGACCCGTAGTAAATCCCTGTCATTAAGATTGCCTGGACTTGAGTAGTATAAAAATTCAGACTATCTTATCATGTCCACCTGAAATCGTGTTTCTTCTTTCGTCAGGTATTGGGCATCTTGAATGTTAGACTAGCTGTCGACTCCAGGTTTCACCAAAGCGTAGGTCTCCTCAAATCTGCAATTTTTAAGTAATAGGTTGACACTGTTAGTCCAGTATTGGTTGCGTCTCCCCGCACAGAGGTTGAGCTTCATGGCTCAAGCGGGTGCTGACGTGCCTCTGGCACCTTGGGATTCCTCGGCACCAGCTACAATGATTCCCGTCGTCGTGCGTAGCTTCCTCATGACTCTCGCTTCCAGTCTTGATTCTATCCTCATTTCGTCTTGGTCGACCTCTTCTATACCGGTGTCACGTTTCGGCCGAGACCTTCTGTCCAACATCAACCACAGGCCAAACACAGTGATTGTCAGTGGTGCTGACACGACGAAGTACACCCATAAGCTCCGGGAGACATGCCCATCACGATCTGGCGGTTGAGGTCAACCCACGCAAATAAATATGGTTTACACGTGAAAAACAAATATGAACACCTACCATCGCTAAAGTCGAAAAATGGCATGCTGAAGATCGACGACAAAAAGGTGCCCGGGAGAAAAAACGAGCCAATCAGAGTCAGCGTCTTCATCGATGCACTATCCTGCCCACTGCTATCCGCTAAACGTTGTTGTTGAATGGCGATCTCGAAATTTAGCCTCGACTCTCTCTGAGTGATGATGTTGTGTACCTGAAGCTAGTCAACGCCTGACAAGATTCTGACCGGAATTGAACCGAGAACAATCGAGAAAGCCCAAAGGCGGTTATCACTTACCACCTCACGAAGATTTGCGAGCCTTTCCAAGGTTACGTGAGCGTAATTCTCCAGACCCTGCAGTTTCACGACCAGAAAGTCGAGTCTGTTTATCAGCGCCTCTTGCATCTCTTTCAGTTCCGGGCTCTTCTTCTCCGCCGGGAGGTGATCCCAGAAGCATAGTGCTGCATCTCTGGCATTGTTCACAACGTTGTGCCAGGCTTGTGGTCTTTTCTGAAGAACGTCAGTCTGATACCTCGCGATTTCCTTGCTTATGCTGTTTAGCTCCGGGTCGGTCTCCGGACCGTAATGTGCTGCTGGGGCCATCGAGTACCGATTGATTAGGGCTTTTTCCAACTTGCGGAGCTCTTTTCTTGCATCCCGCTGCTTACTGTCGTTACTGAAAGACAGCTCTCGGCCCAATGCAAGCATTGGAAGGAGCATGGGGTGAGAAACAGGTCTGCCACAGAGGATCAGCTCTTCCAGGATATCCTTGAACTTCGCATCCTCCATTGCCTTAACATAGCCAGATGTGACACCCGTGTCGAATGAGTACGTTAGGATCATGGCCCATCCTCTAGAGTTGCCTTTCCATTCCACGTCAGACTTTCGGAAAATGAGCTCTAGAAAATGAAATTTAGAAGCGCAGACATATGCAGTAGTGATTCTTTGTTTTTTTCTTCCTTTGAAAGTTTCTCTTTTGACATGATTGGCGGGCTCAGCTGTTGCACTTACGTAGACAGTTCCCGACAACAAACCACCAGAAACAAGGGCCAACTGCACTGGAAGTGTCGAGACAGCGAAATGACAACCGAAATTCTCGCACAAGTAGGTTGTATGAGGAACGTTCCATAGATATCACGTTCGGAACGAATGCCTCAGCATCTGTGCATCTCGCGTGGAGTCTTCACAGGCATTGCACATCAGTTGCCTACGACAGCTCAATCAATGGAAGGAATCGGGGTATATGAGCCCTCACATGAGTCTGATTCCGTCTTTGAGGGTAACGCCGTCTGCCAGCGCACGAGACGCGAAAGGAGGCTGCCCCGCGAGATCTTAGCATTTCCAATCATCTCATCATTGACGCATTTTGAAATAGGATATCATCCCCATACCTCAAGCTTCACAAATTTCCTGAAAGCATCATAGGACCGCAATTGTGAGAGAAGCTCTGCCGTGCTGATTTCTGGCTCCTTAAAAGACACAGCATGTCAGCGTGAAGGGCTGGTTTCTCGGAGTAGCCACCCTGGGGAAAGGCCTGTACCGAGTAGTTGAGAATCTCCAGCCCGCTCATATCCTCTGGCTTGGTCCTACGCGTCTCCAACTCCTTCTTGAACAGAATCTCATCCATTGGAAAGCAAATGTAGTCGGAAGAGCGCGATACATGAGGGGTGGGAGTGTTTGCCAGGAATTGCAGTGGCTCTTCTGCCCCTCTTTTTGTGTAATCACCTGCATGCTTATGTGATTTCAGCATGCATGCAAAGCCACGTTTTAGCCCATTCTCAATGCCAGAAGTAGCTAGCTCGCTGAAGAATTATGTTCTGACTCCTCGCTCAATGCTATGGTAATTATCTCTTTAGCCACAATGCAGCGAAGTGATCACGCGATTCCTTTCATCATTGTGAACCTAGCCGGACCCTCATCCTGGTTCCATCTACCGGCCTGGCGGTCATTCTGTGAGTCTATACCAAGCCGCTTCCGTTAGAAAAGGACATTCATGAAGCAACACATTGCATGGGAGTGAGGGCAATGACTCACGTTGTACATCTCCGACTTGACCTTATGCTGGCCATTGTCGTCCAGCGTTGGGAGGCCCTTTTCGTTCAAAATTCTCTCACCCAGCCCTGTCTTCACAAAGTCGTATTTCCGAGCCACGATGCTGATTATGATGCGAGACTCGAGATTGGCAAGCTCGGACCCGATGCAGTTCCTCGGACCCCGCTCAAAAGGCCGCCACGCGCTGGCCGGGATGCTCTTCGCGTCCTCGTCGAGCCACCGTTCCGGGACCCAAACATCCGCCGTCTCCCCGTAGACAGCCGGGTCCCGCTGTATGATGCTCTGGCACGAGTACATGATGGTCCCGTCGAGGTTGTACTCCTCGCCGGTGGGAGCACGAACCGTGAAGCCTGATCCAGGGTCCGTCATGCGGACGGTGGAGGCAGGTGCATGCAGGCGCAGCGTCTCCTTGATGACCGCGTTGACATAGTGCAGACGGGGGAATATTTCCTCGCCGCGTTGTGCAAAGGCCGCGCACATGGATAGAGGGTCGACCTCATCGAGCTCGTCGCGGAGAGACTTGAACGCACGGGGGGTACGGCTCAACTCGTAGAATACCCAGGCGAGCATGCTAGTGGTTGTGTCGTGCCCTGCGAAGAGAAAGTTGCGGGCCTGGTCTGATGTTTCTGATAAGAGCTGAGGAGCCAAGGCGTCAGTGTCTTGGAAGCTGGGAACTACAATACTTTGAGATCGGTTCCCTCTTGCCTCCTCCTTAATCTCGTTGTATCTCTCCTGGATCATGTCTTTCACCAGCGTATCAATACGCTTGGTCACTTGGTGCCGCTTCAGTGTGGTGAAAGGGACAATCCACCACGGGAGGTTATTCTTGTCGTCGATGTATGTCTGCATCAGCTCCGCGAAGAGTCGGGGAACTTCTCCTTGCTTTGAGCCGTCCATCTGTTGAGCGTTAAGGTCGCATTCTAGGACAGCAGCCCCAATCACATCGAAGGTCAAATTTGAGATGAGCTTCTCCAATGAGAACTCTTCGCCTGAGTTGGCAAATTGGTCGAGATACTTCACAAATGGCTTCACTCTCTCACTGATGAGGGGTATCAAGGTCCACAAATGTTGAGTTGTGAAGCCTGGGTTATACTTCTTGCGAAGATCCTTCCAGTCTTGACCCTGGGGGTGAGAACTGTTGGTGACTCGGCGCAGCCGCATATAGAGCCTGTACTCTTACCTCTCGACCCAAAATTGGTGTCTGGCCTATAATAGGGATCATATGGTGCCATGTCGGGGACTTCGGCGTGCTGAGAGGAAAAAGCTGGGATGGTTTGGATGTCTGTTCGACGATGCTGTGGCTAGGGATGAGTACCATGGGAGGGTTGACAGGCCGGAGGTCTACAAGCATAACCGGGGGCGATCCATGGAGATCCAAATCTCTTCGAAGATCTTATCTATACGCCTATCTGTCAGTCGATTTCTCCGACAGGTCTCGACATCTCTCTTCTCTGATAACATACCTGGATGACGGTCGTGCACTCCGCGACTCATGAACTCGCCAAAGATTTTCATGTGGCCCCAGAGAAGGTGGTTTGGCAACTGGGGAATATGTGCATATTGCCAGCTACGCGCATATCTCAATCGGCTGTAGAGATATGAGGCAAGCAGCACACCTGCTGTAACCAGAAAGACTTTGAGCATGCTGTTATGTGGTCGTGTCTTCGGATGCACGGTCCGTAGCGGTGGAGAGTAATTTCCCGCTCGGTTACAGGGCCGTTTGAGGACCAAGTAAATAACCACTGGTCAGCTTGATGGACACGAATTGATATCGACAGGGGTTTTGGAGCGTTCGTATGCCGGACCAGCTGTCTCTGAATTGATTGATTAATGTCTGCAGAAAGTTATAGGGGACTATGCGTTCGTAGTCTTCCAGCAGAGCCAGTTAAGGGGAACTTGAATGGCATAAGAATAAGAGGGGGTTGAGCAGGGAGGTCATGAGCTGTGGTTGGAGGGCGACGGGGACAAGGAAGATCCCGACTCTAGCGCTAGTTAACCCTATGACAGTTAAAGGCAAAAGCTCGGTTATCTGTCTTAGCTCATCCAGTGGCTGCGCAATGGGTCAGCACTGCTAACGTGGGCACCTCTGAGCTTAGAGCCAACAGTTGCAGCTTGGTTGGGGGCTATACAGTCGGAAGCTGAGGAATTTTCAAGGTAGATGTCTGGGGTATTATTTCGGTTGTCATGCTATTGGTGGATTTCCAATGCAGGAACCGCACCTGATGCAACTCCCGAGGCCTAGCCCTGTGGGCTGGATATGAGTGGACCTAAAGCGGCATGAGTGCATACTTCGCAATGGAGGGGGTGAAATTATCACAAATTATAACTACCTGTCAAGTCAGATAGACCAGATCAGGAAGCACAGGAGCTGACAGAAAAAGAGATAAAAGGTGAAGTAAACCAGCAGTAGAGGTAACAGTTATCAGAGTACCTCAATTCACGATAGTCTTCTTTCAAAACAAAACAAATTACCTAGGTACATATGTATCAAGCTTGACACCATCAACCTTGAAGCAATCTCTAGCCATTCGCGAGTGTGATACCTTCAAACACCATATGAAAGTGAAATAACAATTCCGAGAAACAGAAGGTAAGATCTCGACTTTTCGCGAGTCATCTCCGCCCTCCTGTCGCTCACCACGGGTCTAGAGCAGGGAGACCTTGGGCAACAAGGCCCTTGTTCAGCTCAGTAGTTGTGTTGACCCACAAGCTCTTTACCTGCTTCTCATCCTCGGCAACTGGATGGGGTTTTGTGATTGTCCCGACAGGGAGTAGGAACTTGCCCTTGTATGTTTCAGGTAGCTGCCGGACCTGCTCCGCAGTGGCTGCGAATAAAGGTGACAAAGCACCCTGCTCTGCGGAAACAAAGAATAATCGGGCCATGGTGCCGATAAAGATATTGTTAACTGCAACAAGCCCTTCGGTATAGACTGAGCCTGGATGCACCGAAAGTGTAAGGATAGGAATCCCTTGCTCGTCCAATCGACTCTGCAACTCCATCGTGAATAGGATTAGAGCAGCTTTGGAAATTGAGAAGCGGATCATGTCCCAGCTGAACATGTATTTAGCTCCCAGACGCCACTGCAGTGGATAGTGTAGGACTGGCTTGGCAAGACCACTAGGCTTGTCGAACTGAAAGCCAAAGTTACGCGGTAGAAACGCTGTCGGTGCCGTGGAACCGATGTTGACAATCCTAACATCGGCATCCCTTCGACCGGTCGCGGCCTTGAACATAGGCATGAGGCGGTTGATGAAGAGGAAAGGGCCGATGAAGCTGATCAGGGTTAGATAACTGTACATCTGAAATTGGAGAGGTATAACTCACTTCGTTGCCATATGTATCTCCCAACCCCCACCGACAAGTTCGGTAGAGGCGGTTGAGGCGGCGGCATTGTTAACTGAAAAGAATATTAGGACCAAGGGACCGGCCATGATGCAAAAGAGTAGAAGGTTCTGAGCGTACTGAGAATGTCTATCTTGGCTTCCTTTCCTCGCAACATATCAGCAGCATTAGTGATGCTACTGAGATCGGTGAAATCCAATAGTAAAAAGTCTATGTTGCTGGGATTGGCTTTGGGGTAGGACTCCAGCAATGTATGCTTGGCATTCTCGGCCTTGTCCAGGGATCGCGCGGTAATATAGACCTTCGCTCCGTGGGTGACGAGCTGGGCAACTATTTCCAGGCCAATTCCGCTGCTGTAGATCGGTTTCGTCAACTCATGGTCGTGTGATGGGCACAATGTAGTAACGTACCCGGCTCCGGTCACCACGGCAACTTTGCCCTGTAGATCGGGAATATCTGCTGGTCCCCACGCTTGTTCCATGGCGTTTATGCTGATCTGACCCATTGAGCTCGGGTACTCAGTTGTCGAGCAAATATCAACGCATCTCCTTGTAAACAACCTCGTATTTGTATGTTCACCAAAGGTTGCAACATACTTGATGTGGAGCCTCACCGAGTGCCAGAGATCGGGAACGGGTCTTACTCCGGCCGAGAAGCTTTGACTAGCGGAGGAAGCGGAGGAAGCAGAGGACTCGTGGAGGTGGCGTCTTGTGAGTATTCCGATTGCCGAAGCCAGCGGAGGGTCGCAGAACAAGTAGACCTTGTTTCAGCTATGACCAACCCCTTGTAGCTGTATATGAGCTAGCCAAGAGAATACCAGGGCCCAAGTTTAATACATCACACTTTCGGTAGTTCAATATGGCAGAGAAATGCCTCGCCGGTCAGCTCGACCCAGTTTTCTAGTTGGTCCATCCCCCACATGATGGTAAATATATGTCGGGCAAACTCATAAATCCGCAAAACGTGCACGCCGCGAGCTAGGAGCGACTGGCCATTGATGGTGTCCAGGGATGGAATATCTTTTGCCTGAAGATAGCTTCCCAGAGGGCTAGCGAAGGTGCTTCCCACAGCTCTGCTCGCGCGATTATATAAAGGTCTCCCGCAAAATCGGCGGTCCAGTCACCCTTAAGGTTGTGAACGACGCCCGTGGCGAGGTTGGTCAGGATTTATGTCCTTCTGGTAGACTAACACGTGACAAAACGTTCAAGCAAGTTGGGGCAGGATTCGTATCTCTCTGCCAACGCTGGGGTTGTCTGAAACATCGGTACGATGGCTGCATTTTGGATAGCTGATAGCCAAAGCTGATTGATCCAGCGGAATAGCGTTTCGATGCGAGTTTCGGCTTCAGCTAGTAAAAGATGGATAAACAGGCAGGGCCTGTGGGTGTGCCAGATATTTCTTGCTTGACATCATGGTGAAAGGCGAGGATTCGTCGGCTGGTTGAGAGGAGAGCAAAGACGACAATACCTAGGTAGAGATCATGATACCTCAGCCACCATGTGTTCATTCTCCGGGGTGAAATTTAGCGAGATGGAGATGGCAGTGTATGCATCCTGTATACGTTACGACATAGTTTCGACTGGTATGAAGTGCCATGTGAAGCACATGGAGATTAAGTGGATGGAGTTGCTGCGGAGTTGCGGAAAGGCTATAGAAAGAATACAAACATTCAACTATATGGCTGCAGCCAATCACAGGGCTACCACTTTTCTATAAGTTGCATGGGCAGAGCATTGTGCTGTGCGGAGATGGGGTTCTGCGGAGATGAGGTGTGCGGAGATGAGGTGTACGGAGATGAGGTGGTAAAAACTCAGAGTGCGCAGCACCGAGCTTTCAGGCCCGCGGGTGGCTATTAATAACCAGTTGCACGGTTCGCAGGCAGCAGGTAGACATTCATGAGAGCAGGATCTGCTTACAGCCTGGTCTGCTGGTAGAGGTCTGTGGACATCTGTCCCATCTCCGCAAGTGCCCAGCTGATCCAACTCACACCGTGGAAAGATTAAAACTCGAATGTGATTTTAAGTTGCGATCCAGAGAAATTGGGTATTAAGTCTTTCCGCTTGCCTGTGTGACATTTGTCACGATGGGACCCAGGGCATGAAGCGCCGATATGCGTTGTACAAGAAGGGATTCATAGATTTGACATCGAATATGTTCCTTGCGGCGTCTTATTGCAGTCCGCCGCGTGCGTCAGGAAAGAAAACATACAAAGTTCATTGACTCGCCAGGAAAACTACCACATGTGTGGTCATGGGTGGCCTGCGATGGTAAGTCATCATTAAAAAGCCTTGTTGATTTCCTTCATCATGCGATCACAGTACTCTTTGAATGTATATACGATGTGGCTGAAGCCTTGGACAAATTTCTCATGATGAACAAAGCTACTTAATAGAAGGGGGTGATCTGACCCATACCATTGCCCCATTACTTCAAATCACAAACCCTTTGCCAAGACTGCTTTGAATTCAACTTGAACCACTGCACAGATTTTTACCATGGCGTCTTCATCGTCGATGTTGGCACAACCTCTACTGTTTGGGTCGTGGGCCGAATCAACCTCGATCCCTCACTTAGACACCCACAAGCTGGTCTATCTTGGCCTCGGCCTCACTCTTGCTATACTCTACTACGCACAGACCCTGACCAAGAAGGATGATAACATCGCATGCCTCAACCCATCGAAAAGACCTCACATTTTCGGCCAAGATCCCACCCTCTTGGAGATGTACACGACTAATGCTCGTGGTATGCTGGCACAGGGACGGGAAAAGTTCGGCGGCCAGCCGTTCAAGATCACGGCAGACTTGGGCGAATTGACGATTATGCCGCCAACACTGATCGACGAGATCCGCAACGAACCCCGCTTGAGCTTCCAAAAGGCCCTATCGGAGAACTTTCACACTCACCTGCCCGGCTTCGAGCCGTTTGCCTTTGGCAACCGGGCGGGCGAGCTCATGCTACTTGTGGCGAGGAAGCAGCTGACCAAAATGCTATGTGAGAGTACTCCCGCCAGCCAGGCTGGTACCTTAGACTAATTGGTGATGTGCAGACAAGGTTACGGGGGCCTTGTCTGAGGAGGCAAACTTTGCCACGGAGATGTCATTTGGCCACTCTTCAGGTAAGTTAATCAACGTGGGAAGTGATGAATAGTGATGTTTGATCTGAACCAGAATGGAAACCGCACATCCTCAAGACGGAAGCTCTCAATACCATGGCTCGCCTGTCATCTCGCGTCTTTCTCGGTTCCGAGATCGCCCGCAACGAAGCCTGGCTCTCCATCACAAAATCCTATACCATTCATGGATCCCTCGCCGCCCAGCTGCTACGCAAGTACTCACCCTGGTGGCGACGTCTCGCCAACCAGCTTTTGCCCGAATGCAAAACCGTGAGAAAGCAGTTTCTCGAGGCCCGCGACATTATCGGGCCTGCCATCCACAAGCGCAGAGTCAGCTGCCAAGAGGCCCTCGACGATGGCAGGCCGCCGCCGGCATTCGACGATGCCCTCGACTGGTTCGAGAGCGAGAGCGGCGGCGACGCGTACGATGCTGCCATGTGCCAGCTATGTCTTTCCACAGCCGCTATCCATACGACTACAGATCTATTTACCGAGGTTATGTTTAACATCGCCAAGCACCCTGAGCTCTTTGAAGACCTCAGGAAAGAGATCATCCGGGTCCTCAAGGCAGAAGGCTGGAGCAAGACGGCGTTCTACAACCTCGAGCTCCTCGATAGCGTGATCAAAGAGTCCCAGCGTTTGCGTCCTCTTGGATTGAGTAAGTTCCTCAGCCACAATCCACAGTCTTGAACTGACAGATATAGTCACCGGGCTGCGTACCGCCACCCAAGACGTCCCCCTCTCTAATGGTATGACCATCCGCAAAGGCCAGCGTGCTGCCATCGACGTGGTCCCGATGCGCGACCCCGCCGTCTACATCGAGTCTGACACATTTGACGGTCACCGCTTCGCCCGCATGCGCAATGTCCCGGCTCAGGAGAAACAGGCGCATTTAGTCAGCACGGGGCCGGCGTCGCTAGGTTTCGGCTACGGGATGCATGCGTGCCCCGGGCGGTTCTTCGTCGCCCATGAGATCAAGGTTGCGCTGTGCTACTTGGTGATAAAATATGACTGGAAGATGGCGCCGGGGTGCGAGCCAAAGGCCATGGAGAATGGGGTAAATTTGTCGGCGGACATGCAGACCATGGTGTTGGTTCGGAGGAGGGTGCCAGAAATAGACATTGACGCGCTGTGAGGCCTCGCCGATGACTTCACCTGAGTCCCTATGCCGTGGGATCCTGCCCATCATCATGTCTTATACCTCATTCAACAGTGTAAAGATCAGAATTCAATCCCATTGCTCTATAATAAATAATTGCGAGGCCTCTACTTTATTCCATACAATGAATGAGTAGATTTACAAACCCAAAACCCTTTAACTTTGTTGACTATAGCGTTCAGCGGTTTATGTGTACTCCCAAAGGGAGCAAAGACTTGCTCAAGGATAACCGAACTCTTACACGATGTATAATTCTACTAGGGGCAGATGCAGCTTCATCAGATGCGAAAGAAACATTACTTCGCAGCTGCTTCGGGCTTTGGCAGCTTTGAGACCAATTTCTCGCAGAGTCCGATCAACGAGCTGGCGTTGGTGATGTCCAAGGTACTAAGCTCGCCGCGCAGCTTCTGGCGGACCCAACCGCGCAGTTCAACCGCCGACAGCGAGTCGAGGCCATAAGCCATGAGAGGCCTTCCCGGCTCAACCTCGGTCTCAAGACGCAACAGCTTGGTGATCTGGCCCTGAAGCAGTGACACGGCCGCCTTGGTGAGTGCCGCCGCATCAACGTCAGCCCCGCCGGCCTCGCGCATTATGTGGAATGCCCGGAGTGCCTGGTCGGTCTGGTCATCGCCCCCGGCGCCGCCAGCATCCGCGGTCGCATCACCAGCCGTAGTGAATAGGTAGGCAAAGCGGCGGTTGGTCGCTAGGTCCGAACGGTCGAGTGCTAGCGGGAAGGCGATACCCGTGACCATCTGGGCGGCGCTCGCAGCGCTAAGGGGAGCCGGACTGCTGCCCTGCTGCATTACAGAGAAGCCGAGGATGCGGCGGAGCATGCCCTCATTGATGGGCGTCCACTCGCGCTTGTCGAAGCGCGCCTCGAGAGCCGCGCCGCCCACCTCAGCGACGTAACCCACGTCCTCGATCAGCCCAAGGTCGACTGTGTGCGCCCGCAGACCCAGGCCTTGGCGATAGAAAGCGAAGGCGTCGAGGAACGCGTTGGCAGCGGCGTAGTTTGCCTGCCCCTTGTTCCCGACGACCCCCGAGATACTGGACAGCATGGTGAAGAATTCGAGTGGCCTCTGTGGCTGCTCCTGCTGCACGGCGTCGTGGAGGTTCCACGTACCCTCGATCTTGGCCTTGATGGCCGTGTGGTAGTCGTCGTGCGTCATAGTCTCGTACGGCTTGTCCCTCAGCACCATGGCCGCCTGGATGACGCCGGCGATTTGCTCAGGGTATGCACTGCGGAAGACGCTGCGCACAAAGGCCGCGTCGCTCACGTCGCCCTTTGCGGCCTTGACCTCGCAGCCGTATGAGGCGCAGTTCTGGATCACGCGGGCCGAGGCCTCGTCGTCGATTCCGCTCCGGCTCATGGCGATAATGTGCCTGGCGCCGTGGCGGGCCATGTGCACGGCCAGGCTGCCGCAGAGACCCTTCAAGCCTCCCACGATCAGGTATGACGCGTCCGACCTCAGCTCCAACTTGCGCAGTGCGGGCTGTATTGGTAGCTCCAGGTCCCGGTTCGAGTTGGACAGGACGATCTTTCCAACGTGTTGCCCACGACGAATGTTTGACAACGCAGCAATGACCTGGTCGACCGGGTACACAGTGACGGGATGGATTGGTCCGACGTGACCGCCTTCAACCAGGGTAAACACCTCCTTAAGCAGCCTGTTTCATGGTTAGGCGCTCTGCAGAGGAAGTATTCCGGGTAGGAAGAAAGGGACAGAAAAAGACGCCTCAACATACCTTCCGGTCAGGCTGTGACTGATCTGCCTAACGTATGATAGATCCACGGCTCGGAAGGAACAATTCCTGTCAAAAGGTTCCATAGCCAGGGTGTTTCGGTCAACGATATCCCGCTTTCCAATCTCGACCATCACACCACCATCAGCCGTGAGTCGCCAGGACTCATCCAGCAGCTCGCCGATCAGCGAGTTGAGGATGACGTCGATGCCCCGGCCGTTCGTCTCGCGGCGTATCTCCTCGGCGAACTTGGTATCCCGCGAAGAGAACATGCGGTTGGGCGGGATGTTGAACTGAGAGGCAAGGAGATCGCGTTTCTCCTGAGTGCCGACTGTGACGAAGATCTGCAGGGTTGAGGTCGCGTCAGTATGAGCTTGACTACCGTTGGTCAGCTCGGTGACAATATATACTTACATCACACTTTTTGTATTGGGCCAGCTGAATCGCAGCCATACCAACACCGCCTGCAGCGGAATGGATCAATACACTCTGCAGTGTCAAACAGTCAGCGAGATGTATACTTCACAGCGACCACTCATCGATCTTACCTGGCCTTCTTGCAAGTCTCCGAGATGGAACAGCGAGTAGATAGCGGTGAGATAAACCAGTGGGATTGTGGTAGCGTCTTCGAAAGACATGGAATCCGGGATAGGATAGACCCGATCAGTGACGACTTGAAGGTGGTTGACATAGGTTCCGTTGGTCTGGGCCACAACGCGGTCCCCGACCTTAAACCCAGTCACACCCGGGCCGAGACGTCGGACGTAACCAGAACACTCGCAACCGATCATGTGCTCATCCTCAGGCACGATACCCATTGTGGTCGCTACGTCCTTGAAGTTGACGCCCATGGCCATTATCTGGATGTCGACCTTACCCGACTCAATGGGAACTTCACCCACAGCCGTCTCGCACCACTTCAGGTTATCGAGGGAGCCCTTCTTGTCAGCCTGGAGGCGCACTTGTGCCTCATTGCTGTGGAAGTTCTTGACGACGGGCTCCAGGCCGCCTCCCAAATCGGCCGCCTTGAAACTGTTGAGGGTCCCGTCGGGAACGACACGCGAAACGAGGAGTTGGCCATCACGCTCAGCGTACTCGTCATCAACATTGTCTCCCGATAAGATCTTGCGCAAGACGCGTTCGATGGCCCAGTGAGCTGCGGGACTGGCAGGGCTCTGTACATCGAGCGTAGTCAACCGCGCGCCGGGGTCTTCGCGCCGGGCTACGCGGAACAGACCCTGAACCATGGCCTTTTCGGGATCGCTGACGCGGTCTGTCTGTGCCCCTTTCGTGACCCAGAGGATCTGTTTGCCTGACCCGACAAGCCTTTTCAGAGTTTCCCAGTGTGACTCTGAAATGCGTGTCAAGACGGACTGCTCAGTAAGTATTAAGAGTTAGCAAACATCGTACTGATTTTGTGCTGGAGAAGCAGCGAGACAGAGACAAAAGGAAATTGACCCACCTGAGCAAGTTCATCTATAATCAACACCACAGAGGCGGAGGCCAGTGCCGAACTTTGTGGCTCCAGCTCCTCGATAGCCTTCTGGCTCACGGTATAGCCAGAGGCCTCAATTGTGGCCAGTAGGGCCGGTGATACTGGAGGTGTATCCTCCGCAAAGCGCGCTACGATAATTTCTCCCGCTTGCGCATCTGTGCTCGCAGTGCTGCCGGACGTGGTGTCGTTCTCCCTGTACAGGTACGACTCGGGGCTGCTCTGGATTTGGATGACGTTTGCCGGATCCCACACGCCATCAATCGCTTGCTGAAGAGTTCCCCCACCAGAAAACTTGATGTCCGGTATTGACACGGCGGAACTTGCGGAAGTCGACCTGTCTGGGGTATGACTCCCACTGCTTGGGGAACTCGTCTCGGCGCTGTCAATTTCCGACGTCTCGGCCACATCGCTCAACGGGCGGGATGGGGGCCGGGATGAAGTGGACTCCGCTGCCACCACAAGTGTAACTGCGCCAGGGTTAAGCAATGCCTTGACCTTACCCAGCAGAGGCTGCAGATCTTCCTGGGCCGCTGCCGAGGCCGTGACAATCGCCAGGTCGTACGTGGCCCCGGAGGGCAGACCCAGCGTGTTTTGGTTAACCGCGAGCAGATTGAATTTGGCATTGGCAGCCTGTCCCGCGCTGGCTGTCTCCACAGCCACAAGGGTCTGCGCGTTTGGCGAGGCAAACGTGTAGTGCGAAAATGCCTTGCGCGCCGGCCTGGAGCCTTGGAGCCAGAGGCTGGATGCCTTCCCGGGCTCGGAATCAGGGAGGGTGATCTCCAAGACACTAAGCCGAGGGTTCTTGTGCGCCACGAGGTCTATGGTCTCCTCAAGCCGGGTGCCTGTCGCCGTGGGCAAGTAGAACAGCTGGTCTTGAGTGATTTCAGAGATATCAGGCTTCCACTCCGTGGCCTGGAACACGTGGGCGTCCGGCTTTTCTTCAACATCCAAGCGCACGTAGTTTAGGCCGCGGAAGCGAACGTATAGCGCCCCACTGTTGGGATCGTGGACGGCCACGTTGGTCGACCAGCTCTGGACATGTTCCTTACGCCCGCGGCCAGTCCAGATGGCCTCGGCAACCGAAAGACCATCCTTGAGGTCCTGTGGCACGCGGTTGACCACCATGTCGTCGATCTGAGACAGTATGATGACGTCCTTCAGGGTACTCCTCTCTCCTGCGAGGAATGCTGCCGTCGCTGTCTGCTGGCACACGTCGAGCACGGCCGGGTGTATGGGATAGCTGGACTGAGGGTTCCACTTGGATGGAGGCGGATCCAGGTCAAGTGTGGCGCGACAAGTACGCTGGCCGCTGACAGTCTCCCATTGCTTGATCTTCCGGAAAGCCGGGCCTATTGTATTCTGTATGTTAGCGACCCATCTGACTACATGACAGACGACGGGAAAAGGGGTGGGAGTTTGCCCTAGTGGCTCAACAGTGGGTCGGAGTGCCAAGGGTTTATGAAGAAAGTCAAGGGAAAAGGTCCTTCGTGAGGCGTCTCCGAGGACTACTTACCGAAATGGCTGCCCATCTCTTGTTGCAGCTTGTACCACGGCGCGGCAGACTGGGGATGGCGCAGTGGAGTGAGCTGGGCCTCACCGAGCGAGTGGTCGTGGCCCAGCGGGTCTTGGACCCGGATCAGACCTGCGCAGTGCTCATATATGATGTCTTGTTTCTCCCCGGCTGTTGTTCGCACCCGGAATTCGTGCCAGTCTTTGCTTCCTGGAACGCTCGTGAGGGTGAGCAGAATGTTGGTCTTCTTGCCTTCCTCGACGACGATGGCGCGCTCAAACTTGACGTTGCGGAAGCGGTAGGCCAGATCCTCCGGACCCTTGACATCCTTGGTCTCCTCTGGGTTAAGGACGCAATGTTTTTGATACATGGCTTCCAGCGCCATTCTGCGGAATCAAAAGCGTTAGTAATGCAGAGGCCCGAAGGAGACATCAAGGTTTGAGAGGGAATGAAAAGCAAACTTACGCTGCAAATGCCATGCCAGGAATCAAAACATCGGATCCCATCTGGTGATCCTTAAGCCATGGCACATCTACCAGGTCCAACTTCTTTCGCCACGTTGGAGCCGTCCACAAAGTGCCGGGGATCTTGCTGCCGAGCAAGTCATGTGTAATGAAGCGCTTGGTGCGCCAGTCGACACTTGCTGCGTTCTCGTGCCAGTACCGTGCGGAATGGTTCCACTGGTAGTTGGGCAGGTCGACAATGGTACGCACGCGGCCTGACCCGTAGCCGCCGTTGACGGCTGCCAGGTCGACTGGTGCTCCGGCGACAAAGAGCTGGCCCGCCACGTTGAGGAGTGTCGTGATGGCGGCAGCGCCACGGGCCCAGGCTGCGTGGTACGTCACGTCGCTTCCGCCGGGGAGTGATGGGTCCTTCAGGACTTGAGACACGGGGCCGGCCAGGGCGCCTGATGGCCCGATTTCGATGAGGATGTCGGGCGACTCCTTGGCGACTAGGTCCTTTACAGCGTCGGCAAAACGCACGGCCGAAACCATGTTTGCTGTCCAGTAGTCGGCGTCCGTAGGCGTGGTGTTCTTGTTCGCCGTAACGGAAGAGTACATAACCGTGCCTATTCATATTGTTGTTAGTACAAGACAAAATCATAACAGAGGGAAGAAAGTGACCAGACGACGAGTATGAATAGGAAAGGTTCTTGCCAAAGCGCCAGAAGTCCCAATCATCGGATGGAGCATTTGTCTGGTCCCTTCGATCGTGAAACCACTCACCATTGTCATCCTGATCTGCAGCTGCTGGCGAGAACTTGTCGTCGTCACGCAAGAGTCTGCCATACTCGTCACCAATCACGCCCATCAGCGGGGAGTGGTAGGCCAAATCCACATGAAGCAGGCGTGCAAAATGACCCGCCTCCTTGATCTCGTCCTCGAGCCCCTTGAGTGCAGGCCTGTAGCCGGAGACGGTCACGCTGCCGGGGCTGTTGAAGCACGCGATCCACGCGGAGCCCAGGTGCTTCTCGAGGAATGGCTGTGCCTGCTCGGCGCCGAGGCCCACGGCCAGCATGCCCACGTCGGCCTCGGCCTCGGCCTTGCGGTTCACGGCGGCCCGGCCGCGGTAGAAGGCCGCCTTGATGGCACTGGCGCGGTCCAGGAGGCCTGCAGCGTATGCGGCGGCTATCTCGCCCGATCTGCAAATGGAGGGAGATGGAGAGTCAGCAAGTACACTTCGAGTATGTCCCAGGCTTGTGGGGTTCTTTCATGGCAGGCGGATTGAAATGACATTTCTCAGGAGTAAATTCCAGTGCAAGTGAGGCCTCAAGAGCGGGCATTCAGGGGATGAAGTCCGAAATATTGAAATACGTACGAGTGACCAACAACGGCAGCGGGCTTGACACCCCAAGATTGCAGGAGTGTCAAGAGACAAATTTGGAGCGCCGTCACTAGCGGCTGTGAGAACTCGGGCTGACGGAGATGCTCTGCCGACCGTGGCTCGCTCAGCTCAGCCTCGAGAGACCATGTCGGCGGGTTCGGCTGAGCCTGCAGCACCGCATCGAGTTCCTGGAGTATACTGAGGCTCTCTGGGAAAATGGCGATGAGGCCTTGGCCCATCTGGGGCCACTGGGCGCCCTGGCCCGTGAAGACGAAGCCTAGCTTTGGCGGGCGCGCCAGCTTCTTGCCCAGGGAGAAGTCGCCCTCGTCGAGGTCGTCGGATATCTCCTTTGCCACGAAGGCGCGGTGCCACAGATGGCTGCGGCGCTCGCTCAGGGTGTATGCGAGGTCTTGCACGGGTGCACTGACGTCGAGGTTCGCTACGTGGCTGCACAGTGCCGACACGTTGGACTTGAGAGCCGAAGCGTCGTTGGCTGAGAGGACCAGCAGGTAGGGCCGTGGGGCTGCCTCTTGGTCCAAGTCGCCGCCATCCTGTTCCTCGTCTCCATCGTCCAGGTACGATGACATATAGGTGGAGCGGATCTCCTTCGCTGGCTGGTCGACGACAGCATGCGCGTTCGACCCTCCAAAGCCGAAGCAGTTTATACTCGCCCGACGCTGTGAGTAGCCCTCATCGGGCCAGGGGATGGCTGCTCTAGTGGCCATGACCTTGTTGCCCACAAAATCAACTAAGAATTTTGGAGTTAGTCCATGTAACCAAGGACTAGGTATATGCCAGTTGGATCGGCAATGAATGAATCTCTCTTACTTTTGGGACTCGGCTTCAAAAATGTTGGATTCCCAGGGATCACCCCTTTCTCCATTGCCAAGATGATCTTGATCAACCCCGAAATACCAGCTGCTGGTTCTGAATGTCCAATGTTGCTTTTGATCTTTTGCATAGAAGTCAATATATCACATTTTACTAAAAGGGTTTGCTAATGCATCCGGCTTCTACCACACAGAAACGAAGAGAGGTGTTATGGGCAGTAAAAGGTGCCTATTGATAGCCCTTGACTTAACTTACCGAACCAATTACTAGAGGACGCTGACCGTCACGCGTGGGTGAAAAGACAGACCCAGCGCCATGCACTTCCTCCGGGTCACCAGCTGGTGTTCCGGTCCCTTGGTAGCTGAGGTGTTAGTGATTGCCTCTGCAATTTTGAAGGATAAAACAGGTTGGGGTCTGTTCTCGGTGTAACTGACCGTGGCACTCCAAAAACGCTGTGTCATCAAAACTCATGATACCGGCGTTGGCGTACGCAGCTCTTATTGCCGCAGCCTGCATCTCTCCGCTGGGCTGTGCGATGCCTCCCGTGCCTCTCGTCCGGCCGTTGCTGTTGGACGCTGTGCCACGTACGATCGCTCGGATCGGGTCCCTATCCCTGACGGCATCCGACAGCCTCTTGACCAGCAAGCAGCCAACTGCCTCTGCCTTGCAGTAGCCGTCGGCGTCGGCGTCAAAGGAATGGCACAGCGCCGTAGGCGAGTGCGCCTGGCCGACGGCTCCCATATCCATGACGTGGTCGGGGTTGAGGTACAAATTGCTGGCGGCAACGATGGCCATGTTGACCTCGCCCGCCTGCAGCGCCTTGCATGCGAGATCAAGCCCTACTAGGCTGCCTGAGCAGGCGGTGTCGAGCGTCACACTGGGGCCCTTGATGTTCAAGAAGTAGCTGATGCGGTTGGCCATGACAGCCCGCCCCGTGCCGATGAGGAAGCCGGGAGCGCGGTCCTCGGCATCTCTCTGCAACATGTCGAGGTAGTCGGTCGAGTAGGAACCGACAAAGCACGCTACAGGTGCCCCGTCGAGTTTCTCGAGCGATATGCCGGCATTCTCGAGTCCCTCGTACACCACCTCCAGCATCTGCCGCTGGTTGGGGTCCATGGCTGTGGCATCGGCGCCTGAAACTTCAAAGAAGCCAGCGTCGAACCGTTCCACATCGACGTCGTCTGACAAGAACATTCCTCCGGCCGGTCGCATGGTGCCGGGCTTGTGTGAGCCATCCCAGTGCCCTGAGAAGTTGAACCGTGACGATGGGACATGGTTGGGTGCAATGCCGCCGGCCTCGAGAAAGGACCACAGCTTCTGGGGCGAGTTGTTTCCGCCAGGGAGTCGGCAAGAGAATCCCACAATAGCCATGGGCTCTTGCTGGAACCGTGCTGGAGCCATTGTGTCGTGTATTGTCAATCTAAAAATCAAAAATGGGTATATGCCTTTCGGACATGGACTGGTCTCTCTTTCGCTTCCGGCGTCCACTTGGCTTGTTTTCTAAAAGTCGATATTTAACATGAGATTCAACTCAGCCTCAAGTTTATATACATCCACTGTCATTACTTCTATCTTATCCTACTGTTATCATTGGATAACATTGCCACAGTCGTACTCTTCTGTGGGCAAGTTGCTTTGTGAGTTCATTACGGACTTGCAGTTCTCAGTAATGTATGTATGCACACTAAGGTGGTGCGCTTACTGCAGACGATAGGCACAATTACGGATTACATGACCCAGGAATTTAGCCCGTTTGTGATTACAAGTCCACGTAGTCCATGCAGGCGGTCTGCAGTCTGACATATTGGGTGTGCGAATGGCGTGTGAAGATGATATTCGCGGTCACTATTTCATGATCATTAGGCGGGGTTCTGAAATGATGTCGCTGCTCTCACCGGATGGTCTACTACAAAACCCAGTACAACAAGTTTCAGAGACCAAGAGATGAGCTTGTATGTGAAAAGTCATGGCGGTCACTCATGATCATCGTGAAGTCGAGTGCAAGACTATCGATGGAACAACAATCTCGGCATGGCTGTACGAAGCCCCCGGTCCAGCGCCGGCCATCATTATGTCGCATGGGGTAAGTTGGCTGTTGACCATCTCGAGTGCTCCCTTCAGAATGCCCAGTGGCAAGTTTGCGAGCAAGACACAAAAGGCTCTAAAGCATGAGACTGATTCTTGGCTACCAAAGTTCAACTGTGTCAAGGAAATGGCCCTCCCTGAAGTAGCCGAGGGCTTCCATGCCTTGGGCTACAACGTGCTCTTCTACGATGCCCGCAGTGTAGGGGCAAGTTCGGGAACACCACGGAACCTCATTGACCCGCTTCAAATGGCGGAGGACCTATCTGGCGAGTTAAACACCTGCCCACCCTTGTGTCTTCTTGGCCCTGGGCCAGATATCGACCTCGGAAACCGTTGACTGATAAACCCCCTGCGCAGATATCGTCACATTTATGTCAAGACTCCCGTCCGTCGACAGCTCCAAAATCATCCTCTGGGGCCTGTCGGTCGGCGCCGCCATCAGCGGCAGCGCTGCGGCCGTGGACCACCGCGTGAGGGCCGTGGTCATGGTGTGCCCCCTGCTCAGCTTTGACCAGCCGCACAAGCGCGACGCGGCCTTTGCGCAGATCATCCGCGACCGCGTCTCCCAGCTTCGCGGGAACCCGCCCCACGAGGTCGTCCCCTTCAACGCGCGGGGCGAGAACATCCTCGGCATGGCAGGGTCCGGCGGGCCCGGCGGCCACGAGTCGTACGCCTTCATGCGCCTGGCCAAGGAGAAGGGTGCCGCCGGGTTCCGAGACAAGACAGCGCTGCAGACGTACCACAAGCTGGCTTATTTCAGGCCCGCCGAGTACCTCGGCATGGTCAAGGCGCCCGTGCTGATGGTGGTACCCGAGCTGGATTACATCTCGAGCCCGGAGGAGCAGAAGGCGGCGTTTGGGAGGATATCTGCGCCCGGCTCGAAGTTGCACCTCGCGTTGGGTAAGAGTCACATGGGCGTGGCGACGGGGGAATCTGGGTCCGAGCTGGTCAAGCTGACGGACGAGTTTATTGGGCGAGGGCTCAAGAAATAGAGCGGTGTCCACTGGTATCAGGATAGATTTGAGCCTCATTCAAGCCCGCGGTTGCTCCCGAATCACTGCCAAGTTTTCGGCATTTGACTCGTTGGGTAACACATGTGCCACTTGCCACGCATGTCGTTTTCTCGGGGTGCGTGGATGGTAAGAATACGCGGGAAGATATAGCAGTATGTGAAAATTGATATCTGCGTTACATTAAGGATTCTTGAAATCAAGGCTGTGTCTTCGCGTCATTTGCCAACAAGGCGAGCAAGTGGCTTTGATAACGGCCCACCTTGGGTGTCACCAGCCGTTTTTTTTTGCTTATCCTGCACCCGTGTTACTCATGCATATGCAGGCTGTGTATCCCGCATGCCTAGACACAGATAAGCACTGGGGGCCAGATCCTTCTCACGCATGTTTATGGCATCCACCCCTTGAAGTTCCGGAAACGGAGTGGCCCGAAAAGCTTGTGAGATGTGACGGAGCCGCGCGCATCGCCCCCCGTCGGGAAGGTCCCTTAATGTCCTTAGTCCTGTGCTTACCCGGGGCCGTCCATCCGGCTACCGAGGCGGTGAGATAAGTAAGATATGCTGACTAGACTAAGGGATCGGTGGGGTTTAACATGTATGTACAACAGAGTACAGTAAGAAAGTATGTGGCCCTGGTTTCACCTGTACGGAGTCAGCGTGCGGAAGGGAATCGCCCATAGGCCAGTACCGGAACTCACACCTCGCAGTATTTTCATCCAGTCGCCAGCATAACCTCACTAACATAGGCCATTCACACTTTTAAGCAATGGCTACGGCTGAAAGGATATATGCACAAAGCATATCCCGTCTGACTGCAGCAGCGGGACCAACCATATCTGGTGGAAGTCCCTAAGAGGGAAAAGGAAGACGTCAGCACCCAAGGCGGATCTGAGAAATCGCGTGCTCAGAGAAGGATTCGAGGCGCATGCCAGTGCATCTGTTGATACGCGGGTAGGAGGAATAGCCTGCAGGTTGGGCAAAAAGACATATGTTTCGAGCAGCAGTGAGACGTCACAGCGGCTCCGGCGATATCTAGAAAAGTTTTGGTAGATTCACCGAGCTCCGGCCCCAAGCTTTTGTCAATTCATATATATCCTGGCGCTTCGATCTCTTTTGGGCATGTCGTGATGTGTGCCTAAACGCTCTGTCGCCCGTCCACTGCCGTAGTCGCAGCGACATATGCAGGTCTTCAGCGGTTGAACAAGAGTCGTCAATGGAAGTCAGATGGAGCCGACCCGAGATGAGCCGCCCCGGGACGCAACTCTTGAACGACGGCGTGAGCGGAACCGCCTGGCGCAGCGTCGATTCCGCGGTGTGTATTCACGATGTCTCATTATGTCTCCATCCCTTCACTGAAGCCCAATCAATGTCTATCCCAACCCTCCCATGGCTCATATAAGGCGAAAAGGAAACAGAAAAAAGGAAAGAAGGCAGTAAAGATGGAAAAGCTGAAAAACAAAAAAGGACAGAGAACCCCCCCCCCCCCTTCAGTCACAGCCGTACCAACGTCGCTACTTGCATGCCCAGCCACCACTTTCCCTTCTTTGTGTGCATCGCATGTTGGCAACTGACATTCTGACCCAAGGTGAAAAGAGAGACACAGCGCTCATAACAAAGCGGCCTTACAGTCTGTGCCCCTTGAGTTCATCAACCCCAATGGAGGTCTTGGGTTCGAAGCGGATACGAGTTTCTTCTCCGGCATGGAACTGGTGGGATTTGATGCCGCCCTCGCCGACCTGAACAATGACACATCCGAGGCATCGGTGCCTGCAGTAACATTACCACCACCAGTGCAGCACCCAACAGAAGAAATCAACACCTCGGCCTTGGCCTCTCCCCCAAGCGTCGCTGGCCTGCGCAGCCCATCAGCCAAGAGCGAGAGGCGCGCGCCCGACCTCTCCCAGGACCCGGGCTGGCTGACGCCGCTGCACATGGCCGCCCAGAACGGCCACCTCAAGATCGTCCAGCTCCTCGTGCAGCACAACCCGGACTGCAACGCCAAGGACAGCGACGGCATGACACCGCTCATGCTCGCCGTCTCGGCCGGCCACGAGGACGTGGCGGGCGTGCTGCTGTCCAATGGCGCGCGCGTCCCGGAGACCGACGTCCGCGGGCGGTCGTCGCTGCACATAACCGTCGAGAACGGCCGCGAGTCGATACTCCGGCTGCTGCTGGACCACTGCCAGGGCCTCAATGCTGCTGTGAATGCCTACGATGGGAGCGGGCGGACGCCGCTGCACATTGCTGTCGCAGTGGGGTTCGAGGCGGCGGTAGAGATGCTGCTGAGGTTTGGAGCTAACGTGGGGCTGAAGGCCCCTAAGAGGTGAAAGTGACAATAGAATACGATGGATTCCATAGATCATAATATTAACGTTGCGTGTGAGACAGGCGGACTAGTACATTGTAAACAATAGACGAGTGGGTTAGAAATGAGAATCTATGACATCTAAAAATGTGGTGCCACCGAGGCTCTCGTCTGCTTATAGTTAAAGACTCTGAAATGTGACATAAGATATAGGATCTAAGAGAAAGAAAATATGAGACAGAATGAAAATGTGGTTGAGAATTCGGGGAGGGGGTTGACAAGGGGCGAGAGTGTATGGGTGAAGAGGGGAAAGGGGTTGCTTCCGATGGACTAAAATCAGTCCTTGGACGTCCCACCATTAATGTACACCACAGGTTCCTTAATATCCACTTTACGCATCTACCCGACACAGACGCCCATCCGCAGCCTCGTACCACTCGTCACTGAGAACACCCGGCTTTACATATAGCACATGGTCAGGGTCATACTCCTTTTTGATGGAGCTCAGACGATCGTAGTTGCTGCCGAAGTAGTCGTCCTTCCATGTCGCATCGTTGAACGTGCCCTCGTTGATATAAGCACCACTGTCGGGCGTCAGCAGGCGCAGGGTCTCCTGCCACTGGTTCATGGTGGACAGGTCGGAGCTCAGGTCCCCCCAGCTTGCCTGGGGGTCGTTCCACGTGACGAGGTTGATGAGGAAGAGCGAGTCGCGCCACGCCGGGAGGACGGCGTTGGTCTCGGGCGTCACGCCGGCGCGCTCGATGCTGGCGTTGTATGCTAGGTAGTAGATTGTCGCGTCCGCGTCGCTCTCGATCATATCCCGGATCGAGGCCGTGAGGTTGGGGACCAGGCTGCCCTCCTCTACGAACGACCTGGGGATGAGGCGTCCACCGATGGTGAGGTTGCGTGTGAAGATCTGATCTGTCCCGACGTACGTCTGGTAATGCTGGAGATAGGTGCTCTGCACGGCCGTCTCGTTGCGGGTGGGGGTAATGTTGAGCTCCTCAAGCGCCTCGTAAAAGGGGGTGAGTGCCGCAGTCATGCTCGCCTCGTCGCCGCCTGGCCAGGTAGCCATATCCAGTGCAAAGACGTCCGAGGTGATGAAGATCTCGCTGGAAAAGTTGGGAATATCATTAAGAGTCGGAAGAAGCCTCGTCCAAGCCTCAACTGCACTCCAGAAGACGTCGTCGTGGGTGTTGTCGATGAAGAGGATGGAACCAGCCACTTGTCCGTCTGCGTGGGCCTTCACAGTGGAAGAGAGGACGACGGCCCAGTTGCCAGCGCCACCACCGTTCAGGGCCCAAAACAGATCCGAGTTTTCGGTAGGTGAGGTTGTCAGCTGCTGTCCGTCGGCTGTGACGACTTCCATCTCCAACGTCTGGTCTGCACCGAGCCCATAGGACGAGACAAGGGGGCCATGGCCGCCGCCCTGCCGCCAACCTCCATTGGCGCCGACGGTGGGACAGCTGCCACCGACGACACGTAGACCTCTTTCTTCAGCCTGGGTGTACAGGTCGACGAACTGGACGCCTGCGCCGATCTTGACGGCAGGGCCTGTGTAGCCGGCGCTGCTATAGTTGAGGAACGAAATGTCCTTCAGGTTATGGGTCCACAGAGCCAGTGAGCCCTTGCCTTGCGATCCGCCGAGGAAATCGTGGCCGGTGTTTTTAATGACTAGGCGGATGTTATTCTGACGGGCAAACCCGATGCCGGCTGCTGCTGTTACGGCATCCGATACATTGATCGCGTAAGATGCCAAGTTGCCCAGCCCACAGGACGACACGGCTTGACCAATCGTGACAAAGGGGTCGCACGTGTTGTTGTCCCAATAGGGTGGTACAACTGCGACAGGGTTATTCAAGCTTTTTATTTCCCGTGTCAGCATCGATTCGTATTCTGCATTCGAACGAATGCAAGGCTGCGTTTATGATATGGCTTACAAGTGATCGACGACTCCCCAACTGACTTGCAGATCCGAGCACGTTGTCTCATTGGCGTCAGGGCCGTAACATACCTCGGCCACTGGAGTGCCTCGGATCAGCCTGCCACCGACTGTTGTGTTCAATGCATCCCACTGGGTGTCACTCGGATACTCTGCGTCGCCAGGGATGTAAAGGCAGTTTGTGCGGTTTCTAGATACCACCGCAGCGGACGCGGAGGTCACAAGCAAGGCCAGCGAAAAGAGCGACATGTTCTCTGAAAGCGAAGAATTTGCAACTCAGCCTAATAGATAATACAGATGATTCACGAGCTTGAATTCTCTGGTTCATCCAGCGTCTCTAACCATCACTTGGGGTTTTATACTGGCATTGCGACTCATCCGTGAACTGCCAACGGAATCCTACTACGCTCATCCCCGAGAGAAGGATTGCGCCTCACGAAGGAGTCAATTCCTTCGGGGGCGTCAGCCTTGAGCTGTCGACGTCGCGGCTTCGAATTAAGCTCGTACTTAGTGACAAGGCACCCACTCACACCCGGGCAGCCCGTCTCTCAGGCCCAGCTCCTCAGCAGAGAGACGGGAGGCGAACTTCCTATCATTGGTAGCAGCGGAACCCTGGGATTAGGGGCTGAAGTGATCAGGACCCTGTTGGTCGTCGGACGAGACTTCTGACGAATCATGAAGTGGCTCACCCATCCAATGAGCACTTTAGGGGGCTGATTGTGCTAGTCAACTTCCACTTGTAAGCCGAGTGTGGCGCCGGCCTCGCCATTTGCATGGCAGGCCCCCCAAAAGGGTGGCTTGGGAAACATACGCGTATTCTAAACTACAAAATTTTGATCTGGCTTCCAGTACCGTGAAACAAAAAAATGCCAGCCTGTCATTGCGACCGGCGGGGACCCCCACGACGCTCTCAACGAACGGCCGGTACCCCCACGAACTCATAGAAGTTCAGGTATTAGTGCTTACGAGGCTGGGTTTATGGCAGCTGAACGGGTTTTGCAGGGAAAGATTCCTCAATACGCATTGTTACACTCCAGGCGCAACGATGTGGACACTTAGTAAGGCAGTCAAATGGAATTATGCAGTATTACGCCCGACCATGCGGTATTACGCCCGAAAGAGTCGCGCTATTACAGTTGATCATGCAGTGTTACGTTTGCCTGGTTCTTGCGTTATTACGAGTCCCACTGTCGTACTCCCCGACTAGAGTAATCTCGCATGTGCGACCTGTGCCACATTCCGGATATGGTAACCCGTTGGTACTTTTGTTGTTCCCGGCGGCTGAGCAAGAGCGACACGCAGTTGGATTTGTCAGTCGATGATTATTTGTCAGCTCCAGTAGGCCACGGTTTGGCCTGTGAAAAGGCATTTCAAGGACAAGACGCTACGACAGACAACAAAGCTTGCATTACTAGTATCTCTGCCCTCTCCTCACTCCACCTCACAAGCTCCGTCGCCTCAAAAAGGTTATCTCCGTACACTCGACTGGCTTACTCCTCGACACCCTTACCTTGCTATTGCGTGCTCAACACCAATCCTATCGACTCCACTGCCACTACTACTGCAACAACCTTGTCTCATCCGGAAACTCCGCCACAAGCCCGCCATGTCTACCGTCGTCCTGATCAGCGGAGCCAACCGCGGCCTCGGCAAGGGCCTTCTTGCGCGCTACCTGGCTCTGCCCAACCACACCGTCATCGCTGCAAACCGCAACCCAGACCACCCGACCTCCAAGGAGCTGTCCAAGCTCCCCACGGCCGAGGGCACCAAGCTTGTCGTGATCAAGATCGATGCAAGGGTCTGGAACGATGCCTTCGAGGCCGTCAAGACGCTCGAGGGCCATGGGATCGACCACATCGACATCGTCGTTGCCAACGCCGGTGTGAGCTACACCTGGCCTACCGTCGCCGAGGTCAAGGAGGAGGACCTCAAGGCCCATTTCGAGGCTAACGCTTACGGCGTTGTGTCCTTGTAGTACGTTTTGTTTTGGATTTGTCATTATTCTGTCAACATACACACGCGCGCAGACTCTCTGTCACCCCCTTCCCTTTTTTCTTTTACCTCCGTGTTTAGATGCATTGATTTCTTTTCACTATCCCCGCACTACACACCATGTAGTCACATGTCATTCAATTGCTGACTCATTATACAGCCAGGCTGTGCGGCCACTGCTGCAGAAGTCAAGCCGAAAGCCCGAGCCCATTTTCTCCATCATGGGCACGACGGCCGGTAGTCTCAAGTACGTATCAGACGCCGCCCTTATTTTATCCATAGCACTCATGTCACCTAACACCCCACGCGCAGCTCCCCACTCCCTTTCCCAAATGGTGTCTACGGCCCGTCCAAGTCGGCTGCGGCCTGGTACAGCATCAAGATCCACCTCGAGGAGAACTGGCTGCACTCCTTCTCGCTGTGCCCCGGCTGGGTTCATACGGACATGGGCGATGCGGGAGCCCGCTCGTTCGGTGTTGACGAGGAGACACAGGCTAAGCTGATGGTCGGCGTGGATGACTCATGCGACGGCATGATCAAGGTGTTGGCTAAGACGACTAGAGAGGAGCACGGAGGTAAGCTGGTCGAGTGGACTGGGAAGACCCTCGAGTGGTAAACTGCTCAGCCTGCGGCAATCTTACCACATATTACGCTGTATTTCTTCATTAAAAATGAAAACCATCCCTGAATGAAAAATATGGTCACATGCCAAAGTAAGAAAATGTGAGCATTGCATGGCAGAGTCATGCTCACAGATCAGCGGTCTCGCTGGCCTGGTTTGGTCATTCATTTCAATTGAAAAAAATAAAACGGCTTCAAAATTATACAATTAACATGATCAATTACCTCCCGCCAAAAATATTCCGAAGTCTCACGACTGTTTGCGCTGAATAGATGTGCATGCATAACAACATCATGTCACTGGTATTTCATGACAACCGCCATGCCATCGCCTCTTGAGCAGACCGAACCAATTTTGCAGACAATTTCCACAATAACGAAAGCTTTCACGCAAATAGTGTGCATATTTTGATATCATGACATGCTGAGCTCGAAGATATACAAGGCCAGTGTCGCCTACTAGCTTCAATTCTTTTTAGACCATTCTAAGAGGTAGCTATCATGATGCGTGCGAGCCTGCTCCGGCGATTCATACCTTCAAGCTCAAGCTCGGAATTTGATACGCACCCCCTCACTGCCTTCAGCAGGAATAGGGATGATGTAGTCGCTGTGGGCTGCTACGTCCCTTGACCTTTCCGTCTCATAGAGTTGCATAGTCGGCCCGTCTTGGCCCTTGTAAATGTCATACTTGATTATCACGGCAGACAAAATAAGTGCCATCTCCCGCCGCGCAAGGGTCATGCTAGCCAGGGAACGAAACTATCAGCACAGGTGAGGCAGTGACAGCAAAATAGATAGAACCAAACGTACCCAATACAGTTTCGCGATCCACGGGCAAAGCCATGGAAGTAGCGGGCCAACTTCGGGTTGTCGATCCACCGCTGCGGGCGGAACTCAGATGCCTCCTCGAATGCTGCCTCATCCTGGTGCGTTATGTGCGGAGAGGTGCTCGTGAGCGTGCCGGGCGGAACCACGTACGTCTTCCCAGCCGCCCTGTCCGCGTATACAACGGGATCCTCGGGCGAAACTCGCATCTGGCGGGTCAGCACGCCCGGGTGCAGACGCAGGGCCTCTTGGATAACGGCGCCTAGGAATGGCAGTCCCTCAACCTGTGAAAGAGATGGCACGCCGTCAGGGCTGAGCTCCAACTGAGAGAGCTCGTCCTTGAGCTTGCGGAAGTCCTCGGGGTGGGCTAGAAGCTCATACAGGGCCGCGTTGAGACCCCACGCTGGTGGTAGGTTGCCGCGTCAGTCAAACAGAAAATGGTAGATGCAGATGATACTTTGGAAATATACCGGTTGTGCCTTCACCAGCGAATACTACGAGTTGCGCTTCGCTTGCCAGTCGGACGTCTGACTTTTCTTCCGGCGGCAGCTTGCTGCTCAGGATCCCCCGAAGATGGTTTGCTTGACTTTTTCGAAGTCGGTTTCTTTCCGGATAGCATGGACTTGATCGATCCACCACTTTGGTTGAATTAGCGAAAAGGTCTAGCCGAGAGGAATCGCCATGATACCTACATTCTGCCTGTCTCGGACTTCGCTCAGCCCAGGGAAGAGTAATCGGAGAACCCAGTGTGGCGAATTCTGGATGAGAGGGTACAGCCAGGGAATGAAGAGGCAGACATGGGTCAAGAGAAAGAACTTGTGTGTGGACTCAAAATAAGAGTTACCATAGTCTGGCATGTCGAGGAAGTGAAACGCGTTGTTGAACGCGTACATAGTGATGATGTCGCTGGCAGCAGCCTTGAACACTTCGTGGATCTTGACAACCTCCTTTGCACGCCCAGATTGGTCCAGGCGAGTCAGCAGCTTTGAAAGATGGTCCTTCATAATGTGCTCAAATCTATGGATGCTCGCCGTGGAGAAGAACGAGTTCATGGCGTTGCGCCGTTGTCGGTGAAGATCATGCGGGACTGTAGAGACAATGGAGTATGGTGCTTCTGTGCGTCAGTATAGTCGTATGACCAATCGAGTCTGATGAGATCCTAATCAATACTTACTTCCAGTCAACAGTGCAAACCAAGACGGCTTTTCGATCTTCCTTCCGCCGGTGGGGTACAGTTCATCAAGGAACTCTGGGTCGGCAAAATGCACCTCATTCGGAGTGATTCTGACGATTGGGCCGTATTGATTGTGCATCTCCGTCACCCGTAGGAAGTATTTTCCCCCTTTCCATATGTCATAGTAACCCTCGTACAGGTAGGTTAGAGCTAGGACTGGTCAGTCTCATACGTGATAGAGGGCATAGAGGGGGTTTCTCACCCGCAAGTTTTGGACCCGGAATCTTGGACAATGGCGAGAAATACACTGCCCACTATCAGTATCACCAGATACGTTTGAGAACGAAACGTTGCAAACCTTGGTATATGCTCAAGCTGATCCAGTAAATGGAAAACACGGCAAGAGACACATAGGCGGCTGTGAGCCCCCAATGCGCAATGCCATCATGCAGCACCGCCCACGTGCTAGAAACTAACGACGAAAGACCAGACATGTTGGAAAATGGATGAGAAACTCATTTGGTGCACTCTGGTGTCGCGAACCGCCGGCAATAATTTGTAGCAGCTTCAAAACTGGCTTGGTGTTCCTGACAACGCCTTACAATGTGCTTGGGCCTGCGCTTACAAGCCCGCATTACGCCACCAGTAATCGAGCTGCACGGTGAAATCCGTGGCCCACACCAGTGTCCGGAGGTGAGTACATAGTAAGCTGCCACTGGTTCCATGCGGTTCTCGCAGGATGGTTAACGTAGACAAGTCGGTCTAGTGGGATTCCTTGCTTACGTAGGTAGATACTGAGAATATAGAAACAGGTGCAGCCGTTGTCAGTGGTCATTCTTTGTTCCGCATAGAAACGAATTGGATGGCACAAGAGCATAACATACTCATATAAGTTCAATCAGCCTAGATCTTTGTGCGCGATTTCGTCACTATTAATTCATTTATGCAGGTGGTCTTTACCAAGACGATGTAAGGATTTTGGACAACAGATGTTCGACAAGTCCTCGCAAGCCAAGGCACATAATGGTTGACCCACAGCGATCGATTTCAAATAACATCCGACAAAGCCATGATACAGAAAACAAATTCCGCGTCTTTGGCATCGCACATGTTTCCCAATGCCGGTGTCACTTTGGCACATTGATTTACTGTACACTCCATTTCGTCTCAATTAAAAACTGGAAGCACGGTCATGTCTAATTCCACATGAGCGCAATTGAGGACCTACCCGCGGTCAATGCACAAGCACAACAACAAACAAGGACCTAGGCTGGCGCTTCGAATGGCGCTCCATAATTGGGCTAGACTGTTCCGGATCCTTCGGAAGCTCACCCATCTCTGCATGATTGGCAAATCATTGGGCTTGTATGTTACATGGTTGGGATTGGACAAGCAGGGGACAAGAGTAATGAACTGGGATCAGGGGCAGGGCGATCATGGTTCACAATCGCATAATTGCATGACAAGATAATAGCAAGCATGCATACCTGACTATGTGGTCATTCCCCTCGAACTGCATGAAGATGACGGCGTTATCTATAAACTAATCACCTGTGTGTGCGCTACCATAATTGCGCCCGGTCATTATGCAGGCTTGTTATGCATGCATTGTGATCACACATTGTAATGACACAACATGTTGAACGAACCGATCTTCTCGCCTACAAACGGTCGTTATTCGACATTGAACGCGTTTTGTTCAGTAATGTCTTAACACCGCAATCGTCTTACACACCACCCTTCATCTAAATCGTGCCCAAGGAATACTAAATATTCGAGCAGTACAACCATTGTCTGCTTCCGTCGATTGGGACTACTTCCAAACCGGCGCTGTGCCTGTTCCCAACATGCATCCTTCGCACCAAGCCCCCGAGCCAACAAATTTGGTACTGTCAGCGTCAGGATCAAATTTGACAATGGCATCTTTTGACAAAGCAAATTATCTTGCCCCGAGAACCGTTGCAGCGACTGCGCTCGGACTTATACTCGCCTACTGGGTAGTGTCAACCCTGGTCCTGTCGTACCGCCTCAGGAAATTCAAGGGCCCATGGCTCGCCAAATTCTCACACGCGTGGCTCGCATGGGCTAGCTACTCAGGGAGGGCTACCGACTACTACTGGGCTGCGCGCCAGAAATACCGCACGCCTCTGCTACGCGTGGGCCCGGATACACTTCTGACGGACGATCCGGACGTGGTACGACAGATCAACACCCTCAGGAACGGGTACGGTCGATCAAAATGGTACGAGGCGTTCCATCTGGACCCGTACTTCCACAACATGTTTAGCACGCGCGACCTGGCGTATCATGACGACGTCAAGGCTCGCACTGCGGCGGCTTACTCGGGAAGGGACGTGCCAACCCTGGAGGCCGATGTCAATGAGCAGCTCGTCAGGCTGAAGAACCTGATACGGACCAAGTACCTGTCTACTGACAAAGAGACACGGCCCTTTGACTTTGCTCATACGTCCAACTATTTCGCCCTCGACGCATTGTCGACATTCGCGTATGGCGAAGCGTTCGGCTTCCTGGAGCAGGACACAGATGTCGGCGAGTTCCTCAAGAAAGGCAGGGAGACCTTTCCGTTCATCGGCGTGGTCAGCATGGTGCCACTGCTGAGCTCGATTTTCTTCTCAAGCTTCTATCTCTCGATTTTTGGACCGAAAGTCACGGATACGAAGGGTCTTGGTAAAATGTTTGCGTGAGTATCACATAATCAATGGGAACTTTGCGGTGGTACAAATGCTGACTGCATTATCCTGCCTCTGCAGCCTGTCCAGGAGTGTGGTGGCACCTCGGTTTGCAGCTGGCGCCAAGAATGATCAACAAGATATGCTGGTAAGCTTTCCGGTGTAGATAGGTACCTTACGGATTGCTGCGCCAACTAACATCTTTACCCCTCAGGCGTCTTTCATTCGACACGGTTTGGACAAGCAGCAGTGCCAGGCTGAGGTCCTCCTTCAGATTCTGGCCGGGTCTGACAGCACATCTGGCGTCATTCGCTCTACGATGCTTGCCCTGTCTACCAGCCCCCAAGTCTACAAGAAGCTGCAAGATGAGATTGACCAGGGCATCGCCAACAAGACTATTTCGTCGCCCATTACTGTTGCGGAGGCAAGGGCGCTCCCGTACCTGCAGGTAAGCAATCCCGCTTCTCCACTGCATCTCGTACGGCGGTTCTTGCTGACACTGGGGATTTACGAAATAAAAGGCTGTGATTTACGAAAGTATCCGTTACCACCCACCTGTCATCGGGCTTAACACCAAAGTTGTCCCACCTCAGGGTGACACGCTCGCCGGGATGTACGTACCAGGCGGTACCAATGTTGCCGTGAACCCATGGGCATTAATGCGCCACGAGGCAACATTTGGCGCCGATGTCGACGTCTTTCGCCCTGAACGTTTCATGAATTCAACGCCTGAGGAGCGTGCCAGCATGCAGCGCACAGTCGATCTCATGTTCGGCGCGGGGCGGTTTATGTGTGCAGGGAAGACAGTGGCGTGGATGGAATTGAACAAGATATTTGTCGAGGTTTGTCAACTCTAACCCACCGCATTCTTTTTGACATCGTTGTCGATCTCACCACGCCCACGGGAATTTGCAGTAAGACGCTAATTCAGCACCATTGCAGTTGATTCGAGACTTCGACTTCCAGATTATTAATATTCGTAAGCCGTGCGAGGAGGTACTTTATATTCAATTTTTGATGAAGGACTTTCTCCTGCGTGTCACTGAGAGACAAAAAGTCTTGAGCCCACGGGTTTAATCGTACCTGGTACAACCGCGCTCCCAGAGACATGATGGATGACTCGAGAGTCAGTTTATAGAGGGCTTGACGACCAATGGACCATTGTATGAGACTGAATGTATGGCGAACGTTTGGCACCTCTGTAATTCATCATGTCGCACAAAGGTGTCAAGAAAGCTTGCGTTTGTGAGCAGAGTCTTGGTGGCTGGTACTAGACGATGTTATTAAGTATTGTCTTTGGTGGGAAATGGTGGCTTCTGGCTCAAACCCTACTACTTTGCGGATGCTTTAATGGTAACTGTCCGAAGCAATACATAGCGAAATCAAATGCCCACAACTGATGTATTGTCTTTGCCCAGTAAATACTACAATAATCATTGCCGTTCCAGCTCAGTAGGAGCATCAATCATTGGGAAATTGTCCCTGAATACTTTTAATTCCCAGAGTTCGGCCCTAGTCGCGACGTGCTGATGCGCACACAAGAACCTCTAGTAAAAGTATCCACGATCAACATTTCAAAAGTGATAAGTCGCCTGTTTATAGTGTTCGTGAAGATGTATTATTCCAACTGTATCTAAAAAGAAAAGTGCATTGCCCACTCCCCGAACACTTTATCTTCCAACAAATATTCCATCTCGTCTTCGAAGAGATTGAGAACAAACTCGACTCCACCGTTCAGCTTGCGCGGCATGACAAAGCACATTTGCGAAGCGCGGTTGAATCGCCGCATCAGCGGTCGCACTGCATACGGCCTGCCCTCGTTTGCGAATATCTTGTTGCCCCATGCCACACCCTCAAAGGGGAACATAAGGAATGATGAGATCACAATATCGAAAGAGCCCGGCGTGTGGCCCCTGTTGAACCTTATCTTGTTCAAATCATCCACCTGCCTCGCGAGGGTGTAGGCATCCTGCAGGGCCTTGTGGGTGGACTTGTCGAGAACCGTACGAATCGCATCCGCAATGGCCCCAAGACTCAGTTCGGGCCCCACAAGCTTTTCCAATGGTAGCCGACATACGTGAATGAAGAAAAGGTTCCCAAGATACAGCAGAGGCAGGGCCTGTGCCTCGGAGATGTTGGGCCGGCCGTCGACTGTAGTGAACAGTCTTGCTTCTGGGGGATCAGGCTGTGTTGTCGAGATGCGACCAGCAGCGAGGGCGGATTGGTATTTGGCCTTGAGCATCGCCCGCCAGATCAGGGCACTCATGGCGTCATTCCCTGAGGTGCGCAAGGTGGATGACTCGGCACAGGACTTCTTCAGAGCAGCAAACTTCTCGGGTGAGATGTAGAATGAGGCGGCCTGCATGGAGTCCTTGGCCAATGTCTTAAGCGACTTGGCTGCCTCGGGCCTCGGGGACCCCGGGCGTTGTAGGTCAAGGAGGTGCCAAGACACGGAATCGATCTTGTCCATGGGCGTTTTTGTGCCTTCTTTCTCCCACACGCGGTCCAGAAGTGTGCGATCAGAGCACTCGGCCGGCAGTGGTGTAGCCGCTGGGGCTCCTGGCTGCTGAAGGGCTTCGCAGTGGCCGGCCCAGACCTTGGCCACGTCAAAGTAGCTCGTGCCGTCGCACACTGCATGTTGCGTACCGCTCACAAGAAGACATGCTCCCGGGAGGAAATTTGCCTGCGCCACGAGGCAGTCCGGGCCATCCTCGACCCTGGGGAGTAGCTCGGCGTTGATGAGCTGCTCGTCTTCAAACACGTCTAGTGGGAAGCCTGCCTCTCGGAGGTCGTCAAAACTCATGCCTAGCTCCTCGGGTTCCAGATGATTGCTGCGTAGGTGCCGAAGTGGTTTATTTCCTTCGAAGTCACTGGTGTCATATTGTATCTCCAACTGACCCGGTCGCCAGCCAGGGGCTGAGGATGGCTGAGGCCATACTTTGCCACTGAGCCAGGGGAGCTCCTGAAACAGACGACGGAGGGATTCGTGTACCACGCCAAAGACCTCCTCTGGCGTCACACCGTCTTTGATGGGCAGATAGCTAACGAAGAAATTGTAGTTGCTCGGAGGAAAGTGGTCCAGCGGGTTCAACCGAATGTGTGCGGTGGTTGTGGAACCCATGTTAGCCTAAAGAGACCGCCGAAATTGTGGAGAACTGTTGGAGATGTGTAGTAGCCTGTAGTCGACCAAGACCTTCTCGCAGATGTGTGAGCTAGATCCTATGGTTGAAAGATAGTGGAAATGATAGTTCATAAACAGATTGGTGGATTGAGCGTTGCCAACTTCACAAATAATGCCATAGTTTTGTTGGTCCTGAAATGATATGACCAGAGACTTTGATGCGGTTATTAGGCCACGGCCACATATTTGCACAGGTAATCGGGGGCATCATTCATGTGCATGTAAACTTGCGTCGTAAATTGATAAGCCCCGCATGTCGTTGACACAGTATGTGCTCACGCATGGAGGCTAATCAACGGCACTAATGCATAATGCTGCACGATTACACCATTTGCTCACATTTTAGTGTACCACCTGCTGATGGTCATGGTTTGCTTCGAGTTTCACGAACAGGGTTCGTTGATGAGCATATTCCAGTGAAAATTGATACAGCGTGCTCTATTACTATCGTGAATCCTTCTCAATCAGCCGACATCGAACCGTACTATTCACAAACATCATGGGCCAAATGGAAGATACTCCACCATCTGCAAGGCACCTCAATGCCACAAACAATCTAAAATGCAAAACTTCAATCGCCGTTGTTGGCATGGCCTGCCGCTTGCCCGGGAATATCACCAGCCCGGCTCAGCTATGGGAGCTTTGTGCCGAAGGTCGTGGCTCCGGGCCAATAATTCCGGGAAACGGGCCAGTCGGCGTTCCATCATCGCGCAGCTCCGACGTGGACGGGCACAGTAGACGAAAGGTTGAAAACGACTGCTCGAAGAAGGAAAATCAGTTTGAAACTGATGCAGACTTTTTCAGTTGTTTTGGCGGCATTGCGGGCGTAAGAGACAAGTCCGCTCTTGGGTAAAGGAATTGACTGACACAGTCCTCAGGCTATGGAACCTCACACCCGCAGTCTTCTGGAGGTTGTGTACGAGGCAACCGAGAATGGTGCGCAGATTCTTTCTACAAAGTTGAACACCGTGGAAATCATGAACTGACTCGCAATCAGCTGGTATTCCTGCTGAATCACTCGCGGGCACCAACACGTCTGTATTCACAGCTTTCCACGGGGCTGAATATGCGTATGACTCAAACTTGCAAGATTCGAAGGTCATGCAATCTCGTTGTCTGGAGATCAATGGTGCGGATACGCCATTCAATCTCATAAGTGAGTTCTACGATCTTCGCGGGCCGAGCGAATCTGTCGATACGAGCCGTTCGGCAAACCTTGTTCCCCTGCATCAAGGCTGTGAGACCATCACCTCAGGTGACTCCGAAGTCTCAATTGTCGTAGCGGCAACCGTACGCAGCGGCCCAAGCTCAGCTGTGGACATATCAAGTGTTGCCCTGAATGGCATGGATGGTCAACCCGATGAGTGGGGCGAGCGATTCCAGACGAGCGACCAGGGCCCCGGGGTCGTGGCCTTGGTGCTGAAGAGCCTGGATGCTGCGTTAAGGGATGGTGACCGAGTGCACTGTGTCATCCGGGCCACTAGTCTGAGGTATGCCATTTTTTCTTTTCCTTTCTCTTCCTTTTTACTTTGTTTGATGAGGACAGTAAAGAAAAATGGCACCTCAAAAACGGGAAATGTGACGATGGAGGCTCCCAAACAATACTCAGCATCGCAAAGTGGATTCTGGTTCGACTGTCCATGGTTCCCAGAACAGACAAAGTGACTGATTACCGTCATTTCAGCCAATATTCCACCGTACAAAACAGCCCGTCGACATTGATTGATTCAAATGTGGATCTTATACGGGAAACATATGGACTTGCGGGGCTCGATTTGCGTGCAACAGGATACGTCGAGGCTCATGCAGCAGGCGACCCTAACGCAGGCCTGGCCGCTTCCAGTGCCCTAGCCGAAACGTTTGGTGCGAGCCATGAGGCAGATGACCCGGTCTTGTTTGGCTCTGTCGAGACAGCTATCGGCCATGCAGGAACGGTCACCGGACTCGCGGCTGTTATCAAGTTGGCCTACTCCATGACAAACAGGCAGGTAGTCGTGAGTCCAGATTATATTGGGCCAAACTCCACAAAGCAGCTCCACGGCCACCACCAGAAAGTATCCACGGCTCTATTGCCCTGGACATCGAACAGGCCGCTGCGGGCATCCATACACAGTCCCGGCTGGGGCGGAGGGACAAGCTTGCACGCCGTTTTGGAATCGCCTCCATTGAAGACCAAGGAGAACGGACATATTGCAAGACAAACAACAGAGATAGAAGAATCCGAGAATGAATCTCGGGTCTTCGTTCTCAGCGCTGCAGACGTCGAGACCCTCCGCACCATGGATCACAACCTCGCCAAGCATTTAAAAAAGGGCTTGGAAGCGGGAGAAAGCCTAACTCCGTCTGATCTGGCCTACACGTTAGCAGAGCGCCGATCTCGTCTTCATTGTGTGGCTGCCGTGCGAGCCAATAGCATAGCCGAGCTCACCGAGTGCCTCGACCGTCCCGCATTGAAGATATCCCCAACTAGCAAGAATAGACGTCTTGGATTCGTGTTCAATGGCCAGGGCGCACAATGGCACGCCATGGGTCGTGAACTACTAACCACGTATCCTGTCTTTGCGTCAGCGATGCAAGAGGCCGACGCTATATTACGCAGTTATGGCGCAGAGTGGTCCTTGCAAGGTATGAACTCAAACCAAAAATAACACTATTACGAAATTTTCGCTAACAAGTCTTTACAATGGCAGAGGAGCTGATGCGCGATGCGAAGTCATCTCGTGTGTCCGAGATCCACATAAGCCAGCCCGTGACGGTCGCTCTGCAGCTCTCCCTGGTCAAGCTGCTGAGGTCATGGGGTGTTCATCCCTCAGCAGTGGTTAGCCATTCCACCGGTGAGATCGCCGCCGCCTTCACCGCTGGCCTTCTCTCGTTCTCTCAGGCCCTCGGCATAGTCTACCATCTTGGAGACCTGGCGCGCAAGTACTACGGTATTTCGGCACAGGCTGGGGGCATGGCAGCTGCTGCATCCAGCGCTCAAGACGTTCAGAGATATCTAGCCGACACCTCATCCGGCGGCCGCGTGGTCATTGCGTGTATCAATAGCCCGCAAAGCGTCACCATTTCAGGAGATACGGACGACCTAGACGAGGTCCTGTCAAGGCTGGAGGGGAATGGCATTTTCGCGCGGAAACTGAAAGTGCCCATGGCTTATCACTCGCATATGATGTTGCCTCTGGCCGCTAAGTACGCCGAGAGGTTGCGCCGTATACTCCCTCCTGAACCAAGCTGGTCAGGCAACGTCGTTTATGCATCGCCTGTCACCGGCGCCCTGGTGGAATCACCAGACTTGCTAACACCCGAGCACTGGGTAAACAATATCACTGGGCAAGTGCTATTTGCCGACGCTTTCGATGCTACGTCGGAGCAGGTTGATGGGTTGGTGGAGATCGGGCCTCATAGCACACTGTCAGGACCCATCCGCGAGATCCTGGGTTCAAGGGAGGTGGCCTACATGACGTGTCTGAAGCGGCCTCTCGATGCTGTCAACACGATGCAAGATCTTGTTTGTGATCTCGTCAGTTTTGGCTACCCCGTATCACTGCGCGAGGTCAATCGTGATACAGCACCAAAGTTCGTGCCAGGCTTGCCGGCTTACCCCTGGAAGCACGGCTCTGAAGCACTTCAGCCGAAAGCAGAGAATTCAGCTAACCACACGGAGCCAAAGCTATTGAAGGGCAAGTCCGTCTGGGAGCCCGACATCCTGCATAGCATTCCCGAGTCCATCAAGGACTCGATGCGCATTACGCTCACCCAAGATGAAGCTGACCTTGAGAAGACACTTGTGCGGGCTTCGTACTACTTTATCTCTGATGCCGTACTGCAACTGCAAAAACAGAATCAAGAAGGCTGGAGTTCTTATTCCCAAGACCTCTTCGAATGGATGGTGGCCACAGTCGCCGCCGGGAAGAAAAGTGGCTTCGGTCCAGGGAGTGCCATGTGGTCCCGCGCAAGCCGGGGCATGAAGCAGAAGCTTTACGATGAGCTCGGACAGGGCGAGGCCGCTTCGGGTCTACTTGTTGCTCGAGTAGGGGCGAAGCTTGCAGAGGTTGTACGCGGCCAAGTTTCGCCGCAGAATTTGCTGCAAGGTGAGTTGAAACACGACGCGCACCTGCTCCTAAAGCGCTTTGTCAGGGCTCTTATCCACGCCTTGCGAAAGAAGTCAATACACTCCTTTTATCACGTACAGATCAGCAGTGATAATCACTGACTCCGCCTACTGGTTTACACAGATGATTTACTCAACAGATACTACTCGGAGTTACCCAGCCTCAGGTCCCGCAGTTACAAACAGTTGTCTCGCGCGGCCGAAATATTCGCGATAAAGGTACCTGGTGCCAAAGTACTCGAGGTCGGGGGAGGCTTTGGAGGAGCGACCCAGGCGGTTCTCGACGGCTTTGGAGCCAGAGCGGGCAACACGGGCGGTACACTGCTGGGACACTACTCCTTCGCAAACATCAAACCCGAGTACATCGAAGCTGTGCATCAGGACTTTGGGGACTGTGGCGGCTTAATTGACTTTTACCAGCTGGATGTAGAGAAGAACCCTGTCGAGCAGTCAGCATCTCTGGCTGTTGGAACGTTTGACCTGATCGTCGCGTCCAAGGTCCTTCTCGAAACCCAGAGCTTGGTCGGCGCCTTGACTAACTTGAGGAAGTTGTTAAAGCCCGGCGGAAAGATTTTCTTGGTAGAGATAACCAAAGAAAAGCTCGATCAGCAGATCATCTTCAGGGTTCTCCCACAGTGGTGGTCAAGCGACAAGTCCTTCAGCAGCAGAAGCAGCCCCGTCATTTCGATCAAGGCGTGGGATGAGGCGCTTCGAGATGCAGGGTTCACAGGCGTGGACTTTGATATCGGAGACAGCGAGCAGGAACATTTCCAAAGCACCAGCTTTATCATCTCCACCGCAGCCACGACGCCAAGCTCGCCTTCGACGGTCGCTGTAGTGTACACGACTTCGGTACCCGAAGTCTGGCACAGGAAACTCACTGATGAGATACTTGAATGCACAAATATCTCGTCTGTCACTGCAGAGAGCTGGCAGACACTAGAGCCCGAAGACAAGTTGTACATCTTCACCGGGGACATGCCGGACCCCTTCGTGGAAAGCATGGATGAAGCCTCGTTCAATAAGCTGCAGCATTTCCTCGACCGCAGCCGCTGGGTCCTGTGGCTAAGTTACGGCGGCGCCGTCGACGCACAGCATCCAATATACGCTGAGACTTATGGTATACTCCGTACGTATAGGGCGAAAGACGCCTCCAAACGCTTCGCCTATCTTGACTTCCAGCGGAACAGCGAAGGGCCTTGGTCAGCCAACAACATTAGCCACATCGTCCACGTCTTGCGAAATACCATGGATGACAAGGTAGAGCTCCAAGATGTGGATTGGGAATACTCCGTCAAGAGCTCGATGCTGCATATTCCCAGAGTCTTTCCCATTTCGGAAGACGAAGAGGAAGTAGAAGTCAGCCAGCAGCCGCTCCAGCTCTTCAACGACCCAAACGCTACGTTCTTGATCGTGGGTGACGTGGGTGGATTCGCCCATGATTTGGCGTTGGTAATGATGGAGAAGGGATCCCAGAACTTGCTTGTTGTTGATCGTGTTGCGGAAAAACATGCCGGAGCGGCATCGCTCCTGGATACGGCCGATAAAGCGGTCTGTAATGTTCAAATTCACAACTGTGACGTGTCATCCGAGAAAAGCGTCGTTGAGTTGCTTAACCAGGCGAAGGTCTCAATGCCGCCTATACGTGGTGTGGTGATGGCCGGTGCATTGAACCGCGAGGTAAGTACAATCTGTAACCTCTTGTGCTTCTTTATGGTTCTTTTGACACACGGCTGATAACTTCAAACTGCAGCACACGGCATTGGGATGGAACAACTTCGACCAGTGGAAGCAAGCAGCATTGTCCAAAGTGGCTGGCACACTCAACCTGGACCGCAATTTGCCACCTAGTCTGTCCTTCTTTATCGTTTTGTCTTCATTAGCAGGCGTGGTTGGCAAGCCCCCAACGGCCGACTTCTCAGTTGGCAGCACTTTCCAAGCTGCATTAGCCCGCAATCTTACAACAAGCGGCAGACCCATTATCAAGATCGACATCGGCGGTGTAGATGCAATTGGAGGTGCTGGCGATGCTGGATCCGCAAAGACGATCGGCTCAATTCCGGTGTCTCCTGGAGAAATACTGCAGCTGATGGAAGAGACAATTCAGCGTCATACTGTCACTCCGGAAGATGCCCAAATCATTGTTGGCCTGCCAGTGTGGAGCAAGGCAACACCTGAGAGCATCGTGTGCAGGGAAAGGCGTTTTGGGACTATGCGACTGGCCGTACGATGGGCTGCTTCAGTCACGAAAACTACAAAGATCGACACCCTTGACCCATCATCCCTGCTTGTGAAGGCCCTTGAATCGAGCGGTGAGGACAACGCTGCCGAAGCTGTTGCATTTGCCCTACGGGCTCGGCTAGCCGCTATCCTCCGTATGGGAGCTGAGGAGATTGACCCATCTCAGCCATTGGCTACGTACGGCGTCGATTCGCTGATTGCAGTGGAAATGAGGAGCTGGCTAGCCACTGCCAGCTCGATCAAGCTGTCCGTTCTGGAGATCTTGAACACTGTGTCGTTGTATGAGATGGCAAAGTTGGTCATGGCAAGAAACCGATTAGAGTGAGAGAATTTGCAGGAAGGCAATTTCAGATACTCCAAGCAGTCATGAAACAGTGGTTCCGGAGCCTTCCATTCGCTTTCATATCCCCGCAGGCAGGGCCCAAAGATAAGCAAATGGTGGACAGTTGACAGAAGCAGTCGAATAGAACCATTACCTCAAATGAGGCGAGCAGCATCGACTGTGGCATGGAACTTCGTACCTATGCGTCGATATTGAAGACTAATCATATTAAACCTGCCCTGACCGCGAAAATGAACATCGGTTCAATTTTGTTATGCCCGAGAACTCTACGACTAGTTATCTAGGTATGGATGCTCTGATCTCTACGACGAGTTGTGGATTCTCTAATGAGCTTCTCTCTTAGAGTGGCTAGTGATGTACTTGATAAACCCGAAAACTTGACACTCGGTCATGCCGCGGACAATGCCAATGTTTACAATATCAAAGTCGCCGATAGAAAATGAACATTTTCCGACCCTAACATATACCACGGAATGGCATTAGCGGACAAGCCACGACAGCCTTTCGAGGCAGGTCCCAAGATTAGTACAGTTCGTGGCACGTTCTTGACGGATGATTCTGACTCCAGGTAATACCATTACGAGATACTACAAGCTGTTCAGTTTGGGGAATCACTGTCGCATGAATCAGTGTCTTTGATGAAGCGGCTAGTGATGCATTTTTCTGTACACGTACGTACGTACGTACTGTATTTTGGGTAGCTGTACGTACGTACAGCTTTTCTGTATATACAAAATCATACCATACAGATTTCATCCTTCCTTTTTAGACAATAGTTGAGTACGAGCATTCATACGGTCCTAGTCTCCTGTCACTCTAATCTCCAACCACTGATTCCACTTCAATACGAACCCCCAATATATCACCTGTCGATTCTAAGACACCTTCCCACTCGAAATCTTCATTGGCAGAAGCCATCGCACCATCCATCCAGACCTTCCTGCCCTGCGCATTCACAAACAAGTCGAAGTACGAATCTTCAAATTCAGCCAGTCCTTCTCCTCAAGATCCGCCCAGCGCTTTTTATGCGCATACATCTGATCCTTAAGGCGATCTAATACGCGATTATTTATAGAAATGAAGGCCTGGATGTTCGCGTATATGGGCATAAGGCGATTTCGAGCTTTTATGTGTATGAATCTGACAGCAGAAAAACTTCGTTCTGAAGGTACGGACTTTGCAAGCGTGTTTGTTACCTTCACAGCTACTCTAGCCAGAATCGAGCCCTGGTTGAGGAGGCACTGCTACGCTATTACTAGCCTAAAGCCATCGTCGTATACAGCGCTGTGATTATTAAATAAGCCGTCTGGGCCGCTTATTTGCATTCGGAAGTGTGCGAATTCGGAGAGGGTATAGTGATACTCATTCCTATTTTCCAGCTGCTTTTTTTTTAAAAAAAAATATTCTTATACTCATATAAAGATAATAGGCGGAATTTTCGAGTTTGGACTTGTTATATTAGGTTAGAGGGTATTTGTTGGAATATCACTCGGCATGGACCGTACGCTGATACTCGCGGCTTGGTCAGATGACTAAGCCAGCCCCTGGGCGGTAGGCATGCTTATCGTGCCCGTCGCACCTCAAGGGCTCCCTTTCCTATTAGTTAACAACAACAAGTAATCAGCACCGAATCCAACCCATCGTTTACGCGATACCCGTACGTACGTACAGAAAGCCCATTCAACAGTATTAGTAATTTAATATATATTACATGTTTGCTTATTAAGTTTAGTTTTAAGCGTAGTATTAATATTGTCCTACGGAATATCAGGGAACTAATCAGCCTCCCTTATCTCAGCCCATTTGCTTTTAATTTGCAGCTAGCGATTTACAGCGTATGCAATTCCCGCCTTATCAGCGTCAAAAGCGTATTAAAAGTCGTTCACCGGTTTCAGCACAGCGATCACAGCTTCGAGTTCTAGCCAGAAGCTGTTGTCTTTAATAATCCGAACCGCTTCGGGAAGGAGAACGGAGCAATCTTGATATGGCAACTCATCTCCTACATCTTTTCAAACAGACCAGTCTCTAGCAGGATCTCGAGAACAAAGGAGGGAGAGGAAAGCATTATACTAGAAACCCCAGCGTATAATTATACTGTTCAGAAGAAGCAGAGTGATATGTCGATTTCTTAGTCGCAGCTAATAACTTAATAATACCTTTTATTTCAAGCGCAAGTTACTCTATTCCATCTTATATACTAGAACATTCTCAATCTTTATAATTGTAATTTAGACCGTAAGAAGAACATAAACAGGGTGCTAACGTTCTTAAAGAGGTCCTTCAAGAAGGGAAGAAGAAGATCTTTAATTAGAAGCTAAAAGCTATGAGAATCGCACAGAAAGAAGTTGATATGTGAGAGCTCTGGGAACCCCCCTAGCAGGTTATAGACCGAGCGCATCGTATATTTGGTATTCATATACATAGAATTAATCCTGGAGAGATCGCCGCCATATAGTTATTGCATTTCTCCCCAGATCAGCTGCACCCAGTTCTCTATCATATGCTATTCGTCTCTTATATCAAGTGTTTTCCAGTAAAAGGTCGAACTATCTAGTACTTATACCGAGATATTAATAATTTTACAACTCAAGACATTATCACAGTCGTTAAATATAATACTAAACCATTCTGAGCTAATACAAATATTTCAAAATCTCATTATAAATTTCCTAATAAAATTCGGAAAGAATTCGCGTAATAACGGCATAACTAGGGGGCTTCCAGCTAGGCTTAATGCGAGTAAAGAAATAACGATAACGACAGCTCTCAAAGAAGCTAAAGGTGCGACCGCCGGCGATTACAACAGCGGCAGCATCATAAGCGAAACTGCAGCTCTCATCCTAAGAAGTATACTATATTCCAACCTCTATTATCTTCTTTTATATAACTTCAAAATATAAGGGAAGATAACCGGAGCTATCCCGAGCTTAGCGCTCTTATCGCTGTATAGCTTGCCATTTATTGCACGCAGCAAGATGCTCTTTTGGCCTCCCAACTGAGGTCGCTGCAAACTCCTTCTAACAATAACAGCATCTATATCGCTTACTTATCTTAGGGTTCGAGCTTCCGAAGTCGATAAACTCTCGCCAAATAAAAATAATGTTAGCTTTAGCAAAGGCTATCTTATTTAATAATGCATTCAATTAGGAGAGAATAACAGAGTAACGCTGAGTTGTTGAGCTGGCAAAGTTTTTTACAGCTCCGTACTTGTACAGTATAACCCATAAATTACCTGATTTGGAATATAGTGGGCTCAGTCGTATGTATATAGTACATGTACGTACATTTTCTTCCTGTACGTACGTACATACAACAAGGTTGTACAAACTGTACAACATCACTAGAAGCGGCAAGCAAACACACACCCCTGTGAGACTTCGTGTCATGATTTGCGACGCCGAAGACACGCCGGTCAGTGATTGCAATGCAAGTTCAGGAAACGTCGTACTGGTTTGCCTGTACTGCGTGCTACAGATTTTGTTCATTCTGCACCTGGGATGGGATTGCGACTGTGCTCCTTGTAGCGAGATCAGGAACACTGAAGCGTATTGCTCCAGGAGACTCGCATGAGTCTTCCTAGCTCATCACGACTTCCTGAGGCCATGCTAAGAGAGTTGTTTAATTTCTTCATTAATCGTATCCACGTCCGCGACTTCCTGTTTGAAACTTTGTGCCTCACATGAGAGCACGAGACCCTCACTCCACACAATCACACGTTTCGCTACAAACGAATGTTCATAGTACGGCATAAGATGCCGCAAGACTCAACGATGGCAAAAGTTGAGGTAAATTTACTATGCGACTTTTCTATCTATGATGATTGCTGATGAATTCACAAGACCTGTGCCCGGCTACGGGCGGGTATGCGAGGTCGAAGAGATTCTCAAAGAATGCCGCAACAGCTCCATATGGTCGGCATGCTTCATGTAAGGGAAACATTGCTCGCACCCGGCTGCGGCCATCGAGATGTCTCGAAAGGCCTAGTGCCTACGGATGAAACACTGTATTCAATAGCGTCAGTGTCCAAAACGTTTGTGGTCGCTGCACTGGGCATTTTGGTATCAGAAGGCAAGCTGAAGTGGACTGATGTCGTGGGCAAGTATATTCCTGAGTTCCACCCGGAAGGGGCGTACGCGTGTCGACAGAAGCCACTTTCAACGACTTTCTTCACCACTCTGGAGGTCTCATCAACTACGTGATCCCGGTGTCAGGCCCTGCTGGGGCCTCGACAGTAACCGCAGCAGACTTCATGCCCACCGCGAATAGCACTCCGACAGGGAATCAAGATGGTTCTTTCTTTAACAAGACGTTTGAGTACACCAACATCGGATATGCTCTAGTAGCACTGGTCATCGAGAGAATCAGTGATATGCGCTACGCTGACTTTGTCCGAGTTCGCCTCCTGGAGCCCTCGGCATGAAATCAACGGCTGTATACGAATCACAACTGGCAGAGTGTGAGAATGTTGCCCAAGGAGAAATAAGCCTGGACGATGGTTCATGGATTCGACAACAGCATGAGTGAACATTGGAGAAGGAAACACAATCCCTTGACACGTATGGAGTCCGCAGCTCCGTCAAGGATATGCTCACATGGTATTTAGTGATGAGTGACGCATTTCGCGGTGAAACCTCGACCCCGCCGAAGTAGATCAAGGCTATTCTGGACGGCCCATTACTGAAATTCCCAGCCAGGTTTGAAAATGAGAACGTTGCAGCGTATCACCTAGGCTGGCTGAAAGCCATTCTCCCCCACTACATGATACACTGGGGCAACCGCTACCAGACACTAGCCAATGGCGCATTCTGCACCGACTTCCCGTACATCAATGCGCATTTCCTCGGGAATTACTCTGCCAAAAGACTGCCCTGCCAAGCTATGGGAACAAGTAGCGACGGCACTGCCGCCGTGAGGTTCTTTCCACACACGCGGAATGCTGTTGTTGCCATGAGCAGTGGTGTCAGCTATGCCAATTCTAGTGACTTTGCGGCGGCTGTGATGGCGCAGGAGCTTTTTGACTTGGCTCCACGAATTTGCATCCTACCCATGACAAGGAGGGAGTGCCAGCATTAGAAGGAACGGTTCCGAGACATGATTTCAGAATGGGAGGCGCACAGGGACTGCGCCGCTCTGGAACCATCACACGACGATGTGGTTGGACACTACTACCGACCAGGGGCTACTCTCACATTGCGTGGTGGTGGGACCCGCCCGGGACCTCAAGTTCTGTTTAACTCCCCTGAAGACAAAGCAATCAGTCTTGAGTATTACCAAGATGACGTTTACAGCTTCGTGCTAGCATCTAGAGACATGTGGCTGCGGACTGGCTGGTATTTTGAGATGAGTGACTATCGTGCATATCTGCTGGAGCTGGTGAAAGGGGATGACGGCAACGTAAAGGGTCTGCAGTGGGACTTGTGGCAGGGGCGCAATATTGTGTTCTTCTCAAAGCTTGTGTAGTGTTTCGGCGCCAGGCCATTTCCTCCTTGCGTAACATTCATGCGCAACATTTGCCAAATGTGAAGTTTCTTATGACATCGCTGTAACAAGCACAATGTCTTGATCTAGTTAATGTAACTTCACACCCGCTTCTTTTCGTTTCATACTACTTGATCAGTAGTTTTTGGATGCTCAGGTCTGTCACACACGGCAGTTTGTGGACGTTTGTTCTTGATCATTTGAAACCAAGAATACAACCACTTGCATCTACTCTCAATATTCATAGAAACAAGGCCACGACATCTGCCGCCCGTAGCAGAACGCACTGCATAATGATCTACGGTCGTACCCTCAGTGTAGTACCTTCTCGCGACTTATACATTCGAAGACTTGTGTACATAGAGGTTTCCGCATACTTTATGTATGTGGATACGTTTGAGTACAATCGGTAGTTACCAGTCTTCTGCATTCCATTTTTCAAAGGGTTTCGAAGCCCAACTTCCGCATTATTTAAGGTGCGTCCACTCTGCCATCGCAATCGGCCCCATTTACTTCTGCAAGCATCTATACACCTCCAGTCCAAATATGCATCTTCGATTTGAGAACATTGAGCCTCGGTGAGTCTTCTGTTTCGTTACCCGCGCTATTCTTTCCAATCCTGAGACTTGTTTCAATCTGATGGTACGAAAAGACCGCGAGTAACCAGTATAAAATGTTGAGAATTGGCTGTTTCGGGGGTTCTAGTGGTGGCTCAGCAGGGAGCGGGGGCAGCGGTGGCTTGGAGGGAGCAAACACCTCAGGGTCCAAGTGAATGGGCGCGCGAGGCAACGAAGTCAAGAATGTGAGGAATGAGAGACCAAAAGGCTGATTCACGACTTCCAGTTTGCGCAGTGTTATGCTGTGTACGTAACTTATCGACATTGGACAACTACCGCTCCTCGTAAAAGTTGGCTTTGGAGCTGTGGCTGATAATGTTTGAATGATTGTGAGCGTTAGCTACTAGCACCTTACCAGATTACCCGTCTTTCCGTCCCCGCCTCGGCTTCCTCCGTGTTCTTCACTTTGAGGTTCCTCCACGTTAACACGCCCTCAAGGGCAAGAAGTGTCATGCAAACGCCTGCGATGACCATCCTATGTTGGGTGGACCAATACGCGGCTATAAAAGCATCCCGGATTGGACTTTGCAGCGCGTATTGTTTCTGGACTTCCAGGGATCCAAATATCTCGGCGCTGAGATGCTGACTTTCCGGAGGCAAGACAGCTTCTGATGCCCTGGGAAAGACATTTGTTCAAACCGCTCCCGAATAGCCAAGAGTGACGGCCATGCCGACCGAGGACAACGTGTCCCAGAAACCGATTGCGGCAGCAATGTCCCTGTGCGCGACGGCGCTTGAGACTGATATTAGGCTAGTCGCTGTAAGGGCCCTCTCTGAGATGCCTATAAGCATCTGGCACATGACCAGGAGATCCAACGCAGAGTCGGGTTGGTGGAAAACCAGTAGGAGGCATGTACCGATGCCTAGTAACGGTGCAGCGCACAAAGCGGGGTATTTGCAATTTCCAATAACCTGGAAAAGACTTATGGCCTGTTAGAAATGGCATGGGTCCAAAGGGCTGGATCTGACTTATCCAAAAAGAGGGGCTAAAGATGCGAATGCCAAAGTTAAAGCATTTGTGACGGTGCCAACCATGGCGATGCTCTGGTTGTGGACAACCTGGAGGTAAGAGCTGTAGTATGTTTGCCAGAATCCTACTGATCCACTTGAGAACAACATCACCAGGCAGCCCCCAAGGACGTTTCTGTCCCGCATCAAGCCTATCTTGACACACGTTACAGGAGTGAGCCACTTCTCCCAGACAATGAGACCAACGAAGCTGAGGAAGCCAGCGATGACCATGGTGCTCCTCCAACCATCTTGGACTATGCCTGCGAGGCTAAGTGGTAAAAGGATCAGGCATAATCCCGTCATGGCTAAGATTACCCCGGGAAAGTCCAGGTTGATCAAGAACCCTCCGACGACGTGCAGCAACTGTCTGCGGCATTTACCTACATCAACACGGCCAGCCTGATTGTTGGTTCGGCTTTTACGGCCGACAGCAAGTGCGATAGCTATAGGCACACAAGAGATCGCCATAATGAAAGCTGAGGCGCCACAGACCCATCCAAAGTCGTGACTGGTATAAAGGGACTCTGCCAGACAGGGTGAAACAAAGCTGGTGGCTACGAGAGGAAGCATGAGCAATCCGAAAGCAAAGGCTTTTGTGCGGATATTGTTAGTACAGAGCTCGCATGCACAAAATAAAGGATCATGCTTTTTCATCAAGGACATAAGGGAGTGTTTTGAAGGTCGGCGCTGCGCATTGTACATACATTTGTTCTCGAGGGAAGTCATATCAGCCACGAGAACGCTGAGCACATAGTCTGTGGAGCTCCAGCCAACTCCGTGGAAGACTTGGGCGACGACCGTTGTCGCGAGGTTCTGAGACACCGCCTGGAGGAAGAGACCGATTGTTATGAGACCATCACATAGGAGATGGCCGGCAAGGCGACCGAATGTGTCAGTGAACTTTGCCAGCGGCAGCCGTAAAACCCCGGTCGCGATACGGCTCATGAAGACGATCGATATGAGCCCGTGGCTGGAATACTTCGACATCACATACAGTGTCAAGTTCAGTACGACATTGCTAATCAAGGCCGAGATCCACATGCTGATATATATACTTCCAGTAATTTCGTTAGCACTCTTAATGCCCCACTATTATGTTCATGCATTGGTACATTTACAAAAGAAAGGTCATCAAAAGGGCGATTCTGGTCGAAAAAGCCGTTATCTTCGCAGCGCTCTTGATTTCACCCTCCAATCCAGAGACTTTGTGGCCGGATTCTTGATCACGTGTCATAGAAACTGCCATACGTTTTGACATTTTGCAACGAGCGCAACCGCCCGAGTCGAGGGAAGCAACGCGTCAGTAGGATGTTTGGTTGGATAGATTATGCCAAGGACAAACTCCGAAGCCGGTATGGCACTGATTCGCGGGAATGTTTTGGGTAGTATGTTAAAGTATAACTCGAATGTGGGGAAATAAAAAGACAGGAGAGGACCTGCAAGAAGATTCTCGTGGTTGAGACGGTCCATTTAACAAGTACCGCTAATGGTCGCGCTTCTTTGCGTTACGTGCCCTGGTGAACTGTTGTTTACTCCTATTCGACCGGCGTTGACGCTATCTGAGAATCAGTTTCCACAAGTGCAATGACGGTGCGCTGCGTCACAGTAATTTGCCGGCGGCTGAGCTCTATGGCTCTGAGATCTACTCGCTCACAGACTTAGCCATTTTGATAAAACAAATCTGAGTTGCTTGACCAGATCACTCATAAGAATGCAGCAGTTTCTACCCTTTCAATTCAAAATTGCTGCAGTTTTGATCCATGGATATAACGTAGAAACGGTAACTATGAGATGCGTCCCGTGATTCGCGGGCATCCGCAAATGGTGAGATTCGTGGACCTTCAACCACAATTCTGCGCTTGTCGATGACTCCCAGTCTTTATATCGAATTTTCTTGCCTTTTTCTCCTTGTCTTTGAGCAAATAAAGAACTTTATGTTGATTTGGGGCACACACGTGAAATACCGGAGACTTACAAGAAAATCGAAGTTTCTCACTTGGCATATCTGTGAGCAGGTCGTGCGTGTTGTATGAGCTGCAAATGACTGTCGGGTATTTTGCTACCATCATTTATCTTGTATATGGAATAAAACTAAAGTTAGCATATTACAGTTGTCTCAGTGACCGGGGTAGCATCTTCGGATTTCCCACGCGGTGTCTCGAGATCGGCTAAAACAAACTAAAGAGCACGCGATCGGGAGGCCTAAGGCTTAATGTCGGGAAGGTGAAGAAAACAGTCTCCAAGGTGTTGAGTAGCGCTCTGTTCAAATATATACACTCATCAAACTTTCAAAATCATTGTGGGCCGAGCAATATCTACTGACTGGAAGCCCGCTGTACAGAGTCAAACTTGCCCCTGCTGCAGTAATTACAATATGTAAGCCAGCACAGGAGTCAGGCTGTTATTACCAGGAGGAACCACTGAAACAGACTATGAACCGGTGCCAAGCTGCTGCGTACTACAGTGTCGTATGGCTCTCGGGCAGTGATCGGCTTACTCCTGGCCTTCGGCGCGGCAGCGACGGTAGAAGATCGCTAATTGGGCACCGACCGACTCGGTGGCAGAGCGCGGCCACCACTGATATGCTGGTTGAAGAGCTAGGCTGGACTGATAGCGGCACTAGTGATAAAAATCATATCCAGGTACCTAGGGTACAAAGGCCGAATGAGTGACCGGCCGTGGACACTATGGGGTTCTCCTTGAAGTCCGCAGTAATAATGGATTGGCTTCATCCGTCATCCAATTATATTATAATAGTACTCTCCCAAAAAGGAAAGGGAGAAATGAAATGAAATGAAGTTGTCAGATTATACGTAATCACCGATGTTATAAAGATAATTTGATGGGTCTCCATTGTTCTGTGTCTTGTCTATGTTCGGCTGACCCCCTCCTTTCGGGTGGTTGGGTCTTTTCTATCGACGCTAGTATTGATGCCTGAGGCACCCCTTTGTGGGTGCGCCCCTGGGGGCGGTCCGCAATGGACCGATAATCTGACAGAAGTTAACGGAAAACCGAAAAAGAGCTGCAGGCCGTCCCTTTATATCATTACAAAGATTTAGCCCCAGCGCTAACTGTTTTCATCTTTAATCCGGTCAAAATACCTTTTTTTTTTTTAAAAAAAAAAAAAAAAAACCCTAAAGATAATTATAAACACTTTAAAACCTAGCACTAAGTATAAATATAATGTTATGTTGGAAGGCACCACTTCGGGTCAGTCAGGGCTCAGGCTAAGACGCCCCAGCAAGGGATGAGCAGCCCTGGCTATGGCAAGGGATAAGCATCCCTAGCTATGGCTAGGGATGAGCTGTGAGCACTGTCATCCAGAGGAAATGGGCAGGCTATATAATACGTGACCAGACGCGCTGCAATCACAACGATTAGTTAGGAATCGAAACATACTACAGAATGTTCAGGTCCTGATCTGCCCACTAGCAATCTTTTGCCCAGCATCTTCCCCAAAGACTCCTGACATGTTACTAATAATAAAGTTAAATATAATATTTTATTATTAAAATAAATAATAATAAATTTAAATATAATAATTTACTATTAAAAGAAATAATGTGGTTCACCAGTCAGCCGGACATATCACATGCTCGGACAGTTTTACCAATTCTTCCAACTTTTGTCAACCTTAGCACCCACCCAGGGCAAAGGAATCAATTGAAATTGGCACCAATTGGTGCCAACTGGTCCCAATTCAGCAATTTCAATCAACTTAGTTAATTTAGAGTCGTGATAGGGGTGTAGTATTAGTCCAAATATTTACAGTTTAGGTGGGCGGGTTTGTTTTTGGAGCAGATCGCGTCTCCATTTTTCACGTCAGTCTCGCATCACTCTACCTATTTCAATATTCAACACGCTAGAAATCAACATTCATCATGCTAATCTACTCAAAAGAAGAGAAAATCAAACTAGCGCTTCAGGCAATTAAGAATTTTTTAAAAAACAAATCAAAAGAAACCTTTAAGTGCACGTCAGGCTGCACGGCTTTTCAACATCCCACACAGCACAATATCCGACAGGATGAACAACCGACCACGTCGCAAAGAATCACTCGTCGATAAACACAAACTCGACCCAATTAAAGAGTATACGCTTATCCGATATATACGTGAGCAAGATGTACGAGGATTTCCAATGCGCCTCTCTAGTGTGGAAGATACGGCCAACCTCCTGCTGACATCACGAGATGGCAAGCCGGTTGGCAAGAATTGGGCTCGACGCTTTGTGGACATGCAACCCAGCCTGAAGACCAAGTTCAATCGTCCATATGACTATCAGAAGGCCCTCTGCGAAGATCCAGAGATCATTGGGAACTGGTTCAGGCTGCTCCGTAATATAATGGCTAAGCACCGGATTATTAACGACAACCTCTATAACTTTAACGAGACTAGCTTTATGATAGGCATAATAGCCGCATCAATAATCGTTATACGCATCGATAGACGCGGAAAGGCCAAATCAGTCCAGCCTGGTAATCGGAAATAGGCAACTGCTATTGAATGTATTAATGTAAGTGGGTTGTGAATCTCACCATTCGTGATCGTTCAAGGCGCCTACCATTTTACCAGCTGGGTAATAAAGTCGGGTTTTCTAAACGACTGGGTTATTAAGCCTACTCCTAATAGCTAGACAGATAATAAGACTAGTTTAGAATAGATTCAGCATTTTAATAAGCATACTAAGCTAAAGAGAGATGATAATTACCGGATATTAATTATAGATGGCTATGAAAACTATATATCAGCTAAGTTCAACCAATACTATAAAGAGAATAGAGTTGTCACTATCAGCATGCCGCCGCATTCATCTTACTTACTCCAGCTATTAGATATCACATTATATTCGCCTCTGAAGTACGTATATGGCGATGAGATCAACCTCTTTATCCGAACCTTAATTAACCATATTACCAAATCCGAGTTCTTTCTCGCATTTAAGGCAGCCCATAATAAGACTCTCATAGCAGAAAACTTTAAGTCTGCATTCAGAGGAGCCGGAATTTCTCCTTGGGACCCCGACTCTGTGATTTCTAAGCTTGATGTCCGCCTGCAAACTCTAATATAGTCTCTCCCTCTTTCTCCTTGGAAATAGGAGTCTCAAACACCATCAAATGCTCAATAAGCTGTCCAGCAATCAAGTTTTATCAAAAGCAGGATCTCAGCTCATCAGAAAAGCTCCCTTATACCAATTATGGAGGCTATTAACCGGATGGCGAAGGGAGCACAAACAATGGTATACTCGATCATACTTATGAGCGAGCAGATCCGGACGCTTCAAGAGGCCAACACAGCACTCGCCAACCGCCGGAGGGCTACAAGAATCCGAGTGCAGCTTGGAGGAGCACTTACCATTGAGGAATCTCAATCTCCTATTCAAGAGAAATAAAAGGGGAAGCGGCCAGCTGGTGAAATGAGTGGTGATGGTGAGGAGGCGGTCCGCGGCGGACCGAGCAAACGACGATGTAGCAACTGCGGCGAGACTGGGCATAATGCAAGAACGTGTGAGAAGAATGTAGAAGAGTCTAATTATTCAGATTCCGATTGAATAATAGTATATTTTTAAGCAGTCCGCAGCGGACTGCTCAAATAGTTGGCCTGGCTGGTATAGATTGAGGTTCATCCTGCATAGCTGAAATGCTCTATTTTGGTAGGGAAGCCGATTTTCCTACTAAAAGTCGGCTACTTCGGACTAGCACTGCAGTTACGCCAACCACTTTAAAATAAGCAATTGGGACCAGTTGGCACCAATTGGTGCCAATTTCAATTGATTCCTTTGCCCTGGGTGGGTGCTAAGGTTGACAGAAGTTGGTAGAGTTGGTGAAACTGTCCGGGCATGTGATATGTCCGCCTGACTGTTGAGCCACGTTACTAATAAACTTAAATATAATAATTTATGATTAAAAGAAATACTAATAAGTTTATATATAATAATTTATTATTAAAAGAAATAATAATAAACTTAAATATAATAATTTATTATTAAAAGCAATAATAATAATTGCATAATAGAAAATAAGCTAGTTGTACTTATAAGATTTTCACGACAGCAGGCAGGTGTGATGATCACACCAAACCTTTGTAGGGTTTAGTAGGTAACCTGTAGGGTTTATGTTAGCATAGCGGCGTAGAGGTGATACTTGACTATTCGTAAAACGAAGACACTGTTCTTCTTCCTTGAACGGTAATGATCACTAGCTGTGAGGCTATCCAGTTGTGAGACTAAATACTTAGATTGACGACTGAAGAGTCTGCTCTATGAAAGCTATCTACTGTGGTGATGACCATGTCCTTATATGTTCCGACTCTTCAGTTGGCTCTGTGGCTCACCTGGTGATCCAGTGATCCATTGGTTCGTGGGTGGGTCTCTGACCCTAACCCTGTTTGTGTTCGGACTCCGTTACCTAGTGCGTACGGTGCAACATCGTGGCATCTGTTTCTGATTGCTTGGGTCTTCGGAACGGGTTCCCTAGGTGCCCTCGTGTTGGTTCATAACATCATTATTAAATATAATTCAAACATTGTAATTAATATAAAATTCAAATTAAACTGTGGATAGTTAATTCTTAAAGTTGATAAATGAGAAATAATACTTCTTTTATTATAAATATATTTTAAATCTTTTAAAATTGAATATCAGGCTGGAGTGGGTGGAGATTTTAAGGTGACAGCCCGGAATTCAGGTGCCGCAGAAAATCACTTCGGCAGCATGCTAATGCCTCGCCTGCGGAAGTGGCGAACATTGACCTCAAATTCAATGAACCCGCCCGACATGATAGGTGTCTAGGTCCGCTCCAAGGTATGTATATGCGCATCCAACTTCGTCCATGCCACCTATTGGCTGCTATTCACGTTACCGATCTGGCTAATTCAGATAGGTTGGTACGGGTAATACTGACGGTTTGGCGATGTTCTTAACTAGGTTATTCAAGCCGGCCGGAGAGAGTTGTCCTTAATCTATTTGATATCTCAGTCGCCGATGTCTTTGGGCTGTTGATGAAGCGCTCGCCTAGTCACGTGTGTGTCATGGTCTGCTATGCCAGTGTATATCAGTCCAGCTTCGACATTGTTTGTGATCTCAAATAAGGCATCACGGCGAGCTGGCAACGCTGATACGATGGCAGTGCTGGATTCGAAGAATGAGACAAGACGTTGATTGCATGCAGTTTAAGGGCGCGAATCACGATGTTGAGGCGCATTCTCAGATCCATTCATTTAGGTGTCCCTTTAGGGCATGCTGCGCTCCAACCGTCACCTCTGGTGAAGCAGTGGTGACCAAACAAACCTGGATGCAACTTTACCCCCTCAGCATGACAACGATGGCTACCTGCTCTTATTTAAGTTGCTATGTGCTCTCGAAATTGCCATCTCAATTGTCCTTGGGCGGCCTAAGCGGGCTGGACCCCTCGACCCAATCAAAGTCAATGTCAGGGCACTGCGCTTTTGTCATCCCTACATCCTCAGGACCCCAGGCGCCCTTTTGTGGCTCCGAGCTATCGGCAAAAAGTGTCATGCTTAAAAACGTATGGGGAAATCCGTGATCAAAGTTGTATGCGCTCTCGACATTCTTGATGTCCTGCTCGGTAAGAGACACAGAGAGGGCACCGATGCTACCTTCCAGGTGCTTGACGGTGCGCTGTCCTACCAGTGGGAAGACGTAAGGAGCCTTTTGCTGGACGTAAGCAAGGGCAATCTGAAGGAGCTCCACGCCCTTGGTGTCGGCGACCTCCTCAAGTACCTTTGAGACCCTCTTGTCGTGGTCGCTCAGTGGGATAAAGTTGCGGCCATCGTGACTCTTCTCGCGCTCCTTGTAGCCTTGTTCCGTCTGGAAGCGGCCCTGGCCGAGGACGCCGTACGGTATTATAGCCATACCCTGGTTCTGGCACATGGGGATGATGTCGCGCTCCATATCGCGGAGACCGGCGTTCCAGAACCCTTGATAGACAGTAAATTGCCGCAACCCGTTGTTGCGGGCGTACTCATTGGCCAATGCAACAATCCAGGCAGGGGCATCCGAAATTCCGAGGTAGAGGACCTTGCCAGATACAACAAGATCATTGAGGCTGTGCATGAGCTCGGGGATCTGTGTCGTGTAGTCCCACCAGTGAACGTAAAACAGGTCGATATAGGTCGTCTGCAGTTTCTTCAGGGACGCCTCCAGTGATACTTTCATGGACTTGGAGCCGGTGCCGATGTAGTTGGAGTGGATCACGTCGCTGTGGGCCTGATATCCGCTGGTGTACTTTGTTGCCAGCACAATTTCGTCGCGGTTGCCGCGACTGGCCATCCACTCGCCTAGCCACTGCTCAGACTCGCCGTCGCGATACACGTTGGCTGTGTCGATGAAGTTGCCACCCCTGGTGTAGAAGTAGTCCAGGATGTCAAATGCAGTCTCCTTGCTGCACTTTCCATAGCGGTCGCTATGCGATTCGCCAAAGGTCATCGCACCCAGGCATATTGGAGAGACCCGCACCGATGCTGACGGCGCGAGCTGCCTATGACGGAAGAGAAGTGAAGACTTGTCGAATTTCGAAGCCATTTTCTTGGTAGTAAAGCGATCGTGACTTGTGCTGGGGAAATATGCGCGATGATGGTCCAGTATATAGCAGCTATTTAGGCAATTAGAAGAGTCAATAAATATCATCACTAAAGACCGATGGACTTTCGGCATTAAAGGAGATAGATGAAATACTTGCGGAATTTGGACAATTAACACCGAACCCCACGGCGGCAGCACTCCGCGAGTGTACTGCAGCATCCATCATTTATGGGGTGTTTGATACTCCATAGTCTGTGTTCATTATATCATGATGAGCGGATGCTCCACCGCATCCATCAACTCATACAAATCCATCCTCTGCTTTCCAAAACCTTACTCGGTAACTCCTAGCCAACCTTAGCCTTACTTTGCATGATGTACTAAAGCGTAAACATTTATCCCCACGCTTTGTGCCGCCCGGGGACCCTGTTCCGACCACCATAGTACAGACTTTTATCTCCAACCATTGCAATAAACAGCGTCTCGCCAGCATTCGGAGATAAAAGAGACTCCCAACTTTGCTTCCATCGTCGATCTTGCTTTGCGCATACTCTGATAGCTCGCGATAGCTCTTCAGCCCGGGCAAGGATGAGAAGCGCATCTATGAGCCCCGTAATAATAGAAACCTAAGTTTAAGAGATGCAGGTCTAATACAACAAATAATCTAAACCTGTACTTTGTTTTCAAAGAATACATATGTATAGCTTCACCAAGTTCCCATGCAGAATTATTCCGAGTCAACACCCCACCGCACTTCAGACATGGATCTCCCTGTCTTTCGGAGCCCCACTGCTCCGCGCCGAAGTCGGCAACTTGTGCCCTGAGTTATCGATAAGGAGCTCGACTGGGCTGCCCATGGTTGATCTTCGTGAAACTGCTGCGACGACATCTTGGACTGCTATGCGGTGGCACTCACATCCTCGCTCTCGACCTTTGGGCGCCTTGGACCCTCCGTCATGTTCAAGGCAGCAGGTCTAGACTCGGTGGTCTCATGCCCCTGTATCCGCCCAACGCGTCTACTATGGGCACCTAGAGCTGTGCGCTCATTCTCCGCTACCGTCCGTGTCTCTGCCTATGTACCCCGAAAGCCTTCTCGCAGCCGCGGGAAACAGCACGAAAGGCACGAATGCAGCCAGCCGTGGGCCTGCAGCGACAAGCTTCGAAGATTTAACCGCCTAGAAAATGCCCAACTGGACGGCTTGGAACGGGCTGAGCAAGACTTCTTGCCAAAGCCCGACCGGGTTTACCAACGCAAAGAGGGGGATGGGTTCCAGATACGGAGGTGTGCTAGGACTTCCGTGACATGTGCCTGGAGAGTTGCTAAAAAAAGGTACGTCTGCAGAGTGAAATACACAGAACCAACTCCCAGCGCAAAGCCGCATCGCGCCGCGAACCAAACAGCATCGAACGACCGCGACGGAGAACTCAACCATTCCACAAAGTACTACTGTATCTGAGAACAAATTCTCACACGCAGACCTTTTCAGCGAGCTGGTCCAAGCAACCTACCAGGGCGAGAAGAAGAAAGAACACTGGACCGATGGGATGGGCCGCCTCCGCCGGGATATCATGCTCGAGCAGGACTTCCACGCCAAGCTCCACGAGGACCTCCTCCAGAAAATCATGCAACACAGAGGCGTACAGCGCGGGATGCCAGTCTACGACACAACATACAACGCCGTCCGGTCGCGCAAGGACCTCTTCATCAAGACGCCACGCCCAATCCGATCACTGCAATACCTGCTGCCCGCCGTGCAGAGCATCCTCGACCTTGGGCCCCTGAAGCGCCGCCGCGAGCTCGAGCCTGGCAACAAGGTGGCTGTGCGCCCATCATCACTCCTGGTCCTGTGCCCTACGTTAGGGCACGCCCAGGAGGTCCAGGACATGTGCACGACCCTCATCCATGGCTACAAGATTGGGTTGGGCGTGGGGTCCTTGAGTGTCCCTACACAGAAACTTATAAGCGTTGTAAGGAGCCGTGGGTTCAACATCATCGCGTCGACGCCGGAATTCATCACCCAGTGGCTTGGGCTACACAAGGCCAAGGCAGCGCTCGATGAAGCGCTGCAGGACATGCAGACGCTTGTCGTGGACGGCGAGGCGTCCTCCCTGCGGGACGGGGAATTCCGCGAGCTGATGCAGGGGATCATGTATGATGCCTCGCTCCCCGCTGACACCCAGCGCATTATCGTTTCTGACACGTTTGACCCGGAGCGCGACGGCAGCCTGGCGAAGATGGTCCTGCGCGATGATTACGAGCTCCACGCGGAATCCAGGCTGGAGGAGATCCAGGCGATGCAAATCGCTCGCGACAATGCGAAGAAGAAAGGCAAGGGGAAAAGGTCGCCGAAAGAAATACGAAAAGGGGAAGCGGGGCTACGGCAGAGCCAAAGAGAGGTTCTAGGCTGTCGATGGGCACTGTAGCACACTCGCATGGAGTCTTGCAATAGGACAGTACACTCATGATGGAACGACTGAAGGACTGCGGGCGGGCACTCTCCTCGCCACCGACACCAGCTCCCGTCAAACAACCCCGCCTCATCAATGCAGAATCATTGGGAAGCATGTTGCCAAGTGCGGCCCTCGATCCCACGGTATCAGTCTGCCATTACGGCATGTGCCCTTGCCGGCACGGCTGGCGCATGCTCCTGGGGAGCAGTCACCTGTATTCGTCGGCAAAGCCAAAACACCTTCGGGCTCAACGACTCTACCAGTGTAATATTTAATGCCTGGATTCGAAAACATCCAACTTTCAGATTTGGGGATGCCCAGTACTTCAACAGCATTTTGTGATCGTATGGGTTTCGAGGTGGGTCCTGTTGTTTGGCGACTTCGTGCAACTCGTGGGGCCACTGATGAGAAGCCGCCAGGACTTCAGGAGCAAACCATGAGTGCACATTCCGGCTTGATTCGTGCCCCATGAAAACCAATCCTGGATGGTTTGATAGGTTGGGGACTTCTGACCAAGACGGAATCCAGTGGTTGAAAGTCACGGTCAAGCTTCTGACTGGTTCTAAGTCACGGATTGTCGTGGGAATGGTGGCTGACGGGCAGGAGGAGCGCGAGAAGGTCTGTTGCTGGGTTGTCCCAATCCAACGCCCCAGTTCGAGGGCTGCGATGCGCAATGACGGGTGAAGCTTTGGGGGCCATGAAACGCGGCATCCAGCACGGTCTCCCGTACGATCGGGGTCGATGGTTGGTCTTCGCTGCCTGCAAGGCGTTTTGTTTGTCGTGCCCACCGGCTTCCCACGGTCGATGTGATGGCCTGGGCTGTGCCCGCTGTGCTTGAAGTCATGGACTACCAACCCGTCTTAACAGCTATCCTTGACAGAAGGGACTCGACGCGTACGACGATGGGCTGTTTGCCATGCCAGCAGTCTGCCGGTACCATTCCCCCAGGCCAACCCCTTGACTGTGTTCGCAGATGGGCAGTTCATAGCAAGCCGACCCAAGGCATCGAAGGGACAAACAAACCCTTCGACCCCATACCCCTTCATCCGATCTTGTCCCCAGAGATATCAGTCACCTTGTATACGATTACAACAGCTGGTAGGGTGTGTGTAGTTGGAGAGCGGGAAGTACGAAAGTGTAATCCAGTGTGCGTCGGTTCAACTCCCGCCAGTGACCAGTAAAAATCTGATGAAAAGAGGGTTTTTCTGACTCCTGCGCCTTCAAGCCTGGGAGTGTCTTCTTGCTCCCCTGCCCTTTTCAACTAACACATCCTACCCAATGCCCTGTTTTTGTACTTTTTTTTAAAAATAAAAAAAAAATAAAAAAAAAAGAACCCTAACATTAAACAGCTCGAGGCTATGTTGGTCAGTCGAGAGTCGAACTTGCGACGCTGATTCATTACACAGTTGATTGAAATGAATGGGCTGTTGTTGTAACGAATGTATATGCGCCAATGACCGCTGCCCCATGTGAATTGTGGCTCGCATGCCCAGGTGCTTGTGTTCAATGTTGAGCTAACCTTCCTCCGAAGCTCTCCTGTCCCTGGGGAACCTCTGCCAGGCGATCATGGCATCCACGAGCGTACTTTGCTCCATATTCACGATGAAGGTGGATCGTTAACGGCCGAGCGTGGTCGACTTCTGCCGAAATATTAATAGGCAGAGCATTTCTCAGAAACATTTGAAGGTTGCAAAGTGAAAATTGATTGGCTTCGAGTTCCTAATTACGTACTGCAGAGGAAGATTAGTGACGATTGATCAAGCCTTGGTGGACTTTTACTGACTATGGATGATTCCAACTGAAAACCTTCCTGGCTGATTATGAATGGCTGAACTTTTGGGACACTGATATCTTGGGAGCTGGACTTAAGAAAAAACCACTTGCAAATCGAACGACAAAATCACATGGATAAGTGCACGATTGTCTATCTCGATTCCCTAGACGTTAGGGCTGCGATCCCACAGGACCTTGAGGCATATACCAGAGGACGTGTTGAATTCGGTACACGATTCCAGAAACACCGCTGTAACGAAGTCATGCTCCACTAATCCGCACGTCATCATCAGACCAAGTACAAAGGAGAGATTGCAAGGTGCTGTTCCTGGTTCGTCCCTCGCCGCGGCAAAACATAAACACAGTTGATTCGGACTCACTTGGGCATTGGTCAATGCTGTAAGCCCTTCGTTCCTCCACGTATATCACATTCGTACTTGCCGCGATAGCAGTGGCATATGATACTTCCGAGGTTGCATTTGGTCCTATATGTCTGAAGCTACGGTAATTAACTAGCGGCCAACCCAGAATCCAGGTGCGAGGCGCTGCAGCTTAGGCGGGAACGCAAAGGATCGCGCGGGATGAAACCAAGGGCCAACCGGAACTCTGGTTTTTTAGGTTTGTTCCACAAGCTGAACTGGAAACGCCTGAAAGCCGTATTCGCCTGCGCTGCATTAGGCGTTCGCGCGACGAGCTGTGAGTGGCCACGCCGCCCATGCCGGCAGACACTAGACGGCGGGTTGACGCCAGCCCACCACCGTTGCCATACGTATTCGGGTGGGATAGGAAGGGTTACAGCCAACGTTGTGTTATTCCCCTACGAATCCCTGCGCCGATCAATGCAAAGCGTGCCGAGCCTTCATCAGGGGGAGGGGGTCTGTCTGGCGGCACCTCCGGATGTGTTGGCGGGCCCCCCAGTCAACATTCTTGTGAGCGCACACACACTGAATCACAGCAGGAACAACACCCCCGACGAGTTGTCATCTCGGGCCTGAAGTTACTGCTGAGAATTCCCCCGACGGCCAAGGGGAGGTCCCAAGCTGTCACACGAAGTCAATTAGGGAAACCCCATGCAAGGCATCTCGATTTGTCGACAAAGGAACCAGAGGAGGATCGACGAATGACGTCGTCCGACGTAATTGGCCCGGGGCCGGAGTGTTGGCGCGCCCAGGCGTCGCAGAGTGGCAATATCAGCACTAGCACAGGGGCTTCCGTGCAAATAAGCGAGCAGCATTTTGAAATATGACAGTTCGCCGAGGAGAGCACGCTCCAGGGCAGCAGGGGGAGCACCTCTCAGTGCTCGTGCTTTCAGGACCAGTGGCATCGCATTAATCGCATTTCCCCATTGCGTCGGTTCCTGCGCATCCCACCATCCTTCGAGGTCCACATAATGCGGCTATACAGATGCTCCAGAAAATCCAGTCTCCGAATTTAGAGCCGGGAACTAAGACACCGCCACAGAAACGCCACCGTAGTTGAGGTGAACCGCCACAGCAATTGAGGCAACCCGCGGTCCTCAGACCCTCTGTCCTGTTGGCCGAAGAGACTGTGTACCAGGGGAAATCCAAGAGCACGAGCTTGGACGAGGGAGATGGGCATAGCACCATCAACCAACAACATGACGGCATGCGTCGCACGACCGGTCGGAGTTGCCCCTGTGACCTATGCCCTGTCTGGAAACGCGGTAACCCGCATATCACCCCCAGCCCGGGGCAATTGTGGACGTGCTCGGCAGCCCCATATTTGACAGCTCAAACCGAAGCTTTGTCTTGGCACCTCCGCAGCTCACCCAGAGCTGAGAGAGAGAGAGAGAGAGGATCCCGAGCATTCTGCAGGCTTCTGGGGTTCTTGGTCTTACTGGCTGCCTGGCACAATCTGACACCCAGTGCCTTACTGCCTTCCTTCCTGGTTACACAGACTGACAGACTGCTCCGAAGTACGTCCAACAGCACCAAAGTGCAGCACCAGAGGTAGCCCGATTTGGCAGCACATAGGCTGACGATGACTAAAAAAGGAGCTGCCGGCCAGTCAGGCCAGCCCGGATCCAGCCACTGAGCGTTGGATGACGGTGTCGGCTGGCCGGATCGACATAGGAACTGCCTGTTTGCCCCGGACTTGCTGGGAGTGGATACCGAAGCAGCCCAGCAGCCCAGGAGAGGACCTCGCCCTGCTCGTCTCTTGGTCCCGGCTCAGCTTTGGGGGAGGGGGGAGCTTGGAAGACCAGGGATTCCTCCGCTGGGCCTTGCATCCTTGTCCTGCACGGCACTTGGCAGTAGGCTCGCCTGATGCTCCCAGCTTGCTCTGCTCGCCATCTTGGCGAGCTTCGTCACCGCGGGCCGTGGCCCATGTTTGTTGTTGTTTGGGTGCCGGTCATCCGATATCCCAGCTGCCCGCAGCTCTCGCCCATTGGGAGATGGCCTGGGCTGTCGTGATTAGGCGGATTTCGGTCGACATGGTGAGACTGCTCCCCCGACTTGGGTCCCGCAGCCCATGTTGCGAGGCAGTGTCCAAGCTTCTCCCCCAAGACGGCTGCTCGCCCCCAAAGCCCACATCGACGGGGCATAAAAGGACAGCGTCTCCCTCGTCTCTCAGTCTTGGGGCCGATTGGATTTAAAGTCTATTTCACATCCGAGAACGCTTGTCTGTCCATCTTTCTATTAAGCTCCATATCCAAACCGGCCAAAACAAACTCGTTTCATCAACACCAAACAACCTCACCCTCACCACCGCCAATATGCGTTTCTCAACCTTCATCGTCGCTGTCGCCTCCATGGTGCTGGTAGGTTCTCCTTCCGCCTCACACCCGTCTTCTCCCGTACAACAATGCTAACCCACACTCATCAGGCCCAAGAGACCACCCCCACCCCTAGCGTCAGCCTGCTCCCCACGGACGCCAACCCCTCCGAGCTGAGCTCGGTCACCTCCTCTGTCGCCGGCGCCATCTCGTCGGCCCTGTCCTCCGTCTCGGACGAGATCTCCTCCGCCCTGTCGTCCGTTACCGACGACGCCGCCAGCCGCGCCTCGTCCCTCTCGTCCGAGCTTGCCACCGCCACCGGCTCCGCCGCCAGCTCCCTGTCCTCGGAGCTGTCCGGCCTGAGCAGCTCCGCCGAGTCCGCCGCCTCCAGCGCCACCGAGGCCGCCTCCAGCGCCGCGGGCAGTGCGAGCTCCAGCGCGAGCTCGGCTGCTGAGTCGGGCAACTACGGCCCCGTCCAGACCGCTGCCATCGGCATGGGTGCCCTGTTCGGTGGTGCTGCTGTCCTTGCCAACCTGTAAGGAGGCGACACTCACTTGACGCATGGGATGGAATTCACTTTAACTTAATGGAGAGCACACTACTGTACCTAATAACTTGATATACCAAAACGCGGACTATAATAAAAGTCAAACACAACAACCTTGAAGCCTAACTATCATGTATTGTGTCCGGAATCACTTCCCGGGCTAAGCGCTGACACACCCCGCAACATGTGCCAGTATCTGATTCGCTCACCTCTTCGTCAGGATTCTATGCACTCCTGTTTCGTCAGTCGAAGGAACATACTAGTCCTCCAAGGAATCCCACTTGAACCGACACTCTAGAGTCTGATTGGATATGACATGTCAATAATAATACGACACTTTCATGGGGACCAGCGCTGACGGATGCGAACTGAATGCAACCAAGCTCGCACCTCCCAAAGTCAAAATGTCTGTCAGTCCCATCGCCGCCGAGGGTTCCGGCATCCCACATATATACACACGCCGTATTACCGTCTGATGCGTGTATCTTCCCACCAGCCGCACCAGGTAGAGATCGTCACCAAGTAGCAGCAAAGAAACCGACCAAAAGATGCCACCACCGAGCCGCCTGCAGCTGTGGCTCTCGCCCCGCCCGACGAATCGCACGACCATAGCTCACGACGCCTCGGTCGCCGCGCCCGAGGACGCCATCCTCTACGACTTTATCAAGACCCCCGCCGGCCTCAGCGCCGTTCGCGAGACGCACTACCTGGGCAAAAAGGTCGTCCGTCAGGGCAGGTCCGGCCCGCCGCTGCACATCCATCTCCGCCAGGACGAGCACTTTGAGGTGCAGCAGGGCGTGCTGGGCGTCGTCGTGGATGGGAGGGAGCATGCTGTTACCAAGGATGACGGGCGCATCTCTGTGCCGTCTGGGGCGAGGTATGTTGCATAATCATTTTGTGGGGCTTTTCAGCCGACATTCGACCCGTGATTGTTGCGTACGGATCGGGTCACATAAGCTGACTCACACTCCTTCTTTTCCCCGCAGACATCGATTCTGGGCACACGCATCCTCGACCGAGGACCTCATCTTCACCGTCTGGGTCGAGCCGCAGGGGCTCGACCACGGCTTCGACGAGTCGTTTATGCGCAACTTCACGGGGTACCTGCGGGACTGCGAACGGCACAAGGTCGCGCCGTCCATCTTCCAGCTCCTGCTCTTCCTCTACCAGGCGGACATTGTGCTGACACCCCCGTTCTGGACGCCGGTGTGGCTCTTGGTACTTCTGCATCACGTCTTGGCGTACTGTGTGGGGGCCGGACTTCTTGGGTTAGTACCCCCAGCCTTCTGTTTTGGATGCTGCTCTTGGCCTTGGCCTCATTTCGATATTCTAAGAGACTGAAAGTGAGCTGATTTGTCTATTGTGATCTGCAGGTACGAGGCGAACTACACCGAGTATAGCCTGATGCATGAGGGGAAGAAGTCAGCGTAATGAGAAGGACCGGGAAACGTGTATTTCGGATTGCTGCTCAGGAGTTTGGTGGAGGTCTCCTTTCAATTCCTCAGTCAAGTATTCCTTAGAGCCTTAAGGGCAAAATTTGCTATGCGGCGAGATTCCCTGTGATACATAGGTAACAGTTTTGAGCTGAGTTCAATGGATGTATTCCGAAACTTGAATTTAACTTTGCAACTGGTCGGGGCAGGACCCATAGCAGCTGTATGATGGAATCTTGCCCATCAATGCAATTTACTATGGACTTTGCAAAATATATGGGATCTTTGAGCGCCCAGTTTCTCTGGTAATTCTGCCGTGCAGTGACGGTGCAACCTCCACCGCTATGCGGCAAGTAGCTCCTGCGTTGACTGCCACAAAGTCAATGAGATAGAATACCTAGGTAGGTTAAGGCTTTCCGTCAATACGATATGGATGCGTCGAATGTGGCCCACATGTAGCCTCAAAGACAGCCTGACTTCTAAATCGTCAGCGTCACAATGGATGGCCACAGAAACGCCAGACTGACCTACCATCTCCTGGCCCATTGTGACAGACAATACACAGACGTAATAGTCCATTGGCGGAATTTACTGCGGACTCTGGCGTAATTGAAGTCGATGTGAGCAGTGGGAAGCCGTGACCCTCGTCCTGACAAAATGCCCCTGCGTTCGTGCAACATGCCCTTCGTCAATACTCTCCCCTCTCATCTAAAATTAAGGCTTACTAACTACTGACAAGCAAGGAATCGCGTCCGTACATAATATAACAGTAAACTGAGAGAAGCACTGAGTGAAGAAAGGTATCGGTGGGTATGCGTAACTCATCCTGGAGTGGAAAAGTTTACATTCGAGTCTCTGGCAGCGCTTCTACCAACCAGATGGATCATTTACCCTGAAGGGTTTATCCAAGTGATCACTCGACTACCGGGAGATTTCACAGGGAAGCATTTCATGAGCCGACCAAATTATGACCTCCACACTCCGGCTGTACTCGTGCTGGCACGCGCTGATGGACTCCCTCTACTGAGCACTGCACGTAGGACTCGATTCTTGAACATCAATAGGGCCGAAAACCCATTCAACGTCGCACTCGTCTGCCCCGCAATATAGAGACTTACTTTTGCGCGCCCAGAAAAGCCACAAATGTCACGTTGAATTCGCGCTGCATCCGCGATTAGCGAAAGGAGAAGTGTGGCTGCTTGGATTCCTTGATATCGTGTCGTGCAACATCAATATTTCCTCGTGTTGACGAAAATATGTAATGAATCCTGAACTAGAACAATTAAATGCAACGGATCACAATGCAGGCTCTGAGCCAATTGTGCCTCAGCGATTCGAAAAATTTTCAAGGTCGCAATTCGCAATTCCGATGTCCGCAGCATTGCTCCAAACACATTTGGTTCCGGGTCTCCATAGAAATATTGCGACAGCGACAAGGCCTTCGAAGGTCCGAATTCTCGAAAACACGCTACGCGTTTGGAATCGAATTTTGCTCTCATCTTTGCTCTGACACCATTCCTGAAAGCTGGTGGGATACCTTCTCCAACAATTTGGCGACAGACCTTGCGCCGCTCATCGCCTTGATCGGAGAAGCTCCGACAAAGCAGTATCTCAGCGAATGAATCACGCTGGAAGATATCATCATCTCTGCCGTCGCATCTCTTGGGATTATCACGGCGATTGTATCTGCAATCCGTGTCCGCGGAACGCCGTCTTTGAGGGCTTTCGTTGGAAGGGCTCTGGAAGGACAACGCATTGCAGAAACGGAGCTGTGCTCCTCCACAAGCTGAGACGTGTGCGAGCTATACAGAAATGGAGGTATTGCTCGAGTCTTAGGTCGCCCCAAGCTTCTAGAGGTTATGCATGACCTAATACCGACTCTGGAGCATTTTTACCCAGAACCCAACACCGTGGCAACGGCAGGGACCTACTCATTCCAGGACTATCTCAAGAGCCACAGAGGGCAAAGGGAGTGGGAAGTTCGGGGACGTTCCCGGATACGGTTCAGATACGACAATATTGACCCGAAAACGGAGTTTACTTTCGCTCCAAACCGAAATCTGTCCCTGAACGTCGGGACTGGTTCATTGCCGCCGCTGCTCTCGGTGTCTCCTTGCAATTGTTTGTTCTGATATGGGCAGCTCTAGCAAGATACTATATCCAGTGGAAAAGGAAAAGCAGTGAAGGTATAGATTGTCGTGCTCATTCCGACTCGAATAGCGCAAATGCTAACTTGTCCTCTCACCAGATGATTATGCCATCCCAATGACCGTTACAGGGACAGTCTTGCTGTGCTCCGGAATAGGTTTATGTGCTCATATAATTGAGAGCACGACTTAGTAATATGTGTTTCGAAGAGTTGACCCTGATCAAACCGACCTATGTGCCAAGATGGTTCGGCTCATGCGACGGATCAGACCTGGACCCCAAAGGTACAATGATCACAACCATCAGTCCTTACCCAGTGACAGGACCATGTATTGGATACAGCCCGGGAACCAGAGGATTAGGGATCAGGTCTTTGAACCCTTCGCCTACTCCGATTACGGACTTTCTCTGCAAAGATATATCACATCTCGCAAAACCACGGAACCACAGTCCGCCAATACGGCATGGATTTGTATTGCTGCTGTGAGAAGTTTGATCGGTTTCGTGTGCCAGCTTTTCGGCCTCCGAGCCTGCCACTCTTGCGTCGCCGTCGCGCAGGCTGGGGCCACCATACTGATGAGTATCGTACGTGCATCTTTAAGGACCCAGCGGCTTGGGACCAACGACAACCTCTTGAGACAAAATCCCGACTTATGTATAGGGAGTGAGCTCAATTTCCTAGCGTTGAAGATTGCACAGACGAAAACAACCAGATCCGGAAAGTCCCACGAAGATAAGTTCGGCCCAGTGTGGTGGGTTGTCAGTGCCACACTGCTGAGTCATTTCAACGATCTTACAACTGCCGTGTCAGGCTCTAACACAATAAGAGAAGAGTACTACCGTGTACTGCAGAGAATTTCGTTGGTGGCGGAAGTGTCGCCGACTGTCTATGGATTTCGCATTCAGAAGGACCTGGAAATGAGCAATGCGCAGGAGAGCCTTTTCCGACAGGCTGAGGAGGAACTGTCCCTGTGGAGATGGTCTCACCACCGCATCGAGAGTGAACCAGAACGCTACCCCTTCCGTGGCTGTGACTGTCAGTATGATATCAATGCCGCTATCAGAGCAGTGTTATACAGGATTCGTCTCGCCCGCTTGACAGAACTAGAACAGCCAAAGTCCGAGCACAGCAGGTATTGGGGTGAGCGCTTTTTCGGTGAACGTGAGACTGCCATCCCACTGGCGTTCGCTACCGAGGATACCATGCACATCCTGTTTGATCCAAAGTCGACGGATCCAGCGCGCTTGATCCAGCCTTGGGAGCAAGCATTCAGCATTTTCTGGACACTCCGGTGCTCCTTCCAAGATCATGCCTTCGACGACTCATGCTCACACCTCTACGGTGATATCAAAATGTCACTGAGAAGAGCTATTGATGAAGATGTGGTGCCCGATGGACCATGGAAGGCCGACTGTTCAGAGCTTGAAGCCGTACTTGGGCTATGGTCGTGGTCTTTGAAATCGCTTCGTGTCCACGATGAGAGCAGGACGTCGGTGACAGGCTGTGATCTCAGTCGTATTCTCTCATCTCATAGGAATGTGGCGTGTGCATCTGAGGACACCATGGACCTGGATATCTGGCGGGAAGCCAAAGCTGGTTGTGAGATCACAAAACAGTGCCTGAAAGCTGGGGTCTCCCTTATTCATGGGACACAACATATTCATGTGCATCACCGGATACCCAAACCAACTCTCCATTACATATAGAGTCAGAATTCATGCGTGCGGTCGTTGTTTTCGTCGGACGGGGTAGACACTGTTGCACACGAGGATGAGCGAAGTGGTTAATTCGCTAGAAAACGACTATATTTCGGGTGGTACAACACGATGGTCGAACACGTCTCATCGAAGGACGAGTTGAACGTTCGTTTCATCCCCTCCAAGGACTCAATTTTGCTAAATTGCGCTCAAGAGATCTATTCGACATTTCTGACGGCAACTATGCAGGCAGTAGAGCATATTGGTAAGATCTCTGCGGTGAAGCTGCACCCAGGATCCCTTTCAGGCATGGCTAGCAATTTAAACATCAAGCGAATTCAGCAGGCTCTGATTGCTCGGAGCTTGTGTGATGAGAATGCTGCCTTCGCGTGCACCATACCTATTTTGAGACGACTGGGTAAGCTGAAGCTATCTGAGGAGTTTCTTGATGCGGCTATTGAGGTGGAGAAGGAATGTTGGCCTGAGAAGAACTAGAAGGAACTCAACAAGGTTTTCTACTGGAGAAACCGCCAATTCCTGGTCAACTTGTATGCAAAAAGTAAGGCCAGGGATATAGCATGGAGGCCACTAACCGGGTCAGCATGTCGATTTTACAGCTCTTGGAAACCTATCAGAATTCCCTCCTTATTCATGATGACGAGCGGCAGAGTCTTTTTGGCTACCTTGGAATCATTGGTCTGTTACAGAGGTATTCAGAAGACGAGACGCACACGAAAATCCCACTTGTTTGGAAGGGTCGCGGACAAGCATCAAGTATTGAGGAATCCAGTAGCGGACCATCTAACCTCGCCGATACCGTCCGATGCTACAGCGAATCTGCATTTTGGCATTTGGAGTCTAAAAGGTCCATGTACAACGAAGAACAACAGCTTCTACCAACATTTCCACGGTACTTTGCAAGTACTGAAAGGCCTGAGCAGCGTAAATGCACCTTGGTTGAGGCCAGCGAGCGGGGTGACCTGGGTACCATCCTTTACCTGTTGACAAGCCGAACTCTCAATGAGCAGCAAAGGTTTGAACAATTGATTGGGGCTTCTCGGGTTGGCTGATCCATGGTGGTCAAGTTGCTTGATCCGCTGATTCACATAATTAACCGGGAAGATCAAGTCAGAAGGACCGCTTTGTCCTATGCTTCCGAGTTCGGAGACATCAACACCGTTAGAACACTGCTAGCTGCGGGAGCTACACTCAGGACAGGAAATAGTTCTGGATTGATGATGTTGCACTCACACTACGCTGCGAAAGAGGGACATGTTGTGGTCATAAAAGACTTGCTCGAAAAATGGCCAAAGTGCGATGGTGATGAAGATGAAGATGAAGATGGCATGACACCATTGAACTGGACTGTCACACCAGGACACGTTGCTGCAGTTTGGGCAATTCTGGGAAAGACCCAGGCATTACGCTGGAATCCCCCCTGCCATGGGCGGCGACCGCCACTCCATTGGGTCATCAAACACAGGAACGCCGACATTGTAGCAATACTGATGGAGAGTGAGGTCGTGAATCCGAATCACACAGATGCCAGGTATATTCAGACACCGCCATTCACATGCGCTCTCCGACTAAGTGAAGAAGCCGTTTTCGACAGGATACTCGCGTCTGAACGAGTCAACCCAGACAAAATGGACCAGCATGGAAGGTCGACTCTGTGGTGGGCGGCGGCCTTGGGCCGGAATTCGTACGTCCGGAAGCTACTCGACTCCGGCAAGGTGAAAGATCCCCGGAATGCGGACAATCTAGGTGATACGCCAATAATAGCAGCAGCTAGGACTGGAAATCTTGAAACTGCAAGATCCCTGATGCCACCAACGCGTCCTTTAACTAGGGACAACTTAGTGGGCATCCTTGTGGGCATTCTTGTGGCCGCAAAGGATGGGCACCATGCCATTGTCCAGGAGCTACTTCCACACTAAGCATGTAACAAGGATCAAGCAAGGATGATATTGGAGAAATGCAATTTCAGTGAAGTATGGTATAGCATCCAAGACTGCGACTCCTGGGCGCAGTCACCAAAGGTGGAAGCTGATGTGGAAATAAACGATCGAGGCAGGCAGGCAATTGATCTATTACCCACCGCCATGGATCGCTGGGATGATTTCAAAACAAAGGCCGCTTCATTTGCCATCTTCACCGATTGAACGATTTCAAGGCTCTCGGTGATTGCTTGAACGGGAGGACGAAGACTATGTCGAGTACAGAGTGGGGCCGGCACGTGAGGCTACGCGTGTGTTGACTGGACAAATTTGTGTGTGAAAACTGCAAATTTTACGACCCCTTGAGCCATTTGAGTGCTCCTGCTTTGAGAATTGACGTTTTGCAGCTGTGTTCATAGTTGCAAAGTTTGCTTCTCATGCTTTTTGTGGATTTTGGCTCTAGGCATGTACTTGCTTGACAGTCTTCCCCCTTTTGCGCGTCTTCCAGGGATTTTTAGGGCAGATGGAGGAAAAAGCCCTAGCAGACTACAATGTTCATAACTTATCAATTCTTTACTGCTTCAAATCTGCTCAAGGTCCTCGCTCTCGACGTGCTGTGGTTATGGGCTCATAAAGTGTCTAGTCTACCCATAACATGTGCACCGAAGAATGAGTGACTGGGTACTGAGATGAAATTAGTGACTGGGCGACTGAGATGAGTTCCGTGGGTGATTTGTGAGGACGCGAAATTGCTGGGAAGCGGTTGCTCGTCACTTACAATGCGCAGCCAGTTGCAGGCGTGATGTTCGTGCCAGCTGGTAGCAGCGGCGGACGCCAGCCGTTGACCAGCTGGCATCACTCATTAAAGTTTGTGACGGGCCTTTTCGGCTACGTGACCTGAAGCGGATTTCTCAATCTCACGCTCGTCATCAACGGCTTCCGACCTCACATTCGTTTGCTTTTCCTCTTCGGTTCACTCCTTACTTCGACATGTAGCTTTAATGTGTTGTCTTACCCAATTAATATCCGTTTTTCGAATATAGACGCTCCCCAGTGGTCGCGCTGAAGCGTGGCGCCCTGTCCGTTCATGCGACCCCTTTTCTCGGTTCCGACTTTTTACTCTGGGCCGATCGAGCCCCGAAAGCCGAGCCCATGGCCCAGCCATTCCACGCCGGAGGGGCCGTCCCGGCTCTGAGGCTTGCAGAGCCGTCAATGCAAGGCTTGTTGGGTGCCGTCACTGCCTACTGGCCGTCACTTTCTCACCTGGATATCACTCGCCTCGGTTCGCTCATAGCCATCGCCGGCGTCATCCCGGCAGCATGGCGATTCTTTCATAATGCCTGGCGCGAGACATACGGCTGGGTCAAACAATTCTTTGTCGCGACCGTCACCATTCCTGGCCGAGATCCTTTAAACAAGAACGTCATCAGTTGGATATTGGCGCATGTCATCCAACCCAGGAACAATACACGTTTCTTCACCGCCCGTACTGAAGCCAGAGACCGGCTGGGTCGGGGTGACACGCCCGACTCCTCGTCGCTTAAGAAAACGCACAGGCACGTTCAGTACCTGCCCCACTTCGAGACGGTATGGTTCTGTCACGATGGCCAGTTGTTCATCCTTCACCGCTCCCTCGAGAGTTTCAACGCCTCGATGTGCGACCCCGGGTACGACGGCATAGGGGGCGAGGACCTCACCATCAGCTGCATCGGCCGGTCGGCCGATCCCATCCGCTCTCTGGTACAGACTTGTCGCGACTTTGCCGACCAGCAGACTCAATACTATGTTATGATCTACTCGCGAGACCGCTACGGCATCACGTGGCAGCCCAAGTCAAGGAAGCCCATCCGCTCGCTGCACACGGTCCACTTCGACGAGGATGTTAAGAACAGTCTGTTGTCGGATATCCGGAAGTACCTCGACCCTGAGACGCAAAAGCGCTACCAGAGCAGGAGCATGCCTTACCGACGTGGATACCTCTTCTACGGCCCACCTGGGACGGGCAAGTCGTCCCTGTCGACTGCACTGGCAGGCGAATTCGGCCTCGACCTTTACGAGGTGAAGATCCCCAGCGTGGGCTCGGACGCGGACCTGGAGCAGATGTTCCAGGAGATTCCGCCCCAGTGCATCGTGCTTCTCGAGGATATCGACGCGGTCTGGGCTGGCGACCGCGACTTGCCCGACAGGGAGGACCGGACGATCGGGTCGAGCGGCAGCGGCAGCCCCAGGTCGAACTGCACGCTGTCTGGTCTGCTGAATGTCCTGGATGGAGTCGGATCTCAGGAGGGCCGGATCGTCATCATGACCACTAACAAGCCTGAGCTACTTGACCCGGCTCTCGTGCGGCCGGGAAGGATTGACCTGAAGGTTCATCTGGGGAACATCAGCCGTAAGTCGGCGGGAGAGATGTTCATGCGAATGTTTGCTTCTGACGCGACGGGCTCAGTGTCCGGGAGGGAGAAGGAAGTCCTCAAACGCTTAGCAGCAGAGTTCTCAAAGCATATTCCCGACCGCGCCTTCACGCCATCTCAGCTCCAAGGCTTTTTCCAGATTTATCTCGACAATGCCGACGAGGCCGTGTCCAATGTGTCAGCATGGGTGGCAAAGGAACTATCAAAGACGACTTCGATAGAGGATGACATCGAAATTATCGCGCAAGGGAAGGCCTAAATACAGGTCGAGGGAACCCAGCGCATCCAACCTTTGTATAATATTGTACTATGTCGCATTAGATGCTACGGCGTTACCGAGGTCTGCATTTTTTGGGAGGAGTCAGTCATCAGCATTAACATTCAATGCAAAGGGTTTCCAGGAATTGGACAAGTCATAATATCCACTTTGCAGGACGGCATATGTGACATGCGCGGAGTTAACCTGAATCCCGGAAGAGAATCTACCCTGCGGCATAACTTACCACCATCCAAACAGCAGGGTGATCATTCTACCGGATGACAACTTGTTTCCCCTTACTTGCCAACACTCTGCAGGTCCGGGCTCCTGACAAATGCGCTCGCCAAATAAGGAACACGGCCGGTGTCCAACGCTGTCATTATGCACATCATGTAGTAGGCGCGACGTAATTTCCGGGCAGCAGACGCGCAAGCCGGTGTGGTCGCGTGCTAGCTATTCCCGGCAGATTCACCCCAACACCAAGCAGCGGACACCAGCGGAATGCTATGTTGGACCCCCTGTATAAGGTTAGGGGGATCAAAGCTTAACAGGCACAAGCCCAGGGCCGGATATCAATCACCGGTCGGACTTACGGATGAACGTTGTATAAAAGCACCATGGACAGCTGTTGAAACGGGAAGAAACAAAACAAATATCACCCAACATCTTGCATCTCACACTCATTGAATACACCTCGGACGGAGCTCGCTCTCACAGTCGAAGTTGAAGTCGAAGTTCGCCCTGTCACTCGCTACATCAAACCGCACCTCCCGCGTTAAGCCCCTCAAAAAAGGAAACAAAATGCAGATCTCACTCACATCCCTCGCATTGCTGCTCACCAGCTCGATCGCGGCGCAATCGACACCCACCCTCTCGGCCTACGAGCAGATCCGCAACACGCTGGCCACAGAGGCCTTCCTCCTCGACACCAGGGACCTGACGAACCTCGGGCTGGTGTACGCCGATGACGCAACCATCCAGTTCCCGACGGGCGGCGCGCACAGCGGCCTCGCGGACATCATCACCTTTGAGGAGGAGGCATTGAACAACACCTTCACCCTGGTGCACACATACGTGAACAGCCTGATTGTGTTCAACGCCGACGGGACGGCGAATGCGACGAGCTAGTAAGTCATTCTAGGGCATAAAGACCCGGGGCGCACGGCGTGTTCTCATTAACTTCGGGAGATTCGTTTCCACTGCCACTGAAGAGCATTTGACTAATTTGACCGGCTTGACTGCAGCGCAACATGGAACAAGCTTGGCGTTGCCAATGACGGCTACTTCCAGCAGACGTGGGCAAAGTACTTCGACACACTGGCAAGCACGGACGGGATGTGGAAGTTCAAGACGAGGAACGTTGAGCTGACCTTCGGGCCTTTATCGTCGAATCTCACGGCTGCTGGCCTGTGATCTCGGGCATTGAGGGGAGCAGTTGCAGATTGTACTATTTGATCTTTGCCAGTGTCTCAGATGCTGCTCTTTCATCAAGCACGGTCATGAAGCATATCACATTATTCAAGATTTTAGCGATCACAGTGTTCAGAAGATATTCTAGGCCGGTCATTGACGAAACGATGATTATGTTGCAAATGTAGATGTCGAATATACAAGGCTGGGTTTAATACACCACTGAGCAGGGAATTTATTTTGCAACTTTATTTCAATGCAAGCGTCAGAACTAACATCCTTAATAAGTCTTGGTCTATCTCTGTACGTACGTACGAGGGAAAGCAAGAAAACGATGGTGTCCTGAGAATGGGTCAATTGTGTCTTAGGCAGAAAACGGCTACTTGCGAGGCTTCAAGCTTCGACATAAATGGGTGCTTCTCGGCGCTTACTAAGCAAAAAGCGTGATTTCCGACAATAAGCTTTTACTTCTATGCTACACATTAGAATAGGACCTATTTTCCATCTAGGCAGGCAATGGTTCAACCACATGTGTATTGTTAGGAAATAGACATCATAATTCTATGCCTGCATAAAGGAGGTACCTTAACACTATTTCATCATCCGTTACTGCTGGGGATGAATATTGGTCCTGACTCCCTTCCCGTCACGGTATGCGTCAAGAACCCCGTTTACAGCGTCGGCATCTAAACCTTTCACAACCTCATAAGCAGCAGGCTTCAACTTCCCACTCTTTAGCCATTTAGGGATTTCCCTCCAGAAGTCCAATGCTATATCCGGGTTCGCCGGCGAAGTGCCCATGACCAGCCTCCGTTCGTACCCTGCCTTCTTTTCACCGATGCGCGCCGGGTCGAAATCCCCGTTGGTGCGACGGAGCGTAATGAGGGCCCCTCTCTTCGTATTCGACAGCGCAGCAACACCCAACTCTTGTCCTAGGTCGCTGTTCACAGTGTCCACCGCATAAACTAGGTCATCGCCCGTGATAGCGCGAATTTGGCCCAGCGCATCGGTGGCGTGTCGGTCAATCACGTGAGTCGCCCCACGAGCCTTGAGGTCTGCTTCGTTCTGAGGCCCTGCAACGGCGATGATCCGTCCGGTTCCAACCATCTTCGCAAGCTCTATCGTGGACTTCCCGGTGTTGGAACCACCTCCGATGACGAGAAGGGTTGTGGCGGCATAATCGAAAGAGGCTGCTTCTGGAAAGAACGGTGGAGGAAGGCCCAGACCAGATTTGGAGAAGAGTGCAGCAAATGCGGCCAATACCATGACTGGGATTGTAGAAGCTCCGTCGTCGCTCAGCCCAGTGTCCGCTACTTTGGCAAAATACCGTGCATCCGCGAGAGCGTATTCCTGAGCCGCATTGAAGGCGCTCGCATCACCGTCCTGGACGAATGTATGCCCAAAAATGTCATCGCCAACGCGGAACTTTGACGAGTATTCCCCCTCGCCTACGGTAATGACTTCACCAACAAGATCGCTGGCAAGAACATGAGGCAGCTTTTCTACAAAAAGCCCAACATCTCGAGTCCTCTGGTCATGTGGGTTGACTGCAAATATCTTAGTTTCCTATCTCTCAAAGGCGTGGCTGTTGAACTCACGTCCGGCGACTGTAACCTTCACAAGCAGTTGGTTTATACCCGGTCGAGGAATGTGACGACTGCCCAAGACCAGCGGGGTGCCTAACTGGCGAAGCAACAGAGCCTTTTGCGACATGTCCCCTGAATACAAGAACGAAGATATCAATATGCCAGCGAGAAGCGCGATGGTGAGATATATTCTCATGATGTCTTCATCTGGAGAAACTCATTTCGAACTTGTCTTGAGGTCTTATAAATGAATGTTGCTTCTGTGTCAACAATCTTCAAAATGTCGATGACAAAACCTGAAGGGCGTGTGTTGTTATATCGACTGCATTTGTCATGGTTGTTGTTACGGACATGTGTGACCCGCTTAAAGATCAGTAATCATTAACAGACACCTCGGCAGTTTTGAAAATACTTGGTTGAATACATTTAAAATTACCTTTCCTTTCCAAATTTATGAACTTTCCTATGTACTTGCCAATATGTTTTTTGAGAATTCTTTCGAAGATACCTAAGTAATTTTAGTTGTTGAGTATTTAATGTAATTACTACCTATCCAACAATCTAGTATCTTCTGTATCTAATTGTTTTGTTATCCACCCCTTCTACTAAGGACGAGAAAAGCTCAAACATTTTTTTTTTTCTTTTTTCCAAAAAAAAAAGAGTCACAATGCAGAACAATGCTCTTGGGCAAGTGTTTCTTGGAGCCGGAAATGGTTAGAGCTAGAGCCCTGTGGGCGGGAGCTCATATGCTCGGCCTTGCGCTTCCTGCCCCGCACCACCGGAGCTACCCTCACCCGCATCTGATATTGGCTCTCCCGTCTCTGATAGTACCATGCATTTGTCGCACCGCATGGGTTCACACACGTAGAATAGGAATATGAACCGAGACTCCTCGCGCATCTCTTCCTAGTCATCACCTTCGCAGTCGGCCCTCCAGTTCATTCCTTCGTGGCAGCGGCAGCATTGTCAAAATTGGCCATCGAAGAGGCACTGCTCATTCGTCCACTTGCCCTTTCGTTCGATATAACCATCCACGTGATCAACATTTCTGCAAGTGAGTCGAAGACCTGTTACTGCATCGAAATCATTTGGCACGTGTTCAAAATAGGTCGTCTGTGTCGTCCCGTGTCCACACTCAAAAATAACATGTTTGACTCGAGAAAGCCGACGTCTGGAATAATAGAGTCGCAGCCTTGAAGGTACCCAAAACATTAAATGCCGTGGTAGTTTCCTTAATGGCTGCTTTGAGCCTACTCCGTAGCGCTTTGCCCAGGCTGGCAGCAGAAATGGCTCGCGGTGAGGAAGATAACAATTTGAATATGGATATTCGTACACAAATAAATGCCACTGGGTGCGAGAGTGAGCCTGGCTGACGAAGCACCCACACCAGGGGCTACAGTAATCAATCAGCTCACTTCATCCAACGTCTCCCCACACCTCGCTCAATTTACGTCGTACGAATATTCGAATATTCGTATTTGAGAATTAAGCTTTGGGATGCATGCCGAATTGTAAGAGCGGACAAACAGCGCAGGGACAAATTGGCTTGGGGTCGGACTAGTTGCTCCTACAACTGATAGAAAGATTGCAGAAATATGAGAATGATGCACCTAGGTTTTGGATATTAAACTATGACATGGTCTATCTAGATAAGTAGAACATATCGGAATGGTTGGGTAGTTCCAGGGCGTCTGCCGCAGTGGACGGGAGGAGTGGGTCGGTCAGGGACGTGACAGCTGTAGCGCTAGCAACCCAGGCCAAAACAAATTCAGCTCCACGAGTCTGGCTATGCGATAACGCGACCATGTGATAAGGCATCGTGATGTAGAACCTTTCAACGCGGGTCCTGCTAAGCCGGGGAGAAGGCTGAGTACGGGCCGGCTTTCTCTGCTCTCCTCATTCAAGAAACTTCTGTTTGCCGATTTCAAAGCAATCGGGCCTTGTTGACGTGGAAGACCCGCCCAGCGCGGTAGCAGAATCCAGAACACTATGAGTTTCGGCAATTCCAAGCAGACTCCTCAAGAAAGCTTCCGAACTGACCTGATTCACATCAACGGTGCACGATTCAAGATACCTTCATGCCCGTTCTGGCCAAGTAGAGTAACAGCAGGCTGGGACCTGGCGATGACATTTTTGCTGTTTCGAGACTAGCTCGCCCGGCTAGGTGGGACAGAGCGCATTATGGACCTAATAAATATGGACCTTGGCAGCCCATACTCAGAAAGTTGAAAGCTAACCACCACGACATGGTGCTGATAAATCAGTACGTGCGTATGAGAACCAGATTATCAATGGAGTATGCTTCAACTCAGGCTCTACTACGCATGAAGAGATAAAAGGGAGGCATAAGTCGAGTAGGAATGGTCTTGTAAACCGTTCTAACCCACATATCCCTGCAATTTACACATTCTTCTACTGCCCCTACAATTCAACACGCTCTGAAAAAATGTCTTCATCAAAGCTAATTGTTGTCGTCGGAGCTACTGGCAACCAAGGCGGCTCCGTGGCGAGCATCTTCCTCCAGGAACCCGGCTGGAAAGTCCGCGCCATCACTCGCAACGCCCTCAGCGCCAAGGCCAAGGACCTGGCCGCCCGAGGCGCTGAAGTTGTCCACGCTGACCTCGATGCGCCCGACTCGCTGGCAGCGGCGTTTGACGGTGCGAACGCCATCTTTGCAGTCAGTGACTACTGGGGTCTCTACTTTGACCCCGCCAACAAGGACAAGCCGAAACCGGGCCAGTCTTTGAATGTCTGGGCTGGCCTGCACGAGACGCAGCAGTTGAAGAACGCCATCGACGCTGCCGCAACGGTCCCAACCCTCGAGCGATTCATCTTCTCCTCTCTGTCGAACGTCGTGAAGTGGTCGAAGGGCAAGTACACCCACGTGTCCCACTTCAACTCGAAAGCCGACGCGGAAGAATACGGCAGAGCAACGTATCCCGACCTTTGGGCAAAGACCAGCGTATTCCAACCTGGGCTTTTCTTGAATAATTACAAGTTGAACGGAAACAGCCAGCTGAGCAAGGTAAGCCTTCGCATCCACATTTTTTGGTTCTCAGCGTATAAGCTAACTTCCTCAAGGATGCCGATGGAGTTGTGCAATTCACCGGGCACCTGGACCCCAATGTCAAATTCCCATTCATCGCCTCCGAGGAAGACACTGGGCCTTTGGTCAAGGCCCTCATTCAGGACTCCCCCGGGAAGAATCTGATTGGCTACCGAGAGTGGCTCACTGTCCCCGAGCTGGCGTCGGCGTTCACGAAGGCAACAGGGCTCAAGACGAACGTGGCTACTCTGCCCAAAGGAGTGTTCCCCCCATCCATGCCGGCGGAATTGACGCAGGAGCTGCAAGAAAACACATCGTACTGGAACGAGTTCGGGTACGAGGGAAGGGATGACCCTACGGTCATTCATCCTCGAAACGTAAGTTTTCCCCGGGCTTAAAGAATGCGTCGAGTTGCTTGCTAATGCTCGGGTGTTAGTTGAAATCGCCCCCAACTCTTGATACTGTGGAGTGCTACTTCAAGAACTACGACTGGACCCTTCCCTTCGGTTCTTGACTTGTTTCGGCCTGGGAAACTTGATCCAGTCCGGCAATCTTCGAGGCTTTTACTCAGGGATATGAGATAAATATTCGAATGCATGACCTGGGCCTCCCTTTCACCGTCCTGGGACAACATTCCTTACGCTATCCCGTGTTTGCTTACCACTCCCCAAAAGGCAGAAGGAGAGTTCGGATCGGAACTATACGTGACTTCTGTCTTGTAGCATCGATGTTATCTAGATACATGGACTAGCACGTATAATTTGTGGCTTCGAATGGATATGACCAATATGCCGTGACCAATATGCCTTACCCGCAGAAACAGCCTGTCTACAGGTCCTTGTGATATTATTGCCCGGTCTGGTCTGGGCGGTTGCTCTCAGCTACTTCCTTTTTTTAATATTTTGAAGGGCATGAGTGGGATCGAAGATCTCCTTCAAACATCCCATCACCCGTTGAATCTCGCGCCAGCTAGGAAGTCATGCGCAGTCTTAAGCTCTCCTGAGCAGACACAAAAAAATTCACCACATGACCCGTCCTATCCACCCTCTTGAAGTTCCACTCAGCATTGGCGAAGATCTCTTATCCGCAAAACGGCTGGTCTTGCTCGCCCGTGATGACGAGGACGCGCCCGGTATACGCCGGGGCATTGGTCAGCAGGACGAAGGTGCTTAGGTATTCTCCAGCCGCGAAAACGTCCTCGCGCTCCCACCATATCTGGGCGAGCTCCTGCTCGAAGTCGACCTCGTCGTGGGCGCCGAAGAAGGAGTTGGTCCGGGTTGGCTCGTTTGGAGAGGTCAACTGCCATGTCCATTAGTACGTCTGTCTCTTATTAAACAAAACTGGGAGTTTCGAGACGCAAGTGGGAAAGAGAGGATTGGCGGAGGATGCAAGACCAGTCTTTCCGTAGAATGTGGAATTGGCGTCGGGAAACCTGCCAGGAAAAATGATGTTGGCAGGCTCGGGATTTTGAAGGGCGATCCCGCAGTATGATGGAAGAATGCGCTTGGTATACCCCGTGAAGATGCTCATGTTAAAAAGATCAGGATATGTCTGGGCAATGTAAACGCCGAGCACTGATCCATAGGAGTTTCCGATATACACCAGGTCGTCATACTGGGGTATCTGATCAGTGCTCCCAGACATGATTTGCTTGACGAGGTCTGAGTAGAGGGAAGCCCTGAGACCAGTTAGTGCATGAAGCATTGCCAAGTGGAACGCGGTGAGTCGAGGCCTTGAGAGGTGTTGCGGGGGGGGGGGGGTTTGTGTGATGGTCCTATCGCAGCTATGGTCACAGTGAAGGGGACTCACTCGTAAGGGCCTTGGTTGTATACCAGTGGATCAGGATGGGACGACTTGCCATGCTCTAGGCGGTCCAACTGCATTGTAGGATCTGGTGGAGTTACAAGGACGTTAGAGAACTCGTATTGGTCATCGGCATCAAGCCTGAATCTAGTACTTACATCCTAGGCTATTCGCATATTGCATCCACGAGTATATCTCGGGCTTGTAGCTCTCATACCCTGGCGTAGTACCTTTAACGAAGTTAGACAAGATGCAGAAATATGAGATGGAGCCTCACCTCCCATAGCTGATCAGTAGTCTCTATTCGCGGTTATGGAATGGAATAGGAGCTGCAGCTTTGTGCTGTTCCCGTTCTTCATTGTAGGCTCGCAGTAATAACCAGCAATGGTCTCGGTCCCGTTGACCGGCGTGATGGTATACCACCCGCTCACTATATCATAAATAGCAATTTGGATGAAGGACGGGGAGGATTGGTTGTACTGGCGTAGGTCATAATCTAAGGAGTAATCAGTATACTGGCGGGCGCCCATGCCTGTGATGTTTCAGGGCACACACTTTCGGCAGCACCCGACGCAGTGAATGCGACTTCGTGGCAGCTATGATATTTCAGCATATGTTTTTGAGTCACGATGGAAGTTGAGAAGACACCGTCTTGGCTCGGGCAAAGTACATGTGTGCGTCACATTGGCATCTTGGGCTCACCTGGCATTTTGTGCCGTGGCGACGGATGCTAGCATTAGACCAAGCATGACTGGAAGCACCAAGGAAGGTGACTGAAGCTTAGTTGGAGACATCTTGAGCCCCTTGAAGTCAATCATAAGCTGAAAAAGCGTTGGAAGCTTGACGCTCCCAGAAAGCTGTGTAGAGTTCGAACAGTGAGATATATGCCGGGTGACAAGCTAGTCTACAAGCCGTGCAAGAAATTCTGGTTGTCACAAAATATCATCAGAATGCACTATTGAGCCTTATTTTCCTGAATAATGCACCCAGTAGCAATCCATGCCTTGGGCACCAGCCGTGTTACATGCAACCATGGGCTTCGGCGTATGCGTACGTGCTGATCTCTTGCCCCTGACACTATGCACATATACACTAGTTTTCTGGCGTGTACTGTTGTTTGGTGGAGTGGTCAGGGTGCTGCCCGCACTCCGCGCGCTGTGTAGAATACAGATCCCCATTATGATATCTCCGCGGCCGCAAAAGTTGGCCGGCATGCATTCGCAATTTGTCTTTATTGTTACAATGCCTCATGCTGGGAAATTGTATTTCCTCGCAGCCAACCTCTCCACCAACGACGGCCAGAGGTAGTACAGATGATGGGCAAAGGCATACGGTACCCACGGCATCATAATGCTGCCCCGGAGACCCTTGTCAACGGCGTCAATGCACCGGGCCGCGACGTAGTCGATCTTGAGCCCGTGCTTGTTGGGGTCCGCCTCACGGACGGGCCCGGAGTCGACGGCTGATGCACGGAAGTCGCCCTCGATGGTAGCTGGTAGGATGAAAGTGAATGCGATGTCCCGGTGCTCTATGGCCATGGCTTGATACAGGAGAAGTGACGAGGCCTTGGTCGCGGCGTAGAGAGCTCGCGTCGGTGCCGGCACCAGGGCGGCCATAGAAGAGACGAGCAGGATGGCCGGCGCAGTAGATGTGCGCGACAGCAGGGGAACCTGTTGCATAATCAGTGACCTTGTCCCATCCAAGCCGCGAGAGAAGTACCACAAAGCGGCCCAGACTCACAAACGTCAAAATAGCAACCAGAGGCCCGACAAAGTTGCCCTGCGCAGCCCTCCCAGCCACGTCAACAGCATCTCGGATCCCCTCCACACCCGCGTCCTCGCCGCTCTGCGCGCCCGTGAGTGCCATCACGGGCTGCAGCGCCGAGACCCCCGCGCAGACGTGGACGGTGTCGAGGCCACCCCACTCCCGCGCGAGGGTCTCTCGGACCCGGACCACGTCCTCGACGGCGCACAGGTCGGCCGCGACGCCGATGCAGCTCCCTCCGCACTCGGCCGCCAGCGCAGCGATCTTGTCGGCCCGCCGCGCGACGACGCACACCCTCGCGCCGCGCCGCGCGTACTGCCGGGCGGTGGCGTGGCCGACGCCGCTGGACGCGCCGAGGATCAGGACGCGCTCTGGCCCCGTGGGGCTTAGGGTCCTGCGCCGGGCGGTGATGCGCCGGAGGAGGTGGATTGTGGGGATGGCGAGGGCGAGGAGCGCGCCGAGGAGGCGCAGCCGTTGGGAGACCATGACTGGGAGTGAGTTGGAGCGAGTGCTGTGGTGGGTAGCGGTGCATGTGTGTGAGTATGTGGGCGGATATGGGAGGGTCGGTTGGGTGGTGTTTTAGATATCCCGAGGAGTTGGAGAAGCTGACGACATGTGAATTTAACATTTTCCTGCACCGGGAACCGGGAATTTTGTTCCACTTGTCCCTTGCACCATGTCTATCCTGCCCTAACCCTGCAGTACGTGTAACGGTTTCTCGTAAGCAATCGAGATGCAGTCGATTATCCTACTGTTATTTGATCTGGTATAGATCTCGCTACCAACCATTCCGGGTCCAGCATGTTGAGGCTCCAACTAAGGTGGCTTTCATAAGCATGAAGATGACTACAGGATAGTTAAAGGGATGTAGCCTGTTGCTTGGACCCAACTGAGAATCTTAACTGTGCCCCTTTCTGCACATCAATAGTTTGGCCAGCTACCCTTTGGACGATGTGGACTGTCATGATAGTTACACTTTGTTTCAATATCAGCTGGCAGCCGTCGATTGGATTTGGCATCTTCAGCTTCACGTCCAAGAGTGAGCTTAAATCCGCCCCACCAAGAATGTTTTAAATCAAGTGCAGCATTACGTCAATTCACCCTTGCAAGTGATTTGAGATCTTGTTTCGGCCGTTGTATTACCCACTCGTGGATGTCGTACGTATTTGGAGCCCCGAGAAGAAGAGGAAAAGTCATAGAAGCAAAAAATCAGGTATATTCCGCGGGGACAGAGGCAATTATGGGCGCACATTCCCGGCTCGGCCATACGAAGTGTAATCTTCCGAGCGCCCGCGGGCACGGACGAATTAGATGAACAGGCCCACAGTCGGCTCTGACTCTGACTGGGAACCGGCCTCGGGGTGGGTAAAACGGTCCTACAGCCACCCCCCCCCCATGTGCCCGGGTCGTATTTTACTCGCAGGCCACGAGCGATGCTGGGGTGCCAAGGTCGGATAGAGTTCAGCTCCAGTTCGCCCTTCTCCCCCATCCAGACGTGAAAACTTCTTAGAGTTGTAATGCAGCTCTGCGCTCACGAACCTGTGTCACAGCAGTTGCTACCGAACAGGGTGGAAAGAACACATTCATAGCCTTATCACACGTCCATTTCGATCTGTATTTGTGACTATTATTATATGAGAACAGACATATACGTTTCCATCTCAACCTCATACTAATACGTTTTCGAGTGGGGGGCGCGATGACCATCATTTCTTAGATAGACTTGGCTGCAGATAATCTTCTCTTATGCCCCCCCTGTTTCAATCCGTTCGTCACCGCATCCTCATGCTTTCAAACTCGGCAAAATAAGGTTACCCCCACGTCCAACCTTGAGTGGGACAACAAAACCTAGTTCTCGGAAACATTAAGCTTGCTGAGGCCTTTTGACTCGAGCTCACCTCACGCACCCCTAATCATTACGCTTCCAAGCAGAGCCCATCCGAGAGGCAGCAAATTCTCAGCCCACACGACTCCACATCAATGCAGGAACAAATCCGGCACTGTCCGCCGGCGGCAGCAGGGAGCCAGCCTGCTGCGACAAACTTGAATTCCTGCTTGGCCCCGTTTCCTGGGGCGTGCATCTCATCTGAGCACAGGGCTGCACCTCCACACCTTTCTTCGGTGAGACGGACATTCCGCACGGGGAGGGACTGATGGTGGGAATTTCAAAACATGACCACGTGCACCTCCGTCCCGCTCAGGTCATTTCAACTCAACGTAAACGACAGAATGCTGGTCTCCAAAGACAGCACCTTCATTTACATCCGTTAAGCGAGGGGTTCATGTTGGTTCCATACATGGCCACGCGGCAGATCACGGCCGAATACGAAACCGCGGGACTAGTCTGCAATGCAACTCAGTAAAGTTCCTCAACCCGTACCGAACAGTTCTATCGCGAGAGGTCCCGAACATCGGTGATAGAGGCCTACACAACATTGTCCGCCAAAGATGCCAGACCATCCAGAAAGCGGCGGCAAAAAACCGCGGTGGAAATTCTGGCGAAACAAGAGCGGCGACACCTCCCACTCAAGCTCAACCGCAAAGCAAAGCGACAGCCGCAGCGACGGCAGCTCCAGAGACGGCCCATCAGCACGGTTCATCGACCAGGCCTTCGAGAACGCAAGTCTACCAGGCCAGCTCGTCACAAATAGCTCCGACGCCTCGAGCGAGCGCGAGGGATCCACCGCCTCGCCGAGCCTCAACCCGCGCTCGCTGAGCAACTCGTCCATCGCGCCCGTCGAGCACACCAAGTCGACGTCGACGTCGACGTCCAGCCCCGTCGTTACGCGCGAGACGCACACGGACCCCGTCACGGGGGAGCTGACGATCACCATGACGACGACGATCGTCACGACCACCACGACGAGGCGGATTATCAAGATACCGCCTGCGACGCCGGATGAGGTTGACTTGGATGAGGAGAGGCGCCTTGCTACGGAGTATCTTGCGTCCAATGGGCTTAACAGCCCCGTGCGGGAGACGGTGCCTAGGCAGCACCCGGGCCTGCAACCGGCGCCGAGGCGGAGCGGGAGCCATTCGAATCTTGTGAGCCGGTCTGCGGAGCAGGCGAGGCCAGCTGTCGGGGATCGGTCGTATTCGCTGGGGTCGCGGACGGGCCCGCCGCCGAGCTTTCATAATGCCGCGCGGAACTTCTCGAGGCCTGGGCCGAAGAAGGATGCGGAGGAGGCGCAGGGGCGATTAAGTTTGGATGCGAGGAGGGGGTTGAAGCGGGCGGATACGATGAGATCGAAGGTGAGTATTCTGGCCAATCTTCGTTTACATGTGATTTTCATGCTGATGAGTTCCTTCAGTCCCTAATATTAAGAAAGCCAGACCCAAAGCCGGTCGAAACCATCCAAAACACCACATTGAATAATGAGCAGCAGCAGCAGCAAAGCCAGTCTCGCTCAATAGACACGATAACGCTACAGAACACCAGCAGACGCCCCCACACCAGAGACGGCGGTGAGAAGTGGACGGGGAACCAGCGTCAATTAACATTCCACAGGCCACGGGCCCCATATCCCCAGTCGCCAACCATAGACGAGACGGAGCTGAGTCCCAGGCGAGGAAGCTGGGGCACGTTTGGGGGGCAGGGAGGGATGAAGTTGCAGCAGCAGCAGCAGCAGCGGCAGGCGACGAACAATTTTATTCTGGGGATACCAAGTACTGGGGGTCAGCTAGGAAATATGTTTTGAGCCCCATGAAAATACAGTGGGAGTAGTAGATCTGGTGATGAAGCGTTCGGATTTAGGGAGCGTGTGAAATATTGGGACACCAGCATGCTAGCAGTGAAAGCCACAGGACGTTGCACAATCAAAATTCAAATGCAACCCTTCACCTTTCATTTGTTTGATATATGCAGATGCCATGTCAGCGCCCCGCACGAGCAGCCCTGCCAACAATACAGCACTGCAGCGTCTCTATGGTCGGGCTGCCATTCTTGCCATCCTCCCTCTAGGCATACTAAAGCCTGTGCTGGAAGTAGTTCCACGTTTGAAGGTTGCACAATTTGCGGTGGCCGGCCTGTCTAGGATACGGCCAGTCCAGGACTGTTGACAGGTTGTAAATAACCACCCTGTAGCTCTAATGGCCGATCTTCTTCAGCTAGAACAGATACTAGATCTGGTTTACCTCAAAAGGCACTCTCTTCGAACTTCTTAACATGCCCCAGTTTATTCGCGGTGTCTGTCCATTCCTTGGATCAATTGCTCCGCACACAAAACCTCTTGCTGGTGTCCATGTTCTCAGCCTCACCGTTCGGGGGGAAACCGTCGCTATCACCTGACAGAGACTCGTCCCAATCAATTATGAAAGAGTCTTGATAAACGGGGGATGGGTGTCACTCATCTGAGGACAATTCTTTGTCCGTGTTGTGCCCATAGACGTCATGGTCCTTTCGCTGTTTCAAGTGTTCAGGATTAAACAGTATTCCCGCCGTGACCTTTGCAGCATGTTCACGAATCAAATCCGCGACAGCTGGATGGCATCCAGATTCGGCGCTTTCAATGGCACCATCTTACCCAGTCGCACCACGAGCATGGCTCAAAGCATTGGCTCCGAGAAGAAATTTGCCCGTGTCCAGATGCCCCAGAGAGGCAGCAAGGTCCAAAGCTGTCCCCGCGTATAGGGAGAACCTGCTGGGCGGTGCGTTAACGTCAGCGGCATCGCGTAATAACAGGACCACCAGCTCCAGGTCTCCTGCAGCTGCTGCATGCATCAAAGCTGTGGCCCCTTCCTTGGAAGGTGGCGCATTGACGTCTGCGCCGTTCTCGATGAGGAGAACGCAGATTCTCATTTTGCGTTGATGCCCCTCCTTGGTGGCCGGATCCCACTGACATATCGCTTGCAGCGCTGTGTAGCCCCGGGAGCAGCCTGCAGGACTGTTGACATTGGCTCTTTCCTGCAGGAACAGGCGGGCCAGGGTTTCGTTTCCATTTCGTGCTGCCAACTGGAGAGGTGTAACCTTGGTCCTTCGCCCGTCTCCAATAGGCATTCAAGTCACACCCAGACGAGAGTAATTTTCGCATGATTTCTTGCCCCGCACATCCTTCGACAAGGGCTGCGAGAGGGAGATCCGAGCGCCCATGAGCTGCGTGATTGTACAAGTATTCAACAATCTTCAAATTTTCCAGGTCGGTCTTCCCGGAAGAGCTCATCCTAAAACCGCTCCGAACAGGACTCTAGGAGGGATCCAGGGACAGTAAAAGGGATCATATCTCCCATCAGTCTACTGAAGGTGTATTTGAGCTTGGATAATGTATTCAACTGGCTTCCTCGAAGTAGATAATTTGCAAAGTTAAATGGTGTGGGATCTTCCGGGTCGAGGACTAGCCTCGGGCCAAAGCCAGCCAGGAACTGGGTCATCTGAAAGCTGCACTCGTGCATCCACAACATGCCCACTGGAGGACGAATAGCGAGAGCCTGGATACTGTACTCCTGGCCATGGATGGTGATGAATGCGTGGGGTTCACTCCCTTTTGGAAAAGAAAATCCACAGCTTCAAAGTTGTCGAACCGCGCTGCTGCTGCTAATGCTAAAGTACCTTCAGTCGCAAAAGTCCGTAACATTCGGCGCCAGATGTGTCAGGACAGAGGTGCCGGTTGTTTCTACCGCTGCCTCAAGAACCTGTTTATTCACCACCGCCCCGAACGACAGAAGCATGTCCATCAGCACTTTACAATCATCATGGGCGATGAAATCGCCCTGTCCGGCTGAGTGATGGCGGACTGTCCGGAGCAAATCCTGAATGCTCAAGCCAATCGACGGCATGTTGAAGTCAACGCCATACTCGAAAAGACCTCGTACGATCCTCAAATCCAATTGTATCACAGTCATAAACTGTTCAGCTAGTAGTGATTCCAACAGGGATTGCACATGTTGCGAGTTGAATAAGGGCGTCGCCGAGCGTTGAGCCGACACATAGTCCCGCAGGTATTCTGTGCCATTCTCCAATGCAACAAGCAGACATGCTCTTGTTATCTCAGAAGCCGGTACTCTGCTTTAGGGTGGCAGCTTACCGAACAATGGGGCGGTTGAAATAGAATGCTCGGTCCAGGATAGTCAGTCCTGTAGTCTTAGGAAGCTCGCCTCGCCTGACGAGCAGTCCTTGCCTTGGTGGTTCCATGTCCCAGGCAACAAAAACATCGACGTCCGAACCTTTCGCCAAAAATAGCTCGAGTACTACCTTGTCTCCACCATTGTTGTTCCTAAATTTGTTTGTGGAGCTCTCAAACTCCGACTGCATCTTGGGGTTGTCGTCGAAATGCTCGGCGAACAGCGTTGCGCACTCGTCGCTGCCTTTTACACATTTTATTATGTCGACTTTGTACCGCCAATGAACTCCTATTAAATCACCACGATAGGACAAAATGTGCTTCGCGATATCGTAGCAGCCCATATCAACCGCCTTATAAAGGCAGCGGTCCACTAAGGAGGGATTAAGCCAACGATTATTGATGCCGACACTTGTCATAACTCGGAAGCTGTGCTGTCGATGTTTGCGTATGGAATATTCGAGCAGTGACTCCCATGAAGCTCTGGCGCTGGATACAGACGCATAGCTTCCTACTAAACCGGTGATCAGGGAAGCATCACGGTTGATAAGTGAACATAGAAACTGTCGGCCTTGGTCGTCGTCATCCCTGTCGTTGAGTTTGTTCGATAACAGAAACATAGCCATCAATATGAATTGACTGAAATGAAATTTACAACCGGAGAATGCAACTCTGTAGCGAAGGTTGGGTGAATGGCGCGGCGGCATGGGTAGGCCTTTTGGGAGCAAATCCAGGCGAGGCTCCGCGAGCCTTGCATCATTACGGATTTGAGAATGGCTAGTGCGGGCGGTGGTACTCATGGTTAGGAAATCATGCAACACCGAGGAGAAAGCCGTTTCAGCTTTCGAGTGTCTTTCGCTCCGAGGAAGGTTTCTTGAAAAGACCACCTTGTGTTAGATTCGCGCCCCATACCTACTTATCCGCTGATCGTGAGAAAATCACTCACGTTGTATCAACTGGCAAAACCGTAGCCAGGGAATCGTTGCGGCAAATTCTCGTAGCAGATATATCGAGAAGGCGTCTGCCAAACACGGATTCATACTGCACCCTGTGTCTGGTTGAAGTCTTGGGACAAACATGAGGTCCCGCATCGAAGCAGCTATCACAGCTGTTGACGGCCGGGGGCGTGGCGGTGCATTGTGAACCACTGACTCAGTCACTCCAGGGGGCTTTGGTATGCGTGATTTTCTCGGCCGAGGGGACTCTATTGTAATTCCTGGCGGCAGCGGTCTCAGGGTGTGTATTTAGTTGAAGTTAAGAAACATGGATTTCATTCGTCACAATTGTTGCCAATTGCATACTCACCTGACCCAAAATCGCGTACTAGCGCACCGGATCTTCTAATCTCCTTCCAAGCCTTGTCCCACGAAATTTCGGTAACTTTGAGGCGGATTATCGTTTTACTCCTCAGTTGATTATGCCTCGGGTGTTCTAGGCGTGGTAGCATGTGTCGATAGATCAAGGGCAAGCCATGAGCTTTTGTCTTCTTCCGAAGTTGGAGGTTCTCTCTGAGTTTTGACTCCCACGTAGAGAGCCTATCATCAAGGGGAAAATTGCATTAGCCAATGCATCGGAGCTCGATGGTACATGGCGAATAAGGGAGAAGCGAACATACGGTAGCTTTGGGAATCCTTTAACCTCCATTACAATTCTCACCTCTGCCAGCGGTTTCCTCCTATCGTTCTGATATAGATCTTTGATCTCATCCTTGCATCGATGCCAGACATCGTCAGTGGCATGGATTGGCTTGGAGTATCCAGAAGATGACATGATGATATAAGGCTGGAACCAGGGAAGCAATACAGGGAGCTTATAATATGAAAATTTGGCACCTGGGTCGTAGATGATTTCGAGGACGATTACGAGGCAGAGAGGGAGGGGAAATTGAAGAGATACACGGGTACAGATGCACGGATCAGAATATCACAAGAGCTTACTTGCATGTTTCACTTACTGGCTGAGTGGTTGCACTGCAGGAGTGTGGCACAATGAAAGGCGCAGATCTCCAATAGCCATCTGTCATTACCGGTACCTCCCTGATGCCCAGATTTGCTCAGCCACCTCTGCAGTGCGTGGTGCCTCTCATTGGCTTACGCATGAGCGCTGAGGAGAAAGGTGAAAAGGCATTGTAACGTGGCAGTACTCCTTGCGTATCTACAAGCTTGATTCTCAGCTGGGGTTCAGACCTGTTGCGCGCCATTGCGTAGATCTCAATGAAATGTCCAAAATCTTGTCACGTGAATCGTGCCAAAGGTCTCAACCAAACGTTCAATTGTCGCCAATGTTCACTAGTGAGGCTGCGCTTGAGTTGCATATTCTTGCCGAATGGGCAATATACTAGGCTAAAAGGGGAAACACCAGCCCTAAAAGACATCTGCTCAAAAGAAGACCTGCATGGATTTCAAGACCTTGAAAGCCTTTCACAACAACGCCTTTCTCATTGCGAGTCCGATATCTTGTCACATGACCATCTTCTTCTCACCACATTTTCCCTGGAGGTTCCTTATGAAAGGTGTGATTCGCTGAGATCTCGTGGCCCAGAACAGCAGATCGTGCCATTTCTACTCCACATTCTACCAATAAGTACTTGTCCAAAATCTGCTGACTTCTCCATCACATCTTGACTGAAGGCCGTCACGCAGTCTTCCATGGTAGGTACCCGGCCCTTTCAGTCCTAATATTATTTCTTAATGTGCTTAAATCTATCGCACCGAGAATTTGACCATCTGCATCCAGGCTTTACCCAATCCTTTTCCTCAGCGTGGGTCTTCTATAAAGTCAGGGCAGATAGTCGGGCCTCTCCCCCTAACCTTCTGACACTTGTTCTTCACTCACAAGGGCTACGTCATATGAAAACAACTATTTCATCACAATGGGTATTATGTCTGTTGACGCGAATTTGGTTATTAGCATGCTGACACTGTTGGCCACATGCGTCCCCGGTATTTGGTACATAATGCGGCTCAGGAAATGTCGCCAGACACCCCGTGAGCAGTTTATTCAAGAGCCAGAGACTGGTCTTCGACCCAATGTATGTTCTGCGTCATTCAATAGTCATCCAGGACCGTCCTCATCTTCAAAACACCAGTTCTTCCACCCACCCTTGTCGCCTTTACATTTTGCTACCTTGACGTATATTTTTCTTCTCAAAACTCCAGCACGTCACGAAGATGGTTTGACTGAACCCCCAAACGGTTACACAGGCTCACCACGGTGATCGTATTACATTCCCCGAGCGAGCTTATATGGCCTGCAATACACCAATGGCTACTCGGCTGCCTACCTGCGAGTTGCCATGACCCTTCCATGTAAGGTGAGTTGTATTTAGGCTTGCAAATTGGGAGTTTCAATCATTAATGTTTTGATTCCAGGTTGGCTTGGAGGATGTTACAGTTCCGAGGTCGATGGTGAATTATAATCGGCATGGTATCAATTTACTTTGGTCTCTAGAACCACTTCAATTAAGAGATGGATTTATTTTCACCGTAAGCTCGTTGCACCATGCAGCATCAATTATTCTTGGCTCTCTGGTTTGTGTGAAGACTTGAAAATATAGACTGGGCCTGCTGGCAACAGGAGCGGCTTGCGAGAATGAACTTCATTGCTCTCATGAAGCCCAAAAGAAAACACACACCCGGGCATAATGCTATGTGTGAGGATACAAATAAAGAGAACAAAGTATTTCCCCAGATCCTTCTTCCAAAATTCTGCACTAATGGTATTTTTCCATCTACGCTGTAAAGTGATGTACGGCGACACTCAAACAACACCTAAGGGTACATACTATTGGTTAAGCCCCGCCGCCAGGCTTTTTTCCTTGTTTTCCGAAAGAAAAGAACAGAAAAGCACTGTGACCGGTTTAAGAACGAGACCAACTATTACGTACACATGGAGAGCTGATAACATATGATAGACATCCTCAACAGTGATAAAATTTCCCTACAGAGTAATTCTTAATTTTGAACACTACATGACAAATATTCAAGACTTCAGTAATCACCAATAAACCCACCATTAACATATTCCTTCAATGGTGTATGTATGTGATACATATTATGGTGTGTCTGGATGCTGCAGGTGGGCGAAAAAACAAAATGCACGTTCCTCGAACGTCGCCGACAGGATTCGAACCTGCGCACCCGAAGGTATTGCCTTACAGCTAGACTTTCGAGGAATAGTATCTAACTAGACCTCTAATATAGCAGGGCAACGGATTAACCACTCTCCCACAGCGACATTTCTTAGGTATTCGCTCGTTCATATCAACATATATATAGATCAAAACATTGCCACTTCACAATGCACACCACAACATGCCGCAGAAAGTAAAGGGCTCTCGTTTCCGTAGGGACTTGTTGTCAAAAGAACGACACTGAGTAAACTTGATAGCGATCTCGGGCTTTTGGCACAAGATTTCGCGGTATGATTGATGGTAACCGTGCTGGTTTAAATGACTGGGCACTTCTTTGCAGCGGCACCTTCACGAGATACGAGAGTCCAGTAGACTTATCACAATTGGTTACAGTGAATAGATAGCGACTTACTGGCATGCATGCATACGGATTCGGAGCGGTTGGGTCGGGATTGGGGGCGTGTCATACTTGAATGTGGCCTAGTTTTCCACCAGGGAGTTGCCACAGCAGAATGCTGCCCCACGTCGGGGCAGTTCAAGCTCGCAGCTGCATAACATTACCCATCGCCGGAAATGTGGGACATTGCTGGCTGGAACACCTCACATGGACATTTTAAAAATATCTTCTGCCAGCACACATTTGACAATTATGTGTTATCAACTTATTGAGCTGTAATCGCTTGTCGATGCTTGTACTACCAACATTCTGTTGACCGATGTCCACGATATGGTGAGCTAGGGCACGGGATCACCCAGAGCAAGGTATTGGTTGGGTACTTTTGCCACAACCACTCCGTCCCCAATGCATCAAATCATCTCAAACCCCAACAAGACCAGCTTGGCCAAGATTTAAAACACAAATCACTGTCAAGAAGTGCACGTCAAGGGCCGACGGTAAAATCGACCGCGACTCAGGATGAGGCAAAGGGAAGGAGGTGGGTCAGGGATGATACAAAGCAAAGTGTGCCCCGCCTGAGGTCGCCATCCGAGGTCACAGGAGCTTTCGAGATTGGCACGACCGAAGATACGGCACGGAAATCCCAGGAAAGCGCAGCACTCAACTCGGGTACCATTGACTCCGGTGCATCAGGCAACTCGGCTCACGAGACCCAGCGAGCCAGCCACGCCAGTTCCGAAGTTGAACTTTTCGCAAACCAAGACCTCGCAGAGGAAGACGATTCAGACTCTGAGAGATCGTTGTCGGACGAGTCTGTCACATCGAACAGCAGGTCTATCGTATCAGTGGCCTCATCGAACACCACCATGGATACAGATGCGACAGAGGCAATATCTCGGCAGCTGCTGCTATTTCAAGACCTACAGTACCTCTGGCCTCAGGTTCTGCTTCGATGCGCGTCACGTAGCACGACATTTACTACAATAGAAAGACTCTCAAGGCGTTTCACTGAAGATCTGGCTGGGCTCTCTGCAACAATTGATGAACCAGACAGCGTCATCTGTCTAGCTGCGTCTCGGTTCGTTCGCAAAGCATGGTTTAATATCGCCCATAGAATCTGGGAAGCCTATGGCGAAGGCCAGGAAGAGCAGCGGGACCCAGCAAGCAACGATGCCGGTGATGGGCATCCGGAAGAAGTGGCGGATGACGACGACAAAGAGTTTGTTTACAATATTTCGGAACGTTTCATCTTCGACACGACACCTATTCTCGCCCTCCCAGCAAATGTCAAGACATTTGTTGGTTTCCCACATGAAAGTGATGACGGGTTAGCGAGCAGATATATCAGTCTGTGGAGGTTTGCTTCTCAAACCTCAGGTCGGCGATTCACGAAACGCCTCCTAGGACGGGGGCGCAGAGGGTTAGATGGAGATGCGTAAGTCCAGCATTGAACTGGTTTCTGACTGTTGAACCCATTCATCTATGTACCCAGCTCTTCCGTTCCCTCACTGTGCCTGAAGTTTACCAAACGCCGTAATCGAAGTGCGGACTGAAGCTGCATGATGACTACTTTGAGCTTCAACCGGGAGCTATCCTCAGGCTAGAGCATCTTTTTGCGAAGTACCTCTCACCTACAAGCAAGCCTGCCAGTGGTACTGGCCCAGACGCTTCCGCGGGCATTCCGGGTGAGGGTGGCATCAGCTCTTGGGCTTCGAAGCTCCGCTCAAAGCTCATGCGCTCTAATAATAAGGCTTCACACTCCCCACTTATTACGCATTGAAAAGATCTGCTGATGAGTTGGGGACTTGTCCAGTGATGCCATAAGCTCCACATATGGACCACAACTGTGTGCTTCTTTGTGTTCCATTTGCGCGGTTGGCGTTGAGACTGTGGCAAGCAGAGGTCTGCAGAATCAATTCAAATCGGGATTTCTTCCGAGTTCTGCGCCATCATTACAACCACCGTGTGAAAGAGCCTTGGGCTCGACTGCGGAAGGTTCAGACAGTGCACTTTGTTAAGACAAGTAATCGATTCCTTGAGATTTAAATAACTTTTCAGGTTCTATTGTAGCCTGTAAGCAACAAGTATTCGCAATGGAACACTGTCTAACACTATGAACAGTTCGAAATGTACCAGAGTCACCTTGTGGATATTCAAAAGCGCCCAGATGTCCCAACTCAGATGGAAGCATACGACAAGTCCGATTTCGATCCAATACCTGCTGAAACAAATCCTCCAGTTGGACCGAATCTCCTCACGCATCTACTTGAGCATCCTGAACACGCGGAGGTTTTACCAGTACTCTATCGCAAGTTCCCAAAGAAGCTCCGTGCGAAGCTGCAGGCGTGTCCCCGAAAGGGTAGTGCGGTCGGCTGGGGCATTGAGTTTGCTGAGGGCCTGAATTGGTTCATTGTGTTCTTGTGCGGCTGCGCCGGGTTTATGGGTGCTCTGCTGTCAGCGATACTGTGGTCTGTGATAAGAAGTGACGTGCAAGGTGGCTTCGCCATTGCTGGATTCATGCTTGCGTTTTTGCGAGGACTGAGATCCAAACAGCATGAGAAAGCGAGTAGATCATGTGATGCTCTGAATTCATTTTATCAAATCACCTCAGCTCTGATGCCATCATCTGTCATGCTACCCATGAATTCCGGATGCCAGGTTACGTAGTAAGGTGACACAAGCTAAATGACCGTTCTCTTGTGCGAGAGTAATCGCATGTGCATATTCTCCACCAGCAAAGGTCTCACCCGATGCACTCCATTGGACTGGTACCATATGCAACCGACCGTACTCTGCGGCATATTCGATTGCAGACTCTCCTCCTATCCGTGAACCTGGTGCATTCACGTCTGCACCCAATGCTAGCAACTTCTTTGCAATCCTTGTAGAGCCCGCTTTGGCGGAAAGCTGAAGGGCAGTCGCACCTCCACGTTCAGCCGGTTCGCCGTCAACTTATGTACCATTTGCAAGGAGATAATCTACAATAGAATACCTCGTGACCTTGTAGGTCTTTTGTAAGGGCGTGCGTTTTAGACCTAGCTTCGCCTTCTTTCGGACATCTGCCCTTCTTGAAACGAGCAGCTCTACCAGTGGAAGGCTCTTCGTCTCTATAGCATCCAAGATTGCAGTCTCACGTATAGTGACTCGCTTGAACACTCTTCTGCAGGCTGCCGTTGGGTACTGTTCCCGTCTTTCGCTTGTAGGTGCATTGGCATCGCCTCCAGCATCTAAGAATCTGGAGATCAAGTCCAGGCATCTGCCACGATATCTCTTGATTACCATTCCAATTGCGGTGGCCGTTCCATGCTCTTTATTGTTGATGAAGCCATTGACGACAAAGCAGGGATTGAGGCACAAGTACAGGAGACCATCGTTGTGGGTCTCGAGTGCATGGTGAAGCACTTTACCACCGAAACCTCGGCGTCCTTTTGGATGTTGCTTTCGAAAATTCTGGAGGAGAAGATTCAGAATCCTCTGGTCATGCGTGTGCGTGTTTAACATGGCTTGCTCGTCCACGGGATCTGCGCCGTGATCGAGAAGATAATTGGCCGTGTCTGTATCCCGAACCAGCGCAGCGGCAGCAAGGGGAGATAAGCATCGCTCATGAGTACTACTGAGATCGGCACATAGTTTGATCAATAGCTCGATTACTGATCGCTGGCCAGACTTTATTGCAATGGAAAGGGGTGGTTCGAAACGACAGGCATTGACGTCGGCGCCCATGAAAGCCAGTGCCTTGACAATCTCGAGCTCTCCCCACGTCGTTGCGGCTTCGAGTGGTGTCTCGTCAAGCAAGTCTTTGTAATGATCGGATTTAACTCTCACGTTGTGTTCCAGAATGGCCCAGGTAATAGTACGGCTCTTGGCCTTCAAGGCCTCAACCAGAGGGGATTTGGCTTCAAGCCAGTTGACCTCCTCAGCACCAGCCTCCAACAGTTTAAGCGCAACTTCTTCGTGTCCTGCCTTAATAGCGATGTTTAAGGACTGGTTAGCGACGCCGGCTTCGGGTCTGGAACAGCCTCCAGAACCTGGTGAAGGCAAGTCAAGTCGCCTGATTGGGCGATTGCCTGGAATTCCGCCTTGAGACGACCAGGATCGCCGATGCAGTCCCAGGCGCCGACTTGTTCCAACAAGTCAACAAGCTCAGCGTCTCCACGCAGTATTGCTTCTCCTAAAGGGGTGGTCATGAAACTATTATCTCCATCAACCTTGCACGCTGGCCCATCACCGCGTGCCCCCTGCGCAAGGAGCAACTGGATCAAGCTGTGGCTTCCTGACCGAAATGCTGCTGCGAGCGCCGAATCCAATCATTCTTGGCCTGCATGAGGTAGAAGCAAGCTGGCAAGGTCACCATTATTCCTCCTTGCGGCTATCACCATAGTCTTAGCGAAAGGGCTCTTGTTCAAGCCGAGACACTCACTGTTATATGTTTGGTGGCATTCACGGAACAGTTGACGGATCAGTGTATACCCTATGTCGTTTCTGAGGCATTCAGCGGCATCGATAAGCACCTGAGAAAGAAAGTCCTTGTGTTGTGAGGGAGGAAGCCTTGACATGAGCTTTCTATCAATACTGCATCAGCCCAGCGGACTGCAGCCTCGAAAGGTCTGCTGCTCAACCGCAACACTGTTGAGGAGCAGGTCCACGAGTTTGGTGTCAATTGGCCTGTGTCCACCCAGAGATCGACTGCGCATTCAAGAGCTCCTCGCTCGGATTGGGACCCTGCCACGGCGTAGGTCTTGTTGACGTCAGCCCCGAAGCGTAACAGCGAGTCCACAATTTCAAAGTGGCGAAGGCTTGATGCCTTTTCGATGTCTAACCTGGGACGCGAGCCCATTTTGTTTGCACGACGGTGGCCATCAAAGCGCTCCTTGCACACAATTTCGTCCGGTTTCACAATCTGCAATGCCAGAAACTCATTGACGGCTTTTGAATCGCAGGCCAACACCGCAGCCTCGAATAGCTTTTTTTTCAAGGCGTGTAAAAATATAGTCGAACTTCTATTTGCGAAGTGATCCGAGATGCTGATGCGCATAGGATTGTAAATATCTATAAACTTTGTGATGAGTTCCATGGGTACGGTGTCGAGACCAGCGAAGTTGTTGACGGCGGAGAAGAGAAATAGTTGAGCAAAAGCATCTGTAGAGTTTCCGGGCCCGCCAATCACGTTATCGGTCTCGCTCGAGCCGATTTCCGAATACAAAAGTGACTGCAGGTTCGTTAACAGCTCTTCGGCCGTTGCCAAAGTGTCTTGTGCACCATGGCGTTCGCGTCGACAAATCAGGGAACAGGTATCCTCAACAAATAGGCGAGCAGATTCGATTAGGCCGAGGTCGTGATCGCGCTTGGCAGATGGGATGCCAGCGGTATCGTTATAATTGTATTCAGCGGGAGAAACATTTTTTGTATTCTCTGGATCTGGATATTGAGTCTTGTAAGCACTAAAGTCCTTGCTTTAATGCCCTTCAATATGTACATCATCCCTTGCTGAAATCCTCGGGAACATCCCTCCAGAATCTAGACTCAATGAGTATTCTTCAGCTGGGCTTTGTGTGAAGTATGAACCGCCAAAGTCAAGTTGAAGTTCCCTAGGAGCAATGTTCGGTTCGAAGGTAGTGGTAGGATCGTCAGATCCAACTCATGGCGTGCACCTGGAACTCCATCAAAATACGATTCCAAGCTGGCATTGGAGGTTATGTTACCTGACTGAGACCCAAATGAATTTGGGATCCAGTCTGGATTGTGCATGGTAACGCTCGCCAGGGGCATGGCCTCGTTGCCAGCCGAAATGCTGCCAAACGGCTTGATAGCATCTTCATCCAGTTCCGAATTCGAGCCCACCGGAATTTCCGGGGCTCGAATTATACTTGAGCCCATACCAGTGCCCGATGCGGGTATGCGCACGTGACAGTGACTCCATGGGGGAGTCGTGCGATCGGGTGATCTGCGGCAGCTACAGTCGATTCATGAAAAGGTCACAATCAGTAGATGCATTCATACCTGCTTAAGCTAGAGATAAGACCAGCGGTTGAGGAGGCTTAGAATTCCTCCTTTTTTTGCGTAAATTGTCGTCTGTGATCAGCTTGTCACTAACGAAAACATCGTAGGTGCGACCGAATGCTTTCTGCGAATCCAGAGCGCGAAACACTGAGGTCCATTCCGTCCGAGACAGATTCTTGCGTTGCCCTAGATTTCGGAAGCAGGTCTCTAACTGGTGCAGACTAGACTGCGAGTAAGTATACGGAGATTTAATCCAGACCAGGGGTGCATGAGACGGACCTGGCCCCAACACGCTTTTGATTTCGCAGCTCCCTCTGAATTTTAGACAAAGTCATGCAAGAGTCTCGCCGGAGAACAACAAGCCATTGTTCGTGTTGCTGCAGCTGCATCTGAAGGGCAGACAATGTAGGCATCGTGGATCAAAACCGCAGCTGTGTAGATAAGCTGTGTCGATATGTAATATGGTTAGTTGATCTCCCCGAACTTCGAGCTAATTAAACACGTTCAAAATCTCTGATCAGCCGGGCAAGACGGCTTTTACGTCGAGATCAAGTGAGGAATGCTATAACGTGCAAACTCACCTCGGTAGGATATCAAGGTCTGCACTCCAGGCACCCGGCATAAAGGCGCCAACACCTCGCCTGCGGCTCGTAGGCTTCTAGCTTCACTTTCGTCACGCCACAAGAAGAGTCTGATTGCAATATCCTGTCATCATGTGACAAAGGATGGCTTCTTACACACAAGACCTTCAAAGGCAGGTCCTGAATTTCTGAATTTGCAGCACAAAGTCATAGAGCCAGACATTATTGACAATGAAGAATGTATGCAGGGCGATTGGCTACCAGAGCAGACGTGTTGCCGCTTCTCTGACTTAAGATTGCCCTTTCGCTGTCTACAGTGACGCGGAGTCAGATTCTGGGCAATCCTTCCGTGGGGTCCAATGCAGGGTTCGAAACCACCCCGCGCGAGGCAGATCCTGGAAATCAGGATCAATCGTACCGCATATACAATCCTCGCTGCGGCCCATTTCAAGGCCATGTTACACAAGGACAGTTTCTGTCCTCGCTTATGCAAATCAGTCAGCCCCTGCTGGCAGTTTTATTGGACGCTCGATGTTGGGAATTTGCGATAAGGATTTCCCCTGATAAGGCAATTTGAATCGACAAAAAATGACATCTTCTTTAGGCTGATTATAATAATTGGCCATTATGTATAAAAGCATGAACCGAACCACAGTTCATGTGGGAATTGAGTGCAACCGACGTAGCAAGGCAGTACATGGCCTGTCAACATACTTCCATACAAAGTCGGCGAAATACAGGGTGAAAAGGAATACAAAGCAGAATGTGAGAACGTGTGACGCCACTGAAAGAGTGCCTGGGCTCAAATCAACGGTGGTGATGCCGAAATCACTGCCGTCTTGCAATTGATCAGCTGCCTGCTTCCAAGCGTTGGCCACCCTCCACCCGAAGGTCTCAAGCACCGGAACATGAACAAGATAAAACGAAAAAGAAACCTTTCCCAGGTACTGGAGTATTGACGAAGTCAGGACATATTGTGCGATGGGGATCTCTCCGATGACCCAAACGAGGAAGACGGCACCAATGGATTGCCACAGGTCGGGGTCAGGGTTGATGCTTCGCAAGGTTTCAAACCCCAACCCGTCTTGCTCCATCCTCTCAGGATAGGATAAAAGCCACAGGCTAAATAAAAAAACACTCCACAACACAAAATGCCGACATATTTTGACCGGGATCCTTCTATTACGGAGTTTGTTGAGACTCATCTTCAAGGCATCCGGAAGGAACCAGCCTTGAAGAGACGAAGTTGGCGTGAGGGGCTGGTATCTCCTGCTTTGCCACCAGAATAGATTGGCCAATCGTCCGTGACGTGGAATGAGATCATGATAGACCTGACCAAAAGCCTCAAGGTCGACCGACTCGACTGGTGTTCCCATGAATTGGCCAGAGACTTCGACCGAGCTGTGACAATGCTCGCTCTCACTAACCATGCGTTCATTGACGCTCACCTGTTCGTCAACGAGTGCAGACAATGTTCTGGCTTTGACCATACAGCACAGCATGCCACTGATGAAGAGAGCCACGTCCCATCGAGCCCATCCTGCGCTATAGAGAATGACGAGCAGTGACAGAATCTCTTGCAGTCTCCCTTTCGGAACCCTGGCCACTGCTGCGATGACGGTAAATAATATCATTGAGCACCTGAACTCGGTATGGATGGTCCACAGATGTGGCCCGTATATCGAAAACTTGTCCGGGGATTCTGAATGCAGCATATGCCAGCCGCCATTCAACCATACCCATGGGTTCACCAGCCTGGTGGACACGAACGTGAGCCAATCCAGCACTTGGAGGCTGAAGGTAGACCGCCGCACAATTCCAAAATACACCAATCCCGTTGGAAGCATGATGATGTCTTCTCTGGTCATCATAGCTCCGGCGTATGCCAGGCACATTGCACACAGAGTGGTGACCGCTGGCGGGACAAAGAGTCGGATACCCCGCTTGACAATGGCAGTTCCCAGGGCTTTCTGCAGCTGGGCCGAACCATCTTGTGCAGCGAAGATACACTCGGCTGGCTTGATGGTGAGGACGAATCCAGATATCACAAAGAACACTTTGACCACAGCCTGGCCGGCATGTACCAGTCGGATAACTGGGAGGTTCATGATGGTCCGGCTGTCGATCCCGGGACCATACCCAGAACTTATGGTCAAGTCGAAAGGAGAGAAAAGGTGGAAGACGAAGACGGAAAGAGCAGCAAGGGCTCGCAGTCCGTCCAAATGTGCGTGCCGGTGCTTTCGATTGATTGGGTTATGCGCACCGTTGTTCTCTTGTGACGATGAATTGTCCGAAGCTGAATCCCACGAAAGAGATTGAATGAAGGACGGACAGAATACGAGCAGTATTTGTTGCAAGTGAATGCGTGCCCATTCCATTTTGAAAAGAAGTTGGTCTGCTTCACAGATCGGCGTATCACAGAACAACTTGAGCAGTTCAACATGCACTCGATGTATATGAAATTCTGGTACGACGTTGTTTACAAAATCAGTTCCTGCAGTCATTCTCTTCTGCTGATCTTTGATAGTTCGGAAGACATACTATCATTAATAGCCCTGTTCACGGACAGCGTTCCACATGCCCTCCTCTGCAGGATAGGTTCCTTGCTTAGCAGAAGAGAGCTCTCTCAGAAAAACGGTCAAACACTGAAGCTTTCCCATGTAATCAAATATTGCGTAATGACTCATGACTCTGCATCACTAAGGTGGAGATGAAATCCATAACGTGATATCAGGCCTCAATTGAAGCTAACCACGAGCACAATGTGGCGCACAGAATCTCCAAAACTGGACCTGAGAATGTATTGCTCCCAGATAAAGCATGGTGTATAAGCTCTGAGTTTGGACCCAGGGACCGCGCAGACAATTTCGAAATAATGTGCAGTCTAATGTTCTTCACCTTGATATGGATGAAAGGCCCGTGTTCCGCAATCAAGTTCAAATTAGGATCAGTGAAGACAGCAAAATGAAAGTCGCTTTTCTAGTGCGAGTTACTAGTGCTTAAGCCCCGTTTATTGCATGACCGGGGATTCGAGTGAAGTGGGTTCGTATGGAATCTTAAACCTCTATTCAGATTATACACACAGAACATAAAGTTAACACGAAGCCTTCCAGGGGCTCTTGGCATCGGCGCTGAATCCTCAGTCAAGGATTTGAGGCTAAGTGTTTTTCCGTACATCTGGAGTGTGATATGAACGTCTGCCCCCCCTTGCTTAGCCCTGGCGCCGGAGAAAGTTTAACCAAATACTAGGTCAAAAGGTAAGTAGTACGTAATAATGTCCCGAAAGAAAAAGGTGAACGAAATTGACAGTGTGTTACTTTGGTGGACGATACAGATCAACGGTCGGAATAGTCCGAGCTGAAAAGCTAACTGATGCTGTTGGAAGGCACCACTTCGGGTCAGTCAGGGCTCAGGCTAAGACGCCCCAGCAAGGGATGAGCAGCCCTGACTATGGCAAGGGAAGCAGCCCTGGCTATGGCAAGGGATGCTTATCCCTAGCTATGGCAAGGGATAAGCATCCCTAGCTATGGCTAGGGATGAGCTGTGAGCACTGTCATCCAGAGGAAATGGGCAGGCTATATAATACGTGACCAGACGCGCTGCAATCACAACGATTAGTTAGGTATCGAAACATAGTACAGAATGTTCAGGTCCTGATTTGCCCACTAGCAATCTTTTGCCCAGCATCTTCCCCAAAGACTCCTGACAGATGCTTCAAAGCAAAGGAAATACGCAAATGAGCCCTTGGCTGGTTCCTACTTCCTACCACAACGCGTACGTCTACATGCCTGAAGGCTGTTTGGAAAATACAGACAGGGTATTTTCATCAAAGTAGTCCTCAATACGTAAATCCAGCCACCATTTTGGGGCGTAACTATTCTCGTTTTCGGCCAGGATCTCTTCGGGATTTATGGTGCCCGTGTAGTCCACAATAGTCCCGTTTTCGACGTGCAATTTTTTCATGTTGTTGGTCAGATTAACGAAATGGTTCTCGGCCCACTCCTGTATTTTTGTAAAGTTCCGGCACACGTGGATGGTGTCGACCATGGGTTCAAGCAGTTTTTCAGCCCGCCAGTCGAAGGTGAATGCAGCGATATCAGCTTGGCACATGAGTTGTTGGCGGACGGAATCGATGCAGTGATCTGTTCAAATAGTCAGCCCACGGTCTCTCGGGCGTTTTGGACTAGTTCAAATTCCCTGGCATGATCTGTCGATGGCGCACAAGTTTTGCACATACCCACATGAGCCCATGTCCTGAAACTGAGGGTCCCGTCAGGTTTCACCATGGACATTTCGGGATACCGTCTCGGATAGAACGCTTTGCGGACGTCATCCTGGATGCGTGAGTTCCTGATTGATATTCACCACATTGGCGCGACTTACTAGGCAATGCAATACGTGAAAGATGCTCAGGCCAACAAAGAAATTGTCCGTATGTCCCGGTATGGGGACACGATTCGAAGAATTCAGAAGAGTGGAATATTCATCTCGCGAGACCTCAGTAGTAGCCGCTCCTGTACGTTTCCAAGCTTGAGGTCAGTCCCTGAAATGAGATATGGTTGGGAACTGTGCTAATATCTGCGAAACTGACTATTATCGAGATAGAGATCACTCCACAGCTTCTCGTTCTCGTCGTTTGGCCATCCCTGGTATCGTGTCGCGTTGGCCCACGTACCCAGCTGAAAGACTTGATTCACATATTGGATGCTATTAGCCGCGGAGCTCGGGGCTTCGTTGAATCGTGTTAGCACATTGGTTCGTTGTCTAGGGAAGACGAGCCTCACTGTAGTGAAGATATTTAGTCCCCCCAAGTGATGGGTCGAGGGCCGGTCCTGGATGAGTATTTATCTTGTCAGTGTGAAACTCAGACAGAAACAGGCTAGCAGTGCTCAAGTTGCCTTACGGTAATTGGATTCGTCATCGTCCACAATGAACATCGGTGTCACTTGCGCAGTCGACGTGGGAATCGATTGCCATGGCTTGCACGGCGGTCTTGCACGATCCGGAGGATCAAAATGGCCAAGTACAAAATATGCTAGAATAAATAGCGCCAGTGCATTGAGGGTGGACTGTATGACAACAGCAACACGAAGTCTTCTCAGCAGCTGGACCCTCGGGCTACACAAGGCACACCTTGAACCCTGGGTCCGTCTGTTGGAATCGAGCAAGGAAGCCGATTCAGCAAGGTCCGCAGAGACGCGACCGTGACATAACTCGCTGTTTGACATGGTGAAAGGAACTCTCAACTTGAGCGCTGCTTGCTGCGTGTTGTCAAGATCGCCGGGCTTCAGCAGGCCATCTTTCAAACAAAATTTTGTCGCCCATCCTAGCTGTGGTCCAACAAGGAATGCAGACCAATCAAGAAAGAAAGCTTTAGGCTCAGTTAGTCGAAAGTTAGACGACCCTCCGGATAAGATTATTTCCGGAGGCAAAATTGTTGGTTGGTCTAGCAGGAGTCGGCCTCCAGCTGCTTTTGCTGCTCTGGAACGCTTAGAATAGATTGATTCAGATCCGATGAGCTAGAAGGTCACTACCATAACACAAGCCCTCCATGTCACCAACCAGGCCCCTGCTCCTGAATAAGGAAACCTCTCTTTCATTACAGGCGTGTCTAACAGGGTTCCCAGGTCGTGACATTGAAATTCGCCGATGAAGCAGGCGAGGCCTCCGTGCTCCACTCAGTGACGATCGCCGAGATATTATAGTTTGCGCAAATATTGCCTCCGGGACTTTATTTGTGTCGCCCCCACACATCCGACCTTCCACTCTTCAACGCCGGTCTACGTTTCACTTGGACCACAGACCTGGAGGCCTAGAGGCCTAAATGTGATGGCAATTTCCGTACGAACTTAATCTGGATTGATTGCTCAATCAGGATTGGTTTGAAACGTATTGCAGTGGTGTTTGTAGAAAAGTGCGGCACCTTGATGTCAGTGGATTTCCCGGATAATTTGAAATTCCTGATACCCCGGGTGCTCGGTGAACAATCCCTCCATGACTGCGTAGCATGGCCATCAGTGAAATGGTTTCGACCATCCCCAGCAGTTATACCAGTATTTACTCACGCTGGTCAACCATTTACCATTTCGTTTGAACAATGGCATTCATGGATACGCACTACGTCGCTTTACCACGGTCATCGTCGTTCAGCGATGATGGCTCGGCTCCCATGAGCCTCCAGACCCGAAAGTTACATTGGACTTTCTGGCCCATCTCTACGTCTCGATTAACGTCAACAGTCACTGGCTTACTGATTGCGGGAGTAATGGGTTTTCAGGGAGGGGTTTGGCACGGCCGCCAGAACCCAAGCCCATTGACTTGTGACAGATTGCTTTCAACATGGTGTAAATACATGCCCTCTACTCATTGCTATTCATCACCGCCTCGTGAATACCCTACTTCCCACAGCACTCATTGTTTTATACACGGCTGATGAACAGGTATTTTTCCTTTCAGCCCCACTCTTCGATGAGGACGCCGTCCAATATCACACGACCACCTTCAACGGTGACTTCCTGGCTCCTTCACCATGGCGACAGCCTACAACAGAATGGGCTGGACCCCCTAATAAAGAAGTAGACAGGGCTTGGGATGATATCACGGGCGGGAGCGCTGGGACACTTCGCATGCGAAAGGGCGATTTGTCTAAGATCAATAAGAGCATCTCGACGACTATTGACTTTGACTACTTCGCGAGAATGGACAGCATGGGTTTGATACCACACGAAATGTTCAGCGTTCCTGAGCATGATTCCACTGAGCTTCCGATCTCCGTGGAGGTCGTTCACCAGCTGCACTGCCTGGTGTGTTGATAGGAACCTGTCAGTTGAACCCAACGTGCATCAGATATGCTAATTATACTCGGCAGAACTTCCTCCGCAAGGCAACGTGGCAGACAACATGGCCTGGATACTACCCATCACAGGCATCGCCGAAGACTGAGCGAATTCACATAGGTATGAAACTCAGCTCCTGATGATGAAATGACATTGGCTAACTATTCACGCCCCAGATCACTGCCTAGAAGTCCTCCGAACACGAACGATGTGCACAGCTGATGTCACACCGCTGACACTGTTCGCGCCTGAGTGGAAACGCGGCTCCCCAGCTGCTGATTTCTCTACGTTACACACGTGCCGCAACTTCACCAAGATTCGTGCGTATTTACAGGAGCATGGGGAGATGTACAATCTATTCATACCGGCTCCAGGCGTCCAAGACCACTGAATGGATGATAGGAAGGGGGGCACTCCCTCTACAATAGAAATTTGGTCGCTTTTGCCTAGGTACTACTCGATATTTGCCAGTAATGTGCTACATCCAGCATATGTCATAGAATGTCAGCGCCATCAAATATTTTGACACAGGACCATGGCCAGGACACTGATACTGTGTTGCAATTTATCAAAAGTCCATAGAACGAAGACAGAGAAACTCTCCAAGTTCAACTGCATCAATTCAATGGTATCACATGGAAATTGTCTGTTGTTACGAACAGTGAGAAACTGAACTCATCCTCACACACCTGCAATCAAACCTTACAACATATCAATACCCATACGCAGTGGTTTCTGCGCCGTAAAAGTTACCTTAGACTTCGAAGTGTCCTCACTTCGATAGCTCCGGAAAGCTCGCCGCAAAGTATGGTGATCGAGGCTCAGTCACGAGGGTCTCAACCCCAACCGATGCGAGGACGAAGCTAATCGAACCACTTCACTTGTTCCTCACACGAAAGCAATTTTCAATTAACCCTATAATTAGTAGCTTGCTAGGAAACCTTGGAATATACACTCTCTTGGCATTTATATAAACGACGGGTTTCATTCCCTTGACTTGAACAACGTGCCAGTACTGGTCAACCGGAAGTCCTTTGTTGCAACGCAACTTTAACAAGAATTTGGCGCTACTGAAAACTCATAAGCGTCGTGTCGCTTGGGGTCTACCTCTCGCGCTATCCTATGCACTTTGGAAGTGTCGTGCTCAAAGCTGCTTGTGACGCCCAGTGCTTAAGCTCGATGCACAACCTAAGACGGGACATGGTATCGCGCGATGACAACCAGAAAATAAGTTTATGCATCCTGACCGCCCGTGATGATTGCTTTCAGATCCATGAAGCTCGATCTCAAAGGTTTCGAGGCCTCGTTCTGGATCAAGTCTCTGCCGTCGGTGGCGCGTAGACAGGGTTGACAACGAAATACTTGGAGCACTCACAATGAACATTTCGTAATGTCGGAGCCTAAATGAAATCTAACACTTCCCACCTAAAATTTAACTTCACTAATGAATTTCTCTAGTGCCTGGATCTAGTACCTTCCCTGGGCGAAGTTTTTCGACCGCCCTGCTCCGAATCGCGAGCTCATTCTTTCAAGTTCTCGGGGAGGTGCGAGATGAGGAGTTGTACATCGCCGAGTTGAACACTAAGAGACATGAGACAACGATAGTTGAGCCATACCTGCGTCAAGTACGAATGCATATAAATTATCTCCTCCGCCAAAAGATTTCATGTGAAACAACAGACGGTTAGACTTCATCTCTAGAAACAGAAGACACTTACACCAAGAGCATTGTTCAAACAGCCCGTTCCCTCTAACAGGAAGCCATCATGGTCTCATCAAACATCATTTGTCTTACCGTCACCGCCCTGTGCCTCGGGCAGGCAGTTCTTGCCGCCCCGGTTGTGAGTGTCCATTGTCCCAAAAGCATGAAAAAAAAAACGCCATACACGTATTGACCCATGGCAAAAATTAAAGGGAGACCCCTCAGTGGCGAAAGCCGACACAAACAAGCGTTGGGATGTTCTTTGGATCATTTTCCCCCAGCAATATGAGGATGCTGTCGATGAGAACGGCAACGCCAAAGTCTCTGACGCTCCCTTCGACCTCTCCAAGGTCGACATGTCGAAGCTCTCGGAGGCTATGACTAGTGCCAACGCAGCTCCCCGCAAGTGAGCTAGGTGCCTTGACCGCTACGCGGGGTCTTTAATTTCAGGGGCGGGGGCGGGGGATTTCTTTTTTGCTGTACTGTGAGGAGTCACAAATTCTTCAGAATCTGCTCAGTGGCCTGTCTGTGGCCCTGAGCGACACATTCCCTTAGTTTAGTCGAGACAGAGCTGTCGCTACCGACCACAAAATTACAACTCCTTGCTCGATTAACTAAGTAATGCCGTCTCCCTGTCCGAAGTGAATGTATCGCACAGATGTTCACCGACTATATTATATCAGTCCGGAACAATTATCCACTCGTACATGTTCCAGTAAAGTCGTGCGAGAGTGAAGCTAGCGACACAGATCTCGCGGCGACTGCTTGCTTCGTCTCAAACAAGTGTTCAAAAATGGTGTGCCTTGCACCGTAAATGTAGATTCATGCTCAATGTAAAGATTGTCGTACTCACCAAGCCCTTACAGGTGAAGCCCACCATGTACATACAAGATGTGATTTGCCAAAACAGGTGATCAAACAGTCATTGAATTCAACAATTTAGGTAGTTATAAGACAGATTCAAGCAAATCCAGCCTATTTTCTTTGAAGTGGATCATAAGAAACAACGAATCATTGCCAGAGGTATAATGATGTATACCTGGTTTCAGCCGTCTCAAAACGCATTTTCCGCCCAATTGCAGATACCGAGTCCTTATCCGAAGCTCAGATCCAACCATAAGATCACAGATCGTCGACAGTGTATTGCAGCCACTCCTCCGGTACCGCATACAAGTCATCGGCTTCCGCAATATCTTCAACGTTGGCGTAATCAGGGGCATAATCCACAATGCGCCCGTGCTCTACCTTCTTTTGCTTATCAGAACGACTGATCTCGACAGCTCGGTCCATAGCCCAGTCACGTATCTTTGTGAAGTTCCGACAGACGTGTAGTGTCCCAAGATTCGGCTCCATGATTTTGGAAGCCTTCCATACAAAGGTATTCACCGCAACGTCAGAGTGGCACATGATGGACTGGCGTAGGGACTCAACACAATGGTCTGTTGAGCATGGATCCTTGTCAGCATGGACACCTTAGGTTAATCAGAGACTGCTCATGGGGAGTCCTATACCCATGTGGTACCAGTCCCAGTACTTTAGATGCACCCCGTCTGAAGCCACAAACGACGAGTTGTAGTGCTTTGGATAGAGTAACTTTCTGAACTCATCCTTTGATGTAATAGATTAGAATGCATGTACTGTGACGATCGATCAAGTGACAGGAATCATACCAGACAGTGAAGCTGATGAAAAACATCAAGCAGCATCATGTACTTGTTTTCATAGCCAGGCAATGGAACGTGCAGGGTCTTGTTGGCTAGCTTGACAGCTTTCTCCTTTTCCACGGCATTGTTCATTGGAGCTGGAAGTAGTGAAACCCGTTAGCTCTGTAATCATAAGGACGCTTGCAGTCCTTTATCACCGACCTGCATAAAGATCCTCCCATTTCGCATCCAACTCGTCACTTGGGAAGCCCTGGTATTCCGAAGGTGGATCTGTGAGTCGCTGAAATACGTATGGAACATATTCACTATGAGACAAAAAAGTCAGTCAGCCGACTTTTGCACCGAAACAGGGTGACGAGGTGACAGGGAGGGGCTCGTTCGGCACAATGTCACATGACGCCTGGCGAAACGGGAGGTTCAAGGGATATGAAATTACTGGACGTACACCGCTTCCCAGGCCGGTGCTATATTATTTCGTTCCATCGTCAGATTGAGTCTCTCAGAAAACCGGTCAAGCCGGCAAAGTCCAACTGAACGCACAGGCAATGTGGAGATGGTCTCACTCACAAATGGAATTAATGTCCCCAATTGACTGAGGAACGAGCCGTGCGACTCGTTTATACTCCCGGGAAGAAATGAATAGCATCGAGGTGATGACAATGAGGGCCACATTAGCCAAAAGACTGACGCCATACAAACGGTTCCTCATTTTCGCAGAAGCCGCTCTCTTTAGGACAGTACCCCTAATGAGCGGAACATCGAGACCGGCAGATGAGTCGGACTCGGAGCTCAGTGAGCACCTGGACAGCGTCGTGTCGTCCTTCTCCTGTAGCTGGCTCATGACACTAGCTTCGAGGCAGTGAAAAAGGAGACCAAGGAAAATAGAGGTTTGTGTTGTGGATGTTTGAAGACTTGCAGACAGAAACTTGGAATGAGATACAATGTCGATTGTGTAAGTAAGGTCTGCTGGTCATTACACAAGGACGATGTCGCGCACGTTTTAATCAGGCAGAAACCAGATGAGGTGAGAAAGGGGATTCGTGCTGTGTAGGTGGGTGGTGGAGGAGATACCTGTGATCCAGCTATTATCCGAAGGCAAATTTGAGCGTTCGAGGCCCGGATTTCGCTTAAATTATTACCCTGTAGCGTGTAATTCTGTGAATTCAAGTCATATTGTACGAGCATGACGACTCGATCGAGACTCCAGATCGAAATAGCCCGGCTAGATTTCCTAAAGTTATTTGCCCCGAGGACCTTGTGCCAACATTGATGTGCTCCGGGCAGCAAGGTCAAAGCACGGCGTCACATAACTTTAGGCATGCTAAAATCGGAGTGGAGCGCTTTACAGAAGCAAGATTAATTAAAGCAAATACTATGCACCAAGTTCGCCCTCCGCACATGCTTTCATTTCGTTAGTCTCCGCGGAGGTACTTCGACAAGGCTGTTCGAAAAGTGCTCAGCTTGTCGGTAAGCTCCCCTTAATTCCTCTGTGCGATTCTATTTCAGAATTCAGTTCGATCCCAGGCCCCTGTCCCCGCCGGAATATTGGTAATTGACTAGCCGCTAATTTGCATTTTCCTGTTCGGAGCTCGGCGTGGGAGCCGTGCCAAATTACAGGTTGAGCTTTAGCCCAAATTTGAATTCACAGAACTACCAAAGACACACTGCGCTAGCTTCTCTATCGTGGGCCAGATTCCTGCCCACCTTGAAGGGCAACTACGCGCTCTACGACATCTTCGTTCACGCTTTGGTGAGATTTCGTGGGCGACATCAGTGGCGTCTTTGAAGCTTGAAGTCACTGACATGTAGACTCTGGTTTTGTCATTCTAGTGTTTCCCAATATTTGAGTGGCTTGGCGGTGAGTTCCATGTTTATATAAGAGGTCATGTCAGGGCATCAAAGTATTCTTCGTCCTATGTCACCATCAAACAAATATCAGATCTTGACAAATTTTCAAAGTCTTCCTACTCATTACCTCAAAATGGTGTCTGCTCAATACATTTACACTGCATTGATGGCCTTCAGCACTCTGCTGCCTCAGGCCGCCGCTCATCGACGTAGAGACTCGGGCAGCGTTCCTCTCATCAACGCCCGTCTCGTCGACGCCTCGGGACGCTCCCTGGCGCCGGCTGAGATCGCTGATCTCACTGGCCGCACCGTTCACCTCACTGTTGGCGAAAATAAGCCCTCCATGCTCAAGCGCGACGAGCTCCATGAGCGTGACCTTCTTCTTGCGGCACTCTACATTCTCGCCGCTTCTGAGGCTGATGATGCCGATGCGTACGCGGACGACCTCGACACTGCTGAGTAGTAATCTGCTCGCACGCGTGCCGCTGAGTTAGGCACACAAGTTTCAAAATTGCGTGATGTGTATACAGGGGGAGGCCTACGGTGGATGATGGGATGAATATCGCTCTTACGTCGACTTTGGTCTCTCAGGGCCTCCGCAGCTTGGCGTGAACTCTGGACTTGGCTATGGAATTCTCTGGACTAGTAGATACGAATATTGCCAAGAACCCCGTAGCTAGCTGAGAATTATAATTGTTGACTACGACGGAACTTGCCGGTATCCACACGTGAATTGAGTCGCACACTTCATCGTAGTGACTTCCTACCCAAGGTAGGTATGCTTCAATGTCAGCCTGTATGATCCGTGCCGCTGTCGAACCAGGCAACTTGCATCTTTCAAAGTATGCCGGGTTAAAAAGGCAATTGAGGTATTAGCATCGGGCTTGTGTTACTTTCAAGATTTTTTTTCCGGACAAGCTGAGTCCTCTTCTACGGCGGTTTGCCTATGTTTTGAGCGTACAGACCAGGGACCCTCGCTTAGCCCCTTGCAGACGTGTTAGGTGCAGGTCTCCGCCGTCACATCGTTGAACGTGATGAAACCACAGCATACACAAATAAACAAAGTTGAAGGTCTTCATGCAACGACTAGAGTTAAATCACACCAGTTGTGCATAATTTAGGTCTACGCTAATCCAAGAAAAAAGAATTACCACGTAGCAGAAGGCGCAGAGTTAATAGACGGTTAAATTCGGGTTACACAATGTTCCGACGGGTGATCAGGCCTCAAGAGGGATGTTGCGATGGTGTTCTTAGTCCTAGAGTTTGTTGACCGCTCCTCGTTTAGACCAATGTTGAAGGGGACCCTGAGTCTCAATGTGTGAGCAAAACAAACGCACCTCGGCAAACTGACCGATTCATGAACGTTGCCTCTGGTAGTGGGAAATTTAGTGTCTGGCCCAGGTCAAAATGCATCTTTTCCTCATTCTGAGTGATCAAGAACTGGTTTGACTGTTTGGCTTGTATTTGTTCACGGATTCACATCGTTGAAGCCAGCATGTCTCAGTCACGGCAATATCTCTACTCGGTACAGCCTTCTGTCGAGGATGACTCGCAGGAGCCTTGGCGCAATGAACCCCCCAAGATGGCGCTGCGTAAGCGCTGTAATATGGCCATGCCTGCCAGTTGTTCGCAGTCTCTCCTTACTGTACTCTCATTTGTTGTTGGAATGCTTCTTACCTTCGTTCTACATGCGGTCTTCGAAGCACGCTGTCCACGAGTCGGTTCCGATGCTCACGGAATCGTTCCACGAAACTGTCGGTGGCCATGATCATGGGATACACTTCAACCAGCATAGAGCCAGGACACTGACGTGAAAGCAGTTTACCAAGGCCCACGGCTACACACGGTGGACCATCATTCCCCTCATCATGTGAGCGCTGCGACGTTTGAGTCACCTGCAAACCTCAATTCCACCATACATGCCTGGAATAAGCTGGGCCCTCGTATGTCTCTAATTCCTAAACAACTCCAGGCCGCATGGAAAGACCAGTTACTATCATGGTAACTGACCCTGGATTCTCTTTGCAGCTGGAGCCTTTGTCCGGATATTCAACGATGAGGTGACCGAGAACGTCGCGCCAATCCACTTATCGACTCCATCCGGTCCACTTCATGCTGTCCAAGTCACCGGGATACATCAAGTACATTGCCTTGTATGTCCTGCTTCAGACGGAAAAGACCTTGGTTTGCACCGCATAGACGACTTTGGTGCTGACAGAGCGGTTTAGACGACCTTGTTGCGTGATTACTCCCTACTTCTCATGGGTTACTCGTGGGATGAGCTGTATGACAATTTACTTATTGAGGAAATGCGTGGCCACATGGCCCATTGCTTCAATGCGCTTCTTCTGGGTCTGACGTGTTTGGCAGACGGAGCCACTATTGGAGGAACTCAGGGTAGTTTAGAGGCTGATTATGAACACACAACGCATGTTTGTAACGACTATGATGCACTTTTGGATTGGGCAATGGACCCAGCTAGGATAATCTAGGGTCGTCGAAGCTACTGATAGACGAGGGGTAGCAAGTATTGGAGCAATATAGAAAGTCATGGTCGGAATGTTGCAAGAGGTGATGTAGCAGTCGGCACAGTGATGCGGTCCAAGCATTCAGGCAGCGCAGTAATGGAGCAAACTGGTCAGTCTTAACAGTAAAGTATGTGCTCCGCGTGGAATAGGGACTCTACAATGGAGGATATCTTTCACAAAATAATTACATTCACGCGAGCGTACTATGCGAATCACTATGCAAATCGACTCCCAGTGCCTGCTCCTTCGCTCTCACCATTTCCTGATCATCAAATCGAAAAATTGCTGCCGCGCATTTTAGCCACTGCTACAATCGTGACGCGAATACGGAAGGACTCCATGACGTACTGCTGAAGGGAACCGTGACGTGAGACTTGCCTGACGGTGCAATAACCCAGACAGATTCTATGACATAAATGATCAGTTGAGTCACGGACTCAAAGCCGAGGAGGTTGAACTGAAAGGACGTCGCGGCCACGTACCTGCAAGATCATCCGCCATGCCTGCTGCTGGATCATTTTGCAGACCTCGCATGATTTCCCGACAGACTTCTGATGATAACATGCAAGGCTCGCTGCTCGAGGATACGGTGACCTCTGCTTCACCTTGTGGAGCGAGATCCCATCGAGAATCTGTTCCGCACAATCAGAACTGCACACTCAAATGCAGCCAAACAGGTTCGCAAGAATTAGCGCCTTGTTACTGAATATCTCGTACCTGGATAATCCTTTGCTGTAGGGATTGACAGACTCCACTCTGCCCTCAACAGGACCACGAATATAGTCCAATATAATCTCATTTTTCTGATAATGGATTGAAACAGGGTCTACAAGATGGCCAACTGCTCGTGACCTTCAAGATGCGTTGTGAGTGCCCATCTGGTTTATTCAGCGAAGACGAATACGTGGGTATGAGTCAATCTCGCCACCGGGTGAGTGGTTAGGTTCCACATACCAAGGCGCTTAGCCGTCAGCGTCACGGTTGCAATAGATATTCCGACCCTTGTCAGCTTCGGAATCGGATTCGCTTCTGCTCTGCGGGCCCGGATGGCCTGCGGTTAAAGTTCGGAAAAGTTAATTTCTTATCTACCAGAACCCAGCATGGTCTAAATTAGAGCCTCGATATGTGTATAACCTAGATACAGGACATGGCTTTTGGCCTACTTGAAAGTTTCACTCAGCGACGCTGTTTGAAGACATCATAAGGACACGCGACCGGCTCGAGTCAGTGTGGCGCCCTGTCCGACGAAATTGGGAAGGCTGTCACAACGCAGGAAGTCAATGTAGACTTTTCTAACGCCTCATAATGTGTAAATCATAATGCGTAAGGTAGTGTTGGTTGCGTAGGTGGCAACGGAGGCTAAGAAATCTTGAGTGCGATCTACACGATGTGGTCCGGCCATCGCTTGCCAGTCCGGTTGCTAGATGTAGCAGTCTGAGCGATTGATGGTGCGATTGGCCGAAATAGACTTGTGTGAGTGTATTCTTCATCTATGATACACAAGGTTACATGATCGGAAAGGTTGCCTCGGTAATCTGGACGAAACTCAAAATAGCTCTTTCGAGCATGGGAAGTCACGTCATTTGTCTTTCCTGCAGATGTTGGATAGTCCAAAAGCATAACAACGTACTATTTAACTGTAAGGTGGTATATGGAGCACCTGCGTGGCAAGACCAAACCTTAAATGGATATGCCTGTGTTAGCAATAGCCTCGATTGATCTATGCGTTGACCATGAATGCTAATTCAGCCAGCCACGAGTCGTGAGGCTGGCTATAGCCAGGAAACTCACTGCAGCAGATGCCCACAGGAGAGGGCTGATCAATTGATCCTAAAACCTGGGTGCCAACGCCAAGGAGTGATCCGAGACTGTCCTGTGCATCTATATCAACTTAGCTTTGAAGAGTGATCGGTCGATGCACAAACTTGAGAACGCCACATTGGAAAAATTTCAGCCTAAGAATTCTAGCACGGTGATATTATCATTGGAAGCGTCGGATATTCAAGCCGCGCCAATTGTGATGCATTCTAACTTTCAAGAATTGTTAACCTTTTCCAAGTGACGAGAACATTGCCCCATTTTCCAGCAAGACATTGATGCAAACTTGGGTCCGACAACCTCCTCATGAAGATTGTCACTCTGACTTGTTCGCTTATGCTGGAAACCCTCAACAGAAATGGCTACGCAGAACGCATCACCACGCAACTCGCGTATTCAAAGCAATGATGGGGACATTGCTGACTGCGCAAACGACCTGTACGATCCTCTGTTGAGCAAGATAAGCCTCGATTCCACTCTTGCTCCGCCAGTGCCTTATGTGATCGAGCAAGGAGAATTCCAAGGGTTGCTGCGCCGAGTACGTGGCTGTCGACTTCCTGTGTACACCCATATAATCGCCATTACTGCGTATACTCTTGCATTTATGTACGTCTTGTGGACGACGGAAGCCTGTCGTAACCGCCCTGAGCCTTATTGTGAGTGAACATGTCGTTTTGAACACGCAATGCATGTCTCCAGTCACCAAGCCAGTGAATGGTCTGAGGTGCCTGTTTTGACGGGGTTGAATGTGCTTTACACTGACACCCTGACCTCATGACCGCAGCACCAGCTCAACCAGCGCAACACTATAGGCTGCAAAGCTATGAGGGGATCGTCGCAGGCGCACGCACTCCATATAATGGCCACCCTACGGACCCGACAGTAGAGGAAGCCTGGAACAAGATTTTACCAGGTGAGCCCGCCGTGACAGTTCCGTGGTTGGCGCGCTTTGCTTGAATTGGGACGCTGACAGCCCCGATAGCCAACAATATCTTGGTCACGAGAGACGAGCTCCAACGTGCACTGGGTCCGCATTATCACGGTTTCCCCATTTCATCTAGAGGACAAGAACGGTATATGGTTAGCTTGTCTGTTGGACATGATCTCCATTGTCTAGTACGTACAGATAGCTTTTGATGTTCCATTCGGTACGATCGATTCAGTGGGCTGACGTGCTACATTTGGGCAGAAATGGATCCGAGATTGGTCGTACCCAGAGTACTACTACCCAAACATTACGGAGGACCAGAAGAGAGAAAACAGAGGGCATCTAGGTGGGAATATTTGTCCTGATATCATTCTGGGTCAGTGCTGACGGCAACATAAAGATCACTGCCTTGAGGTTTTGCGAAATTCCGTGTACGTCTTTTCATTCCTATATCATCCTTTAATCCTGTGCAGCGACTGACCATGTACTTGATTTCCATAGAATGTGCCACGCGGATATCACCTTGTTCTCTCTCAAGTACTACACCGATACGTGTGAAGACGTGCCGGACTTTTCTCAGCAACATTCTTGTACTGATTGGTCTGCACTCAGCGAGTGGTTCATGTCCCGTTCCATGGTCCGGGAGAAGTGGCCCTTTGGTGAGCCGGCCGTCCATCCATTGTATGGCTCCTGGGAGGCATGCAAGGAAGAGCACCGAGCAGAGGGAACGGGCCCGAGGAAGGAAATCTTGATGGACTTTTCGGAAGATGGGAACGTGATCGTGACGGGTTTGGTTGATCCTCAAGTCCCCACTACTTGAACGTAGTCGGTGCATAGTCGGCGTGGAGATCATGTAGCTGCAATTTAATTTCGAGGCGTCTCGGGTCAACAACACGAACAATGTGAAACTATAATGAGACGCACGGTGTACAACTAATTCAGTAATTCTACACAAAAGGCTATCTGGAATTCCCCTTGCATAAACCAAATGCCTGTTGGTTGTGCTCTTAGAACTAAACATTGACAAGCGGAGAGCCCACAAGAGATGTTGCGGACTGATAGCACCGACCTGTGCACAGGTAGTTGACCGAAAGCACATGAAATTATCACTGTCTGGGACTACCGGCTCGAGATGACAGATAATGCTCGTAGTGCAGCTCTCTCCATTGGGGGTTAACAAAGGACAGGGAAGTGGGGGACATTGTTGATGTGCAAACACGGTCACAGGCAGCCCGTGCATAACTTTAAGTTCATGTACTCCACCTGGTCCCCAGCTGATAAATGGCAACCCTTTCCACTTCTGCTCTGTCACCGCAGTAACACCAACCGATGGCAACTGATCTTTCAATATAAGAGGCCATGGACAGAGATGCCCATGTTCCACGATCGAGGCTGTCGCCTTCAAGCTGGAAAATCAGAGTATTGGAAATGAATCTTTTAGCCAATGTCAGGTCTATTGGCTTCTTTCTGCTGCCATCGCCCTTCGCAGCATTATTTGGGACCGAAGCCGACCCTCCCCAAAGCCACAACCACCAACGAGAACGGACAGCATATCTAGACGGAGTCCGTGGCATAGCAGCAACTATAGTCTTCATCGAGCACTTTGCCCTGCCATTCTACCCCAGCATAGGTGGCTCAGACACTGGCCAGTGGTCATCTTTGCAACTCCCAATCATCCGAGTCTTCTACAGCGGCTCCTTTGCGGTCTGCGTGTTTTTCGTCATATCCGGATTTGTCCTGTCGCGCAGGTTCATCCTACTTGAGCGCCAGGTAGTCAACCATGGTGGCGCAAGCACCGAGGAACCGGATCGGTCGGGCCTCGCGGATCAGCTCCACGATGCATTCCGCTCAGCCACATTCCGTCGTGCGCCCAGGCTCTTTCTCCCATCTACAGCCATCGTGCTGTTGATGGCAGCTCTGGCCTTTTTCTTCGACGCCTTCGCCGCCGCGGCAGAATTCCCCGGTCTGCCGCGCGATCTGTTCAGGCTGGATGTGCCTAGGCGGCTCACAACGGTCGTCGCACAAGTCAGTGACTGCCTCGACTTCATCATGTCCCAGCTTATCTACCCGTTCCCTTGGATGCTCGATATACCGCGCAAGAGTGGCTCGGGCCGGCCCCAGACATATGGGTTCCATCTATGGACGATCCCCGTTGAATTCTGGTCCTCGGAGATCTTGTTCGTGGTCCTCATGGCCACATCGCTCCGGCGGCGCTCCGTACGACTGGTCATAATTCTGCTTGCTTCGTCATACAGCGCCTGGTGCGGGAGGTGGGAGCCGCCGCTCTTCCTCGCCGGAGCCCTGTTGGCAGACCTGGATGTGTCTCATCAAATTCACGAGTTGCCATCTACCGCCGGTTCACATTGTCCCACCCAGTCGAATGCTCATACCTACCTGTACTGGCGGAATTTATGGGGATCCGTTGGAGCTTTGATGTGCATCGCGGGGCTCTGGATCGGCTCAATGCCCGATTACAATGCTGAACGCGTTTTCGGTTTTGGCGTCCTTGCCAGTGTCTACCATTTTCCAAATATCCAAGTGTACTGGCAAGGCGTTGGCGCAGTCTTCTTCGTGTGGTCACTTCAGTACTGCGGGTGTTTGAGACGGCTTTTCGAACTCCGCTTATTGCAATACATGGGCGACATCTCATTCGCCCTCTACCTGGTCCATCTTCCCATCGTCACGATCTTTGGTTGGTCCATGACCCGCCTCTTGTTAGATATCGTTGGCAAAGGTTTTCACACCCTGGGCTGGGACCGCGAGGTCCTCATCATTGCCGGATGTCTGATTACGTTCACAGCAGCAACTTGGGCCGCGGATATTTGCTGGCGAGCCTTTGATGCCGCCAGCGTAGCGCTGTCAAAGCGTCTCGATACTTCGTCATCACTCTGATCGGAGACCATATCTCCATGTCTGCTCAGACGTTTGGAGTGCTGATAGGATTGGATGGAGATGCTCAGTGGAAATTCTTCACAATAACTTGCCTTTACGTCACGTCGAAGTTTCAGTCGACGACATTCTGAAATGATTAGAGGCATAATGGTGGAAAGCGAGGCTGCAATTGCGCCTTGGCTTGAAACATTGGGGGCCAGTATACGTGCATTAGGATCTGTTTTCCCATAATCGCTGTCAATGAATCCATGCTTTTTTCATATTTGGGTTACTCATTGAGGCCAGGACAGTGGTATTATTTGCCTATTTACCTCCTTCTTAGTATTACGGAGGCTTTAACTACATTATATAATAAAGTTACATTAAAAATAAAATTCATTAAATATCAAACTTATTAGAAATTTATTTTTATGTTAATAAATTTAATTTACTTTTAAAATATGTGTAATATCCTTTAATTGGTTTGTCTACTTATTAAATAATTTAATTTTAATATTCATGTAATATAATTATTTGTAATAATTAATTATAATTTCATAAAAATAATTTTAATTATTAAATTATTTATTTGTTAATAATATATATTATTATATTTTATTAAATCATGATTATGTGGTTTATTAATAAGGTAGTTTGTATAAGGTCTTCTAATGCTGTAAACACGCTTATCTGCGTTACAGCACAACGGCGCAGCCGCACAGCCGCACTAGCACCGCTACCCTAAAAAATCCGAGAGCAGGGTAGTAAGGTTTCCCGCTGATGTTATGTTCGACACGTCAGAACTGCCGCAGAGAATTCTTTCGAGCCAGGCGATCCTAGGGTCTTTGAATGCTTTGGCTCCTCGTTTCCAGGCATGGGTAGATCCCTTGTGCCTCTCTTCCCCTCTGCGTTGCCAAAATATCATTCATCAGCCCTGCGCACCGCCTGGTTTCCGTCGTCCCTCCGCTGTTAGTAGCGGGGTACCCAGCTAGGGTTCCCGGGCACATGAGCTCGACATAGCCAACCCCCATTGTCCACCTGCGCCAATACCTTGGCAAGGAAGGGCTTAACTATGACGGGAAGACAAAACCGCGCTGCACTGATACAATTATTTTGAACTCAATGATGATTGCTATCATTGTCTTACGTGAAGTCCCACCGCTGGGGAGTGGAGAATGTCTCAAGGCTGCAGAAGTGCAACTGCACAGAATGAGAACAATGGCGGGGCTGGTGGCCCAAGCTTATTGAATGAGCATTGTAAGATTATGAAGGCTTGGCCTGGTATCAGAAGCAATCACTGTTAAAGTCCTGCAGATGATGGGACCGTCATTTCTTCTTCAGTATGACGCTCCGCTGCTGACCAAATCAAGAGTAACCGAACATCTGCGATCGAAAATCCACGACCAAAATTCCATGACCAAAACTCCACGACCAAAATTCCACGACCAACCCCTCCCCCCAAACGTCAACGCCGCTCATCTTCCCACGCCATACCATGTTTTGGACAGCCCAAATCAGACAATGTGGGCTGTATCACTGTGCTCCGAAATCCCCAAAGCCGCGGCTCAACCGCCCGCACTTGACAGCATCACCTTCAGCCTTCCTTGTTGTCCAGGATCACTGACTATGCTTTGCAGACGGACTGCAATTCTTGTCATATCATGATTCCATCCACCGTACTCAATATCGAACGCTGGGGCCTCATCGGTAAGGCATACGACGGCCTTGTCTCGTGATACCATAGAAATGAGGTAGTCGAACATGTCGCAGAGAGCCTTGATGTTGTCGTATCGCGCTGCATTGCAAAGACCTGCGTCTAGGTATAGATTGAAGGAAAGAACATCATCGCTTGCGCTTAAGAGTTGCCAGATTAGGCTTCTTAGGAGACCCAGCGGCCCCTGGGGATGGTTCCGGCAGCGTGGGCTGTGGTGGCTGCAGTAGAATTGCAGTGGGACGAAGGATATGGACTCGGCCAACATCGAGGCAAAGGACGCGCAAACGACTGGGATGACGATTGTCTTGCCGTCGGAAAGCTTGCGGTAATGCTTTTGAAACAGGAGTACGTTGTGATCGTCCTCGAGATACCATTTGGTGATTTCGCTCTGGCGCATGACACCCTTGACAAGTTTGAGGTCCTCCGAAAGCATATGGCGTTCTTGTCGGAGAACTTGCTGGACGTCTTCGTAGGGAGAGTCTGCTGGCGGCAACCCCAAGTAATGCTCTAGCTGGGGTTTGGTGAATAATCGCGGCGCAGCCATCGAGGTGGGAGTGCTCGTATTTGTTCAACGGCGAAGTGGTGTCCTGTAGTCGCTGTCAATACACACACGTGTGCGAATAATCTCCTTTCCCTGGTTAGGGAGATTCAAGGACGGTAGTGAAGGCTTGCCTTGATGATCTTCGTCGTGGTCCCTCAGGTGGTGGAAATCAGTCTGCGGTTTTGCTACCAGCACCTGTCGGATGCAGTCCCTAAGTAGCTCTTTGACGCTGTTCGATCTGTTCGAGCTGTCACTTTCAACCAGTGACTCACGTCGACGAGGGGTCACGATTTCCATGAGAGCGCGCATCATCATGTTCTGGGGCGGCCTGTTCGTCTTGTCCCTGTTCGCGGATTTCCTGTTTCCACAATTCACACACACGAAGCCTCCGAGGCACCTGGCATCAGCCCACATGGCCCACATGTTGGTACATCCCTCGTACATTCTTGCCAATCGTTCGTGTGCGAGCCTTCTCTCACATCTCTTCACTGATAGCTTTGCTCTCTTGATGTTAACAAGTACATCATCTATTCTCTGGGATTCGACTGCAGGTATACGGTGTATATACGACTGATGGGTTCCGCACGTTAGTGTTTCGTAGAAGTTTGTAAGCATGTTTGAAAACTTACGTGAACTCTCTTTTGTGTGGAGAAGTATTTGGATTACAATGTTGATGGAGTGTACCGCAGTCTCATACAGATCAAGGGCTGCATTCTTTAACCGTCATAATGGGGGTAGAAGCTCCACGTTTCGGTTACGTTTGATAACAATACTGGCAGATCCTCGAGCTGCCAGAGGATTTCTGTTCTGTTCTTCATACTCTTTTGGCAGACCTTTATATTAAATATTATCCACCAATATAATGCCATCAGTTTGCACCCGAGGCCAGTATAGGGGGTTTATCTGGAATAAGATGACGAGTCCCTGCCGCAGGAAACCCAGTCCGTCTTCGTCAGGTATTATACCTGCTAGAGATGTGAGAATATCTGCAAATGACTCCCCATCCCTTGATAAGGCTCTGATTTTGCCTTTTTTCCCCCTTTGCAGTGTATGACTCCTTTGCTGCGGAGATACAATCCAGTACATCTTCCCAGCCACATACTTGTGGCTTCAATTTTAATTCAGCAGTAAGGTCCGTGTGCAGCATTGCCTCTGATAATGTCGAACTTAGGAGCCTGAATCATGGTTCAGCAATCTTGGAACTTCCCAGATACCACGGAGACACACCTTCATTGATCGCGACGGCATGTAATGAGATCGCTGGTCGTCATAGCGGGTTGGGGGGCGATACGCAGTGTGAAGAGTACTCGCAGCTATCACAGCAGAGCTTCCCGGCAGCTGGGCCTCCCGATTCCCTTTGGCAAGGCCGACAGCCAGAGTGTTGGGTGAATTGATGGCCTCCATGGAAAAATCTTCTATCTCGGAAGTGACCTTGCCGACAGCTCCTAGTTAAACATTGACATAAATGGTTGCATTCTACAAAGCAAAACGGGCATGTATCGTATTACACGCCAAGACCAGCAGCATGAGAATAAAGGTCGCAGCCGGCCGTTATATGTCTTAATGCTATAAAGTGTTGTTTTGTCTTGTATTGCCGAGTATTGCACTGCCTGGACGTCTGTCCAACACCCGAACAGTGATGCAATGCATTCTAATGAGCCCCGCATTGTCCTGCATCATGTCACCGTGACTGCCTTGTTTGCATCCACGAAAATCCGAATTCGTGTTCTGAGTCCGTCTAATAGAACGCCACCCCTTCCATAGAGCCGATAATATGATATTTTGCTAGGATATTGTAGGGCAGGTCCGCGAGCCTGCATATGTGAAATCAGCATTGCCGGATATGTCCTGCCCGTTTCTCTATCCGCTGCGTTCTTCGACACCCACATTTCCTTCCATCTGGAGAACGGCTCGTCTGGGGCCCCCAAATGCTTTTTGCCTGGTGTCCGACATTTGCGCCTGCAGATTGCCTCCAATTCTTTGGCATTGAAGAGAGATTTGAACATTCTTTCACCAGAATCATCGTGCACCACTCAGCTTCGATGCTGGATTCATCGACCACCAACACCTTCGGCCAGGGTCCAGCTTGCTTACAATGTTTGAGTACATTGAAGTCAGACATCAACAGGCAGCCCAGTCGACGACTCCTTCCGTCTATCAAGGGTGAAGGTAAACCTGCACACTTCCGAACTTTTGCCCACTCTAATAATGAACATGACAGTGCAAGCCCAATAAAGGCAATCAGTTTTCTGACACTATTATTTCCCTCTTCTGAATGCAGGATCAGGTGGCAGATGGTGGCAGCAAGTATTGTAATATCTCAGACGAGATCCAATTCTCCTTACTTACACTTATAAAGATAAGAGAAGAGGTATCTACAACATTCCGAGATATTTTGCACATCGTAAACTTCCTAAACACAACTCCTTTCCACTTTAATAATGATATTTATCAAATTAACCAAAAAAGATCAACGTATACAATGACAAATATTAACAGGACCTTTCATAGGAATCGGATGCTTTCTAACAAGCTAATTAATAAATTGTTAAAAAAAATTCACTAGTTACATATTATAAAGAACTTAAATCAGTTTACGACTGCCATATTTAACATTGAATTATGTAATTTAATACTCCAAAGCTGCTTAGCAACGCTATTCACAAAATGTCCAGAATCAAAGTGTCTCTTAAAAACCCCAAGTGATTTATTCACTTCATGGACAAACAGACCATGTAATTGGCCGTTGATACGTGCCATAATCCTGCGTCTGTAAGCAAAGAGATAGCGCCTATATGACTGATATGCGGAAGCTGGACGACTTTTGAAGCATTGATAGACTCTAACTTCCCAGTTATCATGGTCTAATACGGTCGAATGACTATAACGGGCTCAACCCGTTGTTTAAAGTGATGATAGGGGGACAATTGGGCATAATCATGGTGACAGTGTAAGGCAACCTCATTATTTACAAGATCAACTTGTAATGAGTCCACGTGGATCTCACGGGTGAACATATGCCCTGCCTTCCTTGGACTGCTGCCGGACTTCTCACAGTGATGGTGGCTGCCAATACTCATCTATCTATCAAATACTTCATGTACCAGCCTTGACATTCTCCAAACCCCTTCCCACATTGCAAGACCAATCCATGAACCACCTGTGGTATGCCCAAATACCCCAACACACCACACTAGCAAACGTCCAAGCCTATACCGGGTCTTTCATCCCAGTGAGGATGCCCTTGACCAATTTAGGGGCGAGCTCATCATCGGACATACACGAGTCCTTGTGTTCGGCTCGCTGCTTATTCTCCATTTCTTCAATACCAGGGTATCGGTAGTATGAGCCCTCCGGCAGCTGGAGCTTACCACCAGGCTTGTCGAAGATAGTAGTATTGGCCGAGCCGACCATCACCGTGACCACACGTACACCCAGCGGTTCCATCTCGATTCGCAGGTTGTCTGACATCTGGTCTATCGCAGCCTTAGAGCTGGAGTAGATACCTAGTCATGAAGTCAGTCCACAACTTCTTTCCGCAAGTCCAGAAGACCTCTAGTTGCGGGTTCGGGGTTCACTTACCGGCCCAACACATCGGAATCTTGCAGCCAATAGAGCTCAGATTGGCAAATACCGTGTGATTTGACGATGAGAGGGGCGTAGGCCTGAGTGACGGCGAGTGGGCCCCATACGGTTGCGTCATACACTTGCTTTGCCCATTCCATGTCGACGTCAAGCAGTAGCCGAACCCCTTCAATACCCGCACGATTGATCTACAAACTAATAGCCGTGAAAGCAGAATTCAAAAACCGCGATGCAGCGTCATTTAAAATGAGATTAATGGGTATGGGGTAGAGCTTCTCACAAGCATATCACGCTTCCCATCTGTACGCCTTGCACCTATCTCTTTGCACTCTGAGATACAGTAGTCTTGGACATAGTCACGTCAAGCTTAACAAGATCGACGTTGCTCATCTCTGCAAGGACCTTGGCCTTGAACCGGTCACGCACCCCAACAAAAATGTGGAAGTATTGCTCGAGGAAGACTTTGGTCAGGGCCCAAGCGATACTACCGGTGCTGCAGCCCGTAATGAGCACAGTCTTCTTCTGGATTGCTGCAGGTGCTATTTTCTGTGTTGATAGAAATTGTAGAAGTTTGAAAAGCGAGATGATGAGGAATCTGAAGTATGTTCGGGGATGTGTGAAGACGAGCAAGCTAATGCCACCTGTGGACCCTGCGGCCTTGCGGCGGAGCCCGGATGGTACTCAAAATTGCCCAAGACGGCACCAACCTCTAAGTCAACAGCAGTGGCCGGTGTTCCTATAGCGCCAACAGCTCGCTTTTCCTATGCGCGTTGGCGCTAGTTATCACCAACAGTCTACATAATACCACGCTGGGTTACCTCCAAAGGTATTCAAAGCTTGGCCCAAATCACAGCTATTGACGCCTGGGTTCTTTTACATCCTTCGGCGCACCCGGCGCACCTGTTTCTAGGCTTGCTGGGGCTTCTGGAAGCCGAATTCAAGTTCATTTTGGAAGACTGGCGGTTACACAGCCGAGAACGTGTCATCTTGTGTATTCATCTGTTTCCAGCCAGCAGTATGAGGACCCCGTCATGTATACTGAAATATGCCCCAGATTTGGTCCCATATGCGGGAACGAGCCCCTAACTCTTGTTTCAAAGCTCGTCCAATCGACTATTTAACCACTACAAGCTCTGAAAGGCACATTCTGACACACATAAATAACCATAAAAGTTAAACATCATGCTTTCAAGACTGTTGGGACCTCAATTTTCCTCCACACCATATAGTAAGACGGTACCACGCACGATGCTCGTACTTTCATCCCCTATGACACATGATGTCAGCACATCCCGGCGAAGCAGACTGGCGCTTTGCCGGTGATAATCGTCGTCGGAAATATTAAGAATAAATTACAGGCCACGTTGTGCGATAAGACTGTCACAGTTTTTCAGAGTTTCTTCTGATGTGTAGAGAATGCGGTAGTTTCAAGAGGTGTTGAAATTAAATTTTGAACAAAAGAAATGATCAAAGCATATTCTTGTACCACTATCAACTGGTCTTTCTAAGTCCGACTCGGTAGCCTCTTAAGACTCTCAAGAGGGGCCTAATGGGACCAAATTTGAATGGGTCATGCAAAAAGAAGGAAAAACTATGTACAGCGTTTGATTCACGGGATTGGGGAAAGGAGGCCGTCGTCGAACTTTGTAAAGCGAGCTGCCTTCGGTGCAGCTGGACCCAGACGCTTGATCTTCTTCCTCTGTGCTAAGAGAGAATGACATGATTCTCATGTTATTTGGTGTACTCATACGAATGACCCAAAGGTTGTCGATTGGATATTTCGAGAACTGAATCCAACACGGAACTGGATGTTGCCAGATGGGATCTCCCAATCCTGCACTGTCGTGTTCCAGAAGCTGACATCTCGGCGCATTACCGGCAACTCGACGGTCTTGGAGATCCCTTTTTCCAAATAGACCTTTTTGAAACCCCGTAAGACCTGAACAGGGGTGTTGCTGGGGACACCTTCTGCTGGCAGGGACACGTAGAGCTGGACTACTTGCGCGCCGGCGACATCACCTGTGTTCTTCACAACAGCTGATACCAACGCAACCTCCGACCACAGATTTGGGTTACCACCAGGGTGAGAGCCATTGGCCGGAATGGGATAGGGCGAGAGGTGCAGGGCATTCGGTGCGAGCTTGGCCTCGTCTTGTAGCGAGAAGGATGTATAACTGAGTCCGAATCCAAACTCATACTGCGGTGTAATATTTCTTGGCATCAAAATGGCGGTAATCGATGAAGAGCCCTTCGGTGTAGTCCGCCTGCTAGGCATTGGAATCCTGTGCAAGCGGACCTGTAATATTGACGATTGGGAAATCGTAGTCCTCAGGCTGCTTCGGAATGGTATAAGGAAGGCGTCCGGATGGGTTCACGTCCCCGTAAAGGACATCGGTGATCGAATCGCCATTCTATTGACCAAGGTAGTGCGCAGCAAGAATAGCTGTCACATTTGGGTTGTCGGCGAAGGGCATGGTGTTAACGCCACCGGAGTGAGTAACGACAAGTGTTTTGTTGCATTCCTTCGCGACATTGTTTACAACAAGTGTCGAGTTCCAGTCGTTCTCGAAAGACAATCGATCAGTTCCCCCGCGCAACAATGTCTTTAGGAACACCAAGCAGACTTCCGGTGGTGGGTAGATGGATGTAAAGTCTCCTTCAGCCAGGTTTTTGTTGTCTGTAATATACTGAATCCTGCCACCAGTGCGCTCCACTTGTGAGCGTATGGCGAAAGGTGGCGATATCAGATGTGTATGTCTGCCAGCACCAGAACCACGCCGACGCTAAAGGCCCCAATATCGGCACCCCAAGGACCTCTCCCATCTCCTGTGTATGTGAGACCTTCCGTAACGTCGGCGGCACCATTGCCGAAGACTGCAACATTTTTGGGGTCTTTGAGGGGAAGGAATCCGTTCGTGTTCTTTAGCAGAACGGTCCCCGCAGCTGCGACCTTTCGAACCACCTCCGACTGGTTTTCCCGGACGTCGCGAGCCGGCGGGGGGTTGCGCGGGTCATAGCCGGCCAAGGAAAGATACTTGTCGGGATAATTGTACCTCTGAGTGAACACAAAGCCGGTGGAGGTATCTATTGACGGGAATTCATCGTCCTGATTCAGAAAGTAGTAGGGCGCAAGGATGCGATGTGCCATGTCGTCAAGCTTGTCCTCTCCAATCGTGCCGTTGACGACAGCTGCAGTCAAGTTCCCGCCAAGATATGAAGAAGGGACCGTCGTAGCTGCGGAGGAATCCATCAGACCAGGCATCGTCATATCTAGCCCAGAATCGACAGACTGAACACCCGAGTTAGTCGCGTACCAGTCGCTCACAACATATCCTTGAAACCCCAGCTCGCCTTTCAGCAAGCCATTGAGAAGCTTCAAGTTCTCACAGGCATAAGTCTGATTAACTCGGTTGTAGCTGCACATTATTGACGCAAAGTTGGCGCGAACTGCGGTTGCAAAGGGCCAGAGATACAGCTCATGCATGGTCCGGTCATCGATGTTGGCTGAGACAGCTTGTATAATGGTGCCGTCTTCCGCGGCACTGTTGGATCGCTTTGTCTCTTGTTCGTTGCCGATGAAATGCTTTGCGCTCACCTGGACGCCCATATCCTGGATTCTCCGGATCGAGTATTCCATTGCCACACCGCTAAGGTATGGATCGGTCGAAAAGCTCTCCCAATTGCGGCCACCAAGGGGATGGCGGCCAAGTCCACCTGATGCTGGTCTTGAAATCTCATTAGCATGCGTTGTCTCCGGCCGAAAAGTTGGATTGATGGAAAACCTACCCCAGATGCACACTTGCGCCCTTTCCGCGAAATTCGGCACCCAGCGCACGACCTCTTTCAAACAAGAGCTGCCGATCCCATGTTGCTGCAGCCGTAATCCCAGCAGGAAACACTGTGGCTAGATCTGCGATGCGGACTATCATGGCCACTATCGTTAAACCTGCGCATCATAATACGAGTCTACCCAGGAATAAACTTGCCAGAGACAGGTCCATCCGCCAAACAGAAGCCGGTAAAGTTGACTTCAGGGATTGGAGCAATATTGCCGTCGCACGAAAGACCAGAAGTGAAGCCAGTCATCAAGCCGACCTTCTGCGTGAAGTGAAGCAGAGACACAGTTTCCTGGGCTTTTGCAAATCGTGCTTCCCATCCCCGACCAGTACTCCGCGCTACGGAGATACGTTAGACAATTGTCTCTTCGCAATAGGCTGGCCACTTACGAGTCGGATACACGAAATCCACGGTAAATTGATGAAGGTAATGCCCAGGAATCGGAGGAGACGCGAACGCAACTCCTGCCAGAGCCACGAAGGTTGCTTTTAGCGTTATCATATTGTTGCAGATTGGTGAGAACAGTATGTATGGAACTCGCGGCTAGAGTATCATCTAGTTCGATGCCTTCTCTGACTATTTATCAATTGTTCATCCAGATTGTATTCCACGTAAGCCCCACATGGACTCACTGGACTCCCCTGACAAGCAGTGGGACAGGACATCGTGGGTTGGCGAGCGAAGGATTCTTGAGTACCGCCCATCTTATGTCATCACCTTATATCTTCCCCTTCTTTGCCCTTTTTGGACCAATGCTCCAGCTCGACTGGGACCGTTGGCCATGTGTAGTTGTAGTTTAGTCTAGTCTATTTAATGAAGTCTCCGAAATGAGGAACTTTCAAGTCCCGCTATTGAACGTTTTGAAAGCAATCACTTGTTGACGACGTTGCACTTCGTATTGATGAGTGCCTCGGCACTCGTTCTGCATGTGGGTCCATGATTTGTAACCAGAGCTCAGAGCTGGGATTGAAGCCTGTTAGAGGATCTGCTAAACGAGGACCTAAACGAGGCGTCAAGTTGAGCATGACCGAGAACGAGAGACCCCACCAGTAGAAGGCGACCAGCCGGGGCCAAGAGCGTATTTACACTAGCCGAACACAGCCACCCAAAGTACGGTTCGGAATACCACTGCTTTTTGAGTATCGTGTTTCTGGTAGAACTCGAAATCGCACTGCTTCATGCCAGTGATGGGGCGGTGCTACATGCAGTGTGTCTCGAGCGTGCGCTTTTGAGCCTCCCCATCTACCAAGTGTGATGCACTCAGTTAATGACACTGAAGTATATATGACGATGAAAGGTAATTCCCAAACAGCCCGAGATAAAGTTTTATTCATTCTCGATAGGCTTTCCACAATTCCTTTGTTGTCGCTCATCCATTTGAACCCGATTTGGTGTCCGTTCACATTGATTCCGTCTGCTCTCCCAACACAGTCACTTTCGCCCAGCATATACACCTACCAACTAGAATATTTCTCTCCACTACTTTCGCCATAAACTCTCCTGCGATAGAAGTTGCCATGCATTTGGCTCCACGCAACGCCACAGGAGGGGATCCGGTCGCCGCAAACCCCTTCAAGCTATACCACTACGATCCAACCGTAGCTGGCGCCGTGATTTTTGTTTTGCTATTCATAGTCACCACTGGCCTTCACCTTTGGCAGCTTTTCAAGTCCAAATGTTGGTTTCTGCTGCCGTTGGCAATTGGGGGAATATGTGAGTTGCACGGACGTGATGTACAGCAGTGGGCTACCAGCATGGCATATTGACGAACAAAGCGACGTGCTAACTGAAATGTTCTTCAGTGGAAGCCATTGGATATGCTGGCCGCGCCAAGTCTGGGAACGAGAGCCCTGACTGGACACTGGGTCCTTACATCATCCAGGCCATACTGCTTCTGGTTGCACCCGCTCTCTTCGCCGCCAGTATCTACATGGAACTGGGAAGAATTATTAGTGTGATTGACGGTGAAGGGCATGTCATGATTCGAAAGGAATGTATGACAAAGGTTTTTGTGATTGGCGATGTCTTGTCATTCTTTCTCCAGGGAGGAGGTGAGTATCATTTGATGATGAATTACCAGGAGCGCAAATCACTGACATCGAGTTTGCAGGCGGCGGATACCAGGCCGCGGGAAGCCTCGAAGCCCTTGAGAATGGCGCCAAGGTCATCATTGTCGGCCTGTTTGTCCAGCTTATCTGTTTTGGGTTCTTCATCGTTGTTGCTGTTGCGTTTCATCGGTCCATCAACGCTGCACCTACTGGCCGCTCCAACAGCAGTATCCCCTGGCGGAAACACATGATAGCATTGTATGTTGGAAGCTTCTTGATCATGGTTCGGTCTATATTCCGCGCCGTGGAATATCTTCAGGGCTTTGACGGATATATTCTAAGACGGGAGGCATATCTCTACGTCTTCGACGCCGTCCTCATGTTGCTTGTCATGGTTCTGTTCAACTGGATCCACCCGGCTGAGATTGCCGCCATACTGTCTGGAGCCTGGGGAAATACTGGATGGAAGTTGCGTACAATGCCACGTCACGACGTTGAGCGTTTGCGACTGGCGTAAGCATTGCTTGTTTCGAAGCAAGTGCCTTTGCATTGAGAAATATAATGCTGCTCCGGGGATGATATCAGAGAGGGATCCATCGCGGATTAGTGCCATACACAGTAGACGAGATTCCTGTATAGATGTTACCAATTTTCATTTGACATTACACGATCGTCGGTGAATTAGATGGATGCAACTTCATCCAAGCCCACAGACCGAAGAGGCCAGTAAATCCATGATCTCCAGTAGCTGCCAAGCAACTCATCCACAACTTCCACGATGTCTCTTCCCCAGCCTTCAAGAAACCAGTAGTCATCCAGAGCATGAAGAAAAGCCCCAAAATACGCAAAGAGAACCAATGAAGGTGGTTGCCGTTGGTGTAGCAAAGTGAAATATCCCTGGGGTGCAAAGTGGATAAATGCCATTGGCCCTGCCCAAGCTCGATTACATCCCCACCTCTGAAGTGTCTGGGCGTCCATCGTCTGGAACTGCATGGTGTACATGCGACATTTCCTCATCACTGATAGAGCGTCTTCGTAGACCTCTACGTCCGCACCATCTTTCCAGATGTCTCGCAGCCGGCTCAGCTCGATATCAACCGGGTCGTTAGCGATCTCGTCGGGGTTCAGCTCTTCCCAGTTACCCAGTGTGAGGATCGTGCCCATCCTGCCGTCGCGCAGGAAGTCATAGTAAGGCCCAAGCACGGCATCGATGCCGCGCATCATCGGGATCCATTCCACGCCCAACAAGCGGTCGTTGCGGAGGCGAGGCGAGTTCCGCTCAGCGCTTTCTGCGAGCTGTCTCGAGATGCTGAAGACGTACAAGAGGTTGAGGATCGACCAACCCAGCAGAGCTTCACTCTTGTCCTCCGTGAGATTGTTGACGCAATCGTGAAACCCCGCGACAGCTATCTCGTGGTGTTGCGTTGCCTCCTCAATGTACGACCTGTTGTGGGATCCGTCAATGTAACACATGTGCAATGCAGCCAGGCTGAGAATAGCATGTGCGACGAAAGCGTGCTGGAAGCCAATCTGCGGGAGGATCGTCTGCCACAATGCGTCTACACCCGGCGTCTTGTAGATGTCGACGCTGGTGGACATAATCCAGTGGTGGAGTAACTCTAGATCTCTGATGCTAAAGTTTGGAAATGGGGCAGCCGATGTCTGCGGTGTGCCGTAGATAGTGCCGGGTGTTGACGCGGGAGTAAGCTGAGGAAGAGCGCGGTTGCGGTCCCAGAGGGAACCGGCCCCTGGAGATCGCCTGCTGGAATGGACCCCATTCAGTAGACCTGGCACCTGTAGCGTTCCCGTTCCACCTGTATTGGACTTCGGTGCCTTGGTATATTCGCAGTGAACTCCTCTCCGGATACATGGTTGGCAGCTCGGTCGCTCCTCGCTGCACTTGACTCGGCGTTGCCGACAACTAACACACCCGTTCCTCGACTTCCTGTGCGGCCGGCGTCTTTTGGCTTGTGGACGATCACTAGGCTCCGTTGGCGCTGTGGCGGGTTGATCGGGTGAGCCCATGACTTCAGCGCAAATCGATTTGACACGGACCGGGAGCAGTAGGGAATAACATGAATAAACGAACGTAAACGAGCGAGGACGTCTGGTGGAGAAGATTCTGGGCTCTGCGTTCTACTTAAACGAGCGAATACGAACCCTCGTATTCAGGACTTTTAGTACGAGATCGGTGCACTTGGCAAGGCAAGCATATCCTTGCATTAAATTCAAACTACTGGTCATCGACCAGGACGAGTGGATGTGAATAATCAGCGGTACCTATGGAGGTCTCTAAGCGACCACTGTTCGTAAATTCAAAAAATAACTATTCCCACCCAACAGGTTGCCAAATAGTACTCTTGGGCCTGCCAGTGCTTATGAAGGAGTTGCTTTTCAACCACAATTTCCCCTCTGGCACCTCTGGGCCCTCTGTTTGCAGCTCTCCCCATGGACGTTGCGTAGCCCTCCCTCTGAGTGTGGCGTACCTCCTTCTTGATGTTTTGTAGCTCTCCCTCTGGGTGCTGTGTAGCTGTTCGGCTGGGTCTGTTAGGCGGAAGGGTTCATTGCAAATAAGAAATGGTTGGGGTGCTTGGGGCAGTTATGATTTTGAATTTGCGAACAGTGGTCGCTACAGACATCCGTTATCGGCATTTCAACTACTGGTCATCGACTGGTAGGTGTGGGTGTTTTTCACCATCAGCGGAACAGTGATTCAGTACCTAGATAGCGAGCAATACAGCCCGATGTTGAGAAACAGAAGCCGATATCACGAGGATATTTACCCGACGCTCATTGAATTTCGCAACTAATTCTAACACCCTTCTATGAAACCGCCAGCGACAATTTGACTCTTCCCGATCTCGGTGAAAACACACTGCTGCTCACTTTCGGTGCTGTGGCAGTGCCTTATCCATGGCATAGTCGCTAGACTCGGACCAATGCCGATCCTGCTTAGGCTTGCGTCGTCTAGTACCGTCCAGGTGTTCGACGTACCAGATGACGAAAACAGCCATCGTGAGTGCCATGAGTAGAGCATCGAAGATGTACAAGAATATCTCATGAGAAATGAGGTAGCCTGCATTCCCTTGTAAATACTCGACGACTCGGAAAACACTTCGCACAAGGATGATTGCGCTCGTGATGTAGAGGACATTCAGATAACGCCGCCAAGGAATCTCTCCAGCATCGGCGATGGCAGTAGGCCTCTTGAGAAGTCGAACGTGGAAGAGAACAGACGTGACGACGAAGAAGCCAAACACGACGATCTGGACGAAGAGACCCGCGATTATGATCTTTTCGCCGATGCTATACATCTCAAGGCTTCCCGCAGATTGGATTCCGCCGCCTCCAGCCTGGAGGCCGAAGGCGATCACATCCCCGGTAACGAAAAGTCGCGTCACCCACTGGACCGGAATCAGGGATAGGTGCTCTCCCTGGACTGTTCGGATGAGGCGACCGAGAATCATGTATATCGATGCGGCGTAGAGTGCTGGAGCGACCAGAATTAGGATGGCTTGGATGATGAAGCCGCCGAGGGAGTTCTTGTCGAAGTGACTCCATATTCTGCCAGCGTAACCGATGGTTTGAACTGCAATCAAATTGATCATTAGCCTTCGTTGGTCTCTCAAGATCACCACCATGATTCCCTCCGCCGTTCGGTGGACACGGGCAATAGCTGGCGATCTGGCTCTCTCTATGCACTTACAGATACCGCCGATTGTAAACGCAGTGAAATAGAAAGCCCGCGCTCTAAGAAGGCGCCACGTATGCAGCAATGTGAGGATGGCGAAGACGACGACTCCAACAACTGCTGCGGCAAGTGACGGCGTATAGCGGTAGAGTTGGAAGTTGAAGTCGGCCCCAGGACCCTCGGCTGTCGTGGAATTCATGCTTCTTGGTTTCGAGCTGCGCTGTGACGAATGTACAAACAATGCTGTTGTAGTCTAGTACTGTACGAGAAGAATGTTGGGCGGCAGCGTCCCTGGATGGTATTTGCGAAGTTCGAACGCCTCTTTTTGATCCGTGGAAAAGCCCCCATTACACCTAAATAGGATTTCAAGCTTCAGGTCTGTCGTGTGCCGAGCTTAACGGACTCCTCGTAAGAGCAGGGCAGCTTGCGGAGAGGAAGAGGTGGCTGTGTCTCTTTGCTTGCTTCTGTCGATCTGAGCCCTGCTGTCATCTGGAAACACGCATGGCAGACGCCCGAGCTTGGTGATGTCAAGAGTGTGGAACAACCCCCAGTCCAAGGGCGAAGTATCGTCTCGAGCAATCGAGCCCGGGCCGTGAAATCCCAGTATCTTCGAGTGGAGTTAATGCCAGTGTGAATGACCCAGGTCTCCGTGTTGAGCATTGGGATAATGAGTCTCCAGGATTCTCATTGGCTTTAAGCTCAGGTTAGCGAGGCGCCTAGTTGATCCGGTTCAGGGGCGCAAAATTTAAACGAGGATTAACGAGGAATGAACGAGATACGAGTGAGACAGCATTGGCATTGGCGAGCAGAACGAACCAACGACGAGTTAACTCTGGCATCGCACACTGCTTGGCTGCGCCGTGTTCGGCTCCTCTGCCATATTCAGTCCAGAAAAGTCATGGCCTAGGCACCCACCTTCCAATAATGGGCTAAATAAGTGAACAAGGCTGGTTTTACCACATTGCGCCGTAGGGCTTCACGACACAGCCAGTCTCCCGTGGAGTGGATTCATATGCAGGTGTTCTAGGCGTCTATGCATCTATCTCAAGCGCCTGAGCCGGTTGAACGAAGCTACGATTTCTTCCGGGTCCACCTCCAACGCCGCGCGGCCTCGGTGCTGGCTGTTCATCAGTCATTGCCCCTCCACGAACCTCTCCTTCGCGATCTCCTTCCTCGTCCTGGAATGCACCGCAGACCTTAGGCTCTTCGCGAAACCAGCACTCAGGTACGCGAACAGGCCAAACATTCCTGCGCCACTCTTCGACACCAAGCTCGCAGCCCCTTTACCGAAGCCCTTGCAAGCTCCCACCGCACCCCCCTTGCTTGCGCTCCTGACAGGCTCCATGACCAACTCGCTCAAGCCGTCCACGAATCCCCAGGCAAATGTCTTACCGACAACAACGGCGCCAGACTTCGCGTCCGTGACCCTTCCATGATCGCGGACCTGTGTGCCGAAATGCCGGGGACTGACCTCATTCCCTCCGTGATGGCGAGGGGAATATCGACCAGCATCCCCTTGGCAGCAGTCGGACGTATCATCCCAATGCTCTTTGCCAATGCGCCGACTACACGACCTGCCATAGATGACTTCTTTTTGCCTGCGCTCTTCGCACTACTGGCCGACGTGACCAACAGGCGGTCATCGAACGACCCACCACGTGAACCTTTCGCTGGGACCGCGATCCCGCTCCTGTTTCTGTAGCTTCCGCGCGCGACGCCGTTTCTCCTCGTGGTATTCATCGATAGGTTTCGTGACCATGCCAGTGATTAACCCGGTCTTGTCAACCGTAGTAGCCATGACGGCGGAAGCGCCTCCGGAGACAGGATCCCAACGCGTTATGTCGATCTTGATGGGGTTACTCAGATAGCTGTTCCTCGCTCCGTGTCAGCCGTCTATTTTGACTTTCTCTATCCGGGAATCAGGAAACCAACGGCGAGATCTGCTTCAGTTGCACCATATCGTGACTCAGGAGAACTTGAGCCGCGGCTTTTGATAGCTTGACGGGTCTCTTGGACTTGTTGTATACCCAGACGGCGGGTTGGCTCGTAACAAGATGGCATTGCATACGGTCCAGGGGTAGTTGCTTCCACCACGAATCCGCTGCTGCTTCCAAGCCCCGTTCTGCTTTCATCTTGGCGGCGATGCCTTGCGCTGCCTCAACTGCTTGAGGTGATAGACAGTATTTGATGGCTTCAGCCAGGTTCTTTGCATTCAGCTGTCGGTGAGGAACGGGTCTCGTGCCGGCTCCGGCATTGGCGACCATATTGCCCCAGAATGGTTGGCTGAAGATGAAAAACAATTCAACAGTCAGCTTAGTTGATATCTTCCATCACTTCCAAGTTGCTTACCTCTCCAAAAAAGGGAACGATCGTGGTAGGTCTTCCGTATCGCAAGCCACACGCTGTAGTCCCCGCTCCGCCATGATGGACAACTGCGACCACGTGTTGGAAAAGCCACTCGTGTGGGCAGTCGCCTATCCAGTAAATCGGATCGTTTATTGAGCCGGCCAGGTTAGACCAACCCTTGAAAACAATAGCCCTCACTCCCACCATGCCCACGGCGTCCAGAATCGTCTTGACAACACCCTGAGGATCATCCCGCACGATGCTGCCGAATCCAATGTATACGGGAGGTGGCCCTGAGGCAAGGAAGTCTTCCAAATCTTGAGGATGTTGATAATCGGGGCCGTCGCGAAAGAAGAATCCACAAAAATCTGGCATCTCCGCTGTCAGCGTCCATTCTTCGGTATTTCGTTTCCTGAACGGTGAGGTGGGGGGGGGGGGGGGGACGAAGTAAAAGAGAAGGGCAACTGACCGATATGCGGTCCCTAGTCCTTGGGCTTTGGGACCAGAGCAGGAGACCAACAGTACGTGAACGGAAGTTTCAAAGCCTCCGCAAGCATGGGCCCGTCAAACATAGCGACGTCCCCCAGGTCGATCCTACTTCGCCACTTATTCACCACATCTCCAAGCCTATATATTTCGTCAGTCAAATTTCTCGGGGTCAGATTCGCTCCCAGGGACACGTACCCCTTCCAAGTCAAGTGCTCAACGATGGCGTAGGAAACCAAGTTGGCCATGCCATGGTCACCACCGACATTCTTGAGATTCGCCAGCGGGTGTGGAAATGCCTCTGTGCTGGTCCAAGGCATCGTGAACATGAGGTGGACAGGGACCCCAAGAGCCTGGGCGCAATGGACGTGGGCAAAGGTAGGCGGATTCGAGATGATTGCGTCAGCTACGAAGGGCTGCCCCATTGTAGTATCCGGCCTGATGCAGGATTCCCAGAAGCCATCGAGCATCTCCTCGACCATATCGCTTTCTCCCAATTTCCCCAGCTTGAAGACTCTTCATGCTCGGGATAAGACCTGGGTTCTTGACCATGTACGCCATCAGCGCTGCAGGGTCTCCTCCGACTCCGTAATGTTCCAAGCCGGCATCGCGGACAAACTTTTCGAAGAGGTCATGGGTGGCTAGCCGGACACGATGTCCACGTTTCTTCAGCTCGGCACCCAGTGCGACAAATGGCTGCACATCCCCACGGCTTCCCACGACTTGTATCAGAACATTGAGCTTGATAGGGTCTTCGCAGGAAGGTTCTACTTGTATGCGCTCGTAGGGAGGCGGTGATGGCTCGCAGGGAGTACCAGGGTGCCGGCAAAGTTTCCGATCATCGTCTTTACTGGGTCGATACAAGATGCTCATCGCACGCGCCAGGCGGGAATCGAAGTCAATGTCGACGCGGCCATAATTCCCTGATAGGATACGCGACGCATCATTTGCATTGTGCATGCCACCTAAAGTCTTGTACTCACCTCTGACTTTTGTGTCGCCTCTCCCTAAATCGCCTGGACCTTCTGAAAAATAAGAATCCAAGTCTCCATTGCACCTAACATTATAGAAATTCCATTCGGTAGAGAGGCCGTCTGTATTTGTCATGCTTCCTGCCGGCTGTGGTGTTTCCGTCGCTAGAGACGTCTTGTCCTCTCGGTGGTTTGGTGGGCTTCGTGGTCTGTCTTCCATGTTTGCGAGTCTCACGTAGTTGGATTCCTGGATCGGAAGTGTCTTCAGTCTGGATTTAATCTTCTCAGGATTCTCGCCAGAGTATAGTATCATTCAGCAGGGCCCCAGCTATGTGTCTTAGGCCATTAGACACCACCTTGGTGATACACTGAGCCAATAGAAAGAAAAAGAAAGGAAATGGCCAAGTCGAATGCGCCCATGGATTACCTTGAGTGTTGGCTGACAAAGTTAGCATTGCCATCCATGCACGGTGGATAAACAAAGTGCCCGAGAAACCACCCCTGTCCGGACCCGTCCTGCATGGCCGCCAGCACTTGTAACTTTGTGAATGCAAGCCTCGTCCATGTCCTCGCTTCGTATCTCGTTTAACCGTTGTGCGCTAACCTGGGCTAATCCACCTCGAGACAGAATGGGTCCCCAGGTACGTTCTCCAACCTCATTCCTTGATACGGCCACTTCGGCTCCAGAAAAGTCTCGGCTTTTTCCGATATGGTTCATGGAGAACTTCTTAATGGAACGTAATATCTCCATAAAATACGGGGTTGCTGTAACAGCACCTTAGATGCTGTGAGACGAATGTGTTAACGAGCGAGGCTGTGGAATAGATCCGCCAGCACATATCCCAAAATTCGAGTGAATCCTGATTAAAATGACCTTAGTACCGAAAAACGACCTTATGATGGGCTCTTACTGGAAGCTAGGACCTCACTGGTTCTCGTTTAGAACATGGGCTTGTCCAGAGCGTGGAATGGCCACCTGGGCATGGGACAATGCTTCATGAAGATCACGATTGTGGGGGCCTCGGGACCGATCTCGATAACTATCTTGGTTAGCCCAGTCTCTGAACCCTTCGAGCGATTTCTTTTCGAGCTTGCGCACGGAAGCTGTTCGGGCGCCATATTGGCTTTTTGGTCTCGGTTACCTGCACTGGCATCCCACTGCGCTGACCCCTGGATGTTTCATCATGCCACACAAGCTCATGTCACAGTCACTGCTGAAACTGTCGAAGTCAGCATGCAACCCGAATTTCGAAACATCCAATTTGCTCATTGGACAGCACAGACAGCAACCCGGTTGCGATCCCATGCTGGACTCCCTCTGCTATCCTCACGGGGGCGGTGTCACGGAAATTTAAGAGCCCACTGGGATCCGTCTTGGCTACTCCCGGGCCCTCTTCGACATGAGCATTGGAACAATCCGTTCTTCGTCGATTAACACTTGGCAATCCGTCCTATGTGGATCCCCGTTCAGCGAGATGCTTGCATTACCGACAGCGTGGATCTGGCTGCTCTTGGCTTGGTTTGCAGCCAGTGACACCAGGCTCCTTGACCATATCTCCGCAGTGAGGAAAACAGGCGGAAAGAGGGCAGTTGACAATGGACGGAGACTAGCGGGAAAGGTGCCCTTCAGCTTGTATGCGCGCATTGCCGCGTATGTCTCCATAGCCGTACTATTTTGGCCCATGTCTTCGGCACCATTTGATGATGGAACAGCGCAAGTGGCCAAGCCAGAGCAACCGTTTTCAATCAGCATTCAATCCAGCAGCATTCCGTCCGAACAACAAAACACAGTGCCCTCACAGAATGAGTCAGCAGTTGACGTCCACGATGAATTAGTGCACAACGAGACCCTTGGATTCCAGAAGATCTTCATCATCAATTTGCCAGAGCGGACAGACAAGCGTGATGCCTTGTCACTTGTCTCTGCTCTGACAAATATCAAATTCACATGGACCAGTGCAATTCGCGGGTCCAACGTGCCAGACAAGGCTCTGCCCTTGGGGGTGGATAGAAAAGGTTGGCGAGACGGAGGAATTGGGTCTTGGCGTAGCCAAATGAATGTGATTCGAACGTAGGTACTGAAATCGACGTCGATGATTTAAGGCTTGCTGACCGCACCACCACTCAAGTATGGTCGAGGAGAACATAGCAAGCGCCCTCATCCTCGAGGATGACGCCGACTGGGATGTTCGCCTGAAAGAACAACTCGAGTCCATTTCAGAAGGGACTCGACTGCTGCTCGAGAGAGCCCACAGTGAGGGTGATTTCGTCTCAAAGCTGAACCCCGGGATCAGGAAGTGGGATGAAATTAACTCACCATATGGCGACGGCTGGGACATTTTGTGGCTGGGTCACTGCGGCGAGACCTTCCCGGAGCGCATCCCGGGCCACCACGAGATCTACAACCTCTCATCAGCGCGCTACACATATTACGCGCTGCAGGACGACGAAACCCTCCCAACCGATCCAAAAGACATCACTGAGACGTGGATCGGTCTCGAGCACACTAGTGACAAGTACCGCGGTACGCGCTGGGTACATTTCAGCGGCGGTCCGACTTGCAGCCAAGCGTATGCACTCTCACAAGCGGGTGCGAGGAAAGTCCTGCACGCACTAAGCGTGGGAGGCACCTTGATCGAGCAGCTGGACAATGCCATGAGTCACCTTTGCCGCGACCACACCCCATGGGACAACCCGGACGATGTCGACGGCCCACTCGGCTATCCAGGTGCTAACATGCGGTGTCTGAGTGTCAATCCCCCCTTGTTCGCCCAGCACAAGCCGCGAGGACGGAAGGCGGCGGGCTCTGATATCGAAACGTTGGACGATGGCGAAGTAATCAGGGAGGTGGGAGAGTCACCAAACCTGGTGTGGAGTGCGCGCTTAAACGTGCAAAATCTAATGAGCGGGAAGCCAATGACGGATCAATTCGAAAGATCCTCGGGAAATAGAGAAATGGAAATCCAAGCAGATGAGAGACTCCATTTTAGGGTACAGAAGGATCGGTAAAGGATGAATGGAACAGTGAGAAACCACTGTCATGGAATTTTGACATAAGTACAAATACAAGGTCCGACTGGAGAATAAGCATCTCTAGATTTCTCGTCGTATCTACTGGGGTCAACGGTAAAGGAAGTCCTTGGGCTCAAGCATATCGAAGCATTTCCCAAGCACACTGCGATCTTCAGTGGTCCCAACTGGGCTTCCTTGGGCTCAAATTGCTGTATTTCCAGTCTCCATATCTATAATGTCATTGTCTAGGCGATGACGGCCCACTATCCTTGCCACTCTGACCTTGAAACCACTGTTGTCCCTCAATATTCGGGTGGACTTCACGTCGCCCATAGATTATGCCAGTGCAGTGGGATCGGGTTGTGTACTAGAACATGTTCTTTCAAGCGTCAGCACCATCAGAATGTCAACAGGAACATGGGAAATACAAGCTAAAAGAGCAAGCGTACCTAGACGCTTCGTCGTTTGCGACAACACCGCCAGATGCAGCATGCCACAACGGAAAGTAGAAGCGTGGCACCAACAGTCGTTCCAGCAATGATGCCCGCTTTTTCGCTTTGTGAAAATTGGTCCCACTGGCTTTGGGGTCAGGTATGTTGAGCTTGCAGTCAGTTCCATTGCAGTTCACGGGATGATCCCTCACGACGAGGTCGTCGTAGAATGCGGCTAGATTGTAAGCAACCATTTTTTCTGAACTTCGAATGAGCGGTTAAGTAGGATTGCGGTGAAGCGATGATGTTAAGGAGGGTTTAGACGCCCGAAGTATGAGATGACGAGCAGGCGTTCTAAGATCCAGGTCGGGGTCTAACCGTTGCGAGGTTCGATGGAGTTACAGTTGTTAAAGATCGTAGAAGGAAATATCTAGAAGAAGGGAATTTTTAAATATGAACTTTGAATTCATTCCAAGATGTGCGAACGTGAAAAGGATGGGGTTTTGTTTTCCTTTCGGCTGTTACCATATGGTATGGTGGTTACGAGCCAAGCCACCTGGACCAAGACAAACACTATGGCTCTCGCCTTGGTTGACCGCCTGGCTGAGCAATGTTGGCCGCTAGTCTTGGATCAGCCTCCATATCTACTGTTACACGATCATGTAATCTGGGTCTTGAGAGGGGAGTACTTTATTGATTCACGTCACAGTCGCACTTGACACGGAGCCCGTGAGCCGAAGGAAGGGATGTTACTTCCGCCAGCTCGACTAACTGTGCAACAGTCTGTGATCATTTGTGGCGACCACATCCCGAAGAGCAAACAAAGTGAAACGACATCCGCTTGATTCTCCAGCAATGACAATGGTAATTAAGCGATTGAATCCACACTTTTTATACATATTTAGTGGGGTAGACTGAGCCATACAGCCTCCTGCTCATCTGGGGGCTTTGAATAGAAATCTGAGTGGATAACGTGACCCGGAAATCTGTCAAGAGACAGTGCTGTTGGAATTGAGATCAGCAGATCACTCATACCTTGTCCGTTTCGGCTGGCTAACAATGAGAGGTGTCTGCTAGAGGTCTGCCCGATGACAGTTACCTAAGTAACAAGGTATCCTACTCTTGAGATTGACTTACAGCCGTTAGGAGCTATTCGTTGCCCGATATGAGGTCATGTCTGGAAGCTCTATTTATGAAAAGCATTTGATCCGAGATGTTTTCATGGCAATGAGATCGATTTTGATACTATGAATTGCAATATTCGAATGTGACGTTGTCTGCAATATCGTATGTCATGCGCTTCAGAACGGCCTGCAGAGCAGCAAAACCAGTTCCCCGCCAGTAATATCAAACCCGTCCGGCCATGTGTCCCACAGGTGAAGCGACGGCACGAATGAGTTCAAGCGTGCAGTGCTCACTTTGGATTCGGCCGCGAGATAGAAACGTTGACATTTCCAGCGTCGCGTTCCTTTCCGTGCGCCCGTCTGCGATACCACCAGCCCCAAAAAAGCCAGAGAACCAAGATGCCAACAGATATACCAACAATCAAGCCGATCGAAAGCACTGTACGCATGAATCCAGGAGGAGCCTCGTCGCCTTTGGGTACTGAACTGTTGCTTGGACTCGTATCATCCGCTTCCAGTACCTGCGTCCACGCCTGTGGAATGTTGGCCATTTTGAAGGGTTTCAGTCTCGTAGTATCGCTGGTGAAATACGTCACAATACAGGAGCCGTAGAGAAAGGTAGAACGAGATCAGATACTCAGTATCTTGGTACCTGGGTCTTGTTAACTGATGAGCTCTTCTTATCTTGTGCGGTGGACCTTGCAGATGAATTTCATGCGATCATTCCCCTCTTTCTTCCAGCTGAGAAGATAGAATAATACTGAGTTCAGGATTTATGATCAATGAAAGCTGATGGTACTGTTTTCGAGAAACGAAAAGTTTGGTGTTCTTCTTCGGGGCCAGGAGTATTTGGGAAATCCAACGGCCACACCATCTTCCTAGCTGTGATACCTGGAAACAACGAGGCTGAACTGATTTGAAGAGATAGACTGTTTGCCGGTTACAGCATGTAGGAACACAGACACAATAGCCCTCCAGGGCCACGTCAGTCACTGCATCCTGCCTTGGGGACACAATTTTCGAAGGCTGGGATGGCTAGACCCGAAGAATGGTTAGCCCAGCCATTGCCTTTTTCAACTCGTCGTTTGAAATAGTACTTCCTCCGCTTAAGGAATCACATGGGGGGGGGGGCTTGTCTATAGAGTACTTAGAGGTCTTGTGGGTTTAATTTCAACTGGCTTCGGGTACCATAACCCAGATGGAGGCAATTAGGTCCACATTCACCAATTATCACACCAAATGACGCATTTTTACGATTCTGTGATTAGCCCAAGTCTGCATGAACTGTCATGCAGTCTCGTCGGCAGACGCAATCTTGTTGTCACGTCCAACATCGCACAAGACCAAGTGTAAGGGAGAAGCCGCCAGTGTAGGTGCCCTGTGTGAACATGGGGACCCGCTGCGTGGGCCTCCCGATTGCGCAACGTATATGGACACCTCTTGACTTGCGTGGTTTGGCTGTGGAGGGCATATTCCCATCACCGGCGGCAAAATGTGTCTCACAACCAAGCTGGCAATTCCACGGCGAGCCATGGCCGACTTGGAACAACCACATGGATTGTAGGATGACACCACGACTTGACATGAAGGGATTCATCAGGTACGAAGCGGATCCCAAGGCCAGCAGTGGTGACGGTCGACGCCAGCTGGACCTGCGCAATGAAACGTTGACAGGTCTGACGTTGCGCTGCTTCGTCGAACTCTTCACCCGAGCAACCGGGTCGCAATGTCAAACTGACCTCGCGCTATATTGCGTTACAACAGAATAGATGCGTCTGGAAGCAGGCATCCATGGCATTAGATGAAAAACAGTGTGTACATGTTGCACCAATGTGTGACGAGTACGTTGAAGCTGTTCGTTCTGATCGCCAGGCTGTGAACCGAGTCTGGTTTCTTTAGCCATCTAGGATCTTTGCGAAGATCCGCATAGACTTTCCTTCACGTAATTTTGATCTGCTCAGATTTTCCATCCAGCTGCATCTGTTCATTATGTATAATGTCTTCAAAGCCCACCGGATATTCCCAGGTGGTACACGTGTATTTCTGCTCTTGTGGTCGGCTATGGTGTTCGAACGAAGGCCAGGTTTGTATTATCAGTTAGATAAGACCACGTGAATACCAAGATGCTTTCCATTACGATTACAACAGCATGTACGGTGCTCTTTATTTCACCCGCGCTCAATATAACACGAGGATAGCTCCAGACAAACGATTCACGTATATTTTATTATGTCTGTGTGGAGGCGTCTTCTTCAGAGACACTATTTAACTCATAATCCACGAAAATAGTGGAATGTGTCTTATCATGCTCTCATCCCATCTAAGTCAACTCTTCCCACTCGCGTCGTGCGTCTTATACCCCCCACGCGACTGTCCATTTCCTGTGGACGGGGACCAAAGCTCCGACTCCTGTGTCCTCGGGTCGGCTGGCTGTTGGATTTGGCTTCCCAAAATTGTGGTCATTTCAAGTATAAGGACTGTAAGTTGTGTGCCTTCCTCTGCGCCTAAGTAGCAGTATACCCAAGAGCAAAAGCCCGAGTAGGGAAAGACCTCCCACAACTCTACCGAGTGTCTTGGGGACTTTGGCGGCCCAGCCGTCGTTTGTGGGGTTGTCTTCGCCTAGTTCATATAGAAACATGCTTTGTGGTTGATCTATGCCGTAGTGACCAGAAGAGGAGTGGCTAATGATGATTCATGACGTGATCGATCGGTCTTGCCCGGGGAAGTGATGTAGTCAAGGCAGATGGAGTTGCTGGTATTGGATAAATAATTAGTGGAATGTCCTTCCAGGTGCCATTAAGTAAGTTGCAGGATTTCTTTTCTTCTTACCAGCACCGTATGTGGCGCGTGTATGGTCTCGAGTCCATGTATATATCTCATTCAGCTCGATACAGCCTGTGCTCGCAGTCATGTTGTCGCCATCCCATCTCTCGTCAGTGATTGGGCACATTTCCCCTACTGTTGGTAGAGAGACGGGAGGGTCCGCTAGTCGCTCATCGATCAGCAATTCTGCTTAACGACACTAGTGGGGACAGCTGGTGGTTCATCACCGCCGCGAATGGCTGCTAAAAGACTGACTCTTGGTGGTCCAACAATTGAATGAATTACGCATGTTGATCACTGTACGGGATTATTTGTCGCAAGTGGCCTTCACGGCGCATTTGACCTATCAATAGCTGGCAAGCTTCGTGGTCTGGCGGTGGTGTGCACTGAAACTCAGAAAAGCTTAAGGAAGAACAATACGTACATTCGCATAACACCAACGGATGGAGTACACCACACTAGTGACTGGCCTGGCTGAGCAGGCAAGTAGTCACGTGGAGAATAAATGCTACCCTGACTCCGGGTGTGGCTGGTGTGAGAAGGGCAGATCCAAATCAGAAGTGTGTACGACGACGCCGAATACCTCCGAGGAATAATGTCCCGATGATCTCCGTGCCTTGGCGGCGATGGGGCAGAGAACATTGCCACACCACTGAATTGAGCCCCTGTCGAACTTGCGAGGAGTGGGTGGTGTCACAACTACATTTGGGGAAGAAGATGCAGACGAGCACTCTTGGGACTAAGTCTTTGGCACGCATTGAACAACTCACCTCACACGTTCCGGCGCTGATTACAGAACAGATCCGCTAGCATCCAAGTCTCAACTGTTCCGTCGGGATTCATGTCGACATCTAGCTGACATCCCGGTATCCGCATCTTTCCCGCCTCTATTGTGGAGAAAGATTCGACAGGGAGTTCAAATTGTAATTAATTGGATGAAATTTCTACGGGTATTACTCAGATAATTCACAACGGGGCAGTGATGTGTTGGCGTTCCCGGCCGCCATTCAAGGAGCATCTGTCGGATCCCTACAGCTTGGTTAGACAAAAAGCGCAAGGCAAACCACGTAATCACACCGGGCAGGAGCGGGAAAATCACTTACCAATCAGTGACCAGTCCTTCATCCAGCTTCTCCATATCTGCCGAATCCTTCTCCGAGATTTCGAAACCGTTGACGTTGACGTTCTCAATGAGCCTCTCCTTCTTCACGCTCTTGGGCAGGGTGATCATGTTGTTTTGGAGAGACCACCTGAGAGTAGCCGAGTTAGCACAAACGGGGCACACGGAGAAAACACATTGGGCTGGGGTGACACCCACCTCACAAACAGCTGAGCCGGTGTGCAGTTGTACGCCTTGGCAAGGCTGACGATCTTCGGGTGTTTCATGCGCATCGCCCTGGCCAGCGGCGCGTATGCCTCCACGTTGATGTTGTGCTTGGCACATGACTCCCGGATGTGAATCTGCGTGTTGAATGGATGGACTTCAATCTGATTAATCACCGGATGGACCTTCGGGTTGGACGCGATGAGCTCCTCAATCTGTACGCGGTATCATCCCGTCAGTTACACGAGCACCCGTTCGGAATTGTTTGCTCTTCTTCCCGATCCCGTCAAGCAGTCGGTTTGTGAGTCACACGAGCACACTTACATGTCTAACGCCGAAGTTGCTCACACCCGCCATCTTCACCTCCCCCGCCTCGACCGCGTCCTCCAGGGCTCTCCAGCTCGTAAGCCGGGCCTCCTTGCCGCCGTACGGGCTGTGCAGCAGGAACAGGTCTACGTAGCCCAGCCCGGACACGTCAACGGACTGCTTGATGCTGCGCCGCACCTGGTTGTAGCTTGTGCTGCAGCTCGCCAGCTTGGAGGTGTAGTGGATGTCCTCGCGCTGGAGGCCCTCCGTGTTCTCCGTGCTGCTCAGCCAGTCGAGGATGGCCTTGCCCGCCTCGCGCTCGTTGTGGTACATCTGCGCGGAGTCGAAGGCCCGGTAGCCTGCTGAGAGGGCCCACTTGGTTGATTGGTAGGCCTCCTTGCCGGACATCATGTACAGCCCTAGCTGGATCTGGGGGATCGTCTGGCCGGTGGCCAGCTGTTCTCGGGGGGTCAGCGTCTTGGGCATGCTGAAGTGAGGATCTTGCTAGCTATGCATTGGCAATAATTGACGCACCTTAACCCTAGTGGCTAGCGTGTACGTTTGAGACGGCATGGTTATGTTGTGTTTGTTCGTTCTGTCGTCCTGCGGTTATGGCTGGCCGGCTCGCTGGTGGCTATACTTTTCCGAACTCTTTTCCGGATTGAGTTGACCACATGTCGTTGGAGGTGATGTCTCCATTGTGACGTCAGGAATTGGCCAACAGAGCTGTTCTCCGATATCGGCTTGGGTGTGCTGTGTTTTCACATTGATGTTCTCATCGTCAGCTTGTGTAAGTTGGAACCTCGACAATCCCAAGTCTCTTGACCCGTGACCTACCATATCTTTCCAATTGAATTCACTCAGAATTATGAATTTGCGGCGCTCAATACATTAAGCGTTGTGAAATAGTCCAATTGAACGCAGCCATTCGATGCACCTCTAAGAGTTCAATGCCGCAGCGATACCCGGCAGAATAAGGTTATCGCCAGCGCAGGGGTAACCGTTGGACTCGATAATCCGGCGAAACATTTAGGTTAGGGTCGATCTCTTCACCTACGCAAGCTCGAGGAGAACCAATCCAGATTCTGCAGATTACCCGATCATCTGGAACCCCCCTGAGTCACTCAGTTCCTCTGTACACGAGTCCACCAACGCCTTAGCCGTGCGCTTGAGCCCCTCAATGTGATCCACCTGCCACGAGGGGCTACCCCAGGAGACCATCAAGGTTGACCCACTAGTAGTGACACTCACTAATCTTGGACCCATCCTTTCTGATAAGCTCGGGGTCTACTTGGCGGCTACGACCCCCAGATTGACTCGCCCGCTCGGCCCTCCACCTTTGAGCTGTTCACCATCTCAATGGACCACGAAATGGCGTCAACCACAGAGCAAGACTCCAAGAGACCGGCCCGGGACTTGCAGGAGGACGAGGTGGTGGTGGCCCAACAGCGAGATCGGCAACAGGCCTTCAGCCCCCCGCAGCCGAAACGCCGCCGGGTCGCCGACAGCATGCGGGTCCGCGCCGCGAGGGCATGTCAGCGGTGTCGACGGCTCAAGGAGAAGTGCGACGGCAGACACCCGTGCCAGAGATGCTCGCGCTCGGGTAAGAGCTGCGAGTTCGCGCCGGTGGCCGCCGGTTTCACAGCCCCGACGAGCTCGTCGTACTCGACGAAGCAACGAGCCCCCAACGCGCCGGCGAGCTCGGCACGGTCCATTGGCGAGGGCAGTAGTGTCGGGGGTGAAGATGGCCGGTCCGAGGAGAGGGTCAAGTGTCTCGAGAATCTCGTGCAGCATCTCCTGGGCAACGTGCCGATGGACCTGAGCAATCTCCGGCGCATGTCGGACAAAGTCAGGCAGAGGGCTGGCCCGGTGAGCGATGTTGGAGACGACAGGCCTGAACCCGAATACCTGGATGATCTGACCCTTGAGGATGAGAACTTTACGGTGAAGACGCTCTCCCAGAGCATAGCACGTAAGCCACTGCCCATCTGTGCATAACGGGTCCCTGTTGGCTAAGGTGTAGTCAGACTATTCCGGCGAGTTCTCGCACTGGAACTTCTCCCAAAAGCTTCGCCGACGGCTCAGCCAGTGCCTAGATTCGGACATCCCAATCTCATCAGCAAGGCTGGACGCGCGCGATCCGAGGACACTACCCCATGGGTCCGGTCGAGGTGCTGCACCTCCGCCCAGAAAAGGCATGAAGATCCTGGAGTATTGGCGGGCAACGCAGCTCCAATCGAACAAGTCGCTGGTGCAGGGCGTCATAAGCTGCCTGCCTCCTCGAGCCGTTGCCAGATTCCTCGTGCAGGTGTACTTCAGACACGCCCAGGTCAACTGCTTCTACGTTGAGGAGTCGTGGCTGCGGAAGAAGCTCGAATTCCTTTACGAAGCGCCGGGCCACGTGAACAGTGAAGACTCGGCCTGGGTGTGCTCGGTGCTCATGATACTGGCCATCGGCACGCAGTTCGCGCACATGGCTGCTGGCCCTCCCGATGATAACCTACCGGAACCTGATGGGGGCGAGAAGGACGGGCAGAAGACGCCGAGTGGGCCTGCTGACACCGACTCGGATGTTGGCGTGACGTTCTATCAGATGGCTTCGAAGCTCATCCCGGATATCATCACTATGGCATCCATGGAGAGCGTCCAGGCCTGCCTACTCCTAGCACATTATGCACTGCCGCTTGATACGCATGGTCTGGCGTACACCTACCTCGGACTTGGCATCAAAATGGCGATTCAGAACGGCATGCACAGGAGATATGCGGGGAATGACTTGGACACCTGGACCATCGAGACCCGCAACAGACTGTGGTGGACGGCGTACACCGTCGAGAGGCGGGTGAGCGTGCTGCACGGCCGGCCTGCCTCCATTTCTGCGACCGAGGTGGATGCAGAACTGCCCAAAGATCTACACGAATTCCGGGCGCATGATGAGGTCTCCAGATATGCAAACATGTCTGCTCTGATAGACATGACCACCAGGCTGGGCGAGGTTGCCAATGCCATGTGAGTGCCTCTCTTCCATCCCCGAGTACCATGCTTGGGACGCCATCAGCTAACCGACCTTGCAGCACACTCCTTCGACGATGTCCAAAGAACCTTCAACCCACATATTTCGAACGCATAGTAATGATATGCCAGGCCCTACACGCATGGTGGTCTACCTTGAGTCCAGACGTCCAGAACCCAACCCCGTCATCCCCAAACTTCCGCTCAAACGCCCACCTGAAACTCTGCCTCTACCTCAACGACATATTCGTAGGCCGCCCCTTCATCTTCTCTCAGTCTACAACAGGTGTCACTCCTGAAGCCACCGTATCGTCCCCAGAGCAAACCCGCCGGTCGAACGACAACCCTTCCGCCTCAGGCACGTCACCCTCGCCAGCGCCCAACTCCGTCCCCGAACGACCTCGCAACCGAGCTGCACTGGTCGAGAGGGCAGTGGAAGCAGCCATAAGCACCATCACGCTCCTCCGCACGCTGCACGAGACGACCGGCCTCGCGCGCTCGAGCTATACCGAGTTCAGCTCGTGCCGCGCCGCGCTGCTGGTGATGCTGGCGCAGTCGGTCGTCCTGGGGTCCGGCGCGCAGCCCCAGCCGCGGCTCAGGGCGGCCATCGAGATGGGCATGAACCTCATCCGGCGCATGGCGGCCGGCAACAACGTCTCCACGCAGAGCGAGGCGAGCATCATCGAGGCGCTGGAGACAGCTGTGCGCAGGCTGCATGCGATGCAGGAGGCGAGGGGCGTGGCTGGGGGTGTCCCTAATGAGGGAAGGGGTGAGATGTTTGTGGAAATTAATGTGCGTGGGGAGATGGATGTGGGTAAGACGGGCTATGAGAGGTTCAAGGAGTGGGCCTCAATGTGGCCCGTCAATGCTATCGGTGCTGGCGAGCATTCACAGCAACAACAGCAGCATCACCATCGGCAGCAGCACGGGGATAATATCATGGGTGGCTTGAAGAGGTTGGATGGAAGGGCGCAGGACATGGCTACCGTCCCTTCGCCTTATCCTGGAATGTCATCCGGTCCCGGTGTGCTCGGACCCCCGCCCGAACTCGTTGAGCATAGCCCGGACTCGGCGAGATGGATAGCCTTGATGGATAATGCAGGTCTGCGAATGGAGCAGGTCGACGACCTGAGCCTGTTTGGTGGCTTCCCTGAGCTTGGGGCGTTGGATGGGTGGCCTGGACTTATATGATTAGTAAAGAATATTCATGACGACTTTATGCAGCGCCCTTTTGGACTCGTCCCTGAAGGCGACAAGTCCTGAGCATCACTGGGCGGCATTTCTGTTGTGATCGTGCCTTCATCATATGTTTCATGATCCAGTCGATCATTGTGCGTAAACTTATATCCATCTAGCCCTATCGGATGACACGAAACAGAAAACAACGTGTCCGGCGTGCACCACCGGCCAGCAAAACCGGCCCGGTGAGTGACGTGCAGGCCAAGCGGCCGAGATCCGAGATGTCAACCCCCAGAAGCACCGCCCACAGGATCAATTTGTCGCCGGCTTATCTATCCCTCCGGATCGGATATGATCGCCGGAACTGCCGCATTGCTTCCATTACGCACCGGTATGGACGTTACTCTGACTCACAGCTTCAGTACCTGGATGCGACACGATTTGTAGTCTAACTATTGCTCGACGAATGGAGGTGCGAGGCGTCCGAGTCCTAATGCTCCTCTTCAATCACGGCCTAATCATTATCATACGAGCTTGACTCCAAATTCTCCCGTGACACATCACCATCACGACAGAAATAATCACTATGTCCATCTCAGCAACCAAAGACGTCGTCTTTGATGTGGTCGGCACCCTAGTAGCCCACGACCGCCTCTGGGAGGCCATGGAAGAGCGGCTAGGGGACAAGCTCAAAGCAGCCGGGATCAAGCCCCAGCTCCTCGGCGCGTGCTGGATCGAGGCCGCCGAGCGAGAATACACGTACCTCTCCCTCTCCGGGCGGTACAAGCCCTTCTTCGAGATCTTCGCCGCACTCTTCTACCGCATGCTCTTCTTCGCCGGCGTGCAGGACCCACGGGGCTTCTGCGCGGAGGAGGACGTGGACTGGCTGGTCGGGGAGTGGAAGAAGCTGTACCTGAGGCCCGGCGCGAAGGAGTGCGTGCAGAAGCTCCGCGATGCGGGGTTCACGGTGTGGTGCTTCACGGCTGGTGATATTGCGCGGGTGGGCCGGTACTTCAGGGAGGCGGGGGTGGACATGCCTGCTGAGAACTTGCTCAGTTGCGATAGCGAGGGCGTCGCGAAGCCGGTTCCCGATGCGTACAGGCCGTTGCTGGAGAGGTTGGGCAGGGGTGGGAAGAAGCCTTGGTTTGCTGCTGCGCATATGTGGGATGCGAGCGCAGCGAGAACCGTTGGGTATGTTGCCCATTTCTTTTTGCCATGGACTAAATGCATACACTAAAACTTGCATGTAGGTTTCACGGGGCATATTGCACTGTTTTGGAGGGTGAGGCTCTGTATGGCGTATTTGGTGATATGGATGTCGTCGCCCCTTCGCTGCCTGAGATGGTAGACAGAATCATTGCTGCGACTCAATGATGGTTTGGATCTCAATGCAGACGCTGAGACTGAAACAATACGTTTTCTTCTGGCTTCCCCTGTTGTCACATTGCATGCTTGTTCCGATACACGGGTGTACATGTGGAGTGGTGCGTTCCAAGTCTGTTAATAATCCTCACCTCGTCATTAGCTTTCGAGTGGCTTGGGCCATGTCCCTTGGTGATGCCTGGTGGCTGTCATAGTCGTCTAGAACCTCGAGGAACAGTTGAATCAAACTCTAAGACCTGTGTGAATCATCGTCTTCCACAAATGCCACCCCGAACGACGAACCTGGACAGGGCTACCCGGACCGGCGGTGGCTTGTCTTGTCATTTACTGAATCTTCTGCTGGCAAAATGGCCGGCATCTCGAGTGCCGAGAAACAGTGGTCCGCGCCCGATAAGCCCTCTGCCCATCCGGGTTCCCACCGGCTCGATGTCGGCGGGCTCCGGATCATACCCCTGAAAATCTCTTGGGCCCTATAACTTCACTGCAACACAGCAGCCCAGCTACATCGGGAACCAAGACCCTCGGAGCCGTCCCAATCAACGCGATCGTCGATCTGCCATAAGTTCTGCCCCTAGAGAAAAAAGGTACATAGCTCTCCGGTGTATGCAAGCAACCATGGCACCCTCCCCACTTCCCGTGGCCAACTCCACAGATTCTTTTTGGAGGTCGGAGCTCCACCCCATCGACGACCACCGAACCACTCCGGACCTCCCGTCAAAAGTCGATATCGCTGTCGTAGGCGCTGGCTACTCGGGGGCCTCAGTGGTCTATCACATCCTCAGACAAAGTATAGACAAAGGGGTTCCACCTCCATCGGTAGTCATCCTCGAGGCACGGCAGGCATGCTCAGGCGCAACTGGTCGAAATGGTATGGCGCAGCCACCCTCTCACTCAGTTTATTTGCTGAATAACGTACTGACTGAAGTTAGGCGGTCACCTCAAACCGGATCCTTACAACCGTCCAGCATCCGTTGCAGTCTCCCATGGCTTTGAGGTGGCAGCGGAGTGCGCCTCCTTCGAGGCAGCCACACTGTCTGCACTCAAGACAGCCATTGAGGAGGAGCAGATAGACTGCGACTTCGTCCTGACACGCGCCGTCGACGCGCTCATGACGGACGCCATGAACGATCGTATGAAGGCGGGCTTCGACCTCCTCCGCGAAGCAGGGCTGTCCGTCATGACGGACGTCTCGTACAACGGAGGACCAGGAGCAGAGCAGCTCTCGGGTGTCAAGGGGGCCAAGGGCTGCGTCAGCTACTCGGCAGGCCACCTCTGGCCGTACAAGCTGGTCTGCGCCCTGCTGCAGAAGGCGGTCGATGCGGGCGTGAACCTGCAGACGCGCACCCCGGTCACCGGAGTATCAGAAAAGCCGGGCGCTGGGGGATATTATACCGTGACTACCAAGGACCGGGGAGCCTTGCGGGCAAGGAAGGTCATTTATGCCACGAACGGTTATACTTCATCCATTCTCCCTGAGTTTGAGAACAAGATCGTGCCTGTCAAGGGCATCTGCAGCCACATCGTACCCAGAAAGGTGCCGGCCCCACATTTACCAAACAGCTATATCATCCGGTGGTCACCAACTGAGTACGAGTATCTCATCCCACGGTTAGACGGAAGCATCGTCGTTGGTGGCGCAAGGGAAAAATATTACAAGGATCTCGACAGCTGGTATAATACTGTTGAAGACGACAAGCTGATCACAGCTGGTGGCGCGCACCACCACTTCGATGATTACATGCAGAAATACTTCAAGGGCTGGGAAGACTCGGGCGCCTACACACACAAGGTTTGGACGGGCAGTAAGTCTGCAAACCGCTTTCTTGTTGCGCCGATGTTGTACTAATTTCATCACCAGTCATGGGATACTCATCCGACGGGTGGCCATTCGTGGGTCCCATACCCGACAGAGCGAATCAGTTGATCATCGCTGGTTTCACCGGCCATGGCATGCCCCAGATATTCCTCGCTGCCAAGGCCATCGCCGAGATGGCCCTGGATGATGTGGATTACGGGACTACGGGGGTGCCCAGACTGTACAAGGTGACACAGGAGAGGCTCGTCAGCAAGAAGAATGTCATATTAGAGAGTTGGGCGGCTTCTAAGCCCCCAGAGCCGAAGTTGTGACGGCTCGTGCTTTGAACCAGCCTGGAGCTTGGACGGCTGTGGGGCCCCGTGAGTTACAATATCCGGTTGCTGATTCCGACATTCTCGTAATGCTTATTTTCACGCCTTGCGCGTCTCACAATGGAAGAAACAGGACTGGTTCGGACTCCGGGCTTGACCTAAAGAATAATCACGCAAGTGATCACCGCACTGGGTGTTACGCCGGCATACGTGAGTCGGAGGCGGTTGTAACGTGTCCGCCAGCACAGCTGGGCTGACAAGCGGCTGTGGAAAGATATGTTCATCGTGGTGATTTGGAATTCGTAGATTTATCGACTATGGACAAGATCGTAGGTAAATACGTGAATGCTGAGGACTGCCGGTTCAGGCACTGGCAATCTATCATCGGCGCGTCAGAGTGATCCTCAGGAGTGCGTATGACACTATCAGCATCCAGTACGTACCGCAGGATGTTAAATCTTGCACCAGCTCCAGTCACTGAACGCTGGACCGCGATCATGCCTAATGTATGAAAATCTCAGGATTCCGTCACCTCGATGGCGGCCGGCCGAGGATTACCAGGGTTGCCGGTCTTCTCTGCCTGGCGGGCTGTGAGCAGTTCCGACAGCCAGCGACGCAAGGAAAACGTAGGTGTGGGGGTGAGATCGCCCTCGTCTGTCGAGTCCAAGTCTGCTTGGATAACGCTGCCTGCGATGGCCGTGGAAGCAAAGAGGGCAAAAGTAAGAGCCTTGAGCTGCATGTTGGCGAATCTTGGAAGCAGAAAACTTGAAGTTCAGGATTTTTCACGAGAGGCTGGGCTCAAATCAGAATGCCACTCGATGGTTGAGCTACAGAAATTGGTCTTAAAGGCTTGAATAGAGATGAATTTTGCGGGTAGGTCGCAGGATTTAATTATCAACCCGCCGGAGTAATTATTTCACACAATAGAGGCAGATCTACGCAAGGAATATACTGGCTCGAAGACGATATGCCGAATGGCCTGGAACCAATGCCAAGTTTAATCCATGGGCTGCCCGTGGTCTAACTTGACCTAGCAATTTTGGCAAGTGTTTCCGCGCCAAAGTTCTCGGCTGAAACTTGCTGATCAGGGACATGAGAAAACTGACTCGAGTAGAGCGAATAGCGCAGAATCTTGTGTGTTTTAATAGAAAGACAGGCCAACACAGCCAACCTATATGAATGTCTCCATCAAATCCCGCGTCCAAATTCTAGACAATTTGATATGACCTGAGCCCCTGAATTCCTCAGATGGGAATGGATTTAAGGTCATTGCTGAGCTCTTGTGCGTGCTAGCTAGTATACCACCCACACTACCCGGTCACCCCCACCACTCGGTCACCATCACCACACAAACCCACCCACTTTACTTACCCAATTCAGTCAAATTTAGTACTATTCATAGAGCGATTTTATGGTCGTAAAGTATTCAGTCAAGCGATTACGTCTGTTATAGCTAATTCTGTTTTGGGGGCTTCGGAGGTAGGTAAATTAGACTCCGAACCCCGCACAAAAATAAGTACCTCGTAAACCGAACCTAAGCCAAATACAATCCTCTCCAAACCACCAGCCTATTCGCCTCTTTATTCTAGCCCAACCACACAATGCCTTCCTATACGGAAGAGGATATAACTAATGCTATATACGATGTTATGGAAATGGTGTCTCTATGCACAAATCTGGTAAAAAGTATACTATACCCTTCTTTACACTCCAAGATCGAATAAGTAGCATTTTTTTAAAGGCTGAGAGTATTCAGCTCGCATTTCGCCTATCCACAATGGAAAGGAATGGTTTAATTGACTAGACTATTACGCAAGAATCTCTTGGCTATACTCCTTACTCGTTCGGAAAGTTGTTAAGGCTATACTTGGAAGAAAAGGCGATTCCAAACCTCTCGGGAAAAAGTGGATGCGCGGATTTAAAAAGCGACATCGTAATAAAATACATATAAAGATTGGAAAAGCAAGAAGCCGAGCGACTCAACGGCTTTACACTAAAGGCGATTAATTATTATTTTGACCACTATAAGCAGTTTAGCTGTGGAGAATCGGAGTTGATCGTTAATGTTGATAAAAGAAAAATTATAGAAGGCAAATGTTAATAGTAAGAATTTAACAACCTTTATTCATTATGAACCTATTAAGAAAACGCATCATCAGTATCAAAAAACATAGTAAGTCCTTATTAAAAACGATAATAATCGATCTTCGGTTACTATAATCAACGCCATCACCACTACTAGTTAATACCTCGATCCAGGTACGATTATCAAAGGCAAAGGGTTATAACTCTAGCGGTCTTTTTGAGAGTTTAAGAAGATATATCATTGGAAGTATATTTGCTTGGATAATGGCTGAACGAGGAACAATATCACCGTCCACTAATTAAAAAAAGGTCTTCTTACCTAACATAAATGCCATTAAACAATAATAATGGCAGAACGATTCTGTTTATTCTTAACCGTTATAAGAGCCATACATCGGTATTTATTTACTTAGTTTATTTACAGAGGGCTATTGGTGTCGATTATTATTGTATAAGTGTAATGATCACACTAAACCTTTGTAGGGTCTAGTAGGTAACCTGTAGGGTTTATGTTAGCAGAGCGGCGTAGAGGTGATACTTGACTGTTCGTAATACGAAGACACTGTTCTCTTCTTAAGCGGTAATGATCACTAGCTGTGAGGCTATCCAGTTGTGAGACTGGATACTTAGATTGACGACTGAAGAGTCTGTTCTATGAAAGGTATCTACTGTGGTGATAACCACGTCCTTATATGTTCCGACTCTTCAGTCCCTATGTTGCCTATGTGCCTAGGCTACATAGTCATAACCCTAACCCCAGTCCTAGCAGGCTATGCTTGCCCCGCTATCAAGTGCCTGCGGGGTTGCGTTGTGGCATCTAGTCTTTGATTTGCTTGGGCCCCCAAAGGGGTCCCTGGCGTGCCAACGTGTTGGTTCATAACAATAAGATAAGTTTATAGAGTGCTTCTTTGCTAACATTTATCTCTGCTTCATCCCAGCGCATACGTTTTACGAGTTGTAACCGGTAGATAATAGTTATTTTAATATCCTTAAAGCCGCCTATCGAAAAAATATTGACAAACTCGACTGCATAACGGATTCTGCCCCTGTTAAGAAGATTAACTTCCTTTAATGTTTATCGAAAGCTCGGAAGATTATAATCGAAAAGATGATTAGATCAGCGTAGTGTTATACTAGGAATTAGCCAGTGAATTGATGCAAAATATTAAATCACCTAGAATATCGACCAGATTATTGAAAAAGGAATACCGAAGCTGCAGAGTTGTTAGATGCTAATCCAGTTGATCGTGAGTTGATCATAGCGATATCTAATGAAATCCTTATCAAAGGTACAAATTCCGGCACCTAGCAGATCAATTGAATGCCCTTAAAGCCACAATTGTAACCTTCAAGCAAGAAAACTCTGAAATAAGGGCTCGAGAAGATGCACAAGTCGGCACCAGAAAAAAAAGAGCTATACCTAATCTATTTAAGAGATTCATAACTATTAATAACAGTTAAAGTAAAAGAAATTATGTTAGGGTCTGGAGAAAGGCATCAAACCACCAAATCAGGAGAAGAAACGTGTGACGACAGCCACAGTCAGGCAAGCTCCCTGACCGTCACAAGGACCCTAACCCTTAGCCCCACAGTCGCGACGAGATTCTTATGCAGTCCAGGGATCGCGCGAGGGACGCTCTCCGCTTTTCTCTTTTCTCTGTAGCTTAGAATATTCGTTGATAGCGCCAATAGACCCAGCTCTCATGCTGCATCTCATGCTGGCCGTGACACACTGAGTGGCCGGTACAGCCTATAAAGGGGGCTAGCCGGCCCGCCTACGAACCGGCTGGAAGAGGGACAAGAATCAGTCTTGCACCTACAGTACCCCTAATATCATACCCTCTTCCCAAGACCCTCAGTGAGCATTGCGCCTAGCGTTGCCACACGTTACAGATATTTACGGAGGCAGTGATGATAGAGAAAATGAGGCGGATGACGACGATGTTCCGGCAGAGGTTTAAACAAGATCAGGTCGGAATGTGCGCAAACCGAGTAGATATTCGGAATAATCAGCTTCAGAGAAACAGAATCATATATAAATTGCTTCTCAATACCATGAATTGAGTTGAAAAAACATCGTTAAACGTAAGGACTTTTGGTGGTCGAGTGACCGAGAGGTGGGGGTGACCGGGTAGTGTGGGTGGAATAGTAAGGAATGAGGCCTGAGTTCTGGTCCTAGTTAATCCAAAACATGTAATTCTTAGCGGTAAACTTTGACCTAATGAAACGCTTAGTTTCAATTTTATCAGCGTTGTCGATCAACTGTAGCTGAGCTTGTGAATCTTGCTGTCACCGAAGATTCTCCGCCATCTGCCTCTGTCGCTGCCACCCACTAGCCAAATAAGGTGACGACTTCAATGGGTTGTTAATATTGGCCTTGCTTAGCACCACCCGTTCGATGATGATGTAGATTCCTAACCATCCTGCAGAGGCTTGTTGCCTGGTTCAAGGCCAGGCTACGTCTCATCAACTGTGTCGATTGAATACACAAGCTCTTCATTTGCTGGAATGAATATGCCACACGATCAGTGCATTTCGGGTCCCTTGTCTTCCTTTGATATCCAAGAAAAGTCTTCTGCCCAACAGGGTGGTTGGGTTTGGTTCGAGCTCAGTAAGACGCAGCCAACAAAGCCTATTTGAGCCTTGCGCCACTACTCTGTATTAATACACTATGACCAGGCTTCAGTCACGTTGCCAAAACCTTTCTATGCGTCACCAGTACTGAATGAGGTTGAAGATCTGGTAATGTAAGTGTGACTCTGTTCACTCTAACCGTACTTGCCATCCTGCGCCTTCTTCACTCTCTAGGCCTTGTTTGCTCACTGGATTTTCGTTCACTCTCAACTTTCTGGCCTTCCATCTGACATCTGGTTATATTAACACTGGTACGTTAACAGATGACGTCTTGCAGAAAGGACCTTGGCTCTTCCCGCCACTTCACTTGGCAGTCCGGTTCCAGGCCCGCCGAACCTTAGGAAAAGAGATCTCTGTGATCGCATAGCCTTCCGGGGTCTTTACATGAAATACCACGAGGTCTCTTTACTTCATGCCAATTGTTGAATCGAAAACACAGCACAGTGCCCGCTTCGATATATCTGCCGTCACGTGGTCTCTACGAGGAAATCATGCGTACAAACAGTTGTTCCTGTCTGTCTATCTCACTGCTCATTCATTACTGCACTGTAGAGGTAAATACAAGGGTCAGGCATCTCCTTGCACATACTGAATGCGAGTGTGTGGGTTAGTCGGATGCTCTGTGGTAGGTGTGAGACTCATGGTAAGGGAGACTCTGGGACAGAGCAGACACCCAAGGAAGAAGTAGGTTCCAGGCCTGTAGTCAAGTCTAAAACTCTGTTTCAATCCTATTTTATCTCTTCATCTTATGTATTCTTGGCTGCGGGAAGTTACTGCCTCTCTTGACATGTGAAGCTAGGTAGCCCGACCACGGCTGCATTCGGCGCCAACTCCCAGGCCTGCGGCAATACACCCAACACAAGTACGAATATGATTTGAATTCCATGTACCCGACTACGGGGATAGCAATCTCTGACATAAACTCGACTTTGTTGCCGACTTGCACTTCTGTTGTGATGGACTTCGCTCACATATTTATCATGCCTCTTCACAAAAGCGTTTGTTGTAAGTTTGTCCCGGAAGTCACGGCACATAGCATTTCACAACAAAGAGAAGTCCGTGAAATTAATGAGCTAGAAATGAAATCTGTACTCACACATCAGCCATTTGAGGCCACTAGACTTTATTTTTCTAAATGAGCGGAAGGTTGAGAGCATGTCGGAATGTGATGTAACGGGAGCTTTATCTTGTCCCTTGGTATGGGCCATCATTATAGCAGAACATTGAAATTACGAATATAGGTGGTGCATCTCCCCCACCATATTCGAAACATAAACTGTCATTGACTCGCTTTCCTGGTGCATCACAATAACTGGTACTAATCGTAAACTCCCTACAGAAATGGTCGGTCGAGCTTTTCTCAATCACGAATTGAGGACATTACCTGGGTATGCAGACTTATCAGATTGGAAGACGACTACTTGGCCACAGATAGCATGCACTATGAGCCCATTATGTAATGTGGTGATTGGAGCAAATAAGTACATGTATGTGTTGAAAGTTGTTTAGGATGATGTACAGCTTTTATTGACGGCCAGACATTTTCTCTCCTGGCTATCAAATTGAGTCGGTGCTTAACCTGCCAGCAAGAACTATATGAGCAATTACGACAGCCAACAGATTGCGTAGATGGACAGCATTCCAAGAAAAGCATCCCGGAGCCGCCGAAGTCTGTCCACCAACCTCACCAGCGTTCGTAAATCCAGAAGTGGGCCCTGCCGGCGCGGATGATATTGTGGTTGTGAGTGTACCCCCGCCCTTTGCATTCGCAATGCCGAATGGCTTTGACCCGCTCTCCGATTTGATCGATTGCTCGGCTGTCTGTCCATCACCGATATTGGCCGAGGTAAAATTGCTCAAGCTGGCAGACGAGACAGTCTGCCCAGGGTTCGTCACGTTGAAGTAGTTTCCCGCGACGACATTCCTGCTCAACCCGGCGGCCTGCAACACGGAGTCGGTGTCGAAGCCAACACCTGTCTTTGCGGCAGACTGCAGGGCGGCCAGTCCAGTCGAAGTCATGGAGCTGGTATCGACGAGAACCTGGGTGTATCTGTGACTAAGTGGATTCTGAGGCGGCGGGGCAGGAGGTGTGTAGGCGACGATAGCACTGATATTCCTGATGTTCGAGAGAGTGAAAGCCTGGATGCTTCCGTTCGACGCGACAATGTTTGATTCCGCTGTCGCGGGAGTGAGGCCGGTCTGCATCCAGTGGAGGAAGGTGTGCGGACTTTGGGTCGATGGAATATCGAGGTCGATCATCATGATGGCATACGAGGTCCCGTCAAGGCGAGACTTGGTAGCTATCGTCGGTGCGCCGGCCGTGGCTATTGCTTGTTAGGAGCCTGACGATTATTTAGCATAGATGGCAGTATTACCTGCTTGGTCTACCAAGACCCCATTCATGGCAACAGCTTGTCCGTAGACGACCATTAAATCAATACTGGAGGTTGGTGTAAAGCCGGAGGGCGTTATGCCAACGGCCAGCGTTGCTTTCGCCCCCAGGGCGAGGACATGTTTCAATAACATGGCACGAAGGGGAACCAACGAGAATTAGAAAGTAAGTGTGCTAAAGAAGGACAATTGAAGAATGACAAGGTCGGCCGCGATAATATTTCCAAGAAATGGAGATCGCGCGCAGGTATACAAGTAAATCGGGCCTGACTTTCAGCATCATCGCATCGGCGGCCTTCCGGTAGCCCATCACCCGGATTGTGGTTGTGCCCTGACGCGTTACATAGAGACTCCTGTCAGAAAACATCCCATCTGAAATGTGGATTCCACGGCTGAGGTTTGGTTGGCTCGAACACAGGCGAATGGCGCTGAGACATTCCTTGCTCGGTTGGACCCACTTCGTTTCGGATGTGCTCCTACTCAGCTCACGGCATGAAACCCTCTTTTGTGCATCAAGAAAGTGCGTATTATTTTGTTTTGCTGTACGGGCGAGCTGCAAAGAAAACACTTCTTACTTGAATATCCCTGCTGTAGATCACCGGACAGCGACCCTAGCAGTACTAGTAGTATCAGGTGTCGAAACGGACTTGCTTAAACTTTGATCGACGACTTCATCACGCCAAGATGGCGGAAAAGAATATAACTTGGAGCTTTTTCCTCAATTAATTAAATTTAAATGGTCAAACATTATACGAATTACTGGACTGCTCTCTTTCTCAGTTCAACCCCATCCTACTTATACATGAGGTCCAGGCGGTCCCTTCATACAGCCATCAACGCCGTGAACGCTCAACCACGCAGCATTAACTAATACACACAACGACAATCATAGTAGGGTTGAAGTACAGACAGTCTCGTAGAGAGGGCAATGAATAGTGGCCAGATGTCAAATGAATGAATGACACAGAAAAAAATCCCAGGCAATGCATTTCGTGTGGAACACGGCTGGCCTGTTTCCCTGCTTGTCGTCATTTTCGATAACTGGGATGTAAGACAACCTACTGAGCTCGCAGGCAGCTAACTGAGATAAGGTGGTCAAAAAGTAAACAGATCAAAGCGACAGTGGGTGTCATACCTATGGTGGCAAATAAAGTGAATATTACGCATAGATGTCACTTGCACATGGTAGAGACTTTGGCTGAGGTGTTTCATTTGAGTAATTATGTAGAACCAAACCATCGAAGGCCGTCATAAAACGCCTGATCCATTCGATCAAATTTGTACTATGGACCTCCTATTCAGGGTCCGTGGGTGTTACAGTAGTTGTGGTCAGAGTAGCACAGTTCTGCCCCGTCTCATCAACCGTGAGCTGGGCGGCATCGTCATGGCCGCTCTGGCAAGCTCCCCCAGTCGCGACAAGCTGGCTCGTCGCCTCGTCGAAGCTAACCAGCTCGATACCGTTGGCGGCACAGTCCTCGGCGCGGAAGGTCGTGCCGTTGAAGCCGACGCAGGCCTGTACGTCAACCAGGTCGGGCCGGAAGCCGGCAGTGAAAGACCTCTGCACGAGGAGCACGTTGGCTCCGTTGAGGGTCGAGGGGGTTATCTGTCGGTCGGCTGCTTCATTTACGCAAGCCGCATCGACGATCTCGCCTGAAGAGTGCATGTTAATCAGTGCCCATGGTCTGTTGTGTGAAGCCCAGCAGGCTGTACTCACCATTGTTGCGGAAGGTAAGGCACTCGTTCCCGGGCACGCCTCCCTCCTCCTTGAAGACAAGTGTAGAGTCTCCCCTCTGGACAGCACCAGCTGCCGCCGTGTTCGACGAACCAGTGGCGCCTCCAGAAGCCGCCCCGGTTGCGGCCCCGGTAGCCGCTCCTGTGGCCGCCCCTGCACCGGCACCAACAGCTGCTCCGGAAGCAGCGCCCTTTCTTCCTTTCCTCCGGGCCTCCAGGCTGGCTGCAGACGCAGTCGCAGCGAAGATGGTGACGATGAATGTTAACCTCATTTTGATTGGTAGAAGTGGAAGGCGTATTAAGTTGCGCAAAGCGAGGGTAAATATTTCGTAGCGAGAGAATCGAAACGTGAAGATATTACAAACAAATCCGACGACCGGCGGTAGAGAATGAGGAAAGGCGTTCAAAAAGACTGTGCTGCTGTTGGCTACTCCAGAAACATTCGAGATCGAGTGTCCTTCCCTCCGATGTTTATATGCTCTAAAGCCAACAGGCTGTCATCCAACGTTGAGGCTATCGCCAAGACGCCGCCTGAACACTAGCAAGTTTGGCATTGCCGCCGCAGGGGTCTGTGTGACAATCGAGGGGATGAGACGAGACAAAATTATCGTAAACACCGCTTTGCAGGAGAACGAGGAGCGTATTCTAGGCGCGCCAACGGCTAGTCCGCGTAAAACGGAAAAGCTCATTCGAGCGATGTTTAAGGTTATTTCGAAGCGAAAGGGGGGTGGCTCAGGGGTTCGGCGTCTCATGACCCTGCGCTGTTCCAGAAGTCGGTCTCATTCGTCTCAACATGGGAACTCGGACCCCAGCGCGTTCCCCACATTGATGCGCAACGGGGTTTGGCCGATCTTCCCAGTACCTGCGGCTCGAAATTAAATGGATTAAGCTTCTTTGCCCGGTTTGATGCCCGCTGAGCCTCATTCAGTCCGACCGATGCGCGCGAGTGGTTTCCCACCAACCTCGCTGATCTCCCTAGGGTGTGAATTTGAGACTTGCGGACTACCATGTCAGTGGGCCTGCGTCATCCCTGTAATTGTCGTACATGAGAGTAATCTCTGCGACCAGCTCGAACTGGCTTCTGCCTAGCTGCTTTTGCTTCTTTCTGCCGGGTTCCACCAGGTCGTCATCTTCTACACCGTCTCCACCAACGTCTCTATCTCCCTCAGACGGATAATGTGTTGCTTGAAGATGGCCACGGTCTGGCCTTCGGTAATGTGGTCGTAGTAAAAGTTCAAGTGCACTCTGGACTTGACCTGCCTCGTCGAGAACAACAGCTCGGTTGGGTTAGGAACATGATTCCGTTACAGTACTCTAAGACCCTAAGGAATGCTTCACAGCAAATTAGCCTGCAGTTAAAGGCGGCGAAATCAAATAGAAGGCCCGATTTCATACCTGAGACCAAAGCGTTTCGTTTCAAATCATGCCTCTCTCTTTGCGTGATGAAGACATTAGCCTCATCAAGGAGAATGCATCCCCAGTGATGTGCTAGTCGGAAGACTCGGCAAACCATACACGGCCAGCACGACACCTTGATGCACGCTGTGGGTGACATTGCGTCGAGTATGAATGAGTCTCGGTTACCGAATTACAAGGAAGTGAAGGACATACTGAGAATGCTTCCAAGATTTTTTGGGGTCACTCATGCAAACTGGTCTGCATCGGTTCGGTGTAGAAACGCAATATTGCCGAAGCAAGGTCCCCCCTCCTCCATGCGTATTGACATCACTGACGTTGATGCAGTAATAGGTCGCGCCGGAAACATCAACACCAACACGCTTACAAGTACTGAGACCCTCATCGTCGCCAAAGATGATTTGTTGCGGCAACTCGGATTGCAGGAAGCTGGCTCTGTGATCGAAGATGTGGACAGGATCAGGCGACAAGGAACCAATGTCGCATCGGAAGGCCGTGAATTGGCGCGAAAGACTATGACAATGGCGCAATTTTCCGATTGGATGCAAAAAGACGAATCGAGGCTTCTGCTTGTCGATGGGCATTGCAAGCACCTCGGCAACGGAAAGACGAGCCCTCTGTCAGTTCTCTGCGCATCCCTTGCCTCCAACTTCGACAAATCTGATTCGCTGGTCGTGCTACATTACTATTGCGGTCATCATGGCTTGGTCTCCAACGGCCTTCTAGCCGGACCAATAGGTCTCATCAAAAGCCTACTTGCACAGCTCCTTCGGAAGTCAGACGATATTATCCGACAGAGTTTGCAGTTGGATAAAGACCTCTACGACAGAGTGAACCCTAATGACGTCGACTATCTTTGCGAGATGTTTGGTGCGGTTTTCTCCCAGCTCAACCCGAACAATATCAACCTATGCATCATTGACGAGATCGCAGAGTTTGAAGGAACGCGCGGCGGATGGGCCGATAGCATGAGCTTGGTTGCATTTCAGCTGAGATGGTCCACAAATTCCAGGGCCCGCAGCGGCTCAAGGTGCTGATGACCAGCGCGAACAAAGTCAGCTGTCGTCTGTCACCGTCTCGAGGACAACGACAAAATTTCTTTCAGGGGCACTGGGCTGCCGAACAACTCCCCTGGCCGCTTAGTGATGAGCAGCGATCCGTTTTCTTTTGCCTGACGTTGCTAGCCTGACATCGTCACGGTTTCTTCGGTACAGGTTGCTCCGAACATGTGGAATCCCATGAATAGTGCGCCGTCCCTGCAGCTCCGAAAGCTGCGGATTCTTCAAAATGGCCTCAAATCATTGCCTTGCTGTTCCTGCATATTTAAATATTTTTAGCTCAAGCTCGCCAATGTTCTCTCATTTAGCAGATTCCTAATGGACTTTAAGTTGTGATGTATTGTATCAGCCAAGGCCGCCCTGAATGCTTCTGTTACCCCTGCAGAAGAACCGGGTGAACCTTGTCAACCATAAAAGTACGTGAAAACTAAGTCCTTGCGTATACCGTGCTGCATTGAGTAAGGAGATGGGATTATTCCGTTTCCGACGACAGATCGCCAAGGGAAGGACACAAAAGATTATCTAAGGGGTTCAAAACTATTGAACTCAAGATTAGATTAAGGTTCCCCAAAGTACAGTCGACACCCTCCTGTATTCATATATAGTAGAAACACCTTATGAGACGATGCCTTTGAAGAAAATTCTTAAAATGTGTCCCACTCACAGATGAGATGTCACTGGCGCGATAACGCATCAACATCCTTTCACGCAGCTCGACTACTGGCGCAATTCGATTTCTCTCCATCACTCGGCTCGCGCAGCTCGCCCTCAAGGCCGTTGCTGCCCCGGCACCGCCCGAGCCCAAGCTGCTCCGGTCGTCCGTCCCGTAATCCTATCATCCTTCTCACACAACACCAGTGCATTCACGCAGGGCCTGGAAATGTATAAAGGAATACTTTACGAAGGAACTGGGCTTGTCGGCCTGTCTGAGCTCTGGGAAACCGACCCATATACAGGCGCCGTACTAAGATCAACTCCGGCCAACCCAGCACACTTTGGCGAGGGTATCATCGTGGTCGGTGACCGCATCTGGCAACTGACGTACCAGGATGGTGTGGCTGTCGAGTGGGACCATCAGTCGCTGCAACCATGGAGAGAGGTGCCATTTGAGGGCGAAGGATGGGGGACATGCTTCGACGACAAGGGACGAGTAGTCATCTCAAACGGCACCGAGTTCTTGATCTTCGCCGCGCCGATAGACGTGAATATCACGGGCGCGGTGACCGTTTCTCTTGACGGTGGGCTGCCGGGTCGGTTGAACGAGCTAGAGTGCGTTGGGGACCGGGTGTGGGCGAATGTGTGGCCTACAGACAGGATAGTACGGATCGACCCAGCGAGCGGCTTGGTGGATCTTGTTGTCAATGCATCCGGGCTGTTAACTCCAGAGCAGCGGACAGGTGTGGATGTTTTGGATGGCATCGCTCACATCGGCGGGGACGAGTTCGTGCTGGCCGGCAAGTTGTGGCCGCTTTCGTTCCGGGTCCGGCTGCCGCTGGCTTGAACGTTTGCGGGATCGTGCCTCCGCCCTTCGACTCCGGCGGATCGACCATGCCACAGTACCTAGAAAGTAAAGGGTGCGAGTAGTTGTGTTGTAATCCATTCCACCAGTAGCGTCGGCATACGGCAATATAAGTTGATTTTGAAGACGTTGGATTAGTTAAAGTCATGAGTTTACTTTTCTCTCTGGCACCTTCGTGATCAGTTGACCGGTCTTATCTGACAATTGTTACAATTTATTATAAATGATTTGTTTACCGATTCATGAGGTAAAATACCACATTAGCTTACTCCAGCACAGGATTCAAAGACCCCACGTGATCTATTAGAACTCGGCTCTGGAATTCAGGCTCTGGATAAAGACAGTAAAGACGTGGATCATCTGCCTTTCCGTAATACGAATGGAATTCGAGCATGGCACCTTGCACTTACACATCACTTTCTTCACTTCTCCTAACGCCGGTTTTGTTTGAATGTACTTGCCCTCTGCACTGAAACTGCTGGGCGGGAAAGCAACTGCTTCAGCGTTATGCTCGAATGAGAATGATGCTCGCAATTTGTTCTGACACGTGCCACTGTAAACGTGATAAATGTACCGCCGTCCACTTTCACTTCAGTTAAGAGGTCTAGAGCGCTTACGACTGTATGAAGGAAGTGCCCCCAGGATTCTTTTTATATTTGTTTTTATATTTTATAAAGCACTGTGATCGGATCAAGAACTGAACAAACTAAAGGCCCAGGAAAAGGCCATGGCAGTGAGACGGAATGATGGATGCACGAAGCATGCTTGCACGGACGCCCAAGTATTGAAATCGGTGACCCGGAGAAATGGCACAATGAGACGACGAGCTTTCATCCTATCCCAACCATCACTGCATTCAAGCAGAGCGCACTCATAACCTGTGTCCAATGCATGTTGTTGAGATCCAGGCGTGGTGCAGGATTAGGATACGTGTGAACTTGATCGTCATTGTGTTGACCCACCCAAGTAGATCCAATTACCCTTGAACACAAATCACGAAATTATTTCAAATTCTTTTTTGTTTTAATAAATTTCCATGTTACTCTAAATTTACTGATTAGTTCTCATACAGAGTGAATGAGTAATCCGACATGCAGAGATCGGTGCAAGCAAACAGTGAGACTGAGTGCTGGTAGTATGTCGTCATGGTGATGACGACCTCGGGAGGCTACTAGCACGTCACAAAAGATAATGACGACACCTTGGCGGGTTCACATATACGGTGTCGGATACTGAATGCATTTCTCATCCCATCAAGGTCTTCCGCACACAGACACTTTCAGTTTTGAAATGCAAGTGATGCAGCTTGGAATTTCGACCTGAGTAACGGTACCATAATAGATCCTACGAGGCTCCACACATCAACCAAGCAACAACAAGTCAGCATGGCGGCAGAGGGGGGACAATTCAAGCCTGTGCCTGAAAAGCAGTCTCAAAGCCTGCCAGGGTAAACTTCTCCCCTAGAACTACTCCTTTACCCAGATGCAATCCAACGATTGCGGAACCCCAAGCTTACCTTGTCCATGGCAGTCTCGAAAAGGACCTGAAGCCCACAAGCGAGGCGACAAAGTTGGAAGGCAAAGATGGCTTCTCGGAGTACCTTGCAGCAGGCAAGTTGAAGGGCAATAAAGCTTTGATTACTGGAGGAGAGTGAGTTCTGGCCGGACATTAATTCTTAAAATCTGTCTTCTGCACCCTCCATGAATCGACCTTTCAGCCACTGACTTGAATCGCAGCTCCGGGATCGGTCGCTCCGTGGCAGTGTTATTCGCCCGCGAGGGCTCCGATGTCAGCATCGTCTATCTGCCGGAGGAGCAAGAAGACGCCGAGACTACCAAGGAACTCGTCGAGAACGAAGGCCGCCAGTGTCTCCTCATCCCGGGAGATCTCATGGACAACCAAACCTGCAAGAAGGCTGTCGATGAACACGTCAAGAAATTTGGCAAGATCCACGTTCTCGTCAACAATGCGTCTAAGCAAATCCTGTGCGAAGATTTCGCCGAGATCGATCTCGACAATGTGGAAAGCACATTCCGGAGCAACATCCTGCAGATGTTTGCGGTGACGAAATACGCTCTCCCTCACATGGAGAGGGGTGGCTCGTAAGCTCTTTCTCAGCTGTGCTCAATTGACCTGGATATCACGCCGGGCCCTGGGACATGGCTTGTGCCATCATCAGTGGTCATCGCAATGGCTTAGTCCTTCACCGCATCTTCACTATCCAATTGCGCACCAAACTTGTAATATGCTAACAACCGTCGACCCAGGATCATCAACGTCAGTTCCACCCAGGCTTTCAAGGGCAGCCCGTCGACCGTTGACTACTCGTCCACCAAAGGCGCAATAGTCTCCTTCACACGATCATTGGGCAAGCAGCTTATGCCTAAGGGTATCAGAGTGAATGCGGTGGCTCCGGGCCCTGTTCACACCCCAATTCAGGCCGCTTCACGGCCGGCGGAGCAGTTGGAGGGCTTTGGCAAGGAGCAATCGGGGATTGGTAGGCCCGGCCAGCCAAGTGAGGTTGCACCTAGCTTTGTCTTCTTGGCAGGGAAGGATTCAGAGCTGTACTACGGACAAGTACTCAATGCATACCCACTGGGGGATTGAGGCAAGGGAGGGTCTTTTCGCTGTGGAACCCTTCTGAATGTCTTAATAAGGTCATCATTGCTCGTCGGTGGGTGCGGGCTAGAAAGATAGATGTGTTGATTCCAATGATATAATATTAACTAGAAGTGCAGGAGAACGCCTTGATGTCACGTTAAAATATGTCCTCCGTCGTTGTCGTCTCGTTTATTTACGATCTTTGGTTCCCAATTGGAAGCTATCGGCACCTAAAAGTGGACTTCTGTGGTTTGGAGGTTGCTGGCTTCAAATCCTTATGGTGGAAGCGACACATTTCTATCACAGAACATAGAGCATGGCGATGAAAGAGTGCGACCTTTAATCTCCGAAGATAATGACGTATGAAAACTTCCGGCCCTAACTGTTTCGCGCGTACTCTTCGGTCTCAGCAGACCAGTGCTGCACGTCCCTAGTTTCGGGGTGGTCTGAGGGGACAGCATCCCCAACTCCCAAGAAACGCCATCCCGAAGAGCAACCGTTGTGTTTGTTAGTCGGCTATATGCCCGGGTGTAACTTAGTACGCGGAGGCCAGAAATACCCGGGCTAATAAGACGTCGGCCGCTTCCAGGACAGAATTCAATGCACTCAAATATATCGCACGATACGAACTCACCTCCGCAAGGCTCATTCCAATTTACCAAAAGTATCATTCAGCATGTCATCAGGAAATCTGGCAAAGCCGGTCATCAAGCAAAATGGGGACACAGATGCTCCAAGCATCTCCCAGACCAAAGCGTTCGCGCATTTCGTGTCTACATTCGGCCCCTCATCTGTCCCTCCTGAGGTCTCGGAAAATCTTAAGAAGCTGGTCCTGGACTATATCGGCGTGGCCCTGGGAGGCGTCCATTACGCCGATTCAACCCCAGCATTCCTCGCCGCTCTCAAAAAGCTCAACGCCGGCGAGACCGGTAACTCGACCATATTCGGCAACGGCTCCACATTCACCCAGTCCACGGCCTCCCTCCTCAACGGCGCCTTCGCCCACTCCCTCGACTTCGACGACACCTACGCCCCAGGCCCCCTGCACCCAGGCGTGACGGTCATCACCGCCGCCCTCGCCGAGGCGGAGAACAAGCCGGATCTCGCACGCGGCCAACTCCTGACTGCCCTCGCGGTGGGGTACGAGACCGTGTGCCGCATCTCCAAGGGCGCCGGCGTGGGCGGCTACGCTGCGGGGTTCCACAACACCGCCACCTGCGGCATCTTCGGCGCGGTGGCGGCCATCTCCAGCCTCCGAGGCCTGTCCACCGAGGTGGTGGAGAACGCCTTCGGGCTGGCGGTGTCAAAGGCATCGGGCAGCATGCAGTACCTCGAGAATGGGAGCTGGAACAAGAGGCTGCATGCGGGCTTCGCGGCCGCGGACGCGCTGCTCTGCGTCAACCTGGCCGAGGCGGGTGTTGTTGGTGCGTCGGAGGCGATCGAGGGAAAGAATGGGTTTCTGAACTCGTACGCCAAGGACGCGGATGTTGGCGCCCTTTCTGTGCATGACCTGGGGGAGAGGTGGGAGCTGCTTGTGACTGCCGTCAAGCCATTTCCGGCCTGCAGGATGACCCACGGCCAGATCGAGATGGCGGCAGAGATCGGACAAGTCGCCAGAGATGAGGGTAAGGAAGCCGTCAAGATGGTTGTTGGTCTACCCAAGGCGTGCTGGGGAATTGTCGGTGCACCTATGCCAAACAAAGTCTACCCCAAGACTGTCGTTGATGCTCAATTCAGCAGTTACTACCAGACTGCAACTTCATACCTCTACGGTTCTGACCTCGGGTGGGCCGTGTATGAAAAGAGCGAGGATCCTGCAGTGAAGGAACTCTGCGGAAAGATCACCGTCGTGGTTGACGAGACTTTGGAGTCGTTTGGAAGCACACTGACGGTTGAATGGGCGGACGGGAATGAGACCAAGAAAGAATGCATCTTTCCACTGGGAGAGAACGAGAGACCCATCCATTGGGACGCTGTGACGACGAAGTTCCGGGGGCTCTATGGTCCGATCCATGGCGAGGATGCGGCTGAAGAGGTTGCAGCCTTGGTGGCAGATTTGGAAGACGTCAATATGAGGAAGCTGATGGAGATACTTGGTCGACAGTAATGGGCACCGTGTCAAGCGTGTGGCAAGCTCCGAGTACGAGATGTCGACATGCGAAGTAAGTCAACCACCCTAGTCACGCACCAACCCCCTCTCGCACAGCCGTTTCTTTTGCAAAACCAGAAACTTTAAATCAAAATATTTTATTCTATAAAATTCTTATATATATGTGATTCTATGAAACTCTGATAAGTGTATTATTTATCTAGTTTTAATAATAATATGACGTGGTTTACCAGGTGCCCGGCAGTATCAGGTCCCCCGCAGGTTTCCCAACTTCACCCAACTTCAGCCAACCCCAGCACCCCCCGGCAGGGCCAAAACAATCAATAAAAGTTAGCACCAATTGGTGCCAACTGGTCTAAATTCCTTATTTCTACCTGATCATATTAATTTAGAGGAGTTGGCGTGGGTACAGTACTAGTTTAAACCGGCTGACTTTCAATGGGAAACTATACTTCGCACCAAATAGTGCCAACTTCACCTTTAAAATCGCGATCCGTTGCACCAATACACATATATTCGCACAAATTAATACCAACTAGGCTGGTTCTGCTATAATACAGTCGAAATCTGATTGATCAGACTCTTCTCTATCTTTCTTTTAAGTTGTATAATGTCCAGTGACGCCGCAATTGCTACAGTGTCGTTTACTCGGTCCGGCCCGAACCTCCTCATCAGCACTACTACTGATTTCACCAGCTGGCCGCTTCCCCTTTTCTTTTTCTTTGATAATTGCTTGGGAATCCTCAATACTAAGTTCCCCTCCAAACTGTACTCGAATCCGTTTCGCCCTCCAGCGTTTGGCGAGTGTTGTATTGGCCTCTTGAAGTGCGCGGATCTGCTCGCTTATAAGCGTGATCGAGTGTGCTATCGCCTGTGCTCCCTTCGCCATCCGATCAACAGCCTCCATAATTAGTGTAAGGGAGCTACCCTGATGGGCGGAGAGCTTGCCTTCAATAAAACTTGATTGCTTGATAGTTTGCTGAGCGTTAGAGGGTGTTTAAGATTCTTATTGCTAAGGAGAAGTAGGGAGTAGCGGAGTTTTCAGGCTAATATTAAGCTTAAAAATAACAGAATCCGGGTCCCACAGTAGGATTCCAGCTCATCTAAATGCAGCCTTGATATTATTCTCCATGAAAATCTTCTCGTGGGCTGCCTTGCAGGCGATAAAGAACTCGGACTTGGTAATACAGTTATTAAAAGCCCGGATAAGAGGTTGATTTTATCGCCATATGCATACTTTCGTAGCGAATATAATCCAACATCTAGCGGCTGGATCAGATTAGAAGAGTGCGGCAGCATACTAATAGAGATAGTCTTGTTCTCATTGTAGTTGTAAGGGTCTAGACTGAGTGTCACACTCTAACGTCTATTTCCTCTATGAACAAGAAGACTTCTCTGGGGAGAGAAGTGTTTCTTTCCCCTTTGACTAACGTACAGGTTCCTACTGATCTATATACTTGGTTGTCGTCCTTCGCTGGTCCTTCTTGTAGATGCTAGCAGGTTCTGTGGGGAATCTTGCTGTGGGTCAGTGGGTCGTACGAAGGGCCCTGGCCCTGAGTTCTGTTGACTAGGGTGTCTGACTTAACTAGCCTCTGAACTACACCAGAGAGAAAAAAATGACACCAACGGCAATGGTATACATTTGTCACCAAGCAATTATTTACTGGTGTAAGAAACATGATTCTAAGGTGACATTCTGGGCAGGAAATCAACCTCAGAGTCATCAGTCCGCCCGCTGCGGGACGTGGTGAAGACACTGAAGTCACGCCCGAATCCATTGAGCCACCTGTGGGTGAGCTTACCAGGCGCCAGCTGATTGCTGGGTTGGAGGAGCTCCGAAGAATGCTCGAGCTGGCGAAGTAGCCAAATTCCATGCCGGAACAGTGAGGCAGGGGAGACCACGAGTGCCAAGGTTACGGCACACACATCAAAGCATGCAGCTCGACCCCTTCCAAAGAAGCTTTGATAAACTTCGCTATATTTTTAAAATTTCGTACCAGAGACCCTCTTGTTGAATGACCTATTGAAATCTCATGGCTTAGTATCAACCCTTTCTTCGTAAAAGAGCTGAGAAAGATTAGATGTTGAGAATATATAGATAAGAAGCGGAAAAGACCACCACCGCAGGAGTGAACACGCGAAATACCGTGATTGAAGTGGTTCCCCTTGTTGCGATATTTAGCACATCCATGAGTGATAAGAAAAAAGATCTTTCGAATAGTCTTGACCCTGCTACTCTCGTTTCTACTATCAATCAAAGACAAGCCAGCAAATGAAATCATCTCCTACAACAAGGCCTGAAGGCTAGCTTGGCGTGGCAGATCGCATCTATCACATGAGTCCCAAAACTTCGCTATAGTAGTATGTTGCTTGTTCTCGCGTTCTAGGAACAGTTTCTTGTACATGGTGTCACCATCCCCGAGATCATTCGAATCTTACACCGCTTGTTAGCCATTAGCAGTAACTAGACAAGGCGTCGAATACTTACAATGATACTTCTCTGCCGCCTTGATCTTCTCGAGCAGGTCCTCCAGCACTGGGTCGTTTCCGACCTCATCCTGGTGTTGAGCTGCATCCCAGTCGTGGTGAAAGGGGGATAATGTGCCTCTGAATATGCGAGCATAGTGAGTAGTTAGTCGCTCATACATGTTGGCAAACTTGGGGGAACGATATTTCGTTTCTTTCGAAATGTCAGTACTTGTAGCTGGTAGAGATGGTATAGTTCTGAGTCCGTTGTTGTGTATCTTACCTTTGACCAGGTCGTATTGTTTTGCAATGCTTCGGTAAAGCGGACCAAGCCGCCGGATGCACAGAGATGGGATGAGGGGATCGCCGATCTGTCCGTTTTTCTTCTCTCTGTCGGCCATGATCGAGTCGATACTCCGGAGCACCTTGGACTCCAACTGCTCAACCCGTTCGGCACACCAAATACTTAATTGAATCAGGACGATAGCCGGTACACAAGGTGTTTGATTAGATAAAGATACATCCTCCGAAGTCATACCCGCTGAAAAGGGCTGATTCGGTTGATCTCCATTGAGATAACCCGCAGCAATCAGATTATCACGCTGGCATGTCAGACCAACAGGGCGGTACCCAGAGGTTAACCGAGACAGGCCATCGATTTTGATAATATCGCGGACCAATTCCGCCTAAAGAAATGATCAGCCACCCTTGTGTATGATGTATTAGTTATAATGAGACATACATGATTTGATTCGGGGAGTGATTGTGCATAGGCCGCCAAGAACGCCGTGTACGCCGTTTGGACGTCTTGGGGTCCTAGGAGGATAGTCCTGGCCTTGGTATCGAAGATACCCCATTCAACGAAGCTCTCTAAGCTGGGAAGATAAGAATATACCAGAAGATATGGCGAGAACCAAGAAACTTCGACCGCAAGCATACGGGTAGGTGTTGTATTTTGAAATCCCCATGATCTCGTTGTTTCATACTTTGTAGAGCTGAAAGTCACACTATTATACCGGATATATTCTATCGATACCACCGGGGCTCCTTTCAATATGGTAGCTGTACCATTGATCTTTCTCAATGGGTGCGTCAGCTGGTCCATACGTCGCTCGCCGGGAATTGCAGGCGTAGGAAGGTTTTCTATCGCAACCTCTCTCTGTGGGGCAATTTCATAAAGATTCTTGATACCCAGGTCAGACATTCAAATCGTCAACCCACACATCCACTGGTACTGATATGTTTCACGTGCCGAGAACGTCCTTTAGTTCTTCCCACACTCTCACACCGTATGGTGTGCATATCTTAGTTCCAAGGAGTGTCCCAAAACTCCGCACACACCGTTCGCATTGATTCGACATCTCACACTGCGAATGGTCAGCAGCCTACAAAACCTCGCCGTATGATGACACAACTTAAAAGCTCGTGTCTGTCGGCACATTTCCAGCACTTGCCTTTCGAGTTGCGAAGCATTGTCGTTCTTGCCTGATCATAACAGGTGATCTTCTTCCTCCGTTGGACAAGAGCATCATCACGTTGTTCTCGTTTCTATTTGGGGTGAGTCAAATTCAATGAATGTTGATGTGGGCGGGATATGACTGAGCGGTCTGCAGACACATTAGGTGGGTCCTTAGAAGTGGCCGGCGCAGCGCAGGGCAAAGGTTCTTCGACCTGGCCCAATATTCGATCCCAGGTAGTGGACCAATGTGAAGGATTGAGAGAGCTCAGCACGTCGGTGCTGGTGTCAGACGAATCAGTTTGGTGCTGATAGCGCGTGCCAGGCTGCATCCTTTTCGGGGTTAGCATAAGGAGATCCCGCAATAACATGGGGTCCTAACCGTTGAAGGTCGACCGGAGGATCATTGGAATCCAACAATCTGTGAACATCATGATGATCAGTAAGGGCGATCCAATCGTTCACCTTCGGTGAGGAAAGTGAGCCGTCATCACCAAGAGTCGTAGCATCCCCTTGGCACGGTATCATCGAGGAAACCGTCATAATATCTGGCTCTAGCCTTTTCCACTACGTTAGAGAGAGACCGGGTTGGCGTATTAAGATCGATCCGCCTAACCCTTGACCACGTGATGAGACTCGGGCAACAGGGAAAAGATGTTCTTACCAGCGAGGAACAAATCATAGCAAGGATCGTTGACTTCTATACTATATTGGCAGACAATGCTTTGCTCGGGGTTTCCTTGGTCATCAAATGTTGGGCCACGTTAGACAGCCCATGTCGCCTTCCGCCAAATACTGGCCACTGGCTTCCGTCCATGGCGAAACCTCAGACTCTGCGTGATGTGGACCGGTCTGAGTAAATTAATCGTGGGGGGTTGTCCAGGAGTTCTGCCAAGCATCTGGTGGCTCAGGGAACAGTTCGCTGATGTTGAAGAGGCTTGATTTGCCCTCGACACAGGGTAGGTCAAATGTGTCAGCATCGTGGGATTGATCATGAGATCGACAGGAACAGGCAGGAGCCCATTGGCAACATGGTGGATGTTCAAGTAGATGCTGTGGAGTAGGAGCGGCATCCATGTTGGAGGGCGAGGGAAGAAACAAGAAGAGTTGATGATGACCGTGACCGCGGGCTGACGAGTGCTTCCACAGACCTTTACAACCGTTCAGGCGGCTGATGGTTGCTCCAAGTCTAGCTCGCCGAACCTCCAGCCCGCCCTGTGGCGGTATTACATCTCAAGCTGTCTCATCGACGAACCGAGGACTACGTGGTGGGTCCGGTCACAGCTTACCTTGTATATACACATGATCAAACTCATGAGATCCGAGCTTCGGCGACAGGCCGAACCCTCATGGCTCGGGTCAACATTCAAGTATCATGAATGAGCCATGGGCTGTGCTCTACTATAAAGGGCACGATGAAACGCTTCCTTCAGTTCAGCAACAAAGCTCAACATCCGCTGCAAACTCAAGACGCTGCACCACAGACGATAGTGATACATGTTCTGACCGCCGCCTAGAAGATCAATACTTTCGTTCAACACAATCCCATCTGCTCTGAACATCTGTGGCCGTATTGGCTACAACACCGACATTTCTGATGGGGAGAGACACTGCATGGACCGTTTGTCGATACCCTCCGTCCCAGGCAAGGCGATGCAATGCAGAGTTGCCTAATTGGTCACACTAGTGTAGGTCGTCGCTGCACCTTGGCATAAACTTAACCATCTCCTCCTTGTTATATACGAAGGATGCTTAAGGAGTATTTAACACGTGATGCAATTATAGAGAGCTTTGTGTAACGGTATTGAGATCAGTCTTTGGGTCTATCAGGAAAGCCTGAATCATCTTGGGGCCAAGAAGGCAGGCCTCGTATAGAACCCAAGTGTATCCTTGTAACAAAGTAATATTGAACGTGCCTATAAGGGCCCGGACTCGGTGCGCATTTTCGCGCAACACAGATCTGACCAGCTCCAACTCGAGGTCTTCACCATACTGGGACGCATTTGGACTATATTCGATAGGAGACGATGGTAGACTTATGTTAACACTGTATTGCTTGTGATAAGACACAGACCCTTGAGTCGCCGCAGATGTCCATTTGTACTTGTATCCTGGCTTGCGTGGCAGCTCACTGCAAGTTGGTCCCTCTTTAGAAGTAGAAGCGTGAGAATAATGGTCGTCTTCGTGATTCATAATTGCAATTCAGCTGATATCGGGCTCCTGAAATTTATAAAAACGAAATGCGATTTAATATTTCGAAACTCGGAACGAGTTTTAAAGCATACGATGGAAGGTCCCCGGTTATAAAATGTAGCTGCCTTGTTAAAGGAGATGAAAATGAGATAAATGTTCCTTATTATCTCTAGCTATTTCATTTCCATTCTTAATAACTGCGCACATCACATACGCCTGCTGAAGTCCTGTATTTGCTTCAGCGTTGATGATAAAGAATAACATAATATTCCCAAGAGCTCGGATCCTGGATTTCCGAAATTGTTCAATTCTTAAGGCTTATATACTTATGGCCTGCTTAGAATTCCAAAAACCTCTTGCGAAGTTTGATTACAAGTGAGAGACTAATTCGTATAGTTTTAACTTCGGACACGAGTACGACTGTTGGTATGGAGTTCCTTTAAACGGAGGGATTGCTAAGGTACTTGATAATAACCGCTTCGAGTGCATGTAATACATCTGCGTATATAAGTCAGATTGGGCAAACATTTTTAAGTGCATTGGACTTACTTGATTCTGGAAGATTGGGAAACGCTACAGGACTTGCATCCAGTGTGTCTGTACTTTCAGAACGCAATCGCTTAATTGGGCGGATAAATAAAATTATTGAAGAGATTTTTTATGATGTTCTGCTGATTTGAAATAGATGTTGAACAAGAAAAGAGAGAAGCGAAGCGTAATGCCGCGAGACATTAGCCTCGTCTTACATAAACGAGGTTCACGAGGAACCTACGGGCGGATTTTCAGCTCTTCTGACCATACAGGCATCCGACCATCTGTTGGACCAACCTATCGCAACTGAAGCCCCAGTGAAAATCAGAGCCATGGTGTAGAGCTGGCACAGCCTCTCGCAAACAGCTCAATAGTGCAAAGGAGCGCCACGACCTCGTCCATCTAGGCCACCTTCTCAGCCTGATTCATCCATCTCACATACGCCTACCTTACTAACACCGCGATAGCGCGTAAACGAGCTGTGGCTTCATTGTGTTTAGGCCTCTATTACAAAGTTGAATTTTAGGCTATGTGCAGATAGAGGCCCGCGATTCGTCCGATCTTGAACTCCTAAGGCCTCCCTGATAGTGGCAATAGTTGGATTGGGCGAGGGCTGAGACAGGTTGATTCAAATAAAGATTGATAAATTATCCGCCAACTCATACAGAGTTGGCGCAGCCTATCCCCCATGTGATTAATCCTCTTAGAAACTGCCACGGACTCGGCCTGCTTATGGCTCTAACTTCTGAAATAAGCTGGATCTAATAACATCCAAGGACTATAACTCAGAGGTATACGCCCTTAGCCAAGAACACTATCCATTCTGATGTCAATCACCGATGTAGGAAAGCATACGAGTAAGTAACATTTCCACAAAAATGGGTCTCCCTATTTTATTCCGTTCCATACATAATCATCACAAAAGTCTACTTTTCTTATTACCTCATCCCCCTTGAAGTACACCTGCACACTCTCTGTTCTCATTCGTAGCAGCAGGGTAGCGAGATGTAACCAGGGCTGCAGCGTACATTTAATACACATAGCGACGATGAGAGGTGAGGCTAAGTAGAAAACAGGCTTTTCTAAAAGCTCCACATAAAAGAGGGAAACGAGAACACGGTTCGCGACTTCCATAGGTTGGATCTTGAATGGGGGCTGCAAATCGACAACGATCCGGGCCATCAAGCCAGACCACAATTTCTCGATTTCAGCGTGAACGTAGAATTCTTTAGGGCTTTATAGACTTCGTTCCGTAAGTATGGCTTCAATCCCTCTTATGCTAAAGGAGACATACCTGTCAGATTATACGTAGTCACCGATCTTATAGAGATCTACGGTATCTTCACCGGGCCCGTCGGAAGTATCTCTGTACTCTGCATTTTTTTACCTTGCGAATCTCCGTGTTCCTATAAATTAGCTCGTCCAACCAAGCCCAGGGCGCGTGATCGTTCATCCACATTAGCAAGGTTCCAATCCGACACTTCCGGACGCGAGCGGCATTTCAAAACAGAGGCAGTTATGAATTCGTCGTGGGTGTGAGGCTGAACACACTCGTGGGGATCGGATTTGGCCAAGCGGGCTGGGGTTACTGCCCGAGTCGAGAATTCCAGGTACGAGCAGGCTAGCAGAATAATCACAATGCGGACCCTGGTCTTGACAGGTGACCGGCGTCTGTTTATCTGAAGATGCTGGTGCTAATTATACGTCCGACCAAGCTTTAATGGCGAACCCCATCCTTGGCACTACAGCGCCAGGTCCACAGATGGCCAGGCTGTCGGGATTTGATAGGAGAGCCCTAAGCCATGATCATCTCCCTGAAACGGCGGGATGAATCGACATCGGATGCATAAGGCTGACGGCTGTAGTGCCCTCAAAGGTCGCGAGTCAGAGTCTGGGCGCAATGAGCGCTTCGCCCCTCTTGGCTGTGCGCCATGCATGACTGGAGATAGCAATATACACACGCTTGTGGATGGATTTTGCAGATCAAGTGAGATTTACAAAACGTCGTCAAGATGAAAGCAGTATAAGACCGCCACTTCAATGGCGACCATGGCTGAGATACGATCACGGACAAGGCTCACTCTTCATTCTTTCTCTCCGTCCAAAGGTTCGACGACTTTCATTCACTCTTTTTGAGTTCGTGTCTCTCAACATGAGACTTTCCATTCTCTTAGGGGCGTGCTTTGCCGCAGCCCCATCGTTTGCTCAGAGTGGGTGGAACAATACTTCTATTCAACCCAGCGGGTCCCATGTCCCCTCCTCACCACCAAGCTCAGCACCGGTGCTCTCGTCACGACCGATCACACGAACGGGATCTTCGCCGCCCACATCCACATCAGCACCACCAGCCACCGTCACAATAAGTAATGGAGAGACTGTCGACGTCGCGGTCGGTGTCGTGGTGTTCGGCGGAGAAGGCGGCGGGTTCTACACCGTCAACGGCGGCACAGCCATTCCCATCGCAGCAGGGGCAACAGCGACAGCGGGCAGTCAAAGCGGCAACGAGAACCCCGAGCCATCAGAGCCTCCCACTTCAAAGCCACCAACTTCAACCGAGCACACATCATCCCAACCAACATCATCCCAGCCGCCCACGGGTACCCCCAAGCCGTACATGATCTTCCCGGCAGACGGCGCAGACACAGCAGCCTTCCTGACCACGCTCGAAGATATGGTCAAGCCCGAGGTGCCGCAGGTGGTCGACATCCTGGACACGGCGAGCAACACCAACACGACGCTGATGTGGGTGGCCAACCTGACGGACACGCAGCTGCGGGAGGTTGAGGGCAACAGCGCCATCGAAGGGACCATGGAGAACGTGAACCTGACGGCCATCGCCCCTGCCGAAGAGGCGGAGGGCCAGACTGTCACCCCGCCTGCCCTGGCGCGGCGGCGCAGTCTGAAGGATATTGCCAGGAGGGCCGTCATCAATGTCGACACGGACGACTTCGATCTGATCCAGCTTTCTACTGCTGAGGGGAGCCAGCCTGGGACGACGTATGATTATGATGAGACTGCTGGGACGGGAGTTTCTGTTTACGTTATTGAGAGTGACATCCTCATGGATCATCAGGAGTTCAATGATGGGGGTCGGACGACCCGAAAGCTCACGATCCCGGACATGACTGGTAATGGGCTTAAGGACGATCGTGCCGAGTTCCACGGTACATGTGCGGCGTCCAAGGCAGTCGGGAACACTGCGGTAAGTGCAGACGAGACTACGGATTTCTATCCCAAAATTGTGTTGGGTAATCACTGACCTTTTCAATAAACAGGGATCGGCACCAAAGGCGGATTTCGTAGCGGTGGACATGACAAACGCCGACGTTGCCACGCTGATCGCTGCCTTCGCAATGGTCGCTCAGGACGTCGCGGCTAAGGGTCTGAAGGGCAAAGCCGTCATCTCGTGCAGTCTGACTGCGAGCGAGTCCTCCATCACCGAGGCGGGAATCGCCCGGCTCCGACGCGTCCTCGGTGTCCTGGTCAGCCTCGATGTGGCTATCGTTCTTTCAGCCGGCAACTACGGCGGCGACATCAACACGTACCCGCCCATGCTCGCGGACGAACTGCCGCTCATCAATGTTGGTGCTGTGGACGAAAAGGGCGAGATCGCAACTTGGTCACAGGGAGGGCCACTCTTGACGACTGCTGCCGGTGGAGTGGGTATCGTTTGTGCCACCCACGAGGGTGTGGATGCATACAGGATCCAACAGGGAACATCTTTCGGTGAGTACAAGAACAACACCGAAGCATCGATCGAGGCACCGAGATGATATTTTCTGACCATCTTCATCGCAGCTGCTCCCCTCGTCGCAGGTATGGTAGCGTATTGGCTCGGGCACCCAGACTACACGGGCGCATTCTCAGCCTCGCAGGTCGCCCAGGCCGCCAAGGACTCAGTCACTGCTCTTCACTGGGCTCGTGTTGAGGGCGGCTACAACGTGGCCTACAACGGCGCCCACGAGTGCGTCGAGGACGACTCCGGGTCCGAGGCCGGGAGTGACACCGGATCGCAGGCTGGCAGTGACAGCGGGTCCCAGTCCGCTAATCCCGCCCCCGTCGGACGGCGAAACATGATGGTCGAGGCCCGGCAGGCCGCTGTTAACACCACTCTCGGCTTGGGCGGCATCTTGGCTGCGTCATGCCCGCTTCCGCCGTCGAGCTCCAGCTCCTCGATCTTTATCACTGCGACGCCAACCACCTTTGCGACCGTCACATCCACCGCGTCCGCAACGAGCACGGTGGGTGCCGAGACGAGCGCTCCTGCTATTGAGCCAATGTACTGCTACAGCTTCGACCCTGCCTGCTATGTGAGTCCGCTCCTGTCTTGTAGTATCTCTCATGTCTGAGATACTCTACTGCACCAACTGTTTTACTGACCTTTACTTCTCAATACAGGGTTACTGCTGCCCAGATGAACCTGGTGGAACATGCAGCTCCGAGTTTCCGGGAAAACAGGGCTGCCGGTGTGGTGCTGGTGGTGCGACTAACGTCCTTCCGGACGGTGCGCAGTGCCCGATGCCTGCTTGAGTAACACCGCGATTTGCCCTAGAGCTCGCGAAATATTGGAAGGGATAGGACCGAGTTACGACTTTACGCTTCTCGCGGTACATTTCATGATCATTCACCATGTAAATATATATATATATAAATCCCTCACGTTAGACGGAATTTCATGACCTCTGGACGACGTTGAGGACCCTTGGTCTATGATTCACACCCAACTCGGAATACAACGGGATAGAAGTTACACTCCAATCCAGTCGAAAACAATTCATGAAGCGAAATGAATAGGCTCAGTGCATCTGGAGTCCGAATTTCTTCGACATGAGATTGCAGACCTGCCTCTTCCCGTTCGGGACTAAACCAGGTTGACCCAGCCACATTCTAAGACGTTTTGACCTCCGAAAACGCTCAGAGACAAGCAAACGGTCAGCCCTGACAACCGACACCCAACAGCGAGCGACCAACCCGACTTCCCTTTCCTCCTTTCTGTCAAACCAAAGCCGACCATAGACAATCTCTTCTTCCCATCACCACAAACCAAACACACAACGAGCCGGTAATCTCGGCATTGAGACTCACAAACCCGTCCCGCTCAAGGCACCACTGGCAATGACGGGGCAAATGCAATCATCGTTCCCTGAGGGAACTATCCCGGAAGAAGGGGTCATCAGGAGCATGGGTAACTCCCATCCGCTCGATATCTCCGACATGCCCACAGCCAAAGGGACGAGCAGCGCCACCAACAGCGAAGAAGCCATCGTGCAGTCGCTGGTGGCAGCCGCCCGCGCAACCATCGCCAAGGTAGACCCGACCAACCAAAAGACCCGTAAGCCGAAATCACCGCCACCCGTTTTCATCCTATCCGCCCACACCGCCAAGCTCCCAACTCACCCTGAGTCACCCGGACTGATCAATCGCTTACTAACTAAATCGTCTCACCGAAAACAGACCAAGTCGGCGCCGCAGCCCTCAGCGCAGACGGCCACACTATCTTCACGGGCATAAATGTCTCGCACTTCAACGGCGGGCCCTGCGCCGAGCTCGTCATCCTGGGCGCGGCGGCCGCGGGCGGGTGCGGCACCCCCGGGACACTAACGCACATGGTCGCCGTGCGCAACGACGGCGTCACCGTCCTGAGCCCGTGCGGGAGGTGCAGGCAGGTGCTGATGGACCTGCACCCGGACATCCGGGTTATTGTTGATACCAGCACGCGGAAGGGCGCGGGCGCGCGGCCGGCTTGTCGGGATGAGCAGCCCGACGTGGAGGCGGCGCAGGGTTTATCTGGCGGGGGTGGGCTGGGCAGTTTGCGGGTTGTTGGGATGGATGAGTTGCTGCCGTTTGCGTACCGCAAGGCGGACTGGAGCTCTGGTACTTCCGAGCAGGTTTCGGCTGCTCAGTAGTCATGGCGCCGGTGCATCGCGGTACGAGGAGAGCTGTGGGATTCTAGCTTGTTCTGGTGGCTACGAACATCGCTCGGCCGGGAAAGCACCAACTTTCACACAGTGGTTGCTTGCAATCCCATTTCGAACAGAGATTTTTAGACTTCAGGAGATGTCATTCATAGGAAGCTAAAGACCTCCCGGAACAGCCTGCGTCATGCATTAAACATCATGATTTTCGACTATTTGTCGTATCCAAAGCACATAATTTCACCATTATCTTTCACTGCACAAGAAAATCGGGAAGTAGAACTTTGTAACTCCCCACTTTGACACCTATTCATGTAGAGTAAGTACTAAAGCACCTCCGTGATGTAATTCGCAGTGCTCACAACAGAGGTCCCCATTACCACCTGGCTCGTGGGAATATTTCGAATCTGACCTAATATTGATATTAGACCTGATAAAACAGTACAAATAATACGGCCATATGAACACCCCTCTTTGGTGACTGGACTGAGATCCACGGTGTTCTTAAGGTTTATGGCCAAGATTGATGCCCAAATGTTTTATTTGGTTTTGTTCTTAGCTCATTTATGACACTCTTTAACTCTAGTAGCATGTTATTTACGCGAATGATAGCATATACCATGATAGTACTTCTGCTACAGCGTGTAACAAGTTGCAATCTTATAGCCTAGCATCGTTACGAATCCCCGCTCCCTTCATACGCATCTGCCTCTTGCGGTGAATCAACCTCACGAGACCGATCATCAGCATAAATACAATAAACTTTCTCTTCTCGCCCAGGGATGTCACGCCAGCCTAGCCGGAAGACAGTATCTCAACCCAAGTGGTTCTGGATTGCTTGCAAGTCAAGTGACTGCCAGTCCACCGAACGTGAGAGCTCGATCAGATTGCCGTCAGTAAGAAATGCTGTGATATTGGCGATCGTATTGGGACTCCTTGGAACCACGCCGCATCCTCCAGCCCGATATATGAAATACCAGTTCGCCAACAAGCAGATGAGGGCCCGTGATATGCTGATGAGAAATGGGCTACGTTTCATTTTCCACAGATAGTAGCAGTGAACACATTGGTGAAGGTCCTGAACCGCCTTCCAAGGTTCACTACCTTATTGCCTCCTCGACACGGACATCCGATGCAAGTGGGCACGCCCCTGCCCCGTCCCAGGGGTTCTTGTGAGTGGGCGCACATGTGCAAAACATGGCAAGCATAATTCTTAGTCACTTGCATGGCCTAATTGTAATCGGCCAAAATTGAGGCCTTCTTTGGTGTCCAAAGCAACATTATCTACCTAGGTAGGTATCTAGGGTTGCAAGGGCGAAGCCCGCGCCGTACTATTCATGGCCTGACGCCTAAAGTGGATGATGTGATTAGTGTAGTCTGATGGTCTTAAAGAGACACGCTTTGACTATTAAGGATTTGCGACACGTCACTTGATCTCCCAGCGCAGGTCATGAACACCTTCAGGGCCTGGCCTCGCGGATCGGAGACCATGCTTGCGAGATTCCGTGCAACCGCCACGATATCTTATAGTCCTATACATAAGAGCCTATTAAAGCCCAACATCAATGATATAATCAAGGAGCTCATGGCTGTCCAAGGTGAATCACGGACTCGAAGTGACAAGCACTTGGGATGTCCATCATCAACGACTTGGTAGTGAAGCTTAGAGCTGGGTTAGGGTTAGGGTTAACAATCCTTCCATCCCAACCGTGTTCTCATCACTGCCTCCCCAGCTTCAGAACGGCTAATGTCTCTTTGACCTTCCAATGCATCTAAGTACTCTGACCTTTGCTCTTGATATGATGATTTATTCAAGCTATGAAGTAGTCTCAGAAATCATAGACGAATAGGGGCATCATTCAGCATCATTCAGCCACCGACGTGATTTCCGCAGTTTCTGTTGACCAACACCAGGCCTGGTGCTCGTGCATCTAAGACGAGCAACTCCCGAGGTCGGTGTATTGTGCAGCGTACACAAAACCGAATACGATTGCAGAGCGCCCCCCCCCCCCCTTGGAGAATCCTTGCCTGAAGTTTGATTCTGTTGACATCTCCATCCATGCGGCTGGCCCGTAAAAGTCCAAATTTTCATAATGCTTGGATCTTGGTGACCAGGATTCTAGTCTGCAGGCAGCTTCGAGAGTCGATGTGTGTTGTACAAGCCCCCGGCCCTGGGGCCGAAGCAAGAACAGATGCGTGCGGAATAGTAAGAGATTTTGCCCTCTGCGGGGCTTACGCGGGGTGTGGAAGGGGGCTATGAAGGACTTCCTCGTCATGCATTCTTTGAAGTCGTTGGTGGAGTTTGGTCTCCATTGCTTGCGCCAGGATTTGCTGGAAGACGTCTTCAAATCCACCGCCAGTGTTCTTGTCACCGCGTGTCAGTGATTGACCGGGACGACTCAGATCCTTGATGACACTCATCATGATTCGATGTTTCCCTGTGACGATTTCCCGGATGGCGCGCATTCGGATCGCGTGGTGCTCACGCACCATCCTTGCAAAAACTCTGAATTCATACAGAGTATCTGTGATTTTTTCTGTCGATATTGGCCAGCCTTTCCTGCTCCAGCCTCTTCACCCAGGATTGGACATCAGCTTTGGCCCTTCTTATATGATCCGTGACATTGACCCCATCTCCTGGTAGAGCGTCAGAGGAATCCAGGGAGGTCTTCCCGCTGCCGAAGCACTTCTTTTCTGCTCTTACCACGTCTTTGCGATATATTGGTACCCGTCGCCAGTGTCATTGAAAGCGCCGCAGGTGATCGGGCATGATCTTCGGTCATGCCTGGAATAAGAGGATGAGCCCGTTACACTGGACAGCTTATAGGTTCTCACAGGGATCAAGCAAGCCAGCAACTTTAAGCAGCCCGCGGTAGTATCTACGTATCTGGACAGGTCCCTTAGTCTATTACGTTTTCCTTTGTTATCATAGCTCGTCTTTGCACTGGGGAAACATTTCAAGACATCTCCCCACCTATACCCTTGGGCTTATACTTCAGCTTGGCCATGAGGGCAGTCTGCAACATCGCCATAGCTAAGATTGAACTCAACCCCTAAGGCAGTGGTCAACAGCTTCCCTTGGCTTTTGATATGATGTATACTGACATAGATACTGATGGCGAATACGTCGCTCGCTGGGCATCGTAACGGTCCTTGTTTTCACACCCTCAATCAAAGTGCTCTTGAGATTTGATGCTCAGAGTGCCTAGCAACTCGACTTGTCCATGCCCCTCCGTCGACATCAAATCCCCGGAAACAGGGCCAGAGATTCCCATTTTATGGCACCTGGCGGTACAAAGACCATATTTGCAGAAGGCCTAACGCATACACGAGCAAAATGTAAATGCTCAATGCACGATGATTCGTCGAATGCACACGTTACGAATGGAAGTCGAACCAGTGAGGTTCAAGGACTTCGGAAAATGTTCACGTCGCCCCTCGTGCTTTCTCACCTCCTTACGTGCCACAAAGGGGAGGGGGGTCAGAGCCGAGCAAGGAAATCCGCCTTGTGCCATCTTCGAAGCCGTGATACCTCGTTCTTCCTTTACAGTGGCATCCAAACCTCATTTTTGTGGGCCCGAAAGTGTCGATCGGCCTCGTGCAACTGACTGCATCCTGGTCTTGTAGAGGTCAGGCCAACCAATAGACATATCTGCATTGGTATGCTCCAGCGTGGTGCGGTCGACCTGCGAATCTGCATAAGCGGCAGCAACACCGCCCATCAGCTATGTACAGAGCGTTCTCGCTGTTTTAGAGTATTCAGGATTACCCCAGGATTTTTGCATAGTGAATGCGATGATCGTTTGACCCATGTATCCCATGCGAAGAGACTTGTCGGTCATCAATTTGAAGCCTGGTATCATGCGAGGACGTCAGCACCAGCGGGGACCTGAGAACGCTTGAAGCAGTGAGTCGACGGGCGTCTGCAGGGAATACTCTTCCTGGCTCCCTCCACCGCCATCTTCACGAATTCATGTTTCGGTCGCCAGCTCGAAGTGAGGCGGCGCGGGGCAGTGCGTCACTGGCACCGGGTCTGGGGGCGGAATGGGTCGGGAGATGACTGTCACCAATATAGTGATGGAGGGTTTCGATATCGCAGTGGTCTTTGTCTGCACATATGCCGACGGTGATCGTTTTTGTCCATCCAGGTAGCCTACGTTCAGTGCACCTCTGGAACGAGTCTCGCTGAGAAGAGGATCCTTGCTCCAAGATCTTGCACGCTTTGGTTTAGATGCGGAATGCGGCGGGCAATCCGACGGCTAGCTAGGGCACCTGCGGATGCATGGTCGCTCTGGCGATCGCGTTGCGGCGGGAACAGAAGGCCGCTATCAGTGACTTGGGGCCAACCTTCGCGCGTAATTGCACAGCATGCTCTCGACAACCTTCCACCAGTCAGTCGATCGCCGCGGTGCTTGCGATCCTGGCGTATGCCGCAGGATCATGACCAATCTCTTGCTTGGTCGATCTAGCAGGCAGCGACTGTTTCGGGCTCGACCTTGCTGGCCCAGTCCGCCGCTTGCGATCAGCTCGTCACTTGCCAGCGAAGGGTTACCCGGAGGAGGCGTGTAAAACGAATGGCTCAGCGCGGGAGAGGATACTGGACCGTCTGGATTAAGTCGCCGATCAGGAGCTTTAACTTGTCATTGTTATAGCATGAGACGGTGGATGATTTTACCCATTATCTAAACGTATTCGTCACCAATAAAGGTATAATAGAACCGCTCGCAATGTGAGTTATTACGAAATAATAATAGTAACTAATACTAAGATTGAAATGTGACAACTATCATCCAGATAATGTAAGATGATTATTTCCTGTATCTAGACTATATTACTTCAAAAGTAAATAACGCCGCGTGTTGACTAATATAACGTGCGGCAACGCTAGGCACACTAGTCACTGAGGGTCTTGGGAAGAGAGTATGATATTAGGGGTACTGTAGGTACAAGACTGATTCTTGCCCCTCTTCCAGCCGATTCGTGGGCGGGCCGGCTAGCCCCCTTTATAGGCTGTACCGGCCACCCAGTGCCGGCTGGCTTCGGGACATTACAACTAAACTTGCATATTATTCTTTTTATTTATTTAAAACTTTTTAGAGAAAGAAATTTGTTTTCGTAAAAAATATTATGGTATTACTAATATACCATTAAATATTAAATAAGTGTGGGAGTCACTCTAAGGTGCAGTCAAGTGGTAGTGTAGTCGCGTGGTTCATTGAGTCTACGAGAGGTCTGTTACGGCCAGCATGAGATACAGCATGAGAGCTGGGTCTATTGGCGCTATCAACGAATATTCTAAGCTACAGGGAAAGGAGAAAAGCGGAGAGCGTCGCTCGCGCGATCCCTGGACTGCATAAGAATCTCGTCGCGACTGTGGGGCTAAGGGTTAGGGTCCTCGTGACGGTCAGGGAGCTTGCCTGACTGTGGCTGTCGTCACAAGGTCCTCTCTGACGAGAGTCTAAGTCTAGGAGCTAGCTTATGTAATCAAACAAGCAAGCCCAGTCAGTGGCTGACCAATCCATGGTCCCCCATTCGTCTGCCATAATAAGGTAAATTTTAAAATGTTATTGTAATGATGAAAAATTTGTAAAATTCCAAAAAGAATCCAAAACTAATATCAAATATATTTTTTATTCGTAATTAAATTTGAAAATTGATGAAAATTAATTAGGTTTTTAGAAAGATCTTTATTTATTATTTCTTTTAACTCCTAAAATAACTGTTTCTTTCTATATGAATATCCCTATTCAACTAATTAGGTACCTAGTTGCGTGCTCTGGGATAATCTGACGTCACTATGGGGCGCAGCTGACTGAAGACGAGGTTTCACTGGTTACAATCCTAGTAGGTCGGATGATTAGGCAGACTCTCTTCATCGCAGGCAGCCACTGCTTCTTCTGCTCCTTCTTCTTTTTTTATTTTGACTCCAAATAGTAATAATCCAATTACAGGTTTCATTCCTTCACCTCAACAGGCAAGGCACCTGATGCTTAAAATCGCCGCGTCGAGGGTGTAACGTCCAGCACGGCTGTCAACCTATTCCCGTGATTACGAGTTTTCCTCAACTTGAACCACGCGACCAGTGGGATCTCCGCACTTGAACATGTCCACAATACGAGAAAGCGGACTTCAGTCTCGGAATGCAAGTCTTGATACCCATAAGCAGGGCACTGCTGGGGAGAAGCTACTTGCTCTGTGCAACAAAGTCGCCCCTCTGCAGCGAGACCTCACAGCGTTGGAGGATGTCATGCTAGGCGAATACTGCATCGCATGCGCATGCGGGGATGGTCCAAGCTTGATGAAGTACATCTTCCAGGCCTTGGAGGTCCTCCTAAAGGCAAGACGGTACAAGGTAGTGCTTTTGCTCCTGAGGAAGCTCGAGGCCCGGACCCCGGATCAATTTCTGGGGGAAACAACCGGCATTCTACCGTTAAGCATTTCTTGGTATTTTCAAAAAGAGGAGCAATGGCAACTGTGGCCCGGAACGTCAGCCTCTGACGAGTTCGTCGACGTTGTGAGACTACTCATTGAGAACGGGGCCGACGTCAAGGCCGTCGACAATCACGGAAACACCTCGCTTTTCTACGCGTGCATGCTTGGGCATCACGAGCTCTTTCGCGGGTTGCTCGACAAAGAAGCCGCCACATCGACGATACATACGTTCTTTTCATGGAGACCGGTGACCGCTGTAAACCTCCTGCAAGCAACACTCGAGGCTTTTGTGTGGAACGAGATCGACCGCCCCAGGCGTGGAATATTTCCGTGGGAAGACCACGACAGCGGACGGAGACGAATTATTGGCGGTCTTTTGGATGCAGGGCAACAATGCTCAGCTGATGACCCCCGCATGGTGCAGCTCCTACAGGCGGCATGTTTCCAAGGGCACGTCTCCTGGGTTAAGAGGCTTATTGAATACGGCGTCCCCGTTGACGCCCCAACCACCCGGGAGAACACAAGAGAGAGATTCTATGCTTCTTCGCTTCATGCTGCGGCCGCGGGCGGGCACCCTCTTGTGGTTCAACTGCTCCTCGATTGCGGGGCCCGCTCTTCAGATAAGGGCCTGTCGACATGTGCTCACAAGCGCCGCAGGGATCGCAAGACTCGGGAACAGACGGCTTTGGCGGTCGTTCTCGACGAGACGAGTGTTGCTTCGGAAAATAGCCAGCGCAAATCACAACTCTGGGAGACGTGCCTCATGCTCATGGAGGCCGGCGGTCTCCCAGAGGACCATGTCAAGTTACTCGAGCTATCTGTCCGAGATGGCCAGGTCACTTTCGTCAAGCGTCTACTCGACATGGGATATAGGCTTGCCCAGGTCCCGGAAACCGGAGCCGTTGAGATAATCCAGCTCCTCATCCAGCACGGCTCTACTTTTGATCCTCGTGAAGCACAAAAGCTGGCTCTTTAGAGAGGAAATTGTCGGCGTCTGGGTGATCTTTTCCGAACATGGGGCAATCTATTGACTTTCCATGAACTGTGGCGGTCTTGGTCGGCGACTAGCATGATTGCAATTGACATGCTCGATACCGTCCTATCTGTCCACAGTGTCAACGATATATTCCACGACGCCAATGGGGAACCGGTGACACTCGTGCAAATGGCTTGCAGGAGAGGTACCAGGGCTTCGGTCGAGTTCCTCTTAAGTAAAGGCGCCGATTTATACCTACCAAAACCAGACGACAATGCCCTAACAGCCCTGGATCACAGACTCACAACGCCGCGGAGGGGAACTATTGGGTCTTTGGGAACGGCCTTTACGTGGGAGCTCTTCCAGCTGCTGGAGCTCCATATGCCGAAGGAAGGGCGAAGGATACGAGACCGGTGCAGAATCAAAGCCCAGCGTCACAAGCCAGTTCTTAGAGGAGGTAAACACCAGTCTTCAGAAAGACGACCGTATCCAGGTACCCATGAGACCCAACTGCGATTGCCGATGGAAAGGATAGATGGGGACGAATTCGAGCACACGCCTTTGTCTGGGCGCGATGAAATCCGCACGATGATTCTCCACCCTTCGACGGACCCAGGCGCCGTGATCGAGTGCGAACTCGTACGAAGTGCTCTTTGGCTTTCCCCTGAATACGAGGTACTGTCATACGTTTGGGGCGAGAGCACCGTACCAAGGTACATCAGGGTGAACCGCAAGGTTCTTCGGATCACGCCCGACCTGCACGAAGCTCTTCTTGCTCTCCGGCGAGTGTCAGAGCCGCGCCATTTGTGGGTTGATGTGGTCTGTACCAACCAGCGCGACGTTGGCGAGCGAAACCAGCAAATAGCACTGATAGGCGACATTTGTATGAACGCAAGCAGAGTGGTGATATGGCTTGGGAACGCGAGCGAAGACTCCCATTTGGTCTTCCGTCACATTGAAAGATTTCTTCAGCACCGGGACGACGTGATTTCAGGCCGCTGCCGTCCGACCGACATCCATGGCGAATCTCATGTTAACATGCCCATGTATACAGGCGCCACTTATGAGGCCGTTCAAAGGCTCTTTCTGAGACCTTGGTTTTTCCGGACATGGGTGATTCAGGAGAAAGTCCTTAGCAAAGAAGCTGTGGTCTGCTGTGGACCCGACTCTGCCTCTTGGAATGACATCTTCCGAGGAGTCGGGTTCCCCGTCGGGCTCACCGACCGTCCTCTCCATGGTCCTGATTACCTGGCCCGAGCCGGTCAAATCCACAAACTACGACCTTCGGATGGCTTCAGGAAATTGTTCCAGTATAGTCGGGATTGCCAAGTCACGGACCCGAAAGACAGAATTTATGGCATTCTGGGCATATTGGAACCCAGTCTCATCGAAATGAAGTACGAATTGGACGTCCAAGAAATTTACCGCAGCTTCACTCAGGCCGTCATCCAAAGTAGTAACAGCCTGGAATTCTTGAGCCTGTGCGGAACGAAGCATACCCTGCCTGGTTTACCGTCCTGGGTACCGGACTTCAGCACAAGGCGTTCCTCATGCCATCTTCCTGGACTAGCCGACATGCTGGGTCAACACACCTTTGGCCCGCTCGAAACCCACCTGAAGAAAGCTTTGCCCGGGCTTGGGTTCCGCAATCATGGCAGGGATCTCATAGTGAGGGGCAAGGCCGTCGATATTGTTCGAGCGGTTGGGAATGAGATGCCTGTGAGCAAAGAATACGACCTTGGCACCGAAAAATTCGACCAGATCCTCTCCCAATGGGAGACTCTTGCCATCGAAGGTGTCTCAAACCAGGCTTCGAATCCATATTGGACCTCAGCCGATCCCCAAACCTCGGCATCCAGTGCTTTCCTGGCGACAATAGTTGCTCTCGACAATTTTCTTCAGCATGAACACGCGCAGGCAAAAATTGGAGGTGTATTGTGGTACAAACAACATGGGTCTGGCGCGCTCATAAAGATAGAAAGCCAATACTTCGACGACGTTGAGTGTTGCGAGGTTTTAGGTACAGACGAGGACGAGAGCATATTTGGTCGTGACTTTGATCGAAGCTATCAATGGTATACCCGTCAATTGGAATTAGCAATTTATGGGAGGAAGCTATTCGTGACCGAGGGAGGGTTATTGGGACTTGGGGACCCAGAAGTACAACCCGGGGATGAGATTGTTTTCCTTCCAGGCTCCCCATACCCTTTCGCCATTCGAAATATCGACGGGTCCGCATTCAAACTCATGGGAGACTGTTACTTATATGGCTTTCATGTATTAAAGCTCTTTCAGGATGATGAAAAGCCTATCGAAGAATATGTCTTCAAGTAGCTACAATAAGCCAGGATTCAAATTTTACTTTTCTCAATGCTTGTCAACTTTGAACCATCCGATAAGCATCTATGCAAAGAGCATTCTGCACATGGGAGACGTGCTGGCGTTACATATCACTTCGGACACTTGAGCAAGCGGAAAAGCAGACATAGGTACGGACCATGAGCCCTGGGATGAAAAGCACACTGGATTATCCCCATTAAAACAAACGCCATCTCAGAGTTCCGCCGTCCCGATCGAGTCATCTGGTCGCTGCAACCAGTGTCGCGCACGCTCATCCACTCTTATCCACCGTCCAAAAAAAAGCACACTACCATCCCAACTAGCCCCTCACCATTCCTCACTCGGGCGCATCAGTCAGAGGCACATACCTTACCGAAAACAGCTTGTTCCTCGTCACATTCCCCTCCGCGTCCTTATACACAGCCCAGATATGCTGGCCCCCACTCCCATCCTCATCATCAACGGGGATGAACATCCTGCCCGGCGACCGCAGCTGCTGCACGATCTCTTCATGTAGCTTGACAGCGCTGGCTCCAACGTGAATCGCATCCCAGCCGGCCTCCTCCTCCCCGGGCTCAACCCACCCCTTCCTCCCGTCCCCTACACGGAAGCGCACCCGCCCGCTCGCCAGCAGGGCCCGCCCCTCCTCGCTGCGAGACATGTTGCGCTCGCCCATCTCCTTCAGGGCAGGGATATGCTCTAGTCCCACCACAGCGGCGGGGCCGTTGCCCTCGGCGGGGTTGGTCGACTCAGGCGGCGGGAGAAGCTCCGCGAGGACGTGGGTCAGGTACCCCGAGCCGGAGCCGATGTCCAGGACGCGCCGGGGCCGGGTTGGTGCTCCCGCGAAGGTGGAAGACGATTCCTTGGGCGGCTGCAGGGACGGGAGGAGGTGCTCGGCTGCCGTGGCGTGCATGTGCGGTGCTGAGATGGTGGCGCCGTGACCGATGGACTGGGGCGAGTCGTTGTAGGGGGATGAGGGCGCGTAGTGGGCGCGGTCGACCTGGACGTGGTGTTAGTATGAGTGACAGGCTAATTGAGGACTGGGAAGGAGAGAAGGTGGTATGGTGGTGTGATGATGTGAGGGCCTGTACGGGCGAACCTTTAGGAATGCCTCCTTGACCCGGTCGTCCTTGATCATGCCGTTGCGGGACAGATTCGCGACCAGTTCCGCGTTGGTCGCGCCAGAGCTGCGCCAAGCCATGCTGGTGGTTGTTGAGATAGTCCTGTTGTTAGCCCTCGGTAATGGTGTTTCTTGCGTCCGGTGCCGCCCTGCCAAGGTGGGGCTGCTAGTGGCAATGAGGCGGGAGAAGGCCCTGGTGGGTGACGAGAATAAAGCCACTGTCGGCTGGCGTGATGGGGAATGCGGCTTGTTGGGTCCGCTTCAATCAGACTGAAGGATTGATGGAGGCTGTGAGACGAGCTGATGACGATTCCGTGGGTGTGTGAAGTGAAAATCGTGGTCGAAGTATGTCGATGGAGGGGTCGACGTCGAATGAGGTTGTCAAGATTACCTCATATGCACCCAAGGACGGGCCAGAAGGGCAGGGACGTCTCGAGAATCGATGGGAATCACGCAACAACCCAATCAATAACTTCCAGCTTGTTACTGGCGTCAATTCGATATTCACGGCTCCTTTCCAATCACCGAGGGCATCCGTATTCGACTTATAGGACGGACATCGTATTTGTCCCAACATCGTTTCATGCCACCCTGGGATCGATGCAAGATCGGACCCTAACCCTTTCATTTCCCCGCTTGCGATTGAAGGCTTCCGTTTTGATAAAAAGGTACCTAGGTACCTATCAACTTGAACTACCTCGATATAAAGTTTTTGGATACGAGATAGAACGAAGCTAAGATTGAAGCCGGCATCTGACGGGGTGTCCCAAACGGTGAATGTAGATGATAGACCATGGGACGCACAGGTCGCGGTTAATGGACGAGACATCGACTGCTCGGGTCTCGTGAGCCCAACGCTTGAGTCTATGCACGGCTTCTTCGTGGAAACTTGTGATGGGTTTGAATGTTATTCTAAGAGAATTATATCATAATTGTATAGACAGTGCCCTAGAACTCCTCTGCTTGAATGATACGGCCTCGACCCAGTTACTTATAAAGAGGAAGAAGAACACCAGGAGTATTAATGCAGCCGCTGCCAGGGGCCCCAAGATGGCGAAGATGGTAAAGCCGTAAGAAACCGATTGAAATATACGGTTTTCTCCAAGGGAAGTGGCCAGACCGACTTGCAAAGCCGTGAGCACAACTGCAACATAGATGGTCGCTGTTGCTAGGGTGGCAAGGTTGTCTTCGAAGTAGCCACCGTAATTCTGCCAGCTTGGCATGTAGCCTCGGTTAATGGACCGCTCTGAAAGCATGTAAATTTTGTTGAGTCGACCTAACCGGAGTTCACCGTAATGGAATCGCGGATCGACGTGATGGTTTAGATCTTCGATGCTGAGTGTCTCCGAAGCCAGTGACCTCCAGTCGCCCCATTGGACCTCCTTTGGGATCAGGTGTCTCTCCTTTGCAACCAAGAAGTCGCTTTCGTAGCAAACCAAGCTAATGTAAGACAATATGAATCCAAGCAATCGCTGACGAAGACTTTGCCGGGTGTGACAGTTCGGGCTATTCACACAGGGTTCCTTAGTAGCGCATGAGAGATGGTCGCTCCAGAAGTCTATGTCCAGGAGGAATCGGGGTATGGGTTTCAGAAAGATCCGACCAGGTGTCCAGACAAGATGCATGTCCATATTCTCAGTGACCATGATTTCCCTGCCCAGCATGAGCTGATGATGAAGCGGGCGGGCCTGGGTTGGCCTGCCGGCCATCCATAACCATCGGAAGATCGATGTCAACCGGTGTAGATCTAGCTCTTGGTCAAGAAAGGAAAGACTATGCACGGTCGGTACGCGGAGACGGATCATGCCGTCAACATCTTTGAAGCGGTCGCATGCGGGAAGCAGGGTTTCGTCTGAGATGGTATTGTCCTCAGATTGAAAGATCCGGGTACGGAGCGGAAGAGCCTGCGATGGATTCCATCAGTCGGTTTGAGAGGACGGGATAAGGGAGCAAAATACCGGACCGCTACCTCAACGTGATGTTTACACATTTTCAACTCATATCCAGCCATTTTGGCTGGAATATTGGATTCTGAGAGGTCTCAGGCAACCCTGCCGATCTGAGGTGCACCCATGGTTTTAAAAAATACGAGTGGGCGTGTGCCAGGAGGTATTGGACTGGAAAGACCCAGCCTCTCAACGGCGCTGTCCTACGCCATCTGCCAAGGAATTTCGTTGCAGGATGGCTGCAGATCGGATTGAACATGTGGCCGAACAGCTGGTCATCCATGAGTTAGTGAGAATGACTGGCTTCTGACTCATCGAGTGGCGTGCAGAAAACAATGTACTAAGTCAACAAGGAGGCAGTCCTGGTAGGGGCGTCAGCATAGGGGGCATTCGTCAGCAAAGCGACATCACAACATTAAGAGCCTCATAAAGTGCCCAGGTGAGCTAGAACCCAAGCTGCATTGGGCAGCGGGAACACCCCCTTCATATCATGCAGCTAACAGCCCGGTTTGAGGGGTTCCCTTCTGCATCACGACGATATGCCCAGACCAATAGGAGCAGAATTTACATACAGGGGGCGAGTTTGAGTAGCCCAATTCAGCATCATTGCGCGCGGTCCCACCAGTACCTAGGCACCTACGCAGCTAGCATGTGCGTACAGCCCACCCTGGTGGAAAATATTGCCGTGTCTCCCAGTAACTGAAGCCCATTTAGTCTATGGCTGGCATTCCAGCCCGAGTGAAGTATAAACATGGCAGACACAGCCTGATTGTTGCATTTCCTGGGTCTATCGTACAGCCTATCCGCCTGCTTTATTGGTCAGCTTGACGTGGTACAGAACCACTGGTGTTGCGAGTGCTTATAAATTAGGCCGTTTTGAGTGACGTTTCCGCAAACTCAACCCAACTTTCCCAAGCACTGACAACGAAACCTGTCGCTGTGACAATGACAAATCAAAAGGTTGTCTCGCATAATATTCTGCCATTATTCTCGCCATTGCGAAAGACTAGACCTGTAGCGATTAATACCACTCAGTTTGGGAAACAATGAAAGAGCCAACGCCACCTCCATGTAGAGCAGATGAGCAATTTGGATTTACGCACATCATCAAATCATCAAGTACCTGACTTACGAGTAGCGTTGGAAGTAGAGAAAGCTATGGCGCTGAGAATAGATAGCGGTGCATTTCAGTCTGATCTTTTCATCCGAGCGAATTTTAGGTGGCTGTGACTGAATTGCGTGATCACGCTGTAAGCATACTTGTTTTCTGCTCATTATGACAGCGCTCCACCTCACCCCCCCCCCCCGCGGGCCTGACCGACTTCCTCGATGCATAAAAGTATTACAGGGCAGCCTGGAAAGACACATGGGATGATGAGGAATGTAGAACTACAGGTTCCAAGCACATGTTATGTGAGCAGCCATCGCATGCTTGGCGCTTATGCCATGAGGGTGGTCAGCAATGGACGTAGGCATAAAAATAAGTCGACAAGCTGTCATATTATGTATCACATGCAATAAGAAGACCAAAAGCAGTTGGCTGAAACACATCTTGTGCTTCCCAGCTGAGCCCGACTCAAGTGGCTCAACAACATAAGCAGAGTAATCCTTCCCCGTTTCCCAAGAAATGCCACCTTTGAATTGCGTGCCGGGAATTTATCCGCATGTGCAGGAAACGTCTTTCTTGATAAAAAACTTGAAAATAAATACCAGTGGCAGTACTAGAAGTCCTAACATGTACGCCTACACGGGAGGTCCTCAGCCGCAATATCCCATGGCAGGGAAATTATCCTTCCCGCCCAATCAGATCGTGCTCCTCACGATACCGGTGTCGTCTCTGAAAAGTCTTGGACTTAAGAAACCGATCGACATTGTCGCCCATTGGACAATATGTATCAATGAATGCTGCTACGAGTTGGGTAGGCAAATAGGCAACAAGAAAGAACCGTACGCGTACAGATGGTTGCGAAGAGAGGCCTGGCAAAAGCATCGAGAGGATCAAAACAAGCAGATCGAGCCACATATCTTAGGCGAAATAGCGATGCCCTACTCACATCAGCTGATTGACGAAGTTGGTGAGTACTATCAGCTAAACACTCTATCGATCTCATTACACCCGCTCTAATTTTCACAAACTAATGAAATACAACAATCAGCTCAAATGGTATGGGAGCTGTCGTTAAAGAAGAAATATGCCTTCGACGATCGTAACTGTCAGGTCTTCATCCGTCTTTTGGTCGAGTTAATCGGCAGCCCTCTTGCCAAAACTGAGTTCCCAGCATTCCTTGACAGCTGGGTCAAGGCGGCGGGGAATACTCGTGACGGTAGCATATTTACCGCCGCCGCCGGGATGGTCACCATCGCCGCTATCAGTGTTGGTTCTCTTGCGGTGGATCCCACTGGTATTACTGCCGCTGGTTTTGCGATTGCGGCCCAAACAGCCCTCAGATCAAGTGCATGGCTGTTAACCGAAAGGGATCTTAAAGGGAAGTTGATCCAGAAAGGACAGAAGCAGATCAGAGAGGATATGAAGAGGAGGGGAAGACCTCTTGCGGAGTAATAATATTGAGATGAGTGACAGGTTCGACGCAATGGAGGATGGTATTGTACATGTGAAGGGTTGTTTAGATTATGCAGTTGTGATGAATGCCAAAGGCCTAGATGTATATTCGGCATTTAGGTTGCCGATTATCCTGTATTCGAATACCTGCCCAGTGGACAGTCTATCCATATCGGCAAGGTCTGCGTCTCTGCATAACTTCAGAGCGTAGAACCAGCTTCTTCATGCTTGGTACATATTGTCGCTGCACGTCTTCTTGATTCAGACGCGGAAACTAGTCCGGCTTGGAAATCTTCAATTCGACGCCACTTTTCTGTCAGTGCGGAATCTCTTCATTTCGAGCTAATCAGTTATTGAGCCTTTGAATCCCAGAATATGAAATTCAGCGTGACTGCAGTAAAATGAAAGCAAATTAACGGAAGCAGCACCCTGCTCCTCGCAATTTCAGCCGTCATGAACCTCGAATTGCTCTTCCACCATTCCACACTAAATGTCGTGAAGTGAGGTTGCCGATTTCAAAGGCCGTCAACCTTGATATTCCTGAAAATGGTTTCTATTCATAATAAGTCGGCGATAAGTGTCCAAACACAACTGTGCCATCAGTTCTTACAAATTACAATGTCTCTGACGAGAAGAAAAACACAATGAGATTGCCGCTTTGAGTTGACAAGACCCTCTGTGTTGACGTCGGGCTTGTGTTGACTGAACCATATGACAATCGATGCGGAAGTCACCTTCGACTATTTCCATTTGGAAATGTACTGGCAGGTAACGTACTGACTGCCTGACTCACCATGCGTCTTCCTTGAGATGCTTCACCTTTACTAATTCCGCGCCAAGCCCAACTATCTGCGGGCATTTGATTAGTTCAGTATTTAATATTGAAACAGTCCATGGCGACTAGGCACAATTTCTCCTCGAAGCGCCTGGTTATGTCTAGTTCGTCCAGCGTCCTGTCAATATTTTCCAGAATGTTTGTATCCTTGAAAATTTGATTCTTGAAAGCCCTATCGCTTTTTCCAAAGTGTTCTTTGTATTCTTTGAAGGCTTCCATGAGCTTTGCTAATTGCAATTTAGAGGGCTGAGTGCGGGGGAAAGATACATCTCTATGTGCCCAGATGAATAATGACCTCACCTCCCGTGCAAATGCACTGGCGGATGCAGCTCTACGATCCAGGAGACTTTTCATTTCGCCGGGTAATCAGGGTTCTTGCTGGAAGAATTTGTCAAAGATTATCTATAGCATATTTCTGCTCTCTATTTGTTACTCTGCAGCTACGTGCTCAAATGGGGAATAGCCTGCACGTCGTTCTGCCTAGCTCCACTCCAGGTATGTATCTGTTCTGGTCCCAAATACCCATTCAAGTCACGAGGCTAGTGCTATTTGATTTGTGATAGATTATTGTATTCGCAACCGTCCGTTTTCGCAACCGTCCGTTATCACTATTGTGCTATGATGTAACGCTAGGTCTTTGAGCGTTTACGACTGTGTGAAGGGACCGCCTACAGCTCTTTTCTTTTTGAGAAACAACAAGAATATCGTGATCGGATTAGGAATGAAGCCAGAAATGTCGATATGAGTATTAACTGAAAATGATTGTCGGTGGGGCCGGGCCCAGAAAAGAGTGACAGCCGTGACAGCCGCATAGATGTATCTGACATGAGCGACTTCAGTCTATGGTACCCATTGGAACTTGAGTTCCGGCACATTGCATCTTACTCCTACTGCTTCATAACCTCCGTCAGACTGAATATGGTCCTCTTCCCATCAATCACCTTTACATTGGCTAGCAGCACCGAGTGTGTTTCGATAGGAACGCCAGTCTCCTTGTTGGTGTCCGTGAAGTGCAAGAGGTGCGCGACACACCCGCCGCCAGAATTGTCCGGCGCATCCCAGTTGAGGATCTCCTTAATGCTGTGCACGTTCGCCACATGTCCCGCGCGGAATTCCGTCATCAATTTGATGAAATTCTCCCGCGGAATTTGGTCATGGTTAATTCTTGGGTGATACGGTCAGTTCAAGTGCTTCTTGCCCAGGTAGGGCCTTTCCAACACCTAACTTACTTCCCAATGAAGTCCTGAACGAGATTTTCATTCATGACAGTCTCCGAGACTTTGATGTTTGGCAGAAAGAAGGCGCGGTCGTAGAAATTATGGACCCATTTACCCAGGTCAGATGACACAAACGTTGGTCCAGAAGTATTGGCCATGATTGATGATGGTGATGGTTTATGAACTCTGAGAGATAGTTGAATTCTGAGAAATACCTAGGTAGTTAGGATGATAGATACAATTACAGCAGAAACGTTCGACATGGAGGGCTTTGTGAATGCTTTATACCCATTTTCGAAGTGCTCCTTGATTTAATTCCGTTGTCGTTTTCTATGCTTCCGAGTTTGGAACGTACACGGACAAATTAAGGTTAGTTAGTGTGCGGACTTCTGCATGTCGGCGTTGGGCCTTGGCGTGCGGAATTCCGCATCGTAGGCTCCACTTACGGCCGGGACTGCCGGGTTGCGCGCTGACCGACTTCTTCGACTTCAGCGAATATTCGAAAATTGAGGTTCCCTTCGCACTCTCTGGCTGTAGCCATTGTACCTGTTGACCAAGCTTCACAACGTCGCGTCGCGCAACCATGGCATCATCAAGGCGAAAATCCTGCCTCGCTTGTGCTCGGGGTAAGAGGCGATGCGATCTCGGCTTCCCGCAGTGTGAGCGCTGTCTTGCAAAGCGAGTCACCTGCGAGTACCCTTGGATATTACCCGAACAAGCCCAAGAGATGGCAAAAAGCATCAACCCTGGCCTCGGGATTCCGCAAGAGTTTCCACATGACAATTTTGAGCAGCACAAGCTATCTGAGACACGTCACTGGAATCACCGCTTGGCCGGGCCAGGAGAAAGCCATGCCAATAATACCGCCATTTCGGGCTCCTTGTCATCAACTCCTTTGACCCTGGCCCCGGCTTTGGTGCCTCTACTGGACGAGATCATCGGCCGAGGGCGCATCCTATCATTTGTCGCCCCAGACCCTCAGCTTCAGTCTTCCGACAAGTCATACCTGAATGCGGCCTCAGTTTTGTGCGCGGGTCAACCTCTACCTGACATTGGCGTTTCAACGGCACCTTTACGGATACCCAGCAATAGCTCCGTAACCGCAGGAGCATTTCTCCGAGTCCGCGCTGAGTATGCTGCCAGGCGCCTGGCCTTACAGGCTAGAGCTTTAGCTGAAACGGGACAGGCGGCCTTTATCCATCACTCTCAAGTCGACGCCTCACCTATATTACGGGAGCTTTTAGCTTCCTGCTCCCTCTACAGCGTGCGAAACTCCATAAATTCTTCTCTTATTGGGTCAGAGATTGCGAGACGAGCAAAACTGCTTGTAGAGGCTACAGAAACAGCCATGTATCTCACGTCGCCCAGTTCCGCTGATCTCCTACCTGCCGCCCAAGCGTTACTTATATACCAGTGCATGCGACGATTCTCAAGCGGCGACGTTGAACAGCAGGCACAGACGGAACTAGACGCTAGTCACCTTGCAAGATGGCTTGGCATCTTGCAAGAACAAACTCAGTGGTCCACATGTAACAACTGTGACGGTACACAGTTTGATCCTTCAATCTGGAAAGATTGGGTCCGAGCCGAAAGCCTCCGACGTACTTTAGTCTTTGCACAGCTACTTGATAGCACCCACACGATTCTTAATTTTGGCTTGTACGATGGTGGTGAGACGATGGCCAAGTTGTCATTTACAGGACAAGCTGCTCTCTGGGAAGCAAGGTCAGCGGAAGACTGGTATCAAGCAAGGTGGCAAAGACTTTGGTTTGAGGTATCCATGTCTAGTTTCCAAGCTGATACGGAGGCAGCATTGCCTGGCGACCTTGATGAATTGGGTATGATTATCCGGGTAAGCTACGTTGGCTTTAAAGCGGCAAAAGAGTGGCTGAGTAACGATAGAGCACTGCTTGATAAATGGGGGCTGAGCTCCTAGGATTTCTGTCTCTTTTTTTTGCAATCAACACAATACGGCTTTGTCGTCCTCTGCAAAATGTACAACGCACCGCGCCGTAGCTAGGTCGTCCGGAAGCCAGAACACTGCCGCGCACTTACAATGGTCAGGAGGAACAAATATTAGCACAGCGCTATGTACGGGAGCTATTTATTTTCGAACTAATTAAACCGAGTAACATGGTTTACCAGTGAGTGGCGAATATCAGTGAGTGGCGCACTTTTGCTATTTCCACCAACTTCAGAAACCCCAGCACCCGCCCAGGGCCAGATAATTAATAAAGGTTGGCAGCAATTGGTGCTAAATAATCTAAATTGGTTATTTTTCATTGATCTTGCTAATTTAGAGGTGTTGGCGTAGTAGCAGTGCTAGTCCAAACAGGCTGACCTTTGGTGGGAAATATACACTTTGCACCAAATGGTGCTAACTTCGCTTATAAAAACACGATCCGCCGCAGACTACCAACACACATATATTCATACTAATTAGTGCTAACTAAGCTGGATTTGCTATAATACAGTCAGAATACAATTAATCAGACCTTTCTTCCTCTTTTTCACAAGTTCTTGCATTATGCTCAGTCTCGCCGCAGTTCCCACAACGTCGTTTACTCGGTCCGCCGCGGACCTCCTCCTCAGCGCCACCAGCCATTTCAGCAGCTGGCCGCTTCCCCTTTTGCTTTTCTTTGATTATTTTTTCGGAATCCTTAAAGCTAAGTGCCCCTCTAAGCTATAGGCTGGTTCTTTTAGCCCTCCAGCGTTTAAAGAGTGCTATGTTAGCCTTCTCAAGAGTACGGACCCGATCCTTTAAAAACGTGATCTTGTGCACCACTGCTTGTGAACCCTTTGCCAGCTGATCATTAGCTGAGATAATTGGCGTAGGGAAACTACCCTGGTGAGCAAAGACTCTAATTTTAATAAAACTTGATTATTGATAGTTTGTTGCGTATTGGAAGGTGTTTGAGACTCCCATTGCTAGGGAGAATTAGGGACTGGGTTGGCGAAGGAGAAAGGACACCCCGCCTTCCTCTGTTTCAATGGCTCGCTGCAGAGCTGTCAGCCGCGCTTGCAATGAGAGCCTTCACCACTTCCTTGTGCCCTCCAGACGCTGCGATTTGCAAAGCCGTTTGCCCGTAACTATCCTTCATGCTGACATCTGCTCCTTCCTCAATCAGGAATTCAACCACGTCTGCATGCCCGTTGATCGCAGCCATGTATAAAGGAGCTTGTCCATCACCATTCAGCATGTCAACTTCAGCACGGCGCCGGCGCAGCAGTCGTCCCATGGAACGCAATCCACCGGCGGCGGCCACATGCAGCGGCGTCCATCTATATCTGTTCTTGGCACCAACTTCAGCGTGATGGTCGAGGAGCAGTTCCGCGCTGTCATCATGCCCCTTCTCGACGGCTAGATGGAGCGCAGTTCGACCAAACCCGTCGGCGTCTTTGATGTTCACGCCCCAGCTGTCGCAGCATACGAGGAGACGAAGACAGTCCTTGTGGATTTCTGAGCGACTGTCAAGTGCCCATGTCCCTACGGGCTATAGCCAATCAAATGACACGGTTTGGAGTTAGTCTGCCAGAGTCGGCGTCAGCCTTGCGCCTTAGCAGCAACTGCACCATATCCACGTGGCCTTTATTTCATACAAGATGTAGGGCAGTCCTCCCAAGGGCGTCTTGGGCGTCGACGAGAACCTTGTACGAAATGAGAATCTCAGTGTCCTTCATATGGCGCTCTTGGGCCTCTTGGGCTGCCACGTGCAGCGCCGTCTGTGACTTCTGGTCTACCACATCGACCTTGGCGCCATGTTCAAGCAGCAGAGACGTGGCCCTTTCTTGGCCCTCAGAGGCCGCGCGGTAGAGGGCGGTCCACCCGTGAGCATCTGGCCTGTCAAGGTCAATTCTCTGGCTGCGAAGTAGCCACATCAGCCTCTCGTGGCCACAGTCAGCCTCGCCACACGAGCCGGCCGCCGTCGTCGCCGCCCCAACGCTTTTGCTTCCCACCGGGCCCGACCAAAATCTCGGCGACGGCCTCACCCCCCGCACTAACAGCGTCGTAGAGCGGTGTCCTGCCAAATTCATCCTGCGTGCTGATGTCTGCTTGGAGGTCCTGGAGCAGCTGCACAACTCTCATTTGTTTTGCCTGGGCCGCCACGTGCATTGGCGTCTGTCCGGCTACATCTTTCAAGTCTATCTCGGCATTGGAGCTTATCAGGATCTGGACAATTCGCTCGTGACCTTTTGAGTCGGCCCTGTGGAGGGCGGTTTGCGCCTTTTTATCTGGCCTGTGAACATCTGCCTTGTAATCTAATAGCACTTGCGTCGCTTCTTCGTGGCCTCCGTACGCTGCCCAAAGGAGGGCGATACCACCGACGTGGGAATCCCCTGGCTGGTTGATGTCTACCCCCTTCTCAAGGAGGAGTCTCACGATACGGGAGTGTCCCAGGCCTGCCGCGAGAGCGAGTGGGGTTTTCGTCTGCTCGTGGAAGCTCACCACTGCCCCTGCAGATAGCAACGCTTTCAACGTCTCCAAGAACCCGAAGCTGATTGCGGCGAACAGCAGCCGCGACCTGAAAATGTGGGAGATCTTGGCCTGCTCCGGGTTGACCGGGTTTGTGCCTGCGGGGCTATTGATCCACAGCTCCAACACAGCCGAGAGGAGCGCCTGCAATATCTTCCGAGAGAGACTGGAGTTCTGTAGTTTTCAGAGAGCACTTGGCGTCATCGATATGGGATTTGGCGAAGTCCAACACATAGCTTAGCAGCGGCATGTCGTTAAGATATCGGGCGTAACATTCGAATTCCTTCGAAATCCATAGTGTAGTGTCTGGTAATTCGCCCCTGAGGGCCATTCTCGTAGCGCAAAGGAGGAGGTACCGAGTGCAGGTGACAAATGTGTTTCGATTTGCCGTCTGAAAATCTATCTTTATCCTCGTGCTCTTGGCCTCATCCGAATGGAAGAAGGCAAATACCGCCCGGTGCACGATTTGCACATTCCGCACGCCTGCCATCGAAATTAGCTTTCATGGTGGACATCTGAGCATGCGCTCAGCCACACAGCTCTCGTACCTTGCGAATCCTTAATCTCCAGGTAGTTGCGCCCACAGGCCATGATGTGGCGCTCGATGCCGTGCAGGAGGTTGCTCCGGAAGACCTCTTCACTGGGGTCAAACTTCGCGCTAATATCATCGGGGATTGCGAGGGTATCTCGGTATTTCTCTGGGCTGAGATTGCGCCTCGCAAACATGGCCAGCTCTAGCATCCTGATTCCGTCCTTAACATCCCTCGGTGACGCGTCCTCAATAGGTTCTCAGAATGTGCTTATAAAGCTATGTTAGCCCGGTAGGCAGCTCTTTAAGTTTTCCCAGTATCTCTATTTCCCGATACCGCCCGGCAAAGGGCCTCAACTCATCCCCGATCAGTTTTACCCACATGGATACCCCGTGAGCCTCCCTCACAACATGCTCAGTGGCTTCTTGCAGGAAGCTGCCGGTAAGTCGCAGGAGGCCACTGCCCAGGAATGAGTCTGCGAATTTCTGGATGTCGTTTCGTGTCTCGTCCTGAATCAGTATGTAGCTCGTCGACTCTCCGCGTCTGTTGAGCTCATCTACCGGCCGGCTGGTGACGAATATCTTGATCACGCAGCACCGTGACTCCTGGCACTACCTGGACAGCATGTCGATGACGCCCTGCCTATCGGTGTCGTCGGACTCGTCAATGGCGTCAAGGATCATATAGATACTTCTCGGGCCGAGAATGGTTCCTTAGCGACGAGATCACCTTCTTCACGAACTCGTAGTAACGGTCCTCGCGCTGTCGATGGTCTAGATGCGGCGGCAAATCCCGATACTCGCGCCAAGGGCGTTGAAAGTGGTAGAATAAAGCCTTGTTACAGTCTAGGATGTTATACAGAATCGAACGCAGCATTTTGGAGTGGTTGGTTTCGATGATGCCGCCACGATTACTGTAGAAGAAATAGGCGGCAATGGCATTCTTGGCAGCTGTTTCGTAATGGAGGTGGCGGGTCTTGAAATATTTTGCGAGCGTGCTTTTACCGCTTCCTGGCTTGCCCTCGATAAAGAGGAGAGGTGAAGTGGTCGACCCAGACCACTCTCTGTAGCTTGGATGCTGCCAGAGCCTTAATTATGTTTCAGAATTAGTGATTGCCTGAATTTAAGATCTTGAGAGTTGTTTCGCATGTGTGAACAGCACGGGAGTCTCACGGTTCAGAGTGGACTCCAAGCAAAGTTCAAAATATAGAATTGCGCGCTCTGAAAAGACTTACCACTCGAATGACCCTTCATGCTGGCTCGATATTAGATCGTATCGCTTGTTCCTGGAGCGAGGGAACCCAGGCATTCTGAATCTTTCAGCGCGATGTCCTAAGTATCCAACGGCGTCCTATAAAGAAATACCTTTCCTCTCGAAGTCGTAGGGAATGTGTCGCATCCCGTCTTCTTTAGTAATAACGCTGTCGGTATAGCGAGGCAGGTACATGGCCTTGAACGCGACATGTCTCTCTTCCAGCTCCGAGGCGATCGCTTGGACACTTGCAATATTATCGTCGCCGTCCATACCTCCAAAGACGAGTGACAACTCCACATCCGCAGCTCCCGTAATGGCATTAGCTAGGGAGATCCAGAGGTCAGATAACTCTGCCTCTATGATCCCCTTTATATTCTCATCCATCGACAGTCTAGGGTTGAACTTCACCGCAGCACTGTTTGATCTAAGCCTCGTCTCCAGGAGAGTTTGAAGGAAGATCTCAGAAACAATCATTTTCTGTTGGTCCGGGAGCTAAGAGATGAATTGGTAAACGAGAGAATGAGGGAAAAATTGCTCCGATTTGTAATTGGAGGCTGGGAAGAAGAAACCGAGAACGACACGATTCTTGTCAGACACCATCTCCTTCTGAGCGTCCCCAAAATACGTCCAGATCTGAAAAAGGTCGGGATGAGACGCGCCGGTGATAAGGAAAGAGTTGAACGTGTTCGAAGAGGCTCATTCCTAAAAGTCTATGTTCTTAAAAATCCAGTCAAAACGCGGGTCATCGCTCTGGGAACCACGCAGTCGCAGCTGTGCGTCCCGGTGCACGGCCTGGTCTTTCCATGATAGCATCTCTAGGAATCTTTCGACGTCGAATTGGTGCATTATGGGTCGTAGAATCTCCTCGCTACCTATTGTTTACTTAGAGAAAGCAATTCTGGGTTGGGAAGGATCTACTGGAGCTCACTCCGCTGTATCAGAATATTACTTTCATGCATTTTGACCCTTTTTAATATTCCAGTTAACAACTGCTTAATCAGGGTGTCTTCAGAATTGGCATGCTTGTATACAGCGCGGAAACATCCTCCACTCCGGAACGAATTCCACAAGCCACTGGAATTGGGAATTAAGTGGTCGAAAATGACTAACCATTGTTTATCAGCGTAATTATGGCACAGTACCAAGGTCCTGCGCAGAATTGAATCTCTGGATGTCCCGATGTCGTTTGTCAATTCCTATCTTGTTGGACCCGTCGATGACAGCTGACTCCATATTAACCACCTAGAAGACACTGTTAGCAGGCAACGACTATCGGATTGGGATTTCCTCACCGGAATGGCCGATATCCCCAGGATCGATTCGGGCATGGTCTCGAAGACACACACCACATTTTCCAGCCCACAAGTGTCATTATTGTTGATATATGCCATGAGGTTCTCGTGCAGGTCCCTGAGCATCCCATCTTCGGGGCTGGTGACCACCAGCATATCGACGCTCGACCGCCTCCAGTAGCTCAGCACTCAGCAAGGACATTAGCTTTCCCAACGTCGTGAAGTGGGCATCCCGATGTGGCGTCCCCATGAATATGAACCCAATAGTGTTCTGGTAGATGTCGCGGTACGACTCGTTGTTAGGCGTCAGGCTCGCATGTACCAGAGCCTCGCGTCGCGTCAGCAGCGGATGAACAGGCACGAAGAGCGGCAAGACTCACTTGTTGATTATAAGGCCCCCGAAACTGTGACCGACGAAAATGATTGGTCTTCTCTTTTCCTGAAACGACAAATTGCGTTAGAACAAGCTGAGCCGCGGACGGCAAAAGGACTGACCCTCACTCTCATACTTTCCCGCTCGTGATGCAAGCCCGGATCAAGTCATGTCCGTGGTCGGAAAGAGACTTGCTGGATGCATTCGCGTCCCATACAGTATTATGGCTGAATAACATGACGCGGGGGTTGAAATCCTCGTTGGGGAGGCTGTCGCGGAGCCACATGAACTCAACAGGAACACCAGAATCATCCGCGGCCGTTCTTTCCTTGCGCGAGTTTCAGGTCGTCTTCGGGTTCGAGGCAAGCCCATGGTGGCAACGATACTAGCAGCAAAATATTCAGAGGCACTTGCCTAATGTTGTTACAGGGTGAGAGCGGCGATGCACTGCGTACTCAACGAGGCACGGAGGGGGAGGCGTCAGAGCATTAGCCTCGTTGGACTTCTCGGCCGTTCGCGCAGGAAAAATTTAAAACCGGTCCTCGGAATTTATGGTCCACACGGCACGAAGGCGGCGTGAAGAGGAGACAACAGCAGACAAAGACCTAACGTCAGAAGGCCGGCAAGCAAGAGCGGGACTGTGGAGAGCGACAGTGGTAGGGTCAGTAGGGCGGCTGCCATGACCACAAATGCGAGTATCGTAACGCTCCATACACGATGAAAGAGCTTTTCGGATAGGACCGCGGCATAGAACAGATAGCCTATTGATACCGCGATGAGTGATGTCAGGATGTCCATGGCTTCTGGGCCAGGCGTCCAAACGACGCTCGAGGAGTCAGGAAGCCCACGATAATATCGGCTGCGCTTGATGAAGAGTACCTGTGTATTGTTGATTCATCTAGCGGTTCATGCGCTGATTTTCATCGTCTGCCAAGAAGCAAGAGATGTTTGGCAAAAGGTCTGAGGAGCATGTCGGATCTGCATCTGAGCCCCGACAGGATTCTCTGCGACGCAGTGTAAACAGGTGATTCGCTGGCGAGCGCCCATTTCTGTCTCATGACATTTGAATCCCTTCGGAGCTGGAAGTTCTCCCGGCCACCAGCCTCACCGGTCCTTTCCAAGCAGAAGCAGTGAACTAAATCAGTCCAGATGAATTACATGAGGAGTGATACCCACTTGAGAATTTCAGCCTGCAATGCTGTGCGGCTGAGCACGTCAGTAAATCACCACTGAGAAATATCACACTGGTCGCTGGCTACCTTGCCTTGGTCTCTTGGGCTCCGAAGGATCCTTGGTGCACGATGAATGCTAGGCTCAAAACGGCGCTCAAAATGCCAACGTACCGTTCTCCCACGACGCACAGCTGTGCAAGGACCTGGTCCGGCAAGGGAATCAGATATCCTCTCCCGGGGTTCAGGTGCCGTCACGTCTCCCGGGCCAGCCCAGAGTCTCACTGGACAACGCCGCCATCCGCCCGTACTTGAAAGGCGAACTTCTGACGCCGCTACTTGACAAGATGGAGCCCTACATGTGGCTGCTCGCCACTCAGTCGAGCCTACACATCTCAGCCCTGCACGACCAGGTCGTCCGGGGCCGCAAGGAAATCGTCATCACCGAGAACCCGGAGCTGCACCTCGTCTGGATCGACAGTCGCGTCTTCGGCAAGCCCCTGCCGCCGCACCTCTTGTCCTATCCGTTCTGGGACTACTACCTGTTCCCAGTTACCGCGCCAGTGGTCCGGGATGATGAGCGGACGAGGCCTGGCCCGGGCGGCCCTCGGATTCATGCGCAGCTACGCGTGCCTGATCCGCTACGAGTCCGACTTCCGCATGGCGCAGAAGGCCCAGCTCATCCCATCCAGGGTGTCGTGGCCGGCGTTCGTGCTTTTCATCGCCGGCTTCGCGGATGTGCAGGACAGCCGCGTGTCCGCTAGGTACCAGTACGGCGAGCTGCGGCTCTCGCGCCTCAACTTCTGGGGTAAGTTCGTGCTGGGCCGCTGGCAGTTCCACAAGCCGGCCTGGTCGTACGCTGAGTACTTTACACGCTACTACGCCCCCATCCTGTTCATCTTTGGCGCTTTCAGCGTCGTCCTCAGCGCGATGCAGGTCGGGCTCGCCACAAACCCGTCCTGGGACGACTTTCAGGCCGTCTGTGCCTGGTTCTCCGTCGTCACGATGTTGATCGTGCTGGCCCTCTTGATGGTGCCCATGGCGGCGCTGTGCTTCATGTCCATGAGAGAAGTCATCTTTGCGATACGAGCCAAGATCAACTAGCGAGGAGGATTTTCACCACGAGATTCCGGACTTTAATTGGACCGAGCGATACGGTTTGCCCGATTCGGTGTATTCGCCATGGTCGGCACGCCGATTAGAAGGTTGAAGACATATATCGTCATTGTGAAGGCAGAGGGAACGGTCTAGGCCAAGGAAATGATTACTGGTACAACCTCGGCCTGCCACTACAAAAGCGCCACAATGTTCAGTCTTATCCTGCAGATCGCCGTTCCCAGGACAGCTACCAGGCGCATGAATGCGCGTGGCTCTCAGGGACTACCGGCCATAAGTCCGAATATTATCCTCTAAGCCGCAGTACGCAACTGAAACACCTGAGCTTGGCATCTCGGGTCAAGACTTCGTTATGATAGTATACTTGAACAATGAATCTTGCATATTTTCGAACAAAAGTTTTTGCAAAAAATACTTCTTACCTTTATACGTTTACTATCAAATAACTTATTTATTTACATTCTCTTAATTAATCTTTATATATTTCATTTTTAATGCTTCTTGATTTATTATACCAATCCTGTATCTGCACAGCAGATGCATGATGTAAAGCTTGTTTTGTGAAAGATGATAGTAAACAAAGACATCAGAATAATAGCAAGCAAGCAAAGATTTAATAAGCATCGATTGTCATCCCCAACGGTGCTCCCAACCGTCGTCGGCACTGACGTCGAACGGCTGTCGTCCGTGCACCAGCCCTCAGGACCCCTATACATAATAAACGCGGCTTCCGCACAATGCCCCCACAGCACCCAAAATCCCCGAGTGAAAAGCCCCGAGGGCCGCGGCCACATAAATCCCGACATAGCCCGGCACTTGCTATTACACGGCGCACAGTCCAAACAACACGCTCGTCCGAAGTACAAGTCGCTCCCTGCTGGAGGACTTGACCGACACGCTGCCTGTTTCCCTCCTCCCCAGGCACCATGCATACACTCGGGCGACCGTACACACGCACATGCACAGGCGGACCCTCTACACACGCGCGGCAGACACGCCTATAAACGATCTTTGCCATTCCACAGCCTAGTACACCCCGTCCCTTTCACGACAAACCCGCGGAGACTTGGCTGGCGGGGCTACCTACACAGCACCAAACTGTGATATCAGAGAGCTGCGAGGCTCGCAAAACCCCTCTCTCTTTGCCAGGAAGGGGCACGGAGGACCCGCACTTCCTAGGGAACTACTTGTCACGGAGCACGCATGTAATACAGGTAGATATACGATAGAGGTGGGAAAAGCCGTCCTGTAGGGCCAATAGACGAGCATGTGTGTTCCAAATCTAAGACGCCAACCAGCCCAATACCTAGTACGCATCCAGCCACCCATCCATCCGTCCCGTCCATCCTGAAAGACACACAAAACAGTACGTAGGAGCCTAGGTACCCAGATGAGAAGGTAGAGTAAGGCACGTAAGTGCATAGGTACGTAAGTGCACGACATCCTGCAGTTCGTGAAACAGCGTAGCATAGGTAGCATAGCATGGCGTGCGTGGTAGTAGTGTCATGGTGGTGTAGTGTGGTGTGTGATGTATGTGACATGCGCAAGCCAACAGTATAGTACTTAGAAACCTTCACCGCCGTCAGGGAGAAGCCATAATCCAGAGAGCCCCAGTCAGACTAAGCAGTTAAACTCTACTGCCCAAGTCCTGATCTATCCCTTGGTTTCCCCTGACCGATCGTCATCAACAAAAAAAAAAAAATAGAAATGTTCGCTCGTTATGCGCCATATTCCCACATTGCCACTGCCACAACAGCCGCTCGCTATCCGCATCACACTCGCTCCCGCCGTTCCTTTTGGGCTCGTGAAAGGGTATAAAATAAAAACAACATCGCCATTTCGCGTCCCCGCTTAAACAACCCTCTCAGAGCTCTCCCCCTCGGCGATGATAGCAACGCCCAGCCCGCGGTCGGGGCTCTGCAGGACGAGCTGCTCGTGCCGCCTGGCCCTCAAGTAGTCGCTGACGGACCTGATGAGGATGAACCAGCCCACTATCATGAGTACGTACGCGACCCACTCTGAGCTCGCCACGTCCGACAGGCCGCCCGAGCCGCCGCCGGACCCGCCGCTGCCGCCGGCAACGCTGCCCGGGTCGAAGTCGTGCGAGTTGGGGTCCGGCGGGCTCGCATAACCATCACCGCCCGCGCCGTCCTCCCCGTTGCCGCCGCCCATGCCTCCCGCCCCTGAGCCGCCTGTTCCTTTCATGTAGAAGCCGTATTGGATCAGTGTGATGCCCAGGCCGGCGCGGGACCCATTCTTGGCGGCGTGGGTGGAGTGAAGGAGGTAGGTGAGCAGGAAGCCGACGAGCTGGAAGGACATGGAGATCATGCCGTTCCACACAAACGAAAATACGGAGCCGACGGGCATGCCGTCGATGTAGACGTCGTCGATGCCGCCGAGCCCCGGGGCGAGGATGGTGGTCTCCCAGTAGGGGGGTGCTGAGTCGGCTGCGGCTTGTTCGTATGTCTGTGACGCAAACCAAAAAATAACGAGTTAGCAAACTGTTGTGCCGTTGTAACACAGTGTGTCGGGCAAATAAGAATACGTACCGGTGGCTGCTCCTCCTTCTCTGTGCCCCCTCGCTCGGGCTTGGCGGTCAGGTTGGAGAAAACACCCTCGTTCTGGATGCCGCTGCCAAAAATGCGGTTCGAGCTGCCCGGCTGGTGCCGCGGGGGCTGTGGGGGCGAGGAGCTTCCGCTGGAGGCGGCTGGATCATAAGGGGTTGGGTGTTGTTGAGCGGCTGCGCCGCCGGCGGGCTGGACGGGGTCTGTGTTCTGCCTCACGAGGCGCTGGCGGTCGTCGGGCTCGTCATCGCTGTCTGACTCGTCGGCGTCGAAGGCGTCGGCGAGGGTCGGGTCCTGGACCGTGCGGTTCCGGGGGCGACGGAGGATGCTCTGGAGTGAAATGACGGGGGAGGCGAGTTTGGTAGGGAGGAGCGGGGTGTCCTGGCTACTGAGATGGGGGAGGGAGCATCTTCCTCATCCTGGGCGTTGACCTGGCAATCGAGGGAGTGTTAGTGCACGTGCAGTGATGTGGTGACGATTGTACGTCGATGGTGTTGTGGTCGTCGTTGTCGCTGTGTGTTGGTGATGGTGTTGACTGCTTACCCTTGCGTATCGGCCCGACATGTTGCCGGTCGATTAAATCGAGAGAGAAATCACAAGAGAACGTAGAGTCGATGGGTATCGAAGAAGTTGATAAGATGTCGTTGGTGGAGTCGTCACGAATGATGGTGATTGTCTCAAGTCGGGGCGGGAATTGCGGATGACCCGGGGGAAATGAAATGGCGCGGTTCTGGAGTGTTTTCCCGGGAAGCGGAGGGAGTTGGTTGGAGAGTCGGAGGCCTGTTTTGCTTGGATCAGGCAGACGATGCGAGGGATCGTGTCAGACGCTTGGATGGTCTACGCAATGGATGATGCAGCAAAGGGGAGATGCAAGAAGCCGAGTTAGGGTCGTCGAGGTCGGAGGAAGAGAAACCCAAAAGAAATAGAAGACCAAGAACCGGTGGCAAGAAAAAAAAGGAAACCAAAAAAAAGGAGGGATGATGTTGTTAGGTAGAAAGGATCGTCGTCGTCGTCAATATTGTCGATGGAGTTTGGGTCGGCTTCGACTTGTTTGGGATGATTGGAATTGAAAGTGGAATGGAATGGAATGTCGGCAATCGACCGTAAAGGTGGTCTAGATGGTCAGAGTGTCTGGTCTGGTGCAGATCTGTAGTGCGTAAAGGAGAGAGAAGAAGAGACGATGGAAGCGTTCGTTGGTTGATTAGGTCAGGAACGGTCAGGAAGAGGGAAGGGAAGATAGGAAGAGGGAAGGGAAAGGAAGGCACAGAGGATGATCAATCAGGGGGTTGCGAGGCCTGTAACAGGACAAGCCAGGCAGCCTGACCAGCATTTCGAGCAATAAAGCCAGGCCAGAGACAGGCCCTGTGATGCATCCATGTCCATGACCTTGGACTGCTGACCCAGCGCCTGTTTTCCCCTACTCTTTTCCCCTGCTTTCTCCCCCAAACCTGCTCAGCCATACATCATCCGTCTCCCGCCAAGGGTCTTCTCCCCGCCTAAGCCCAAAGCAGGAAGGTCTCGGCGGCAGTAAGCCGAGCCAATCACAAGCCAAGCGCATTTCTCGATTTTCGAGGGAGCTGTTTTCGTTGTCATTGACGTCGTCGATGGTCGTCGCCTCGGAGAACAGCTATTTTTCGACCTCCCCAAGTCCAATATCAGTGTTCAATGGCCCCGACATACCCAACTCCCACAGCATTCTCCGCCATCTGATCATCTCCCGAGGATAAACCAGTCAAGATGGCAAGCAAAGAGGCAGGCAGCACCCAAGAACCCATTCCACCGCCGCCCAGACTCATTCCCGCAGTTCCCACGACAACCACCCAACAAGAAACCATCATGAAGAATGTAACTAACCAAAGCACTGACAGGCCCTCCGCCGCACCTACACAACCGCCCTCACCCACTGGCCCAAGGACCCTCTCCGCCCAACCTGCCAGCTGCAGGACGTCCTCTCCAAGCGACTGACCGAGTCCAACAAGTTCCCAGGCACCTCCCAGAATAACCCAGCAGCCCAGGTCAACGCCCTTGTATCCCTCCTCGGCAACAGGTACCTGGGCAAATACCCCACCTCCCCCGCGCCCGAGTCCGCCACGGGAGGGCTGCTGAGGCCGCGGAGTAATCCCACCTACTACGAGGACCTGATGCGGGACCTCGAGGTGGCGCCGACGAGGGGGTGGGCCGAGAGGGTCGGGCTGAGGCTCAAGGGGATGTTTAGGTGGCAGTGAGGGTCCTGCGCGGTATCCGAAGAGGTTTGACGAAAGATGGGGTCGGTCCTGGGATGTGGGAGGGAGGGAGAGGACCGGGTGCCTCGAGGAGGCCGGGGCCGCCCCCGTCAGGTCAGGTCTGGTCTAGCCTCGCACGGCGGGACCGGAGAGGCACGAAGAGGGTAGACGGTGCTTGCCGCCAGGCCATCTCGCATGGCGCGGGTGGCAACGGCGCGCCTGAGTTCCCCGTGGCGGACCGTGGGGCTGCGCATGGGCGGATAGGCGCTGCCATGGCGTGGAGGGGTGTCCTTCCTGCCGGGCTCATCCAACGGCTGGCTGACTGCTCGGGGATGGGATCATGAGGGGCTTTAGGAAGAGGCGTATGGCGTTCAAGGATAGATCTCAGCCCGGGAGGCTTCGGGCGGTGACAAGAGCAACTCCCAAAGTACCAGAGGCCACCGGCCCATGGAGGCCCGTAGAGCACTTCCGTCATTCACAACATGTACGATCAGACGATGTGCACCCCACCAGCCATTCACCACCAAACGAATGCCTCCCCTCGTCCCTCCATATAACCCCCTCCCACCCATTCAGCTCCCAAGTTCCGAGCAAACCTGGCCAGGAGGGTGTCTATAGTGCAGCCATTTAAGACCTCCGTTCTGAAAAATCGGAACCCGGCCCCCTTCATCCATCCCTGACGAGGGACAGGGATACGGTATTGTAATAGCATCTTGAAGGTTGAGTGTTCAAGCGCAACGCGTGCCTTCTGCTCCCCTTTTTGGAATTTTCGTTTTGCTCTTGTCTGCTGCCCTCCGTCTAAGCTCTATGCCACGTGAGCATACACGAGTGGTAGTGTTATGTAGTGTACCGTGCCGTAACCACACACACACAGCACATTCAAAACTCTCAGGATCTCGCATCACCTCTCCGTCGCCCAGGTAGGTCTATTTGTAACACCACCACCCCACAACGCATCATATGTACTTCCTCTCCGGATCAACCCGGTCAAAAGCCTCCATGCTCTTCTCATACATCGTAAAAACGATAGCCCCGCTCATGACCAACCTCGCCAGCCGCGGGACCACCCCGCTCCAGAACGTGAGCACCCCCTCCTGCCGGAATATCATCCCCGCGCACCTGAGGCTGTTACCGTAGTCCCGCTTCGCCTCCAGGCTCTGCATCCGCGTCTTGATGGTGTCGAGCGGCTGCGTCACCAGCACGGTGATGAGCCCTGCGGTGGCGCCTATGCCGAACGTCGCCGGCGTGGAGAGCTTCTCCCCCGGGGAGGCATACGACTGCGCGGCTTGTTTCAAAAAGTTGTATGAGCCGAAGCGCACGGCGCTGTTGGCCGCCTGCCGTGCCGTCGTGGGGACGAAGCCCGCGAAGAAGCCCGCTATGCCGCGCTCCCGGTAGATGATGGGCACGGCGTGGAGGAAGCCGCGCATGCGGGGCTGGGCGCGCTTGCGGTCGTCGATCCTGCGGTGTGGGTTGTCAGTGGACGGACGTGCTTGGGTTCGTGGTCGAGGGATACGGGTGGTGGAAGGGAGAAAGGGGGTGGTCCTGGGGTGTTGGGGAGACATACAGCTGCGTCTTGATGCTCTCCGTCGGCGTGACAGCCAGTAAACTCTCGGTAACACCAGCCGCGAAGCCCGCCAGCGCCGCGCGGGGGCCCGACACCTTCCCCTCTGCGTCGGCGAGCAGCCTCTTGTACTGGTCAAACGCGACGAATCCTATTGCCGTCAGTGGTCAGCCAGAATGGTTTTCTCCACAAACCCCCTCCCCCCTTTTCCAGATCGTATGGACCAATGCTTGCCCGAACGCCATTGAAGGCTCCGGGATAATATGGACAGGAAGAAGAAGAAGACGAGAAAAACGTACGGATCCCAGCCTTGGCAGAGTTGCCAATAATCAGCGTCGTGCACCCGGCGTACCACTGCGGTCCGAACGGCGGCCACGGCAGCTTCTGGCCCTCTGCCAGGCGGCGGTTGAGCTGTGTCCTCGTCTTGGCGACTGTTTCTCCCCTCAGGTCCCCTCGTCAGCATGTTACATATTTTTCTCCCAATGGACCATATCCGGGCCATGATTTGTCACCCTGTAGTCCCGCGTCACGTAACACCAAGCCAACAAGGCGGCTGCCTTCCCCCTCCACGTGTCGTCCCCGCCTGGACTGCCGGGAGGGAGACAAGAGCAGGGCGTGGAAAGCTCGTCTCAACGGACTTGGGCGGGAGTTGGGATGTTTGGGATAGAATCGGCTGCGTACGTACACTCGGCAGGGTATGTGATTGCTATCAACAAGAGTATCCAGTCAGCACGTCATTCTCAATATTTGAACACCAAGTAAGAGAAAAGAACGCACAGATCTCAATGCCACCTGCAAGACTCCCCGCGAGGATCGACCGCAGCGGGCTCGGCGGCGGCAGCTTGTTCTCCGCGGACGCGGGCGCAGCCTGCTGGTCCGCCTTGGCCACGGGCGCCGTGGCCGCTGCTACCGAGGCCATTGCCGGAGAGTGGTCTGGTCTGTCCTATTCCTTCAGGAATGGTAGCTACTCAGGAAGACCGCCGTAGGGGGGGGGGGGTGGGGTTCGATCGGCTGGGAAGAGGTGGTGGAGGAGGAGGAGGGTGCGACAGTCGCGTTTTCCTCGAGCGGTTGGTCGCCCGGCGCGCAGGAGCAGCAGCGAAGTCGAGGATTTGAGACAAGGTCGGGTCGGGTCGCGCTATTCGCAAAAGTTAGACACGGGGATCCGGGGCAGAGGAGATGCTTCAATCAGCGGTCAAGGGGAAGAGGTCCTTGCGGTCCGGGTGGTGGTGGTGGTGGTGGTGGCGGAGCTCCTAACGAACTGGAAGGACCCTTGGGGATTCCAGCAACCGAAAAAAAAGAGCACGGTAAAGGTTTCCCTGCGTCATCCCACCTTCCCCCAACCCCAGAGCTTCTCTGTGTCTCGGCCGATAGCGGGGGACAGAGGGTGGGTTTAGCAGACACCCGAGGCCTGTCACAATTCCGCCGACGTCGGTGCCGATACCCTTCCCACGCCGCCCCCCGGGGGGCAACACATGTCAGACCACAAAGTCAATTAATCAGTGGTGATGTTGCAGGCATGCTTTCTTTCATTACATGTCTTTTTATGCTACAGGAGCCAACTAGGAGCTCGCACGATTTATAAGTAGAGGGGAATATTAATCCAAGGTGCTCTTTGTTGGGAAAAGGACTCTGCTTCAGTCAGAGCAAGGGAGTTGGTCATTCCGCACACGAGAGATCCAGCAAGATGACGACGCCGCCTCATCCATTTACCGCACAGCACCTCCCCAATGCACACCATGCCACGAGGCAGAACACATGCACACATAGACCAACGCATCACGATACTTCGCATCACAAAGGGGAAAGTTTATTGTTGCAAATGCCAATCCAGGCCGGAATCCACTCATATTGATATATCAACTCCTCCACAAGGGGCTTGTATCTCCACCCCCGTCTCTCTCCCATCTTGCCTCCCCGAAAAAAGGACTGCCAAAGCCAAAGTAAGTAAGTGTCCTCCTTAACCAAGGCTAAAAAGAAGAGACCCAGCCCCGGTAACTGAACAGATCCGGGACGGGATCTGATATCTCCATCAAAAAAGACGAACAGGGCAGATCAAAAAACCAGTCCACCACCACGTAACTGGAAATTCCAACAACAAAGATACCAAAATAGCCAGGCCATTTGCAACTTTCCCCTCCAGTAGACAGTAAATAGAGCTTGTCGGGTAGGAAAAACAACAACAGCAGCAGCAAAATAAACGCCAACATGCCATGAGTATTGATGATGGGAGAAAACAGCAAGCAGATAACATAGAAGCAGACTAGACAAAAAGCGAACCAAAAAAAGAGCCAACGAAGACAGAGAAAAAAAATGAAGAAGAACCAGGCTCAAGATCGTACTAGACACTTTTCATGTTCTATGTATGTGAAAGAAGAAAAAGGGGGGGGGGGCTGTATGTGGACAGGAGACAAAAAACAAGGGGAAGAAGGAATTCCAATCCCCGAAGCCAGAGGTGATGGGTGAGATGGACGCTGACATGGATGAGTATGTGCGTGCGTGCGTGCGAGAGAGCGCGTACGGAAGAGGATGTCGGGAGGGCAGAGAAGACAAGACAAGGGTGCAGGATGGATGGACGGTTGATTGGACACCCAGATACCACCACCCTTCTCCAGGAGGGAACCCCCGTTCGAATCTTCTCCAGCAAGATGACGCAAGCACCCCAGTCCTCCTTGCCCGGTGCGGCTCCAGTACAGTCGTTGGCCATTCCTCTCAGCCCCATGTAGCAGAGTAGTAGATTTCGTAGCGTGGATGTCGACGATTATGAGCGAGAGGTTCGTAAAGCAGTCGAGATACGTCGTGTCTTTTCGCATATTCGCGTTCCGGGGCTGGTCGCTGCCCCTCGCCGAGCCGAAAGAAAAATGAAGTAGAAAATGAATCATCAGAGAACAAAACGCCCAGACCGTGCCAGACCGTCCGGCCGTTAACTATCCGTTCCCTTGGTGCATCGCGTCGGTCTCTCTCTGTTCTTTTTTCCAATCTTCATGCCTGGGTGGTGGGTGGGGGATTTTCCTCCAAGCGCTCCGGATTTTTTTTAAGGTTCTCCCCCCAGTTTGGAAATTCCTTCCTGGGTTTCAACGACAACGACTCCTGGCCACCTTTTCCTCACATCTGGTGTTGGTGGACGGACCTTTTCCCAACTGAGGCACGGCGACCATGCCGTACATGCTTCTGGTCCTCAGGGAGCGCGGGAGAAGTCTCTTGGGCACAACTCAACCTTAACACGTCGAGTCTGCAGGACACAACACAGTCGTCCACCCGTGGCTCCTCTCATGAGACATCTCAAGCACCACGGACCGTCCAATTCATGCTTCATTCGATTTGTCATCCCGTGGCAGACGCCGCCACGCGCCGCTCAGATAGCGTCGTCAAAGTCGAAGCAAAGAAAAAAAAGGGACCTTGTGGGTGCCGGTCTAGACATAAAGCCGAAGACCGTGTCCCCCGTCATGTCGTGTCTCGTCAGGCCACGAGGCGTCGTGACGTCGCCATTCGTTGAGCATAACAGCGGGCCGAGAACAGGCCCCATTCAGCGCGTCTCGACGGCGGAGCTCTTGTTGTTGCCGTTGCCGGCGGGGTGCTTGCCCGAGGCAGCGGCGGCGTAGCTCCAACCGCCTCCACCGCCCTGGCCGAACCCGCCCGAAATGCGCTTCCTCGCCTTCTGCCCGTCGTCGTCGTCCTCCATGCTGAACACGAAGCTGGGGTCCTCCTCGTCGATGGGCGTCGTGAACCTGCCGTTAGCACTGGAACCGATGGAGCCGCTGCTGATGTGCCTCTCGAGTGCCCTCTCGTTCCTGCCGTTCGTGGATCCGATGACGCCGGCGGAGGTGTGTGCCCCTACGGCACCGGGCTGCCTCGTGTTCACCGCGCTGCCGGGGTGGAGGTGTGGGCTGGACGACAAGCTCGCGGCCCTATCGTCGGTGATCCTCGTGTTCTGGATCTGCTGCGTCAAGGCCGAAAGACTATCGGGGCCGGCACTAGCATTCCGGCTGCCTGCCAGGCTGGGCCTGCTGCTGTTTCCGTTCAGACCGCCGATCATGTCGATGCCGTTCGCAAGGCTCGAGTTGCGCAGGGGGCTGCCGACGTGTCCAAAGGCACCAGCGCTCTTAAGGCTCCTGCCGAGCGCGGACTGCCCACCGTCCTCCTCCTTCTGCCGCTGGAACAAGGGTCCCCACCGGCTGGGACTGGACGCGCCGATCGGGCTGCCGTATTTAGAGGCCGAATTCTCGCCCGAGTGCTGTTCAGGCCCGCCGTCGATGACCCTCACGCTTCCCCTCCGGGCCTTCTCGGCCGGCGTGAGCAGGTCGTTAGCCAGCTCGCCGGGCACGTAGTCCTCCTCGAGGAACAGGAAGTCGTCCTCCCAGTCGCGGTCGACCTTGGGCACGCTGGCGCTCAGGTGCCTGGGTTTCGCGTACTTGCCGGAGCTGCTGTGCATGGCGCGGCGGCCGTAGAACTCCTCGCCGATGGGCTGCATAGGCGGGCTGCTCCCCATGGCATCGACGTCACCACCGAGATGGCTGGGTGAGAGGTGCTCGTTGGACCCGAACGCCGATGTGTGCAGCATCTTCAGTGTCTCCGATGTGCGGCTGTCCTTTGCATTGCTGAGCGACGGTGTCGGGGACTCGAGACCGAACTTGATAGGCACGGACGCGGGCCAGGGGCCGTATCGCGCGGCGTGGGATATGCCGTTGCTGTCGAAGGAGGCGGGAAGCGGGGCGTCGAGGACGGAGAGCCCTTTGTTCGCGGCAATGGGGGACAGGCCGAATCCGGTGCGGATGGTGTCCTCGCCGCCGTGTGGGGAACCGTAGGGGGAGCCCGGGCCGCTGTACTGCGTGTCGATGGTGGGCAGGCCATTATCCATGCTTGCCTGTCTCCCCAGGCCGTAGCGGTCGTCCGAGGAGGCGGAAGTGTAGGTGGTATAAGGAGGGGCGGCTTCGGCGCGCATGAAAGATGTGGTGAGGGCCGAGTTTGAGGCCTGGTGGCCGTATGCGAGAGGGTTCAGGCGGCTGCCGAAGTTGAGCGGGGTGACGGTGACGCCATTCTTTCCGTAGTTGACACGTCTTCCGTCGGGGAGGACGTGGATGTTTGCGCACTTTGGGCCGAATTTACAGTTTCCCTGTGATGAGCATGTCAGTGTGCTGCCGCGTGCTTTGTCTTTGTGCAGATGTATGAACGTAGAATCTCTCGTTCCAAGTGGGAACATCGGTTCGGCGGCAAAGGCGCGGGGGCTAGGGGGGGTGGTCCAACCTTTGCAAAGTACTTGCAGACATTCTCTGCGGATGCCCCGAGGTCGTGGCTGAAGGGGCATGCGGCGCCTGCTTGACATGCGCCCTGGCGGAAGAATTTGCAGGGCACGTGGGCAGTATCTGTCGGGAGGGAAAGAGATCGAGTCAGCCAAAAGTCAGTTGGGGGTCAGGGAGTAAAATTCTGCGAGCAATTGGTGCCGAGATCGCACGATGCGTCGATTGATTGGGTGGAGGGCAGTATATGAGCAGGTGCAAAGTAGTAGACATCGTGTGGGCGCGGAGAGTGTGCGTAGGAGGAGGGGTCAAGATGGAGGAGGGGAAGGAGGTTGCACCGAGCAGGGCCGCCTCGGAGCAGCAATTGACTTGCCGGGGAGGAGGACCCTGTCTGATAATGCAAAAAGGAAAACAAACAATGCTCGACACAGCGACACCAAGGAAGAGGAGGGCTTTGTGGTATGAATGGGAGAAAAGGGCACTGACTTGGAGGACTCCTCGGACCATCAAAGCCAGCCTGTGAACCACTGGCAGCACTGGCAGCACCAGCACCACCGTTGGCGCCCCCGCCGGGACCCGGACCAGAAGCAGGGCCGCGGGAGGGGCCGGGGCCGGCGGCGATGGCGTTTATCGAAGGCATGGCGGATGTTGAGGACGAGGCATGCGAGCCGGCGAAGGCGTGGCTGTGGGAGTTGTTGTTTCGGCTACTGCTGTGGTTGTTGTTACTCGTGGAGGTTGTGGAGGGGTTGTTCGGGAACGAGGTCGGGTTGGAGAGGCTGCCCGATCGGCGGTGGTGTTCGGGCAGGTTCGGCATGCGCCTCAGCTTGTGGTGCTGCTGGTGGTGCTGGTGGGAGTGCGAGAGCGGGTGGTGAGCAGTGGGAGGAGGAAGCGAGCCGACGGTGGGCGGAGGGTGGGAGAGCGAGTACGAGTGGTGGGTCGCGTGGGCGAGGTTCAGGCCGTTTGGGCGGGAGGAGGTCGGCGACGGGTTGTTGTGGGACTGGTTGTTGTGGATGTGGTTATGGCTCGGGGTTGGGGTCGAGTTGTCCGAGTTGGTGTTGGTGTGCGTCGTCGTCGTCGTCGTCGGTGTCGTCGGCGTCGTGGAGGTCAGGGCCGAGGTGGAGACGGAGGGCGAAGACGACAGGGCGGTCGTGTTCAGGTTGAGGTTCAGGCTGCTCAGGCTGCTGTTGGTGCTGGCCAGGCCGCCAAGGTGCAGGTTTGGGTTTGAGCGCGAGTGAGAGTGCGAGGGCGACGAGGACGAGGGCGAAGAGTAATGGTGGTGGTTATTATGGGATGTGGTGGTCGTGTTGACTGCCTGGACCGCGTTGAGGTGCTGCAGGTCCCTGGGCAGGTTGTCCTGTGACGAGAGGGGAGACGGCCTCAATTGCGAGCCGTGGTTGTTGTAGTTGTTGTGAGTGTTTTTATGGTTATGGTTGTGGTGTTGGTGGTGGTGGTGGTGGCTAATCGTGTTATTGGTGGTGGAGGCAGAATTGGAGGCAGAATTGGACAAGATCAGAGTGTGAGCGTGGGTGTGGGCGTGAGCGTGGTGGGGACTGCCAATGCTGCCATACGATTGACCGTAGCCGCCCTGCTGCTGCTGCTGCTGCTGCTGCTGCTGCCCCGCAGTGCTGGTGCTGCTCATGCTTGACGACATCCTGGGCCTGGGCCTGGGCCTGGGCCCTGTTTCTGCTAGTGGTGGTGCCGCTGCAGTGGTGCTGCAATGGTTGGGGCCTGGGCCCTCGACAGAACAAAGAGAGAGAGGATGCTCCCTCCCCTTCCAGGCGGTGAGGGTGCTGGCTGATGCACCTCTTGCAGCGTTTCTGGCTGCACCGTCAGGACTCTTCTGGCCCTGAATAAGTCTAGCTGCAGGATACTGACTGCAGGTGTGCAGCTGGTTGCAGGTTGCAGGTGAGGGGTCAATCAGTGGTCTCCCTCCTCTGTCCTTATCGCATCTCCCCCAAGACGGAGCTGATAACGGTCGGATGAGGCGGATAACGGAGCTGTCTCGCTCACTCTCGCAACCGAGCCGAGGACGTATCAATCGATCCCTTTTGCTGCAGATATTCGTGAGTGGTCTGAATCAATGAATGGTCTGATTGGCGATAGAGCGATCAATCTGGCCACTCACTCGCTGACAACAAACAAAGGCCACACAATACACCTCGATGCTTGGACGAATACGTTCAACCCACTCACACCATCCGGGATATTGATCCAGGGAGGCAGATCAATCAGTCAGTCGACGGGTCGTTTTTGTTCTCCGCCCTGCACGATATGTAGGCAAATGCCGAATAGGTTGCCTTGCCTGTCTGACTGCCTCGCCGTCGATGTGGTCAATAATCCCTGGATCCAGTCCTCGGAACTCGTCAAGAAAAAGAGTGGGGCGATCAAAGATGGCGATATGTCTCGTCCTTCTGACGCTCTGCCTTGCACCCTTTTCTCCAGCTCGCGTAATAATCCCCGTTCCTTCTCGGATTCGCCTTGCTCTTTCTTCTTGTTCCTCTCTCGGTTCAACCCGTTGGACCAATTGCCGGTTGGTTGTCCGCTGCAGAAAAATAAGGAAGTCGGGGTCCAGAAGGGGTAAAGGTGACCTCGAAATCCAAGGATGTCGCCAGGGGTAATGTGATAGTCCCGTGTGTGCGGTTGCGTGCCCCTTCTTTTGTTGTTGTTTCCCCCCCCCTTCTTTTCTTTCTTTTTCGTCCCGGCTATGGTCTTTTCCCCCTGCTGCTTCGGTTTAGTTCACCTTCCGAGTCGACCTTCCAGAATCCTTCCGTTTCCACTTTGCTTGGCTGCACGGTCTCCTGTCTTTGTTGTCCTCCTTCTTCTCCCCTGTCTTTCCCCGATCTGATCTGTGGTTTCCTTTTTCTTACTTCTTCTCCCCTCAGTTTTCCCCGTTCTGGCGTTCTGGGGGGAAGTGCCGCGTCTCTTAGATCGTCTCACCAATGTCGAGTCCAGTCCCTATTTTCCTCCTTCTTCTTCCTTCCCGCCAGCTCGGACCAACACCGTGCCGGCAGCTTGGGGAGTCTAAATCTGGCAAGGGGCTGGAAAGGAATGGCCCGTCAGTTTATTATAGTGGGGATCCCAGGGGTTTGGGGATGTCTGCGGTTGGCTGGGCGTGTCCCCGGGTTGGGTTCGGGGCAGCGGGAAGTGCGCACGGCTCCCTTTTTCCCCCTTCTTGTGTGTTGTCGGGTCTCGCGGTTGGCGGAAGACGACAGAAAGACCACAAGGGTTCCCACCCGCTGACTGACAGCCTTGAGGGAGGGGGGCAATGCAGTAGAGAGGAAGAAGAAGAAGAAGAAGAAGAAGAAGAAGAAGAAGAAGAAGAGAAAGGTCACTCACTAGGCTAGTCCAGACGTTGGGATATCCAGCGACTAAAAGTGGCTGCAGGAACTCCTCTGAGGCGTGGACAGGTGACGGTATGTAGTAGTATGCAAGGTAGGTGGTATGTATGTAAGTGAGCAGTAGTAAGTGAGGCAACTGAACCAAGCCGACGTGTGAGGTTCAATAATATGTATCGACTCGGATGGGGTCCAACCGGCAATGCGCGGGTGTTGGAAAGGTAGGTAGGTAGGTTATGCTGCGGTTTCCACCTTGCGTGGCCAGGTCCAGAAAAAAAGGTGCGCGAAGGAGGGTGGGCGATCTGCAGCTTATTATTTAGTACCAGCAGTAGGGGGGAGGTCGGGGGGGGGGGGGGTGTGATGAGATGCCATGTCCTGCTTGCCGGTGCCTCTCTCTCACGCACTCACTTCGCGCACTCACCTTACACGATCTGTTTCTCTCCAAGGTACTCTAGTAGTGAGTAGGCTGGTCTGTCACCACCCTGCATGTGAGTACGTATGAGTACGTCTGGGTGTGTATACGCAGTGGCGTCCTCGTCAATACTTGGTCCCCTCCAACAACCCCAACTAACTTCCCCCTTCGACCCTTCTTCCCTGCGCGTCTGGCCTGCCACCACCACCCCTGTCTTTCCCTCGGGCCCTTCCACCACTCACCTGCTTCTTATTTACACCTGCACACACACCTCTCCCTTCCAACTCGTGGCAATGATGGGTGGGCGACCTAACAAACCGTGTGGTTTCACAAGAGTGTTCCTGACATGTATCTATCTACAGCACCCTGTCTGCTTGTGGCTTTTGCCTTTCTCTGTTCGTCCCGCCCGGGAGTTGTGAACGTGTGTGTGTATGGTGTGCAGCAGTGTGCGTATGCAAGAGTGTTTGTGTGTGTGTGATCAAATGTCGATTAATCTGCAAGATCCCAGGGGAGGAGCCACTCAGCATAACAGACACCTGCCCCGGGAGAACCTGACAGGGTGCACCGTTGCTGTTTGTTGTTATTAGATGGATGATGATGATACCATAGATGGCCACGCTCACACGTGTAAGAGAGTAGCCTGGGTCTTCTTCCCGGCAGGCAAGGAAGGGGGCGTAGGGTTGAACACTAAGGAATCGGTCGAGTATCAGGCAGTCGATGACCCCCAACTTCGAATTGTTTGAGAGCGAGAAAAAAAGAGAAAGGTAGGGCGGGTGGAAGGCTGCTTGACTCGTCCGGTTGGTTCCTTGTGGATATAAACCATCCCAGGGCGAGGCAACACGGGGGGGTAGGCAACACGGACCCCCCGTGTTGCATCTCTGCTCGGTCTGTCTATCCGTCTGTCTGTCTGCACATGTGTCTGCCTCGCTTGTCGTCGGTGTGATTTTTCGTGTGCATGTCTCTCTACCTGGCTGGCTGGTTGGTTGGCTGGTTCATCGCCTTGAACCGGGAACCAACCGCGCCGCGGTGGAGCGCGACCTGCCAGCCTGCCCTCTCTCTCATCACCTGTCACTCTCATGCCTACTAACCGCGCTGTCACCAACTTCACTCACCCACGGTCAACCCCATCGGCAAGTCAGGGCAAGCTTGGGACGAGAAGTATACAAGTACAGTACAGCACAGTACGGTACGGTATGGTACCAACAGGGTGCTGACGGGAAAGAAAGGGTGTGTGGTGGTTCCCTTCTCGCGCACGGCAAATGTGCGTCTCGAGCATGTGAATTGGGGGCCACCACTACTACCACCACCACCAACAACCGTCGACATGACTTGTTGCTTTTTTGCCCTTCCTCTGTCTGTATGATAAACCTCGAGCAACCAACACAACCCTTTGGGCAGGCAGCTGACAGGCCCTGCCCGTGGGCGAGCGAGGCGTACTGCTAGGTACCCCTCTATACAGTGTACATACGTACATGCATATGAAGGGGTTAATTTCATACATGCATACTATACACGATCATCTTCTTTGCCGTATTCGCGGCCCACACACGAAGAATGACAGGTCCCCCGGCCAGGGGTGGTGGTGGTGGGGTGTCGGCGTGACCACGGAATCTCGAGACATTTGCAAGACAAGGAAAAGAGACCGGTGGGCGGCTCACATTGTGCCTGCTTGCCTGGCGGCTGGCCTCTCTTTTTTTTTTTTTTTTTTTTTTTTTTGGTCCGGTTGGCTGGCTCAACACGACAAAACAATACGAGCCCAAGGCTGTCTCTCGTCTGACAGCAATCGCCCTGCGCTGCCGTCCAGAAGTTGAATTACCCGACCTCATTGGACAGACACCTGCTGCTGCACCGTAAATCAGCAGTGGGATGTGTGTTGCGTATGTGTCAGTCGGTTCAGTCACTGAATGCCGTGCCTCGTGTGGGCATGCGATGAGACCGCGGGTGCGATATGCATGCGCAACTTGAATTCCCAATATCTCAGTCTTATTCTCACCAAGGGTAATATCCAAAAATGACCACCTCTGGTCGCACGCCTCAAGGTCAATCAATGATGTCGCTGCTGAAGACAGGGGAGGGGATGGGGATGGGTGATAGAGATATGCGGCGGCGCCATCTCTTGGCAGGCGGCCCCGGCCTTGGTCCAGCCTGTTGCCTCCCCCAGGGACTCCCCGGCCAGGCGTATTTCCCCATCGGGACAGCTGCAGATGGTGAGGCAGGAAGGGGAGGAGTCGACAGGGCTTCTTTTTCCTGTCACAATTCCCCGGCAGGCAAAAGAAGCAGCAGGAAGAGAAGGGCATCATGTCATTCAGGCAGAAGATGGAATTCGCCTCTTCTTTGCGCCAGCCCACTCCACAACCCCACCCCCACCCCCTCCACAACAAACCAAGCCATCATATATTTGATTTCTAAGGATTAGTTACCAGTAGAGGCTCAGTTGGGCTTACGCTTGGGGGACTCCCAACTTACGCCTAGGGGAATCCCACCTGAGTAAGATGCGGCGCTGCCATGTTGTCTAGTGATTACCGGGCGTGTCCTAGGCCTGCCGCTGGGGGCGCCCTTCGATTCCGATGAGCAGCGAGGGAGGAAACGTGCCGGTAGAGGCGGGCAGCGGGGCGGTGTGTGTTTTGGTGCTGTATATCGAGGTCTAGGTCCATGTCTTGGGGCGTTGAACAAATTCCCACATTCCGCGTCTCAGATGGCAGGGCGGGAGACAGTGAGATTCCCAATGTGTTGGGCCCTGTGGCGGTCTGCAGTCAGTCCAGGGGGGCTTGCTTGCTTGTTTCTGCTCGTTGGTCTCATCAAGTCGCCCGTGTTCCCGTCCCGCGCGCGCGTGTGTGTGTCTCCGATCCGCAGGCCAGACATGCATCGCATGCACTGCACACAGACATGTAGCCTGTCTATCTACAGGTCCACAGGCGCAGAACAGGCGCACGCAGGCGCGGTAGGCTCGCTACAGGGACATGGTCCGCGAGGAGTTGAGGGTCAACGGGCAGGGTGCAGGTGCAGGTGCATATGCAGACGCACTCACTACTTTGTGCGCAAATGGGAAGATAATCACTTGTATCACCTCTGGATCTGGCAGTCCAGTCCACATCCCCGGGCACACGGCGCACACGACGGCGGGCTTGCAGATGCCGTGTAAGTCAGCGTGCGTGCGTGCGAATGCGTGCGTCTGCCTCCTTGCGAACATCCAGAAGGGTGCCCGTTTGGGCCGACTCGTTCTCTTTCTTTGCCTTGTTTGACAACATATGTCATTATCCCCACCCACTCCTCGCCCCACGCTCGTCTTACTGTACTGTGCTGCAGTGGGTTGAATGCCCCTATCACCCTGATGGATTGGTTACTAGCGATGCTATAGCTTGATCCTGATGACGGGTGAATGATGCTACATCGTCCCCTCTCGCCCTCATCCATCCCCTGTCGGTGGGGCGATTCACAGTAGATATCATGTCGGGAGATCTGATCTGCAAGAAGGGAAACGCCGGGCCCACTCACTCACTCGCCTTGCCTTACTACCTTATCTCCATCTCCGTACATAACATGCATGCAATGCAATGCGGTCTTCAAGCGCGGGACTGTGAAACCGCAGCATGCATGTCTCTCCGCACTGCCTGTCTCATGAGTCCTCTCCGACCGGCATCATAGGATCTGTTTTCTGTTTGGATGGATGCACAGGTGGGCAGGGTATAATCAAATGCCGCTGTTTGTCGTCATGAGGGCTCCTCCAGATGTCCATGCCCGGCAGCTGGTGTGTTTCGCGACTTGCAGACGCACTCGGCCGAAGAGGGCGGACGCGATATTCCCGCCGACCGACCGACCGGCTGACGTACTGACTTACAATTGGCCTCCAGATCGCGCCCCCCCCCCTGGACTTGACCATTACCCCCCGTCTTCATCTCATAACCCCTTGTCGTTCAGAAGTTGACGTTGGACTACCTCTTCAACTAGCCACTAAAGCCGCCATTAGTCCCCCAGCTTCCCGACTACTCTCAGGTATTACGGTGTGATCGTCTCGCTCGCCCGGATTCCCACCAGAAGTGGCGAAAGGACGAGCCCGGAGCCGAATGAAACTGACATGACGACCTGACATGTCCTCTCGTGTCCTGTGCTGGTTCACATGCACTGCACCACCGCCACCACCACCACACAAGGGCACGAGCTTGGGGGGATACGCAGATCCTTTGCTCTCCTAATTCCGTTGTTCGGGAGAAATTCGCCCCCCTACCCTGAAACACACGCGTACATGTTTGCATCTCAGTTGGCTTTTCTTTTTACGACGACACCACCAGGACGAGGTTGATGATACACAGAAGGATCATTAAACCTCGATTCTAGACTGCAAGGAGGGGGCCACTGGCACTGGGTGCTGACAGGCTAACCTGACACAGAGTCGTACACTCTTGTAGTCCCTTACGGCGCTGCCTTCTCGTCTTCGTCTCCCCCTTCAAGCCTCGGGCTGATTACTGAAATCAGCCACGGCAGAGGATTCTCGGGGATTATTTGTGAGGGGGAGGGGTGAGGGGTCAGATAACCACGCCATGCCCCAAGGGGACCAGGGGACCCCGTGAGGTCAGATGTTGCGATCATGGGGAGGTCGATCCGGAAGAGGTTGCGCCTCCTTATCTGATGGAGCTGACGATAGAGTAAGTAGTACAGTAGGTGCGATTTGAGTGGTGACGTTCAACATTCATCTGACGTTCAACATTCTCCATACATTCCCCCCTCTCTTGGCTTGCAACACGCGTTTCTCGTATCGACCACGAAAGCAGTGCCCATGTGTTTCTAATGTTGTCTATTCCGCTGCCAGATCCCGAGACGGCGTCGTCGAACTATTTTTGTGATAATGGATATTTATTTCTTCATCGAGTTTTACCGGATAGACTACCATGTCTGGCCCCTCGGCCTGCCGACCTGCCGAACGGCGCCTCACGCGCGATTCCAGCGACGATCCCGCGCCCATCCATCATCATCATCTATCCTGTCCCCTCCCCGCTGTCTCAGCTGTAGCCATCCGTCCCTACAGGCTTGACTGGCGATGGACTTGGATGGGCCCCACTACTACTGCAAGTCGTTCTCAGCCTTCCAAGGTTGTCCGTCCTGTTTTTTCTGTCCCTGTCTCTGTCTGCACCCAGATCCGGCACAAGTCCACAACAGGGCCGGTCACACCTATCACTGGCTCGACTGGCGCCGCCTCTTTCTCCTGTCTGCTGTCGTGGCACCTGACCGATCCCTCGGCCGCTCCCTTGACGCAGCACGCACGCGTCTAGGTCGCGCACATGCATGCAAAGCCTCAGCTTAGTCTGTCTGCTCTCCTCCTCCCCAGCCTCTCTCTCTCTCTCCCTATCCCCCTCCGCATATGCCCATGTGACAGCCACCCGGCCGGACAGCCAGCCAGGCCTCGGAAACTTTTGCCCGATGCTGTAAGCCGGCGCGCTCATCCCCCTGGTCCTGTCTCTCTTGTCTCTCTTCCAATCCTGTCAGTGTAACAGTGGGGCCCCGAGATGCGATGCAGTCAACAAACGTCGTCCGACCTCGCTCGGTGGCCCCACGTACACATTCGCTGTCGCATGCACGTCGTCTCCCGCGACAGCTCGACTCTCGGATCATACGTGCAGATGCCGGCAACCAGAATTGCCATACAAGCCAGAGAGAGGCTCTGGTTCATCGATCACCGTTCATCAGACCACAAACACACACACACACACACACACACACACACAAACTCCACGTTGACAGGATCAGTGGAGATGCAACATGTTCATGTGGTGGAGCCCAGGCCCCAGAGATCGCCGGGACAAGGGCCACCCCTGGAAACCTTGGAGACCCAGAATACGATTGACTGTCCAGACCGATTTGACGGCGGCTCACGCCTTCTTGCTTGACGACCCCTCATCGCGCCATTCACCACCTACCATTCCAGGGTGGCATAATAGCATATTCACCACGGGCCGCGACTGCACGTACTTCCATGCCCCGGCCAAGGCCAGGCCAGAGTGGATTCGGAAGAGACAAGCAAGGTCAAGGTAGGTCGATGTCTCGATGTCATGGGCTCTCTCTCTCTCTCTCCTCTTTTTTAAGTCGCGGCTTTCGCGCCTCCGAGAAATATTGTCCTGACGTATTTGGAGGCGGGCAACGCATGAACGCCCTCAACGCTTGTTCCTTGCCCGTCGTGCGAGAGCTGTGTCAGTGCCGTATTTGCCGGCAGACACAGCAGCTCCTCCCAAGGCCGAGTTCATCACGGACGGCCCTTGGGGCCAGGGAGCGGCGCGGTCCTCCTGTCAGGATGGCCCCCCTTCGGACGGGACGAGGGGTCCAAGAAAAGGGCCTGCTGTTGACTGTTGACTGTTGCTGATGCTTACTGCTGGCTGTCTGCGTCCCGCGCTTGGGGCATGGGTGGTGCGGAGACTAATCGGCGATCACCTCTGCTTCATGCAACTCCCGTGCTTCCTGTCGCCTTCGCAGGGTTGCATTCCAGCAATGGGACGACCAAGAAAATTGCAACACCCCAAGACCCCCATATCGCCGCCCTCCCGAAATGGGAATACCGAGGCCACGCCCCACCCCGGAGACGATGAGACGCCGTGCCCTCCATCTGAACCATGGGCTCATCAAGTACGCCTCTCCCTCGCCCTTGGCCTCGTCGTCCAATCACGCCGGCCGGAACCAAATCCGACGACCATGTCGCGGCATTCAGCATCGTTGTGAAAGATATCACACGAGGCTTTCTTTGCCAGCCGGAGATGGAAAGGCGACAGACGAGTCGTGACTTCGGGGGGGGGGGGATCCGGCATTGGGCTCGAAACTCAATTTGCTTTTTTGTTCGTTTCCAAAGTGCTAATCGCCGTTGTGATTGACTGATTGCGGTTCGGAATTGCATGCATACATCAACTCTCCCATGGGTCTGGGTTCCCCAGATCCAACTTTAGCATCCTTCCCTTTCACATACCACCCTTCCCCCTCCTTCCTGGTCATACTATATCAAGACCAGATGCGGCTATATCACAGAACTCAAGGTCGCGCCCACGCCACTGACAACATATGTACTGCCCCAGGCCGGGCTCAGCAAGGATCGTCACCAGTGGCTCGCCGTGACCAGCTGGGCTGGATAGCAGGAATCAGGAGCAAGGCAAGCAAGCAGCCAAGCAAGCAGCTGGGCCCTTCTGATCTCTGGGCTCTGGAACGCTCGGGATCGGCCTTGTCAGCCTCCACGCAAGTCCCACATGCAAAGCTGATGCACCTCCAAGACGGAGTGCCACACCACCCCCAAAAGGGTTGTGCACACACACACACACAAGCAAACCACCCACACTCTCTCCTCCCCCACTTACACCCACCCCATGCCGTGCCCTTTTTGCCCTTCTGAGCCCCCTTCTCAGCCAGGCCTTCGCATCCGTGTCTCTCGCTGTGCGACCTGACTCGCCCGTTCGACCTCCTTGTTCTGTCTGGCTGTGACACACACCATGGCCGAGCAGAGCAGGGCGAGCAAGCAAGCAAGCAAGCATGGTCGGCCTCTAGAACCCCCACACCCCGTGATATATATACCGTTGGTATATCGATGGTATGTCGAAGGGTGTGCCAGCTTACGCGGAAGCGTGCCCTGCCATAGGCGCCCAACCCCGCCCCCCCCCCCACCCCTTGTCCGCCCGCCCGTCGGTGATCTTCCGTCCTCTTCGACCACTCACACCAGCCCGTGCTTCCCCCAGGACGCATTGACCACCTTCAAATTCGACCGCATTCTTGAACGTCGTCGACTCTGTACTCTTGGTGTTCTGATTAGATAGGCGCTGAGCATCTACACAAAAGCACACACACACTCACACGCAATGTCACCACCACCACCACCATCACAACCCCTCTTTTACCCCTTTGCCACCATCATAACTTTTGGCCCACCACTTAATCCATTCTCGTCAAACACCACAGTGGATATGCCTTCGAAACCCGGATATCGCCACTATCTACCAACCCACCTCTTCCCCTGGCGGCCACCACGGCAACTGTCCCCCCAGATCTACCGTCTAGTAAACCCCAACCAACGTGACCCACGGACATGCAGGCGTGCATGATGGCCAGGACGTTTACCCCCCCCCCCCTCCATCCCGCCATCTAGGGGCCCGGCGGTATAGACGATTACCGCCCCCGTAGACCACCTGCAGAAGTGCAAGATTCCACCAGCCAGGACCTATCGATTCCTCGTAATGGAAGAACATGGTTGCTTCGCTTCCCCCTTCCCCCCCCCCAACCCCTCTCGTACTACGCCTCCTTCACCCTTTCGTCGCATGCAGGAGTTCGCAGCACTTCGCGGCACCGGCCCTTCCCCCCCACCCCTTCCTGCGTTCCCAGTGCTGATTCGCTCCCCTACCATGCTACCCTATATACGCTGCGCCGACCCTGCCATGGCAGCCATGGGCCATATCGTTCACTGCTCAGTCCGGGGTCCTGCTCCAATAACCTTGGCTGACCCATTAGGTTTCGTGATGGGCCGTGGCGCGGTATGCCCGTACGAGCTTTGCTGCGCTCGACCGGCCGGGCTGGCTGGTCACGCTTCATATATTTTTGAGAGACATGCTTCCCGCGGCCCGCTTCATTTCTTGCTTGCGGTCTGTCTACCCTGTGGCGACCGACCCAGCTGCGGTAAGAGGCGGGAAGGATAGATGGGCCGGCGTGCAGGCGGGCAGGTGTGGTCCCTTGGTGCATCCAAGCAGTGGACAAATCGCATGGCTTGGTTAAAACCACCCGTTTCTGACTATCTCGCCGGCCTTGTTCTCCTCCTTCAACCCCCCCCCACCTTTCTTCCATCCCCACAAGCCACCCTCCCACCCATCCACACCCTTCCGCCCTCCCTTCAAAGACAACGTGATATCCGCGTACGAGCCACACCCGCCGACCCTATCTATCATGCATGGGGCTTTAGGGCTTTTCGGATAGGACGGAGCAGGGTTAGAAGGGCATGCGAGACATGCGTCCTGATCTGCCAGACTTGCAGTTCGCCCCCCAGCCCAGCCCACTATCCGCCCTTCCTTGCCTTGCTTCCATTCCCTGTTTTCTCCTGTATTTTTTGTCACCTCCTCCCGTCTTGTTTTATCTCGTCTTGTTTGGTTGCTTCCCTCCGTCCCTCCTTTATGTGTGGCAGGACCGCGTGTGAATGCGGCGAGGAAAACAGGATGTCTGGCGAATCGGTTTCCTGCCGCCCTGCCCACAACCATTACCGACATCCTATATGTACTAGTAGTACAGTATATATTGCGGTAGGCGTCCTACCCATAAAATACCTATATATCCACAGGCCGGGCCCATCATCGACCTAGCTGCATTTATCTGTGTGTGTGTGTGTGTGGGTGGGTGTGGGTGGTACAGCCGTTTTCTCTCATGTGGTATACGTCAACGTGCATCCCCGGCAGCCTCATGACCCGGATTACTTAGTCATTCCCTCAATCCCCCGGCACCCATACCCACACACCACCACCGCACCGAAAAGGTTCAAGAGTGTCTACCTAAAGTTCGTTTCTTAGAATAGTCTAGTCCCCTCTATCTCGATTCTCTAGCCTTCAGCAGCGGCGCCCCCCCCCCCTTCCTTGACGCGGATTAGAGACCAGCCGTCCTAGGTACTACTTAGTCCTATACCCCCAATGTCCTAGGGAGCAAAGGTCCTCAAGAGCCTCCGGAACGGAAGAAGAGGGACAGTATGGCTTGGACCTTCTCGGGTCCGAAAGAGAAATAGAGGGGATGGGGGCTTGTTTTGTTCCTAGTGCCTTTGTGGTAGTGTACCGGGGTCCTTCCTCTGTGTCTGCTTCAGGAGGGAGAGTTTCTTGCCTCCTTCACACGCCATCGCCATTTTACTTCCCCTTATCCTGCACTTTTGGCGCTCTTCCCCAGGATCGCCCACCGGTCCTTGTTCTCTTTGGGATATGATTGGCAAGCGCCGCTCGCTGTCTCGGAGAGTATCATATCTTAGACGAGGACGCCATGTTCTCGGCTTCAGCACGTCCCGGGTGGCTGAGAGAGTCTGTTTTGACGACGAACGCGACAATTTGTCTGATTTGGAGAAAGAGGCGAGCGTTGCGCCTGCCGCTTAAGTGTGGGTAATAATTACTCCTTTTTCCCTTGGTTTTCATTCTTACTGCTGCCGTTATTGTTCGTTGTATGCTTAGATCTCAACAACTAGTAACTGCAAAAAATGGTTCAGCCGCTTGTTACTACGGGCAAGCCGCTATTCTTAAGTGGTGCTTTTCTTTAAAAAAATTCTTCAAGGTCGACTGACGAGCCTTCTTGTTATTACTGCTATCCCTGTTCTTCTTTCTAATCCTAATCGTGTAATGGATGCGGTCTTAGAAGCTCTACTAACCGCATGGAGCGCGTAGCCACCCGTCTACATACGGATAAGCACCAAGCCTTCAGATGGTACGTGATTATATGTTACTTTAACAAGAGATGCGTGACTGACTAGCTATCCGTGGTGCCGGCGCTCGTGAGCGTGATGGTTTCCACGTCTCATGACCACACCCGTGCATGCGCACAATGCATCTCCACGGACGGGGGACAGACGGGCTGCCTCCGAAGGTCATTCCTGTATCCTTCCTGTTGAACACGGTACATTAACCGAAATTGCAAAGAGCACAAAGCCAACGGCCCGCTCGGACGCAGTCAGGCGTCTCCCGCGGTGACGCTGCGTCTTTGACTCACCCAGCCGCGCTTAACGGGCAGGCCCCCCTCGTATATCAGAGACAACACGACCCAAGATTCTTGATCGCGTAGCACGAATGTTGATGCACACTTGGCTTTTTTTCCTTGGGTCTTGTTTCTGCCCTTCCCGCAGCGGAATAATAATAGAGTGAGGGAGATCGCCATCGCCGTGCGCCCTGTCAGGAGTTAGGTGGCCGGCGACGCGGCCACCCGACGACCGGTCTGATTGCACAGCCCAGCCGGGGTGCATTATTCTTAGAATTCGGCATTTTCTTTTCTATCTGTGACTCCCCTTACCCATACACATGCACCGAAACACATACACGTATACAGACACAGCCACGCGGCCCGTTATCTTGTCCGGGGCTACTTGAGTACCATATGGGAGTGTCTGCGCCGGGTTCGTCGGGCGCCAAGGTAAAAGCCAAGGGAAGATACTGGGGCAGTTTCCTTTCCTCGTTTCTCTCTATATACTTGCTATATGGTCGTTTATCACTCCGCATTCTACGCGTCGTGCAGGTACTTAGTTGTACATGTGCACTCGAGCAGACCTCAGCTTGCCTTGCACACCCTCATCCTACCCGCCAACACCCCTCGACCTTCGTTACATACATACATACATACATACATACATACATACGTTTTACCTCGCGGCCCCACACCACCACGTAGCATCCATGCAGACCACAAATGACCACGGGATCGCGCCCGCGGCACTGTTCGTGATCTCTCTCTGCGCAACCTCATTGGCCCACTGGCCTGGCTACGTTTCGGACACTGTCGAAAGTGCAAGTGAGTGAGTCACCAATGTCTACGCGGGATTGCAGTCCGCCTGAGCGGGTGTGTGCGCATTTCTGTGGTTGTGTGTGTGGGTATTTCTGTGAAACAACTACGCCGTGATGCCATCTCCGGCATGCTCCTCACTTCATCTACTTCGGAAGGCTGCCTGGTGGTTGTTGATCTGCCCTGCTCTCGCCACTCTGGCCAGATGGATATTTGTCAAACTGTCTACCACGTGTGAGATTTGCCCAGTCATTGGACACCCCTTCGGGCTGGGATAAATCCTGTTTTCATGTCGCCGTCTTGGCTCAATCCTAGTTGGCTGCCTAGTTTGGCACCAGGGGTTCGCAGTGGATTACGGCACTTTGCATTCAGCCTTGCTTGAAACTAAGGTCAACGGCCTATCCAGACTTATCACATACGACATGGTGTAGATACGCCTCCGGCGTTGTTTCTCTTAGATGTCTGGCTTGTTCCGCGAGGGCTGTGTAGACCGTCTTTGTCTGAATCCTGTTCCTCGATAGCATCAACACAATAGTACCTAGGTAGCTCTGACTACACCCAATGGGAGTGTCTTTTGTGCCGCATCTCGATACGATCGCGCACTTTGAAACGTCCCGCCTGTGTTGTCTCGGCAAGAGAGAATCGGGAATTGAGACAATAGCGGGCAGTATACGGGATGCGGCACACAACGAAGCTTAGCCGCCGCGCGCGCACCTCGCCTTTTTCTTCCTCTCTCTATCTCTCATCCCTTGGGCGGCTGGTCCAAACTCGCCAAACCCTGGCGAATCCTCTCGTGATCCGAACTCCCGCGACTCAGAGCGCAATCTAATTCCCAGCCGGGCACAACCCGGGATACCCTCGGTTATCTCTCCCATCGAGACACTACTTACTATGTGGTTTGTTTTCCAAGATGGCCCCGCGCCAGAAACACCCTGGCAGCCGCGAACCACCATCCGTAGTTAAAGCTTCTCGTCGCGCCGCCGCGTTCCGCAGGCGGAAGATGTGGCCAGGTTATCCCGCCCACGAAGTGTCCACATATCAGATCACCCGGCCTTGTCTCGCCAGCGAAGCAGGGGACTAGTCTAGAGGCCCGAGGCCCTTCTACCGGAGCAGCATTAGAGCTGCCCGTGGTCCCGCTGAACCTAATCAGATGTAGTTACCCAGCCTTGGACTTTTTCCGAGTTATCCTCTTTCCACATCACACCTTCTTCCTTGGAATGGGGCAGTTTGGGGCCTCACATGCCAACTTCATTTCCCCCTCCTTGCACTCATCATGGACTCTTAGCCGCACGCGCTGTTCGCAGTTCGATTTATGCCGAACGGGGTGTCCCATCATTGTTTCATCATCGACTCTTGTCGAATGACCTTGAAGTGCTGCTAGCTGGCCAGGTGTCAAGACCCAGCCGCCGGGCTCTTGATCACACTAACTAATTCTCATCTTCACAGGGCAAGTGTCTTGACTAGGAAGAAGGTGTAGGGCAGCGATCCCAGTCCTACGGGGCGGGCGGGAGACGCACAGTCTGCCGCTCTACCTTAACCTGCGAGCCGCTAGTCTCCGAGACGGGTGTAGCTTGTTTTCCTTACTTTTCCCTTGTCACCTTTCCTTTTGATTGACTTCTGGGCCGGAACGGCCGCTAGTCCGCGTGGGGACGCGTGGCGCCGTCATGTGGGCTGGCGCTGGGTGTTGGCGTTCTGGTACGTAGCGTAGCCTCTTGCTTTGCCGACTTACGCACTGATCGGGTGCGCCAATGTCGGACTTGGCTGGGGATCGGAACCAGAACTTGGTTGAGATAGGGTGGTTTACGTAGTCTTTGTTTGTATGCCCTGGGGTTTCAGGATTGGGGGTTGTAGCGAACGCCGCCCGGGCGGGTATGCTGCGGGCTTAAGGTTTCGACCTGCGTCAGGCGTCCTGGGGATGGAGGCGATCTCCTTTAGCTGTGATCTCAAAGGGCCACCGGAAGGCGCGGGCGGGATCCAATTCGTCATCGACGTCGAGAACCCTTCTGGAAGTTGCCCACCATCTCGAAGACGATCTTCTTGACCGGTTGCTAGTTAGACCCAGTCACTGGTGAGTTAAGGTTTGAGCGCCAGAACGGTGGCTTCCCAACTTCGGTCCCGAGACGTTCGGGACGGTTCATTACCACTGCATCGGTGTCTCGCCCAGCTCGTGTCCACGAGTCTCGAGAAACACAGGACGCTCATGGGGGGCATCCTTTTGGAATCAGGGCCGCGGAATGCCAACTGGCCAACGAATGTGTTACATGCTGAGGCTGAGATGCTCAGGTGAACTCGGGCTCGGGACTTGATATTCGCCACCAGCTTTTGATCCTTAGTCGAGTGTGTGTGATGCCTCCAGTTGAAGGTTGAGGCCTCCTATGAAGCGGAAATCCGAGTTTGATTTTGAAGCGTTTCCGTGATCAGAAGCTGTCTTCTGTTGTAACCTACCTGAGCCCAACGTCGACGTCTTGATGTGACCGATTCCATCGCCCTGTTTAGGTAAAATCATGAAGAAAAGTATCTACACGTTCTCATTTGGTCAGAGGCCAACGAGCCGTTCGTGTGACAGCCCTGGCTATCCGCTCGTCTTCTGGAGCAGCCACCTCCCAGAGTGAGCAAATTGACGGTGATATCTCCATCGGTGGTCAGCTTTTTCAGATTGTGGCACTCGTTCAAACAGAGGGTATTGGCCATTGCCGCTGACGCCAAATTTCGGAGGCCGGCTTTCCGCTGACTTTATGATAGGAAACGATACGTCACATATCCTTTTGGTCCTGACGCGAATGTCAAGATATGACGAAAACGGAAGGGCCAGGTTTAAATTGAGCAGGAAATAGGAACTTGTTCCAAGATAGGCGCTTGGACGATGAAACTTGCTTCAAGAGCAATTCTAAAGTCGAATCCTACGGAAGTAATGCCCGATTAATTAATGAATATATTATGCGGGGACTTGCATCGCGTCCCCCAGAAGAATATATTCACGCGTTGAAGTATTTCATACGTGTCGAAATGGAGACTTCTTGTGACACGAATCTTTCACGCTGCAGCTGTGCAATGTTGTGGTGCTGGTATATCTCAAGCCATTCTGTGGACAGAATCGTAAGGCACCTGAGCCAGTGCATTTGTCCAATCTTCGTTCAATCTGAGTTCTCTGCTAGCAGGTATGGCGTGACCGGATCCTATGACAGATGAAAGATAGTTTCCTCCAGGCACTTCGTGTCAACCCCTAATTTTGGCGACACTTCGCCCTTGTATGAGTAGTAAATCGATGCCCAGCGAAGCCGTCCTCCACCGACGCTTACAAGTTCAATTCGACCCGGTTCTGCGCGCTGAGCCCTCCAGCTTTTCCAGCCGTCGCCTCCGGGAACACCTGGGAGTGGCCCCAAGTTGGCAACTCGGTATTCGACCCAGAGACCGACACAGGCTGGGCCGAGACGCCGACAGTGAGGGCAAAGTCATCTATGATGGGCACGTCTTGCGTGTCCTATTACGTAAAATTAGTAAACGTGTCTCATGTGTCTTGTCGAGTTCATCAAAGCTTGCCTTGACCACCCTCCACGAGAGGTTGTCCTTGAGGTACGCCACTACAGCCGCGGTGTCCCCTACGTCCACCCCGCGCTCCTCCAGCGCCTCGTTCAACGGCACTGATCCGGTGACGAGGATGCCGTCATCAGCCTGGGCCACGCAGTTGGGGCAGTTCTGCCTGGACTGGTTCGACAACATCGTCACCGTCCCGACACGGACATCCGAGAGGAGCCAGTCGGCTGTCGAGGCCGGGAGCTCGCCCAGGAAGATGTGGATCCCCCAGGTTCCGGTGAGCGCGAAGTTCTTCACCCGCAGGAAAACTAACCAGTGGTAGGTGTTGTGGCTGGCGTCGTGGCTGGCGTCGTGGCTGGCGTTCCGGGCTGTGGCGGTCCCGATGTTCTCGTCACTTGTCGCATTGTTTGCAGGGGTTGGCTCCTGATGGTGGCGGACGTTGATGGGCGGAAGGCCGTCGCTGGCTTTGAGGTTCTCCGCCGCCCCGTTGGTGGACTTGCCGTTGGTGGGGGCGTTGCTTGCAAGCCTCTGCGCAGGGGGACGGAGGGAGGCAGGGGCGTAGAGCTTGTAAACCTGCTGAGTGACATAGGTCTTCATCTGGTCCGGCTTCTTGATCAGGTCCAGGGGTGTCTCTGGGTAGTAGTACCCGCCGTCGAACGTGCTGATGAGCTCCTTAGTGTCGTTGGCGACGTAATAGTCGGTCATGGAGTGCGCCGAGCTCTTGTGCCACGGCTCGAGGTTCGACGTCCCGCCCTCGACCGCGCCCGACCGCTTGACGAACCGGTCTGTCTGCGAGGGGAACTCGTCGATGGTGGTGTTGGGGTTCATGGCCTGCCAGATGGCCGTTAGGCGGTCGCAGTTGACGTGGTGGAGCCAGAAGATGGGGTCGAACGAGCTGGCCTGCACGTCTGACATGTTGCCGTACTGCTTGTTCTGGTCGACCGAGTCGTTCGTCCCGGTGTAGTCATGGATCGTGTTGTGCATGCCTTCCACCGAGCTGTATGCCTTGACGGGCTGCTTGGGACGCCACGCCTGGGTGGTGAACTGGTCGAAGTTGGTGACATGAGTGAGAGCATCGAATGTAGAGGTCTTAAAAGACTTAGCGACAGTCGCAATCTGAGCGTTGGCGATTTCCTGGTGGTTATTTCCATTGGCATCTGGACAACGCTTGGATTCTGTCCACTCCAAGGTTGAAGGCCAACCCATCTCCTTCTGAATGAGGCCAGTAGCCCACTTCGATGTGAATTGGTATGAGTAAAGAGGGTTGTGTGGCAGACGGAGGCTCTCTTTCGTCCCCGGCGTCTTGCCAGGAACAGTGAGTGTAATGTCTGGATTCATTGTCACAGCCGGGAGATGGGGATCTGATGCCCAGTCCCAGTACCTGTGCTCGAAGGGTTAGCTGAACCGAAGGAAGAACGAGTCCTGCCCAAAGACCTATGAGGTGGAACAACCTACGGTAATCGGACGTCTGGAAGCGCCGCCTTGTACGCGTCGGCAGCAGAGCCAGACGCCTTTGCGGCGATCTCCTGAGCGTAGGCGAATATGATTTGCTGAGAAAATTAGCTGAGATCGGGGTCAAGAAATTTGGGGACTTGCCTCGTAGAGCATCAAGTACGGTCGATGCCATGGAATGAAGAGAACGCTGCGATGGGTGCAGTATCCAACAGTGGTGACTGAGCCCGCAGTGGGGTCCTTCTGCCATGGAACGTATGGCACTCCATGAACGCCTGAAAAGATCACGTCAATGTCGTAGAAGAGTAAGGCTGGCAGCCATGGCTGAAGTTGAACTTGCCTGAAACCTGGAAATAGCTGGTTCCGTTGGCATTGTCCTGGTCCAACTGCTCACTGCCATTCTTCTGCCAAGCCGCAAGTGCCTGGACGTAGAGCGCAAACGCAAACTCATGCTGGGTTCGGAAGACATCGATTGGGAGACGCTGAGCAGGCTTACCACCTGCTGTCTTGACGCCGGTGATGGCAGTTGGTGTTGATATGACCGGAGCCATATTGATGTTGTTGCAAAGGTTCTACGAGAGTGCGCAAGATTCCGAGAAATCTGGTATGTGAGCCTGCTTCGCATAAAAACACAGCAGTCAAAGTTGGGGTTTTATAACATCGTGTACACTGACATTTCACATCTCGGTGACGAGTCTTAATTGCGGCTGAACACTGAAGCTTACTATATCAACTGCATAGTACAGTAGGACTGCGCATCCGAGACTGCGGCTGACTTGCAGGTCCGAGACCGTCTCACCGACTATATGTGTCTCATCAAAAGTGCAAGATCATGCCACTATTTCAGCTACCTCAGGAAATTCCAGCGAGAGCTCTCACAGGATAACAGTAATTGGCTGTCCAAGATCGACCAATTGCCCAGGGGAACAAAGGAATGCGTTTGACTATTTGCCCAATCTCAAAAGCCAAGAAGAGCGCCCGTGTTGACATTCGACGCCCAATCGACAGGTTATCTGAGACAAAGACGGGAGTTCCCTTGCTTACTGGTGTTCGTCTCACATTGTTACGATCTTGATGCCTGAATAGTAGCCGCCCGGACACTGGCGGTCAGCACACAAGCCCCCGTTGGCTATTACCCCTCTCATGGCTGTGTATTCGTGTCACCGTCAAAGATTTGTGCATGATCGTTGTGCCACAAGTTGGTGCCTCCTTTCCTGTGCATTGGCTGTGGATAAATTGTGCCGCCGGCTAGGGCCAATGCGGTTCCAACATTCGACGACGAAGAACGCATCGCTTCATGATATGTGATGACATGAGTAAGAGAAGAGGGGGCAGGACCAGTCACGTATAAGTGTGAGTGTGTCGAACACGTAATCAAGCCAATGGGTCTAGAATGTGAGTTTGTGTCGCATGTGGTGGAGTATGAGCCGGAAAAAGGCCCCGAGTAGCAATAGCGAGGACTTCAAGATCTCTCGGCGCGGCCTGGGGCTGCATCTCAAAGTAGCAGTGTTGGTGGTTTCGCTTATTCATTCATCTATAGGTATCGTCTAGCACGTAACTCCATAATGACTAGTCCTCTAGAGGAGCCGCTGTTGAAAGAAATATTGTCTATGAAAACATCTATGCCATGAATGAAAGACCCCTCTTGGCCGTTTTCTTGCTGTCGCATGGGATATCTGAGACTAGTGCAAAGGGACTGACCACCAGGTCATGGTACCAGTACACTTGTTGTTGGGGCTCAGGTGTCAAGTTCGGGAGAGCATCTACGCTCTTGTTCGTCTTCAAGACCGTGTACTGAGTTTGATAACTACAGATACCATGGTTAGAAACAAACTCATGACTGCCAGTGGGGCTAGGGCAATGGTCCTCACTATAGCTGAGAGCAATTGCTGATAGGTGCCGGGTAGGTCTGTTCCATGCGACCCCACGACTCGTAAGTCGTAGCGGTGTCGTTGTTGGATGCGATAAACGTCTTGTTGGGGAAGTGCTGGATTGACGACTGATTAGCTCTCTAGCCCTCCAGCATAGCGCTTAATGAAGACTTACCACAAGCTCCCTGCCATTGACAAGGAACGCCTCTTTGCATTTCTGGATTCCAGCGGCCCCGATGCAATGAATGTTCTCAGTTGTCTGCATGCCATCGGCGGGAAAGTAGTCTGTATATTCAGTGGTCACGCTGCCATCCTCAGCTGCGTTGACGAGACTATTGTCACGAGTCAGTAAATGCCTGGTCTTCATCACGTTGTGGATTTCACAATCCAGGGAAAACTCACGCTTCGAGGAATGGCTTGACCTCCGCTGGAAGCCCGGGCTGCGGGTCATAGTCTGCAAAGTTGATTGCAGCGGCCAGTTGGGCCGTGGCGAGGAACAATGTTGTGGCGAGCATGATGAAGTCTGGAGTGGTTGTGGTTGCCGAGGACGTGGAAGAGACTTTGCAATCGACTGGTGTGGATTTAAAGAAAGTATGCGATCGAGGCTTGGGATAGTAATTGCAATGACAAATGTAGCAGGACGTTGTCGTCTTGCAGGTTCCTTTAAGTAAAATCTGTGCATCTTATCGGGCGTTGCCGAAACTCTATTGCCCCTAACTAAGATGCCACTATTCGGATTGAGTAACTGGGTCCCAGGGCCCTTGCTTGGCATCTGCTCAGCCCTGTTCCTATTCTTAGCCGCCTGAACCCGGCAGCTTTACATCTAGGCCTCCGGGCTTTCCGGAACCACGAAAATAATTACTCCGCTGCATGCTTAACAAAGGCAGCCGCCCGTGCCATCAGTTGGGTCCGTGTAAGTAACTAAAACTCAGGCAGAGCATCTCCAGATGTTGGTACGGCCCTGACGGCAAGGGTCAATCGAGGGTTCTTTGCCTGTGCAAATGGGTTGAAGCAGACCGTACGTGTTTGGGTACGGGGTCTGATTTCTGCTTATTTTAGAGGAAGGAAGAAGCTATCGCCGACGTGGGCGCCGAAGCGCTTGGTGTAATAACCAGCCTTCCGGCTGACTTAGCCAGACCGGCCCTTCTGATTGGCCGTGGCCGAGGCCGGGCCGGGCAAAGACCCTTGACCTACACTCAAACCCACCCCAGATGTCTTTCTTATGAAATAACTAGCCTCCTTCCCATCCACTAGCCTTGACCCCTCCGCCGGAAGACACAAAGAAAGTTGAATTTGAATCGCCCTTTACGATGAACCATGATCATCACTAATGAATACATACGTACGCTCTCACAAAGTGTTCTAGCTCTTTTCTGGCTCTACAAATTTTCCCACGTAACACACTAGCGATTGCCAGGTTATGAACTACTATAGCAGATTCTCGGAAAGTCTGAGGATCTCAGCGGCATCTACAGGTATCTACTAATTCTTCACAACTACATCAATCGTCAGTATGAGCTTCTCTTCGGCGCCACCGACCTATTTCTTCCGCATGATATGCACGCGAGCAAAAACCGGTCGTGGCTTAATTATAACTATTGCGGAAATGCCCCATGGGCACCTTAAAGACTGACCATGCCGCGTGAAATGCGTCCTAGAAGGTTGGACATAGAGTATACCGGTTCTTGTTTAGATCAATAGAACCGACCTAGCTCTGGGCTTCAGATGATAGAGAGATTTGTATTAAACAAGGAATTGCACACTTTGTAGCACAAGCATTGGTGTAAGCCTCACTGTGCTACGGAAAATACTCAAAAGTCGAGCATAAACAGTCCCAGGTCTCACAGATAAATATAACAAAGCATAATTCGGTAGCAGTCGTAACGCCAAGCCATGGTCTATGATTCAAATTCAAATACAAGCTTCTATAGTATCCTTGTAGTACGCATTTCTAGGCATCGAGCCGGAGTGAATATCAGGAGTCGATTTCTAGAAACAGAGCCGTTAGGAACAGTAACAACGAAGATGTGAGTTTAAAAATCTACGTAATCATACAAAGAATTCTTCATTGACCTGAAAACAATAGACCCTCTTAAAATGTCCGTTGTCGTGGCGGGGGAAGTATAGTCTCGAACACCGTGGCTGCTTGACGGGCTGAAGATGTGATTCACGGTTGATTATTTGCGTGTACACCACTACTATGCTGTTGAGAGGTACTCATGGACTAACCTGTTTCTCTGACGGGCAATAAAGGTGCCTTTTCCACCCTCCCGCGCCGGAGGCACTTCTTAGTAGCGAGGTAGGCCGGCGGTACTGCGAGCAAGGCGGCGGCGATGCCGACTAGATCATTGAGCTGGACTTGCATCTCCTTGAAACGTTCAAATTCGCCTGGGGGTTCGCACGGGATAATTACAAGGTGGTGGGAAATTCGGTGATTCAGTAGTAGAGAACGGTATGACGGCTTTCGTATTTTACTGGCGAGACATCCCGTGTATAAAACGTTGCTGGCCCGATGATGACACTGCTGAAGACATACCGGTCGGGAATATGTGAGATTGACAGCCTAGTTATATAAACCGCAGTTGAGCTCTGTAATGCATCAGCCCCCTTACATTTGGTCGCTCGAAGCTTGAGGTGTCCCATTCATGGCGTCAATTCCAACGTCCCACTTCACCACGTCATTTGATTTTGAACCAAACAGAGAATACTACCTTCTGGTTTTGAACTGGACGAACCATATCCTGCGAATGGCTCGTGTTTCCATCTCAAGTGCGGTCTCTGGGTAGAATGCAGTCTTGAGTTGAGTCGATCCGCTGGCCGGATAGTGGGCCAGTGCTGTCAGCATGGCCCATAGTTTATTTGGCCTAAGCCAATGAGAACAGATGTGCCCGGTTTTGGTCTCTTTCATTGGCTTATATCCAATTCCGGTGGATCCCTTTTTTTCTACAAACCAAGCGGAGACGATTTTGACCAGAGCCAATCCATATCCACCACGTCGGGTATCGGTTCAGCCTGGATGCTGTGTAACTTCTCGGTGCCGTTGGCTGAGGCCGCGTCCTGGTTCGTCCTGGCCGGGGAGAATATTTCCCACGGTATTGTATATAATATACGTGATGCCCCTAAGAAATGCATGCAAGTTCCCCAAGCTCTACAGCACTCCAGTCTCTTCTGCTCCTAGATTATACACACGCATCAATTGTTCTCAGCCTCAAAGCTTTCAACGCCTGGACATCATTGACCAGAATGTCATCAGGACGCAGTACCCTAGCATCAGGCACCGCGGCCGAGAGCCTTGACGAAAATATTCTGACACGTTTGAGGCAAGGTGCGACGCAGGACCAGGTCGCCATCGACGTGGGACTCAGGTTAGTGCTGTTTATCTTGCCATACTGCTCAGTTCTGTCGACCAAGTCTAGAACTCACACCTCATATGGAACAAACAGTAAGCCTAAGCTCGCATACAGTTTGCAGCAATTGGGATGGCGCAAATACCTTTCGGAGGCGGCTTGGATTAACATACAATATGCTATCAAGAGCCGCGCCGGGCAAACCCCAGCGGAAAGCATCGTTGTATACCGCAATGGCACCCCCATTAGCCCTTCTACAGTCAAGAACCAAACCAGAAGGCACATGCTGTTGCGTAGCCCGAATCATCCGGGTGAGTTTTGATTATTTTCTTTCCTTGAAAGCACACTGGGTGAATTTGTCGGTTTAGGTCCCAATTAACTTGTTATCACCAGGCACAACATCACCATCTTGGGAGGTGCTAGAGAAGTTCAATTTGTCAATTTGGCCATCTTCAATACCATGGCTCAAGTTTGAACTGATTTGGAAGGGAATACATGGTGCGTTTAGCATATCTTACATGTCTTACTTGAAAATATCTCTTGACATCTGTAAAGTTATTGGGCACTCGTCATTTCCTGTGGATCGGGAGTCAAAAGCTGGACGTCGTTATCGCTAATTGCGTAAGTGGATCAGGCGACTCAGTCAATTCTGGAGCCACGTCTTATACTTCCATAACTCAGAACCTGGATCTAAGGTCGTCCCTTCGACAATGCCTCAACGACTTTATGTCCCGAGTGAAGGATTTCAAACCCGATCGTTATTCTCAACTTGCGAAGAAGCTTGGAAGAATGGGCCGGTGGATGCCTACTGACCTTCCGGCTGGTCCGCCTGGCACTCTGCCTGCTGACGACGGTGTCCCAGATAGGCTGCTCTACCTATTCTCGAATAACCCTTTGTGTGAAAGCGAGGAGACAGAAGCCTGTCGTTACTTGGACTGTCAATTTGATGATTCCGTCATGGAAGCGATGACAGAATTGAGGGAAAATCAAGATTGTGTCACGATTGCAGCGATAGTTGAGAAACTCGAGCTATACCGGCGCTCTCGCCCTGTGCCTTCCCAGGCGGTAGCTACTACAACCGTCACGAAAGAGGAGTCATATTTTTGTGGTCTTTGTGACTCAGATATTGACTGGGAAGGCCGGTTTTCGATACCGACTTTGCAGTTTCATCAGCTTGTCGAGCACGGCTGCGTTGATAATTCGACTTTGGTTCTCGGCCTGTATCTAAGCAGAGACTGGATAGTGGACCATGCACTACGAAACATTCATCTACTGGATCTTGATATTGATCATAGGGCCAGACTCCAGAGTATGGAGAAATATCATTTCGGATGGAACTTGTTGCCTCCCGTGAGATATACAGCCCTGGCGCTTGTGGTTCAATGCGGCGGTCCAGGCTTCTTGCGTCTCCTTGAATGCTCGCTGGAGAAAGGAGCCAAGCCGAATATCGATGCGATGGTAGCTGCGGCGTATCATCACAACATGGATGCGATCAAATATCTGGAGTCTCGCGGAGCACCAGTGAACGGCCTGAACGAGTATGGCATCTCTCCAATGATGGCAGCATTGGTCAGAGGGGCACCACGATACCACCACACCGACGATACGGAGCTACAAAAACAGGTCTGCGCACTACTCAGGAGCTTCGGCGCAACATCCAACATATCTCAAGATCATTCTGAATACGGCAAGGTACCATCAGCACTTCACCTTTGCGTTTTGTCTGAGCAGCCCAGTGTCGAACTAGTGGACGAGCTCATCGAGACCGGGTCTGATATCAATTACCGTTGCTTGTTACCCCCCGACCCCGACTACAGCTCATGGATAAGCAATTTTCGCCTGAACCTATCTGAATTATCAAGCATGGAGACACCTCTCGAGTACAGCATCTGCGCCGGTGCTTTCGACGTTGCACGCTATTTGCTCAGCAAATCGTGCCAGTTGACCGGTCGGGAAATCGTATTTGCGACAGAGAGGTTTGACGATGGGGTCAGATTTTCACTGACATTCGGGTCGGAGGTCTTTCCTTTCTTGCAGGATTTGCTAGCCAAAGATCCTGGGCAAGCAAACGTCTAAGTCGAGTCCGGTCTTACTGCACTACAGTCAGCAATTGCGAACGACGATTATGAGACTGCAGAGACTCTACTGGGCATTGGATATCATCCAAAACCCAATGATCTTCTATTCATCTTCGACTACTTCCTTCAAGAATTGAATTTCACTTGGGACGACCGATTCGGACTCAGCTCACAGTTATCTGACAAGACCCAGGGAAAGCTTCTGGACGCCATGGAAACCCTTGAGTGCGAACACAAAGATACTTCGGCCATGGAGATACTGTGCAATCTCGCATGCAACAGTGTGGTACGGCGGATGCTGTCCGAGAACCCCAAGACGTACAGTTCCTCCGCGCTATGCGCAGTAGTAAACCGTGTCGTCAATTTCAGTGAGGATCCCGAATCGGAGCATCTTGAAGTCACAGACTTGGTCAAATTGCTCGGTCGACGGTCCGATGGGAATACAATCACTCGGTTCGAAAGAATTGCTCTAGCAACGACAGTTTGGGCTGGTAATCTCCAGGTTGTCGAAACACTCGCACCGAAAAAGGCGGAAGCGCTCGCACCCGGAAATGTGAAACCGAACCTCGATTCTGCAGAGATTCCATTTAGACTGGTCGTTCACGCTTTGAGGAGCCCAAACTATGAGATCGTTAGATCGGCAGATGACTGGCGTTTCCTTTCTTACGACCATGACAGCGGCCAGATCGAAGACAGCCTTCCAACCAGTCCACTGACGGCAGCAGTATTAGGCTGGATCGATGAGGCTGATGAAACGGCTGAAGATGAAGCTGATGTATCCGAGAGAATCGTGGAGCATCTTCTGTCATGCGGATATATTCCTGATGGCTGGATATATCTTGCGGCAAGTCGCCTAGACAGGCTGAGCGGTGCACTCAAACAGTTAAAGGGCGGCGGAGATAAGGTGACGAAGCAACACTACAGACCCGATTGGCTTCCTACTCCGTTGCAGATGGCTGCGTATCTCAATGATGAGAAAGCTGTGCAATCGCTGTTGGAAGTGGGTATCAGGCCAGAGGATGGAGACATTCCTGCCTCCAAGCCGCTCCTGCTTCAGTTGCCAAATTCCTTCTGGAAAACCAAGATTCTACCCCGCACTGCACTTCAGTACGCCGTCGAGAATGAGAACTACGAAATAATCAGAATGATGATAGATCGGGCTGATATCAACGCACCGGCAGCGCCTGATATGGGGGCTACGGCTCTCCAGTTGGCGGCCACCCATGGCTACTTGCGATTGGCCAACAACCTCATTGGTCGTGGCGCCAATGTTGATGCTAATGGGTCACGGAATGGACGAACAGCTCTTCAAAGTGCTGCAGAGCATGGACACTTGGACATGGTTTGCCTCTTGTTAGCCTCTGGTGCTTCGACGACACAGAATCACAGCAAGTCCTTTGTCAAGGCGGTGGTATACGCTGAGAAGAACGGGCACAAAGTTTTAGCGAATGTGCTCCGCCAACATAGGGAATGGTCTCCAGAGAACCATGGTATCTATGAAGAATTTTGCGAGAGGTGGGACGAGTTGAAGGATTACGCATTTTTCAAGGGCACAGAGTTCCCTGAGCCGATTTCCATGAGTTGCTAGGCATCGATCATGTCGTGTTCTTCGGAAGTAGCCACTCATTCCTTAACTATATACTGTGCTGTTTTCATTTCTGAATTTGAAGCTTGTAGATCCTATCTCCACAAGATATCCTCTACCCGTTTCCACCCACAGAACGCTGAACGGCCCGGATCAGAACGGCAGAGGATATCGGCAAAGTGCTGATAGTCCGGTGACACGGTCATCTCTTCCAAGCCCCAAGGTCCTGATTTTATTGGAGCGCCAACCTGCAATCGGGCAAGATTAAAAGCGGAACCAACCGAATCGCCTGAATTCCCACCTGCAGAGGACCCAAAGAAGGCGAAATGTCACCGCTTGTCCAAGAGATTCTGGCCCAAGGAGCCATTTATCACGAGTTCCCAGCTCTATAGAGCCGTTGTCAGTAAAACGGGTTCACAACTTTCCACTCCCCACGTTCCGGCCGCACTCAACGCTTTCCCTTCAATCTTTCATTTTCATCCCTGCCTTTTGAAATCAGCCCGTCCGCAACACGGTCAACCGTCCTATGGAAATCATCTCATCTGGATACATCTTTACTGGCGTTGCCATCTCTGCGCTCAGAGCCCATGTTCGATGCCTTAACAACGACTGTTGACCAACTGCGTGAGCGCTTGGAGAATGGTTCTATCAACAGTGTGAAAACTGTCGAGTGGTATATGCACCAAATCGAGAGACACAATACGCAAGGTGCGAAATACAGGGCTGTGGTTGCTACCCCGCCACAAATCTAGCTCATTTCATGGGCTGCGAAGCTTGACCGAGAGAGAAAACAAGGCGCCGTGCGTGGACCCCTCCATGGCATTCCAATCTTGTTGAAGGTAAGAATGACAAAGTACAATCAGATTCAGCTTCAACAAACACTGATTTACCCCAATTCTGACAGGACGTCTTTGCTACCGCCGTGTCCCTCGGTATGCCAACAACTATGGGCTCATATGCTCTCTTGGATGCTTGTCCGTCTGGGAACTGCGACGTCGTTGACTTGGTAAGATGCAGACTTTGTCGTTGAGAAGTATTCTGACGACATAATTGATCGATTCCGGTCTGATCATCATGGGCAAGACCAACATGACTGTTAGTACCAGCTTCTGCTTGGTTAATGTTTCCGAGTCTCTTTTGAAGAAACTTTCTTTGTGATTGTTGTGTGGTTTCTTTCCTTAGTCTCCACACTTTCGTTCCGTACTGTATCATTTACTGATGAGAATTAGGAACTGGCCGGAAACAAGTACTTCATGTTAACAAAAGCCGTGGAACAGCACGGGGTTGATGTCGTGGTCTGTCCTTCGGATAGCTTTTTCGCAGCCGTCTCGGTCGCAGCGCGTAGGCATCTACTCCCTCACCCAGCCAACTTTCGATTCTGATGGTGTTTCGGCCTCTTAGGGTACCCCATGTCAACCATGCCACAGGGGTACGTATCAAGCAGTGGACGGCCTTATGGCTTGCAGGCTGTCGCACAGGCCAATGCTGAGGGTAAATTGGTCCAGCTCATGGCTGCATGGCAGAGAATCCGTCTACCGCGGCGTGTCCCGAACTTGGAGGCTTGCGAAAAGGCTCGCGCTACATAGTGGTGAACAGCGCTTACTCGCCTGTTGGCGAACAAAAAGGCCATTCCAGTGTGAGGCACAGGAGCAGATCAGATACCACAGGGGTCTTTCCAAATTGTCCAGAAATTTTTGTGCTCGGCTGAGAGCTTTCCTTGACTCCTGCCTACACATTTGCAAACGTCGACTTGCCTGATGAAGCTCCAGTGCGTCGCATCGCGGCATGTAGTAATTGCTAGTGCTGCAAATTGAGCCCTCATTGAGAAACGAAGCCCACTTACTTCCCAACAGTTTGTGGACGCACAATGTACTTTTAGTTAAGTATATTACATCTGGACATTGCATCTCCTTTAAGATAATAATCCACCAGTTTAAGCATGGAAGCTCCACATTCGATGGAACCTGAGTTGGCAGTCCGATTAGCCGAAATAATATATCAAGTGTCATATGTGCTGAGTCGTAACCTCGATGATGGTTAGCGTTTACTAACTATCAACCTAGATTTATGGGAGTAGGGCGAGGGGTATGGATTATGACCTTGTGTGCGCCATCTTTGATACAATACTGGAGACTCCCGCAAAGTTGAGTTCCTCCATAGTCTCCTCCCAAAGTCGTTTCCTCAACTCATGACCCTCCGGCGTGTAAAACAGCGCAGGAAACGGCTTGATCGTCCAATCGCTTACAAAAGACCCATGGCTCTCACGTCCCTGTACCACAATGCCATCGACGTAAGTATTTGCGCCCCATTCCAGGCTTCGCCCAGCGAGCTGCACAAAGACCCGGAAGGCAAGCGGCATCTGTGTGTCCTTGGCCAAATCGGTATTGCCCGTCAAGCCCGGGTTCACCGTGTTTACAATCACCTCCTCCGGGTTCACATTCTCGGCCAGACCCGCGACGAAACCGGTGAGGAGGAACTTTGTCTTCGAGTACTGCTTCATAGCGTCGTACTTCTCAGGGGTCGCGAGCCGTGGCAGAATCGGCCCCCCGGAGGCATCGACACTCGTCATGTACTGCGTGTCGGAGCCTATGACGGCGAGCCTTGCTGGCTGTCCCGGTGCTTTCTTTTCCCGCAGGATTGGTAGTAACAAGATAGATAACAGTGCAGTCGCCAGATAGTTCACCTGGAAAGTAGTCTCATATCCAGTCTGCTCGTTCTTGGTGAAATTTGGAGTATTCACGCCCGCGTTCAGGATCGCAATGTCCAGCCGCTTCAGCTCGTCTCCCTCACACCGTTTGGCAAATTCGTGGATGGAGTCATAGGAGCTCATGTCGAGCAGCCAGACCTCGATCTTGGCGGACGGGTGCTCCTTGCGCAGCGTCGCGGCCGCTGCATCGCCCTTGGCCTGGGACCGCACGGCAAGGATGAAGCGCGAGAGACCCAGACCCAGCAGCTGCCGCCCCGTCTCGAAGCCGAGGCCTACATTCGCGCCGGTGATAATTGCTGTTTGACCGGATAGGTCTGCTGTGATAGGTTTGGGGCGGTAGAAGAATTGCCGGTAGAGGAAACCCAAAAAGCTGGATTCCCAGCGGGCGTCTTTCTCCAAGTGCGCGGACATGGCGATGATTTGTTTAGTGAAAATGCTGAATTCGGTGTTTGTTCTGTGGAACGAGGTCAGCAGCTGCAAGTGCTTACGGATATTTAAGTGTAGAAGCTCGTGGCGGGTCAATGGCCACTCGGGACCGAGAATCAATTCCGAGTCCCGCGTGGGTCCAGGCAGTTACATTTGTAACGTACCAAATATTTAAACGAGAATACGAATATTCATACGGACTGGAGCGATTAGCGCACAGAGCGCTGCTATCCGCATTACTAGCTGCAACAGCAATATTCCCAAGCCGATGATCGAGGTCTGCATTGCAAGCTACTCGTTGTGGGCTCGGCCTTTGTCTGAAACAATAAGCAGTCCGGCCCTCCGGACTCTACCAATTGGGCCGTAGATGACCAAGCAACCACAACTCGGGCTAATGAGCCCTCCGTAGTCCCAAGCAGCATTACAATCGTGCCATCAAGTAAAGACAGTTGCCTGGGAATATCTAGACCCAAAGCTTAATCAACATCGCTTCCGCACAGTGGCGAATGTTTGGAACAAAGTCCATGACGTCAGGGAATTTATGTGGACTACAGTTGTTCACACACGCGATAACAGATAGCAAACTGTAAGCATTATTATAAATGATCAGTGAACACATGTCGCTCGTTTCGAGGACCAAAATAAGGTGCCAGATTGGGCCAGGAGCAGTTCTTAGCTGTGCCTACAAGCGCCAGCCAGAAGTCACGTGCACTATTCAAGGTGAAGCGGATCTCAGATCAGCCCTCCTAGACCAAGATCTCAGAACTCTCGACAAGCTCTTCGAGAAAACCCCGAGCCTCATTTACCATGCCACCCACCCTTGCCGTACACCCCCCATCCCGTACACCCGCCACACCAAAAGTCTCAAACTGTCATGATCCATTTTCAATTGATTTCTTTGTTGGAATAGCAGTGTTTGAGCCGTACGCACTATGCCCTGCAAGGTTTGGGGATTAGGTAAGCAGCAGGGCTTGGCAAGGTATTGCTTTAGTTGTTTTGTGCGATGCTTCTTCCCCCTTTGCTAGTTAGAACGTATGCATCTTCATTCGATTGGATTCATCAACACTACAGACGTACGTACATACCAAACAAAGCCCATTCAACATTCTTGGTGTTTTCGAACAATGAATATACGATTCTGATCCTCTCAACTCGCTCAATCCGCGCATCTATTTTGCTTGCGGATATTCCGGCCGCATCTCGTTTGAACCTCAGCCGTAACATTGTCGTCAATCTCCTGATCACTGACTATATAGATATCCTCCTCCTCTTCGACTACAATTGGGTCTTCTGGCTTCAACCCTTCCAAGTCTTCAACAGTGCCTCCCTTGCTCAAAATCTCATGGATGGCCATGAAACTTTTGTTTGGATTGGGCACAGCCCGTCTCTTCTTGGTTCCGGCTCGGGCATCGTCTTTGGCCCGGAGCTCAGCGTTCTCCTGTTCAATCACTGCAATTCTGGCTTGAAGACTCCCCAACTCGTCTGCAATGCGACGAAATTTGTACCCCTGATGAGGACTTGGTCATTGCCATGATAAAGCGACGATCGACTGGCTCGTCTTCTGGCTCCAAATTTGGTCTCATGGCTTCGGCATTCCGTTTCTGAGGATCTGGCTGGATATCTGGATGCATTTTGGCCTTATGACGGCTAACGGTCCAATTCCCAGTGTGCCTCCAAGCAGATTGGATAATCTTCTTCGTCACAGCTTGCCGGGCCGTATACAAACATTGGAGGAAGTTGATCTTCCCGACAGGTGCCGAATCGGTGATGGAATCGAGTTTGGCAATCTCTTTCCTATAAGCAGCTTTGAGGACATTAAAATGGCCATTATCTGCTGGCTGCAAGCCGAGAGAGGTATGGGCCGGAAGAAAACATAGATAAACACTGCTGAAGAAGCATTCTTCCCTAAACTCATCCTACAGCAATAAGGCAGGAATTTCCTTGAGCGATATCAATATACACTTGCAGAAGTATGGCTCTTGTGGCCATCAAGAATCAAAAGAATGGCCCGGCCATTATCGCCGTTTCGGAGCTTATTTATTTGTGGAACAAACACCTCCTTGAACCACTCGACGGCAATGGCATTGTTTGTCCAGCCATTTTCTGAGGTGATCACATGCCAATTGGCCATTTTATTGAACTTCCGGAGGAACCATTGAGCTTGAAGCTCTTTGGCTTTGAAGACAATGCCTGGATCAATATAGATACCTGAGGCTGTAATAGAGTCGATTATAGTGACCCATGATCGACTTCCATTGTTCTTGAGGAACGCTTGCTTAGTTTCTGAGCTCCCCAAGAAAAGGGAATCAATTCCTAATTGAATAATCATAGAATAGAGCGATAGATTGATATAAAATATACCTTGGCCCTCCATAATCCCGCCCTCATCAACGTTGACTGTCAAGTCGGGTTCAACCCAGCTGCAACTGCTCACGATGGTCGAAATACTAGTCAACCGACCGTGGCGTGAAGCCGTCGAATGGGGTAGATTCTTGTGCCCTCCCAATTTTGGTGTGAATATGATTATGGCGGGATTTGAAATTTTCGACCAAATGCTTTCCCAGAGCCGTCAAATCACCTCGTTTCTCAAGCATAGATTGGGCAATCTTTTGTACGACTGTGGCTGTAGGGGCGTAGCCAAGAGATTCTTGCTTCAGAATCCATTCAACAATTCTATTCTCTTCAGCAACGGATAGGCGTTGATTCGCCCATATGGTCTCAGATTTGGTAGCAGTGCCCTTCATGCGGTCTAAGGGGGTCATCACAGGAATTCCGTGGTTGTGAGCAGCTTGGCACATAGAAACTTTGTTATCAATGACGTCAAATATGGCATCAGCCATACTTTCTTCCGTATAAGAAGGCATTGTGTGGTTGTGGTTCAATCAGAAGAGACAGGGGCACGGAGGATGAAGAGATATTGCAATTCCGGCATCCGGGATTCAAGAAGTGTGCGGGGTTCGGGATTAATTTGGCTCCGCTTCCGAGTCCCCAAAATGACGGTCACTAGTATCGGTATAAACACCACTCTAAATGCTATTGAGTAGTACAATCGGCATCGTGGTAGCCTCAGAATTGACCAATTGCCCTATAAGTGAAGTTCGGTGGTTTGTGTGTGGTTGGAGTACGGGATGGGGGGGGGGGGGTGTACGGGATGGGGGCTGCAAGACACCTCCTTAACCAGCGTGACGTTGAGAAGTCGCTCAGTCAGGCGGACACCGATGGGTTTATACCTCTCCACAGGGCCATTCACAAGAGCTGGGATGACGGAGGAGTCTTCGACATTCTGATTGAAAGGACAAGTCCAAGTGATCGGGGCGCAAAGGCAAAGAATGGTGACACTGAAATTCACATGCTTTGCGAAGCCGGCAGGGAGGACATGTTGGATGAGTTATGCCCTTTGCTGCCGGAAGGTGTGATTGATTTGCTCGACGCAGATGGCCGTCCGGCCAACCATGCGGGTATCGAAAACTGGGAGGTTGTATCAAGCCTTCTCAGACACAAAGCGAGCCGCCATACGGACCGCCATGGAAATAGTCTGCTCCATGCGGCGATTGGTCTAGTTGCCGTCGAAACTACAAAAAGTCTGTTGGTAGGAGGACACGACCTCGAAACACAGAACAATAAGAACCAGACGGTCTTCCACACTTTGGTGGCGAACGAGATTCGGTTCGGATCGGATTGGAAGGTAAAAACGATGGAAGAACTCCTTGGTCTCAGCGAACAAGCACCACATCACGACCGGACCCAGGCGTCTCCAGCCAGTGCGTTGCAGAGGAAAGATCTTGCTGGGATTATTATACTCCACCAGGACAAGTGGAGACCTCGTGGACTACTCGTTTCGAAGCCAATCCTACACCATATCCTCTCAGTTTGCCACTCCTGGTCAGCGAAGATGTAGCAGGAAATATCCCACTTCACAGCACGTGTAGGTTCGGCAATGAAGTTTTGGTGAAGCTCTCCTAGAAGCAAATCAAAGGCTTGGATCTAAAGGATATGACATCGTCAATTTCAGGAATAACGAAGGGCTTTCCCCATCAGACCTCACACCTTCCTCCGAACGATGGCTCCTAAAACACCCAATGCCGTACCAAATGTCCATCAGAACGACCTCGGCTCGAAATCATGAGGGAGATACTGGTTTACATACGGCTGCTAGCTTAGCGAAATTCAGTATACTGGCACAATCTTTTCGGAAACGGCCGTATGAAGGATGGGTTGACTACGACAACGGACACGGGCTACGCGGCAGGTTAGGTTTGACCCTTTACATATATAGTTGCGCAATGGAAGAATGAAGAAAAGGCTGTGAAGATATTGGAACTCATCTTGGAGGGGGCCACTAACCCACAAGTGGTGGATGTGACGGGTGGAGAAGATCGAAGTACTGCACTGCATTTCGTAGCTGGGAGAGGCCATGAGAACTTCGTGGAATTGCTACTTCTAAGCCGTGCCAATTTCAGCAAACTCGATCGGAATAATCGTCTGGCTTCTGATGTCGCCCACCTGGCCGGTCATATCAGACATGCCGACTTCATTCGCAGGTATCAACCACTAGCTCTCCGATTGACGCTCATGCATAATAAAGGAAATTCAAGGATTGACGAGCACTTTTTGGTGTGGTGGTGACCGAAAACCTCTCGCACGGTTCGGCAGCAACGCAAGCGGCCCCTTCGACTGTGGCCAGTGGTGGTTTCAGTGCATCAGTTGATCTATGACTCGAGCGATATATACTACAACCTCAGGCCCCGCCGATCGCAACATGGTCTATCTGAAGCAATGAACGAGCGAGAACATCCGCAGTCGAAGGCACACGGGGGACATGAGACTTCGGCGGGGCCGGCTTTGATGGGGCAATTGAGCTTTCGCCCGTCCACCAGGTACAAATCCGCCTACCTGCATGCGAAAGAATAGAATGGATCATGAAGGACAGACTTGCGGTCGGAAATTCCCACAATTTAGAGAAAAGATGGACTCTCCGGAGTGGAAAGATGAGAAGCACGCCAAACACGTGTACTTGTACGATGCCGACTTCTTGTGTGGCCACGGTCAATCGACCGCATGGATACATTTTCCAGCAAACAATGTAAGTAGCGACGTACTGACCAGACTTTTGAGGCATCTTTGCTAATAATCCAAATGCTCAGAGAGATTGGATCGAGGTGTGTACCGTAGACCAGCGGTGGCGTGCTAAGATTTCAAATAAGAGGCCGAGTTAACAAAATCTGCAGCATCTCTGCAGGTGCATGTACTCACATCCATCATTGCACAGCGAGCTGAATGCGATTCTCCAATTCATTGAAACCAACTTTAAAGTAAGCGGTTCCGCAAAATACAAGTATCGGAAACAAGGGTTCATGTCTCAGAGTCTTGCAATGGTTACCAATCGTAAGTTCCTCAGTCGAATCATCGATGTGGCCGTGATTGGGTCCCATCGTCGCCCAAACTTTGTCGACGCCCGGTGGACTCGGCAGGTCCCTCAAATTATCGAGAAGGGAGTTCTCGGTACGAGCCTCCTGGGGAGTCTTCAGAGTCTGGGAGTATGTCCGTGAGGGATGAATTTTCAGCTTATTCTTTGGTGGTAAGTGGAAATGATCCGGTCGAGCTTTATACATTCACATGATACATTGTCTGATTGTCTCACACCCTTCGGTGCTATATCGCCACTGTGACCACATGCAGCTAAGACAAAGTACCAATATCATAGATCCCTGTGCTCGGCATGGATAACCTTCACCCAGGGTTTCGAGATTTGCAAAAGCCGAACTCGGAGCCTTCACCCGCAACAGATTCCCGAAGCGATGAAGAGAAGCGACGACAAGCTCACTGGCTGCATATGAAAATCTTCAGGAGATGGAGAGGGCTCACATGTCGCGGAGTCTGGATCACTATTATCATCAGCGGCTTTCGAATAAGGAGCTTCATAAACGTGTGAATGACCAGGTCCTCGCGAGGTTTATGAAACGTCAGATAACTCGGGTGGGTATACGCCGCCAGGTCATGGAAGGAATGAGTTGTTAAAAATCGGGTGGGATTTGCCTTCGAAGGTAGTTGGAGAACTACGTTCAATTATCTCGCAGATCCGCCATTCATTTCGCACTGTACCCACCGCAGAGGAGGCTTTGGAAGGAGGGCAAGGAGTAAGTGATGCAGCCGGAAGGACCACAACGAGCGAAAACACCGCCGACACAGTCATCCCCAACACCAACATGCCATTGCAAATTATAGTTGTACCTCAACTATGGATATGGAGATTCGGCAGTGAGCCGAAAACATATAGAGCTCCCGTTATAGTCACAATGGAGTTTTCGCTAACCTGAGGCTTCCTCCACACCTGGTTATCACTTCTTTTCCCTCATTATGGGACTCCAAATACGAGCGAGACACCCTCTTAAACGCCATTGAAAAGAGGGTAAGCTATTTGAACGTCAACCGGGATCGCAATCCCGACATACTGGTCACGGAGATTTTGATCGCATCTGCAGAGTTCCAGCCGGCCCCTAAGTGTTGGGAATCAGAGCTTCACCTGGACAGACGCGTTTGATGACGAAATAGTATCCGTTGTGAGTCAAATAAACCCATTTCAACCATATTGGGATGCCTTGTGCTTCTTTGGAAAATATTGAGGATTCCTATCATTATATTGACTGGCTGACATTGCGGCCTTAGTCCCGGGACATAAAGAGTTGTTACGCCCTTTTCGAAGGTGACCTCGGCATGTCTGATGCGAGGTTTCACACCGCATTTGCGGCACCTACAAAGTGCCTTCGATCCATTGACGTCGTGTTAGATGAGTTAGCTTGCATAAAACGTGTCTTTGAAGACCAAGTGCAGGTTTGGGAGAAGATTCATGGCGGCGGCGCATCCTACAGGGTTTGCCGAGCATGCGCAAATACCAACGAAAACGAAAGCCGCGACGAGAGAGAAGATGGGTGTCCATCTAGTAATTTCACTAAGCGGTCTTTGGAGATAACCAGAAGGCTGGAGGAAGACTCTGAAAGTTCCAGAATCGGCTAGTACCTGTCCTGTGCATTTGGGAAGCCGAGCCGATTGAACCAATTGCTAATGGTTTGCAACAGGTTGTGACATTGCTTACCCTCCTCCAGGGCGAGGCGAGCACTGAAAATGCTTTGAAAGCAAGGCAACAATCCAAGATCCTGGCTGTCTTCACCATAGTAACAGTGGTTTTCGTAAGAGACTACCCGAACAGATTGGTATTATAATCCTCGAGAAGCTCAGCTAAACAATGCACACTCCATTATCCTGGGTGACCAGCCTATTCGCCGTGGAGGTGCAGGGCTTTCCTGCAATATGGGCCATACAAGATGTTGGCCTTGCATCATGTATGTCTAGGTATCATTGAATACGCAAAATTGAGTCCTCAATATCGAAAGTCCTTTGCCGTTCCAAAACTGACATTACGAATCATTCAGTTCTGACATTTTTTGTGACTGTCATGATCTGTGCCTTATCATGGCCGCTCTGGAAGGGATTGGATCACAGTCTTTTCGGAAGAAAGGGAATGCATTACAGGCAGGCATGACGCGATGAATTCATCACGTGAAGGACGCAAGATTTGCCTGATGCCGAAAAAGAGAATGGATGTGCGATTGTGCCTGGCAGTTCCGTTAATTTTCGCCAAGAGCACCCAAAACTGAGGAATTGGTAGGGAAACGCTCCCACAACCATTTTTCAACGTTCTTCTGTCACAGTCATTACTGTTTACTAATTGAGTATCAAGCGCCATGCTTGGATGAACCTCAAATTACTTTCACTAGCAGTTGACTTCATCTGCACCGTCGGGAAATGAAGAGAAGTTTCATGGAGCAAGGTTTTAACGGGCTCAGATGCAGAATTCGGGCAGATTTTTCATTCTGGGCTTACAGTGTGTTGATTCTCTAACGCCGGGTCTTTGAGCGCCTCTGAATGTATGAAGGGACCGCCTTCAGCTCTTTCTTCCTCTCTTTTTCTCTTGTTCAAAAAATAAAGAAGTTTGTTGTCATCGTATTACGAGCGAAACCAAATAGGCTGGCTTATAGTTGATGTTCAGCATACTCCGAACATTCAGAGCTCTCCGGTGCCTAGTCACCTGCAAGTCACCACTGGGGCTTATTAGACCACTCAATAATGGCTCAGTAATCCAAAATTAAAGATCAAAGCCTGAAGCCCAAATGGCACAGCATGCGGGATCCGGGCGGCCGGGCTGTGAAGGGGGATGTGAGCCTTTTGGCAACCCATGTCAGCCCCGAATCCGTCCACCAGATCCCACTGTCGACCGTATCTGTGCAAGTGGAGATTTCTGGTGTCCACATAAGTTTAAGCTAGAATTATAAGGAAATACCTCAATCGTGATGTCTGCGTCAGACCAGATTCACAGGCTTCTGTTCTTAAACTTTCATCAATTGGCAAAGGGTCAGACGTTGCAAATGACGGAGTGGGTAATGTGGCGTATTATTCGTGCGCCAACATCGACAGATGACGAGCTGATGTGAGCACCAGGTGGGCAACTCGACGGCCGCCTGGTGGTGAATGGCGTTACCGTGATTGGAGAGATGCAATACTGGGGTGTGTCAGCCTGCTTACGATAGTGAAGTATGTGCACCAGCAGAATTTAGTAGGGGCCACCGTCTCACATAACTATGGGGAGGGAGCCAACACAAGAGAAATTTCAAATGACGAGAGCGAAGGGGGCACATACTATTGGAATCCTCCCGATCACGTAGGATGAAAGTCAACCAAACTTGACACATTGGTAATATTTATGTCCAGTATAGGCAGTAAGATTCACAACATGACGCTCTAATCAGACTAGCAGGTATTGGTGCATTTGCGAATTCTTGATCCTCGAAGGATGAGTCTTTACGACCTCAAGGAACCATCCAGCGTTGGTAAAGTTGAAATGGATCCTTTCATCGACATAGCATCTGGATTCAGTGTAGTGTGGAGCATCAATCGGTTGCATAAATAGACGGTATTCCCGAGAAATCGCACACCATATTCCCCCCTCGTTCACTGCCCCTCGCCATCAGGAAACGACGCCTCCGAGCATTTTGCAGTGTAATTCATACTTGATTTCAAGGAACCTAAGTTCACCTTCATGATGCCGACTCATAAGCGCCCTTCACACCATGGTTATGACACAATGAAGACGGTTCTCTGGGAAGGCAAGCCTTTCCACGTAGCGACAAGAGAAGTCCCTAAACCCAAGATCTTGGACGCACGGGACGCTATTGTCCGGGTCACCACATCTGCTATCTGTGGTAGTGATCTACACATGTACCACGGGATCTTGGGCAGCACCGAGGTTCCATGGGCTTTGGGCCACGAAGCGATGGGCATTGTCGTAGAGGCGGGCTCTTCGGTCACGAGCATCAAGGAGGGTGACCGTGTAGTTATCAGTTACGGGCATGCCACCCCGACAGGTCCGAGCCCCGGACACCTTGAGCTCGAGCCTAGCACTACGACGAGCGTTAGCATGTTCGGGGGCGGCAAAGACTTTGGTGGTTTGGGTGGACTGCAAGGTATGGTGCAACCTCCTCTCCCACTTAGGCCCCCTGCATCCATCATACTCACCCCAGTCGCAGCCGAATATGTCCGCGTACCCTTGGCAGATGAAACACTCATGGACATCGGCAACCCACAGATCCCGGACAACGAGTTCCTTTTCATGTCCGACATCTTCGCCACAGGATGGATGGCTCTCAACTACTCAGGCTTCCAGCCGGGCGACGACGTAGCCGTCTTCGGCGCCGGGCCCGTTGGCCTCCTCTGCGCGTACAGCGCCAAGCTGCGCGGCGCGAGCAAGGTCTACAGCATCGACCACGTGCCCGCCCGCCTCGCAAAGGCCAAGTCCATCGGCGCGATCCCCATCAACTTCACGAAAGGCGGCCTGCCCTCGGAGCAGATCCTCAAGCTGGCCCCGGACGGGGTGACGCGCGTGTGCGACTGCGTGGGGAACGAGTGCGTGAACGAGAAGCTCGAACCGGACCAGGGCTTCATCCTCAACGAGGCCGTCAAGATGGCGTCTGTCGAGGGCGGCATCGGCGTCGCGGGCGTGTACATTGCTCTGCCCAAGAGCAAGGGCACGCCCCGCGGCGATATCATCTCGCCGACCGTGTCGTTCCCCATGTCGGAATTCTGGCTCAAGTCACTCTCCATGCATGGCGGTATCGTAGACGTCCTGAGTATTGCGCCAACCCTGTTTGAGCTGGTCAAGACTGGGGTTGCGCGACCCGGCTTCATCGTGAGCAAAGAGTACATCGGCCTCGATCAGGCGCCTGAGGCATATCGGAGGTTTGACCAGCACTTGGAGACCAAGGTTCTGTTCAAGTTCCCCTGGCACAAGGAAGTGGGCGAAAAGCGACGCCTTACGGACGAGGAGGATACCATAGTCGGCCGAGAACCCGAATCGGGTGGAGAACTCGATTCTCACGGAGCTGAGAAGACCACGAGGTAAGTCAAAGTTGCGCGATGTACAGCCATCGCATGCCACTGCCCTTGAACAGACATTCGATGCTGACAATCCTCTTTCGGTAGGCTGCGGGCCAAGCGTGCTCGGCATTTCCACTGATCGGTCGTCAGCGCACGTGGCCCGAGTCCCGAAGAAAGTGGTGGAGTGGTTAGTCTCATTACACGGAATCATGCACTAAGGCATTCCCATCTGCCAAGGATTCATTTCGGAGGTTTCCACCTTTTTTTTAGGCAGCCTGGAAAAGACCATCTTCTATAGGCTGGCAATTTTGTTATACTCCTCAAGAAATACCCGCTCTCGGGAAGGAAGACGCGTAGTGGAATAGCACACCTTTCCCTGACGCTGAATGTGGTATGGTCGAGTTCCATTTGGCTTATGCCCAGCCAGACCAGAATGCCCTGAAGGTGGCTGCGCTATGTAGGAGGCGCCCCACCCTTCGCATGTTCTGTCCAGTAGGAGCATTCGGCCCATACTTAGCGGGCCTCGGACTTGGTGGTTAGCAGAAGATTCTTCTTTTTGCGAGGGCATATGAGTTCTAGAATGGAGGATTCAATATGAGGCTGCCTGGACCAGCTGGACGAACCTAGCCGTTCCCCGGATCTGCAGTTCAAGCCGGAGTGGCCCGAGTGGATCGGTGAAAGGTGTAATTAGCTGATATAGTCTATTCCTGCCCTGAAAATTGCAGTTGGCTATATAGACTATAAGACCAAGTGTCGTGGACACTTCGTTTCCGGGTACCTTCTTCTAGTCAGTCCGTTTTGACCATCCCATTAACCGTCTACACACCGGCCAAAGACTTCTGCCAGCCATGGGTTCCAACCTTCACGTCCTCGCCACTCTGCTGGCACTGAGCCTGGATGTTTCGCCAGCGTCCGCAGCCTTCAACCTGGTGCGGACCTACAGCGGCTCCAACTTTCTCAACCAGTTCTATTTCAGAGACGTAAGTGCATGCCACATATTACTATGATGGAATTTGGGAAGCAGAAACTCATTGCAACATCATATTATAGACGGCCTACTTCCACAGCATAGATATCCCGTCTGGCGACCCAACAGATGGCTTCGTCGACTATCAGTCCTCGTCAGCCGCGTCGTCCAAGGGTCTGACGAAAGTCAACTCAAACGGCCAGGTGTACATTGGCGTGGACTCCACCACGAAGCTGTCGACCTCAGACCAAGGCCGTGCCTCGGTGCGTCTTGAGTCCAAAGAGACATTTGGGCCGGGCTCTCTCCTGGTGGCCGATATTGCGCACATGCCAGCCAACCAGTGCGCTGTCTGGCCAGCTTTCTGGTCGTACAACTTTGGCGAGAATCCCATGGGCGAGATCGACATCATCGAGGGTGGTGGCGCTGCTGGGCTGCAAGAGAGGAACATCGTTTCTCTCCACACATGCAGCGCCTGTCAGTTCAACAACATTGGCGGCTCAGAGGAGAGGGGGAACTGTGCTCTGGGTGGCGACTGCAGTGACGGTGCTACGAACTGGTAAGTGATTCTGTTATGCCAATGCGAGTCAAGTGAAAGCTAACAAGATATCGTCAGGGACGGCTGCGGTTCCACAGGAAACGCACAGTCATACGGCGACGCCTTGAACTCAGCAGGAGGCGGCGTATACGCCACATACCTGCAAGAGGACCGCCTCCGCATCTGGTCGTGGCCCAAGAGCTCCGTCCCCGCGGACCTGACCAGCGGTTCCCCCAACCCGGAGGGCTGGGGCGCCGCCTCGTCGGACTTCAAGACGTCCAACGGTGGTTGCAAGATCGCCGACAATTTCCAGGAGCAGACCATCATCATCAACACCGACTTCTGTGGCTCCATGATCGACCAGGGCACGTGGGACGCCGTCACGTCCTGCAGCAGCCAGTCGAACACCTGCGCCGCCTACGTGGCCGCCAACCCGGCCGCCTTTGCCGACGCGTACTGGCTGTTCAACTCGATCAAGCTGTACCAGTCGACCGGCACCGGCGCCAAGGTCAGCGAGGACGGCAACTGCGGCGGCACGACTGCGCAGACGTGTCTGGGGTCGGAGTTTGGGGACTGCTGTAGCCAGTATGGATACTGCGGGGGGTTGAATCTGTACTGCGGTACTGGGTGCCAGCCAGACTTCGGTACGTGCTCTTGAGCACTCATAAATAAGCGGAGTAGCATCGTGGATAATACATAAATATTAATGCAAGAATATTGCAATCCTTGCCAATATTCCGTAACTTTCCCTAACGCATGCAAGTGCTTTTCGACTCGCGGAGGCATCCAAATAATGGAACCAGCACGGATTTCAGCAGGTTGCTGGGGATCTAATGTCTCAACAGACAAGAGTTTTGCTGTCTTTCAAGGCCCCTAATTGTGCCAATCAGACTCAAGTACCCAGGGAATAAAAAAAGAAATGAATACGTCAGGACATCTCTGCGGCAGCACTCAAACCTTCCAGGTAAAAGCACAAGCCGACGTGGTCTCGCCGTGTAGACTGTTGACCGACTTGGGTGTGGTCAAAATTAACTCCAATCGGTTTACACCAAACAAAAGTGGCTTTCTTCCAGATATCTCTCTCCTCGAGAGTCGAGGTGACCATCAACCATGCATGGAGCTCGTTTCCCTGCTAGAAAAGTCAGTCCCTGATGTTCCAGCTCTGACTTAGCGGGCGCCGACATACCTCAATAAATCGTCGCCTCATCAGCAAGGCTCAACATCAAAAAGCTCAAACAAATCTTCAAACATGCTGTTATGGAGTTCGATGGTCTCGGGGGGAGTAGCCCGGGCGCTGAGGCGGACATGGAGGGCAGGGTCCTTCCATTAGGACGCGACCATCATTACGAGATCACCCAAACGCTCAAAAAGGTATCTCTCCCAGAAGGCCTCGAGGAGGTCAGGACGCTCCTGAATGTTCTCGTCTATTCCGGCCTTGAGAATGTCCTTGAAGGCACGACGGTCGGTCCAGTCGGTCGACTCATCGCCGATGCGCTGGCCGGGCGCCGTTTCGGTGCCTCGGTCACGTCAAAATGTGAGGCTGACGTTGTCACTCACTTTGGGAGTGAAGTAGACGAATTCGAGGTACCGGTGGAATTCCCACGTCTCACCGTACCCGATTTGGTCGGGGCCGAGATGGAACTCGTACTCCTTGGGGAAGGTAGGTTGCGTGAGCTCAACGTGGAGGCGCTGGATTTGAGATAGATGGTGGATGCCGTCCGCGGCAGCGTGGTGGATGTCGAACCAATCCACGACACGCTTCCAGATCTTGTCGGCCTCACAGTTCTGTTCTGGGAGTATCTCAATGCTGAAGCCCCTCCTCCTGTACCACAAGCTGAGAACTTCACTGCGCAGCTGACGGTTGACCTTTGCCAGCGCGAGCTGGCGAGGGACCTCGCTAAACCCGCGTACACGGTGAGCTAGGCGCTCATGGGGGGGGTGGGCGAACACCATTTCGTAGATCCTGTTGCGAACCTCGGGCGGGTATGTGAGGAGCATCGGCTGCGTCTAGAGCGTGTCAGTAATTTGGGAAGCTCTTCGATAGGGACGGCGGCTTTCGCCACTGTGGAAAGAGGGAGAATACCTTCGTGGCGACTGATGAGTCGTTCAAAACGGCCTCGACCTGATTGTTCATTTCATCCGGGCGAAGCTCGTCAATCTGCTCCGTCTGCTCCGCCTTCAGACACTCAGTCAGCGGCTGGCTGTATTTGGAAAGATATCGTTGCCTTCCGCGTCATTGAGGAAAGGGAAAGGGCATCCGGATGCCGTTGCGCGGATGAACCAACCTTGACATCGGAAGCGGTGGTAACCCTGTGGGGAGAAGTCTTGTGCTTCTGGTTCTTCATTTTGAATGCACTGGGATGATGACAGGATGAGCTCGAAGTACCTCGCGAGGCCTTGGGTTTCAGAGGTGAGAAAGGTATGATGTGGACTTTGAGACTTATTGTCAAGCGAGATGGAGCAATTGGGACAGTTGTGTGTTTTGGAAACCGCCGCTGCCTGGTTTGGTGCGAGAAAGGCTGTACATATCAAAAGTCTCGGCGGCACGGGTGAGCCTTTGTATTAAATGCCCGCCACTGAGAATTCCTGTCAGTTCTGGGGTGATCAACATTCACTGGAAACCACCTACCTACCAGGATACTTACTAGTAGGTAGTCATGCTTGCGGATATTTTGTTAGGTTTGATAATATTCCACACATGAAGCCCTGGTATCGCCATTTCTGTCTTGATTAAATAACTGCCAGTGCCTACACAATTGGCCTGCCGAATATGAGATCCTTTTCTTTCCCATTCATGGCAACGATATTAGAGCTTGCACATGCCTAGTTCTGAAAGACTACTTGCTGGGGAACGTCTTCATCGTTGAATTTTCCAACCTGGTGCTTCATTTTCACTCCTTAGGGGCAGTACTTCCGAAGCTGGTACCTATGTGGATGAGACTCGCAGCCTGTGGACAATTTGTCACCCGGAGGTAAATTAGGTCGATTAGCGGTCGGATGTTGTGGTTTCTCAGTCCAACCACCTTGCATAAAGCCAAGAGTCAAGTGATCGCTGTACTGCCGAAGACACCGGCTCTTCCAAACCGTGCCTAATCGAACGGTCGCCCTGCAGGGTGCTGGCGTGTTTAAACTCAACATGACGTCCGAAGATGACTTGTATCTCGCGAAGGCGATAGGAAACGAGGTTACGATTAAATCCGGGGACGACCGAGGACATTTGGATGGTTTGGATGAACCACAGGTAGGTCGCACGCCGCAGCTGATTCCCATTGAATGCATATTATTCAAGAGTCCGGAAGAAACGTCTTCACTGATGTCGTCTACATCTCTGCGGTGTCATGTAACACAAAGCAAGAAGTGTTTGTTGCCATAGAAGATCGGGAGACATTCCGTGCGCAACTGCCTGTTGACGCGGGCTAAAGGGGGCTGAGACAGTTCCCTGAGAGGTCATGGCGTGAGTCCCCGGCGTTGACGATAGGAATATCTCGAATGCACGAGTACTTCGAAGTATATTTGCTCGCGAAGCTCCGTAGGTAGAGTTAAGAAAGCCGCTGGCTCATCGCCCTTGGCTGTTAAGCTCATACCGGGACAGTCATGGGCGTTGCGGCATTCCGGAACCTCCGCAGACGGCTGCATCATCCAGGGCGGAGAGGATATACCAATCGGGAGCCCCTAGAATGTCAACAGATTGTCTCCAGAATGCAGGGCGTTAAAGGCTACAATTCTGTCATTATTTGATTACCCGACCTAATATATATTTCATACTTTATATATATTGGTGTAGCACGGTACGGTTGGGAATCTTGCAGGTGGTTTGGTCGGTTGGTTGTCTAACAGAGGAAGGTCTGCCTGGCAGAGTGTGGGCAGAAGGTCAGGTAAGCTAACCCTTCCTGCTTACGTAAGCCAATCTATCAGACTGACACACCCCCAACGGTCTACACCATATATAAACATCTATCCCCTTAAAACATTTTCTTATGTCAAGAGTCGCTGGAGAAGACGCTAGGCAAATGGTGACTTGAGGCAGATCAGGATCTGAACATTCTGTGCTATGTTGTGATGCCTAACTACATTGTGATTCCAGTGCGTCTAGCCACCTGTCTTATAACTTAACCTGCCCATCCCTCATGGATCTCGATGCACGCTAGCCCGAGCGAGGCTCAGCCCTGACTTGGGCGCCGTATGGGCCTGAGCGGTGCTGCGGTGCCTCTCGCCGATACTACGGTATGGGCAGCTTGAGTTATAAGACAGGTGGCTAGACGCACTGGAATCACAATGTAGTTAGGCATCACAACATAGCACAGAATGTTCAGATCCTGATCTGCCTCAAGTCACCATTTGCCTAGCGTCTTCTCCAGAGACTCTTAACATTACTTAACAATTATTTATATAATTTAGAAAAAAAAGTAAATTGTATTTTAATTAAAGCTTTATTAAAGAAAGTTTGAATTGTTTTAATAAATAAAGTTATGTAATATTTTAAAATAATACAATCTATCTTACTATAATTTTTTTTTAAATTTAAGTAGCTCTTAACCTGGTTTACCAGGTGCCCGGCAGTATCAGGTCCCCGGCAGTTTTCCCAACTTCACACAACTTCAGCCAAACCCAGCACCCCCCCCCCCCCCAAGGGCCAAATAACCAATAAAAGTTGGCACCGATTGGTGTCAACTACACTTAATTGCTTACTTCCAATCTGTTTTATTAATTTGGAGCGGTTGGTGATGGTACAGGGGTGTAACCACTGGATTTTAAGTTTGTAACAGGTAGATAATATCGATCAACACACAGTCACCAAACTATACAATCCAGAAGGGGCACTTGTTGGCAGTTTGAAAACATTTGCAGCCTCTAGTTACTGACTTCCATGATTCTGTCTTCGATATATGCAGCATGCTGGCATGTACGCTGGAAAGGAATAGAGATGGGTCATTATTCTATAGGTAGGGTCAGGAGTACACACCCTGGATAGCGAATGAGAACCTCATAATGTTTTATGTAATGTGAGTTGCACAGCCCCTCCCCCCTCCCAACCTTCCCTAACGATCACTTCGCTCAGATCGTATGTCTCGAGGCATGGTTGTTCTTAAGAGTTAGCATGTAATGCTTCTACTTTTACTCGTGGGAAAGCGTGGCTTCAGTCCCGCTGATCCACTCCGTGAACAGTAGAGGCGTCGCCGATGCAGAATGCTCCCAGCTGAGGGGACGCCGAGACAATCACCGACAGGGCATCTGGCGCGGCCCGTTGGTCGGCGAGCATTGAAACTGATTTGAAATTGGGCTGGAACCCCAGATTCTCTAGCTCAGTGAGAGTAAGGTTGCCCAAACACTTGTCCCGAGCCATAATAACAGCTGCATGGAAGCATGCGGCCCAGGCGGCCGAGGCGTCTGTCCAGTCTAAGGTCGGCGCACCGAACTTGCGCCATTTGCATAGACCACTTGGTTTTTGGACTGGGAGATTGTCCGGGTCACTCGCGAGGTCCGCCATGATGTGGAATGCAGGGTCTCGCTTTGCGAGGAAGTCAAGCTGGAGATGATTGATATATCTCAGGGCGCTGGAAGCTGGCAATGATCCTTGAGGACCGCCGGCGGAAGGCATATACGAAGCACTTGACGAAGGGAAGCCAGTCCGTCCGGTATTCGGTCTCCACCAGCAGCACAGGTGCGCCGCTGAGAAAGAAGGAAAGCGTCTCATCACGGAGCTGTCTGTTCACGCATGTGATGCTCGGCAGTCCTTCGTGAATAAGTTCCTTTTCGAGTATTCGAGCATGCCAGTGAAGAATGTCGTCGTATATCGCGTTCCTTATTTCGCTTGGCAAGCTGAGGAAGGGGAATGTGTTCTGAATGTGAAGGTTATTAGTTCTCTGCGTACAGCACAACGATAACACGAGAACTGTTGCTCATCTTGCCCATCTCTCCCTCTCTAGCCCTACCCGGATAGCTCGCAACCCCGTGACATTCCAGACAAGGTTCCAGTGGCGTTTTGCTTCAATTGGTACCCTCCGGGCCTCCGAAAGGTCTAGGGGTACTGGTTGAGAAGTGAGAAGGGCTCTCTCCGTCAAAATACACCCAGGGTTAACCGCAGATGGGAGTAACAGGCGAGTTTAAGGCTGTTTCTTAGCTATGATACCCCGGGGCTCTTTGGGAGAGGAAGAAAAGGGAACAATTTGGAAAGAAAGGGCTCTGGAGAGGGACGGGTTCTCTGGAAGAGGAAGGGAAGGGAAGGGTCAAGAGAGGAAGGGGCTCTCTGGGAGAGGAAGGAGCATTTTGTGAGGACGGGGAAGGGGGTCTGAATGGTGCGCTGCCCCGGGGATGACACTTTGTGAAGATGCACAGGACTTCTTGGAGAACATCCCGAGCTGGGCCCAGGGTCCAACCCTATGGATTGTCGTCTTTCAAGGTGTCGCCTGTTGGTGCCGTTGAGGCATCCATGGCAGCCTGTGCCGCTCATGCTCCCCGCCGGCAAGAAGCTAAAGGCCGCAGAACGGGGCTGAAGGATTCGCGTATTTTCAAATCGGGCATAGTTGGATGAGTGTTGGACAGGTGTCAAATCTCAAAGATAAACGACGAGATAGCCATAGTCTCGGCTTCCATTCACCAATTATCACCCAACAGCTGAAGGGATTTAGTAACATCAAGCCTGCCCAGCATGTCTCACCCCACAAAGCCATTCACCCTCATCGTTCCGGGCGGCTTGACGCCCGCCGCCGCCTACGACCCGGTTATCGCCGCGGTGAACAGGCGGGGCCACGAGATCCGGGCGGTGCAGCTGCCCACCGTGCGGCTGCACTCGGAGACCGGGCCAGTCAGGGAGCCACCTAGCATGTACGACGACGCGGCTCTGATTGCCAAAGAGGCCGAGGCACTGGCCGATGCAGGCAGGGATGTCATTATCGTCTCGCAGTCGTACGGCGGCGTGCCTGCCACCGAGAGCGTTCGCGGCCTGTCCAAGGCAACGAGGCGGAAAGAGGGGAAGCCTGGTGGCATCGTGAGGCTGGCGTACATGACGTCTCTGGTGCCGGCGCTTGGGCAGGCAGCCAATCAGGTCCTTACGAAGCGACCGCGGGCTGAGGGATACAGTGTGGCTATGGATATGGATGTAAGTTATCAGACCGTGGCACCGCAGAGACTCAGGCTAGTTTGAGATATTAACTCATCGCGTAGGAACACGGCTGGATATTCACCACGGACCCAGCCCAGACGGCAAGCGTGATAATCCCCGAGCTGCCGGCGGAGGAGGGCCAGCGCCTGGCAAAAGAGCTGGCGTACCACTCGTCGACGAGCTTCACGAACCCGCTGACCCATGCCGGGTACAAGGAGGTTGCCGTATCGTATTTGCTCTGTGAGAACGATATCGTCATACCTCGTGAGAGCCAGGCTGATATGATCGAGCTGGTCGAGCGTGAGAGCGGCAACAAGGTCGACGTGAGGAGCATCCAAGCTGGTCATGGACCAAACTTCACTGCTTTGGGAGATGTTGTCGACTGGATTGTGGATATGGCAGAGAAGGCTGTGGTGGACAGTGTTCCTTAGAGATAGAGACGCATAGACCTGACTACCTAGGTACCTGATTCGATGCTGTGGTATCACCCCTCTTCGGCCTCGTTCACTCACATCGCTCAGCGCGAGACGAGATCAAAATCTATACATATCTCGTATGATTATCTGGGTAGTGGGCGGATCAGGCCCTTTCGTATGCACTGCCATCTTAGCAATTCCGTGCGCATGTCAACCACTCATCTCCACATGCATTTGGCAAGAAACCTGACAAGGAGACCTCAACCTAATTAGCCTAGCTCATAGACCGGAACCCCTTGAGCATGGTTATATTGCACGTTATTGGTACCCAATCTAAAGCCGCCTGGTCGTTCTTATCCGGCAGTGGAGCAATTGTACGTGCTGGCGTCACTTCATCCTCAGACTTGCGTCTTCGTCGACATATGAAGAAAACTGTGGCGGCGGCGGCGGCGGCGGCAATCGCAAAGACGGGGACGCCAATACTGGTCGCAATGATTGACCCCTCTGATAATTCGGCGCCGTCTGGCGAAGGCGAGGGTGAGGGGGTGAAGGTTGCCGCTGGGACGGTCGCTGGAATTGTCGTGGTCAAGGTTTGCGATGACGAGCTAGGCGAGCTGGGAGAGCTCGACTGGCTGTTGATCCGAACATGATGTTTAGTATCAGCTTTTTGAAAGAAGGACCCATCGGGGCTTTTAACGTACCTAGTGGGCAGCACAGTGCTTGGGGATGATGAAGAAGTCCCTGTCAAACTCGACGCGATGGCGAAACGGCCGTTGCAGGTATAGCCACAGCCGTTCTCCAGATCGTCCGTCGGACAGATTGCGAGGAAGTAAGCACCAACCAAAGAGGAATTTGGGGTCCAAAGGTAACTGCCGTTGTTGGGAGTCGATTCTGTATTCACTATGTGATCAGTCCCGGTCGACGACCGGGGGGGGGGGATCGCCCCGTATGAATGGGTAGAATCACGCCTGTAATTACCCCAACATCTACGTAACTTCCGCGCGATAGTTTGATCTGAACTGTACCCGTCGAGTCTGTCTGCCTGATAATGTCAAACGGCTCATCGGCGAGTATTGTCTGGTCGGCCTCTGGTTACCTGCAAAATATGCTTGAGAATGAAATATTGAAAAGACGTGACCAGATATAGGTGAGCCGCAACATCCCTGAAAGAACTTTGTCCTTGGAGGTCAACATTTTCGCTTGGTCACTTCTGCTACGAGTGTGAGACTGTAAGCACTCTCTAATAGTTGCTGGCCTGACTCTTCTAAAGAGGAGCCTGGAATGGTTGGGGGGGGGGAGGTCCAAGCACAGGGGAAGTCAACGAAGTGGCCGCCGACAAGTAAGCATATTGTGGCTGATGAAATTGGGGTCCGGACATGTCGACTGCCTGAAGCTTTGGACAGGCAGCCATTGAAATGCCTGAGGTCGGAACGGTGTGACTGTAGATCAGGCTGCTGTTTCACTCTCTCACAAGCGACCAGAAAGTGATTGTAGCCTGAACTTTCCTTGGCCTCGATAACTTTGATGCGCTTGAATGGAAGAGTGCTTAAAGATAATCACTCAGAATCCTAACATACCAGTCCTGGAGTGGTCTTGAGATTGATCTGAGAAATGAGTCAACGTTGGCTGTGCAATATCAGCATCCAAATGCGGTGACGAAGGAGTGAAATTCTGGAAGACTTTGAAGGCCAATGGGAGCTCGAATCCTTATTTTTCAGTCGACCCCGACAAAGGCCACACCGACTGTCGGTGGCATTAGGCCATCACACCGTGCCACTAGTACCACGGCCGTCCTAGATTGTTGCGAGGTGTGTATCACCATGTTATATTGCCACTCTACTCTGGAAGACAACTGTCTTTGGGGGCCTGGGCGGCATGACTTGGGCGGCGTTGCAGTCAGCTCGGAAGGAAACGCCCAGCTCCTCGGTTATACCATGAGCTCGCGTCATTCTCTCTCGTGATCATTGGGTGCTTCCTTCATCCGCATTCAGCTCTGAATTTATGCTGATAATGGTCTCCGTCTCCTATTCGCAACCCTCTCACCAAGAAATTGTATATCCCATAGCCGCCATATATTTTCTATCATACATACGTACTACTTCACTCTCGTCACGGACACTAACTATAAGGCCATAGTTGGTAGCCTACAGACCTCGCAATCACTTCACGGTCTTTTCGGCCTATGGAAAATTAATCATCATCCAGCTGGACCAATGACAAGTTGTGTGGGATGTGGGTGGTGGGTGGTGTAAGATGTGGTTAGTGCTCTGTACTATGTATTTTTTGCTCCGTGAATATCCGAACTCAGAGTCAACATCGAAGTTGAGCACAACGTTCAGAGTTTGTTCAAAACACATGTGCACTCTTTTTACGGCATTGAATTTTGAGATGTAATTTGAGCTAGGACCGGGCTTATTAAATGTATTCGTAGGTCTCATTGCTGATAGTAGTTAATTACAGGGCTCCGACCATACCATGAGAGGATGCGAGATTCAGGGAGCCCGAGTGTTGAAAATGTAACAGACTTACAAGGGAAAAGGCAAATCTGGTCTAGCTGAGATATCATAGCGTCTGTGCAGACGTACTATATGAAATGACAGGAGTTCAGCAATGCAGGTAACCGTGCAGCAGCCAGGAATGTGCACCAACATGCTGTCAACGTGGTTGGGCGCTTTCCGAGTTAGGCTAAGGCCCACGGCAAGATGCGTATTGCAGCTTTCGTTCTTTGTCTGGGTCCGCTCCCAATCCGCCACAGGATAAGCACTCTTCTTTTGTGGTGGCTCGTACATACGCCTCGTCCGGGTCGGCTGGTGAGTGCCCTCCCCTGAGGTGTCCCAGCCGGTAATTACCCGTAGAAGGGGGGCAGCCACGCTTCTCCGACTGACAACATCGCTGCTTGCCCTGCCCTGTGTGGGATGAAGGTCGCGGTGGGTAATACAGGAAAGAAATCGTCAACATATCGGGGCACGATCGACGTAAATGATCTTGGAAGTGATTCAAAATGTCCCGTATTTCAATGGTGCCAGGGGTGTCAAGCAAAGCGTCTAGGTCTGTCATCCTATAACTTGACATAACTGACAAATCATTTATCACTTTCATGCCCCGACTAAGTGATTGGCAACTGCCTAGGTATAGCAGGTACCTTGAACACCGATTTAATAAGCAAAAGCTGTCACTTGGCAGTATGAAAGACTAAATGATATAACCCTGCTACGAGGCTACACAGCTTTCAATGATTGAGAACGTCTTCACCAGCGCGTATTGAATGAGTCAGAAGAAAATGCCTGTATCACCAATAGAGAACACTTTCTAAACGGGACTTTAGCATCCAGGAGGATAGTTGATAGAAAATGACCAGGTTTCAAGCAAATTCTAAGGCTCTTCATCTCCATTAGATGGGAAGTGTAAGGGTCTAGACTGAGTGTCACACTCTAACGTCTATTTTCTCTATGAACAAGAAGACTTCTCTGGGGAGAGAAGTCTCTTCCTCTTCGACTATCGTACAGGTTCCTGCTGATCTATATACTTGGTTGTCGTCCTTCGCTGGTCCTTCTTGTAGATGCTAGCAAGTTCTGTGGGGAATCGTGCTGTGGGTCAGTGGGTCGTACGAAGGGCCCTGGCCCTGAGTTCTGTTGACAAGGGTTCATCCCATTACAGGAAGGGGTATCTTGTAGGCAGAAGGGACAGAGGTCCGCCGTCACCAGGACGAAATTATCTCATATTTCGTGAGTGGAAACCGGAAGTTCAGTGGATGGATCAGAGAATTACAAAAGCTAGTAGTTAAGCATTAAACTGGTTAGACTGGCTACTCTGCGCCGGAACGGAATAACAACCGCGGAAAATAGCTCCATAACAAGTCACTGCATATGTCTGCTTCTAAACAATGCCTTTGTTGCCGAATGCCCTTTGTTGAATCGCCTCTTAGCCTTCTTGCGCCTCAAAATTTTGGGCCCTTGTTATTCTTCATTTGATTGTTTAGTCTTCAAGTCGCTGTACTTCGTCTTTCTTGGTTCCAGAGCGCACGATTCATATATGCCATGATATTTGTCTCTTTTAACATAATCGTTAACCAAACATGATTACATTGAGCTCTGGGTGGAGCACCTATAACATTTATTGTATTTCATTTCATTATTATAACATAACAACAAAGCAATATTATACATGCAACTACAATAGCTATGTTTTAACTCGTTACTCTATGAAGATAGCGTTTATTAGCACGGGTCTATTTCTTCACCTAAGGATGCTAGCTAAAACCGCTCCACGATCCAATAACTACTCCACACAACAACATCTCAAGTCTATCTGGAAAAGAATATCTCAGATCTGCCTTGGAAACACTTTGACTTCTCGAAAACAACTTCCCGTACGACTTCCCGTACGACTCCTACACACCAACACTGCACTATGGCCAACGTCTCCAAGGAAGCAGGCCCGGAATGGGAATATTGTGCTGAATTAGGGCGCAAGGAACGAGCGAAAGTTGATTTCGACAGCTTGTACGTCAGTATTCGCCATGAAGACGACGATGAGCCTCACATTATTGACAGCATCCAGGTCCTCTGCAGCCAAGAAATGTATGCGCCAAGCTCTGTAATCCGTTTTGATTTTACGGAGCTTCAAAAGATGATAGGAGTCGATCATGCTAATTTCGATCTTTTCTTCGAAGCATTCCAAGGTGCTGGCAGGGCTGTGGTCATCCCCGACAGCCGATCGTTCCGCAGGCTGCTTGTCGCTATTGGTCTTTTGGGAATCCCTGTCCCAGAGCCTGATCCTCGGGGAAATGAAGTTGGATTTGCGCCTGTACTTCGGTTTTTCGCACGGCCCAACGGGAGTCGGCCGTCGAATGCCATCAACATCTTGTCCTCCGAGTCACCCGAGGACCAGCCGCCACAGACGCCTGCGGTGGTCGAACTGCCTCAAGTCCCTGCGAAGAGACGCACCAGGCCAGAACAAGTCTTCAAGGATCGAGAGAGCCCGGAAATAGTCGAAGGTGGACCTTCTGACGACCCATTTGTGGAAGAACCCCAAGATCCCGAACCTGAAATTGAAGGCGGAAAGAACCCTGTTCCAGGGCTGTCATTCGAGGAACGCCTTGCGAAGGGCGGCGACTATGGTCTCAGCGGCGAGAATGGAGTCCACGACGAAGCCATTCACAACCTCTACTCAGACATCGCGTCGATCAATCGAGATATGCGCGACCCGGAAAATGAGGACCACCGGTACAAGCCTCCATACTCGAGAATAGCCCTTTTCCCCGAGCAACGTTATGTCACTGGCTGGCTCCTGAGCGACAGTGCTCGAATTTTCCACTACCTGGCTGATAAGCCTGGGCTAGGCAAGACTTATGCAGCGCTCGAGGCAGCGATCAGAATTACAATGATGTTGTCCAACAAAATCGCAATCAATGAGGAGCGCAAGGGTCTTCGCCAGAGTCGGAACCGCCCGCTGCACATACATGGAGATCGCTTAACGGAAAGCTCTCCGAATACTCGGTGTCGAGCTGAAACGGCGGCCAGGTATGGCTTTGCATGCCAGTGCACTCCCGACTCACCAACGGACTGCTCGAATTTCAAGCCAGGCTACATACTTTTTGTAGTGCCGCTAATCCTCGTTGATCAATGGAGCAAGCAGGTCACGAACTTCCTGCGCTCTACTGCTCGTCTTCCACACAACGGGTGTCTCTTTGAGGTTATCAACATACATCAGATGAAAGGAAGCCCAGGTGAGAACCTGGAAACATTCCTTTACGGAGAACGAGAACACAAGGGGCTTGGTACCATTGTCATAGTTCCATCAACCACTACTGTCACTCGTTCACTCAACACCCTCAAGAAGGGCAAGAAAAAGCTGCGGCAGCAGCCAATGATTATTTGTTGGGATGAGTTCCACAGGGTAAGGGAAACTGATCACCAAGGCGTGCAATTTGTTCAGCACCTGATTGCCGAAGCAGAGGAAACCGTCCATGTGTTAGCGTTGTCCGGCAGTCCCATGTTGACTGGCCCATCCGACTTCGACGTCACCGAGCTCATCGCGACTGACGAGCACAGCTTTGTAGGCTGGTACGGTCGGGTCGCATTCGACACATATCGGAACGAATTGCAGGTCGCTCGAGCAAGGCTCAACGAAACCGCTGCAGAAGTCAAGAGGTTAGGCATAGTTCCCCGAGGCAAGGCTGGTGCTATCCCGGAGAACGAAAAAGAACAGGCATATGATACGCTCCTGGTGAACGACCGCCGCGTGCGCGACTATGGCCAGGTTCTTCCACTGTTGCAACGGAAGAAATTGGACGAATTTCTCGGCTACACCATCCCCAGGCGTGAGCCTGAATCCGATCCGCCCGTACTCATGGTCTGCGACACGGAAATGAACGATGTTCAGAAGGCGGTGGCCAACCAGTACAGGAATTACCTCCTTTTACGCTATCGCCATCGGGTACGGGTTTGGAGCCGAAAGGCCGTGAACCAGAGGGGGCCAAGACCCAAGATACGGGAGGTGATGTTTGATCTTGACCCCAGGACCTCTGCAGCTTCTGTGCCATCGAAGATGGATGCAAGCCTGATTGGATTCGCGCCCGGCCTGGCCCGGGCTGTTCTAAGGCGGAACCCAGCCTCCCAACAGTTTCGCGCAGACGAGGCTAACACGGTCTTTGCTAAAACAACAACAAGTTCGCAGCGACAGGCGGTACAGAGCTCAGAATATTGGCCTGCGGTCGACTCAGTTTTCAATCTGACAAATGAGAGGACGGATGAGGTAACGCTTCACCCCAAAATCGACGCTCTCTGTGCAATCATCGACCAGATGTTGAATGATGACGACTTCCATGTGGACCTGGAACCGGATGCGCGCCCCCTTCAGAAGAAGGCCGTCATCTGTGTGCCACACGCATGGCATGGCTATATTCTAACCGCATACCTGTTCTGGCGTTACCCGAACCACAACTTCACGTATGTGGGGGCGAAGCAAACGCAAGATGAGCGCGACAGGGTTATAGCACCATTCACGCGTAGTACGGCGTTCAGGGACCCGGCGGATGGGCATCGCGATGACCCGATCGCCCTCATCGGGACGTACGCCATGTTTGGAACGGGCCTCGACCTGCTCCGCTGCAACTACGCCATCACCACGTCACCGCTGCCCAGCGCCGGGGATGAGGAGCAATTCTTTGGGCGGATCAACCGCACGGGGCAGGCTTGCAGGACGCACTGCTACACCCTATTCGACCACGGCAACCCGGTCGATGTCACTACTTTCCATCGCATGCAGCTGCGGACGGCGTTGACCGTTCCTCAGGGCGAGATGGGATCAGGACTGGACTTCCTGTTGGATGGCATGGGTGGGGCAGATGACGAGGACATTGACATTGGCTATGTATCGGGGGACCCAGATTCTGAACCAGAGCAAGTGCTGTCCAGTCCGCAAGTGCTGTCCAGCTCACAGGAATAACAGGGAGAACAGCAAGGAGAGGCTTCGTAATCCAGAAAGCACCTTTGATGTAAAAGGGTCTGTTTTCTCTTTTCGGGACATTTAGCAGTAACATGGCCCGCCCCCATATGGGCCAACCCCCCGTTTGGGCCGCGCCCACGCCACCATTATGAAGCTATTCCCGACGTTCATTATTTCCGACCACCAAGACCCATGACCCTTCTGCCGTTGTTGTTGAGGAATTTTCAGAATGCTCGCTTTGCGGAGATACTGCTCCGGCCTCAGTCTGAGCTTTCCTGATTGCCTCGATGTCTGCAAAGATCTCATTAGGGTCGGTTGCGACCTTCCTTCTCTTGACCGTTTTGGTGGCTTTCAATTAACTCTCGAGCTCCTCGGTTTTTTGTGAGGATATCATTAGATCAAAATATTTCTCTTCATATGCTTTGAGGATCTTTTGAAGAGTTGTTGTTGAGATGGGCTCGAGTGTTTCTGGGTCTTAGAAACGTGTATTCAAGACCGCATGTCTCGATAGTGTTTGGGGGTCTGATAAGTGATTCCCTGTGGCTCATAAATAGATTGGAGTGTTTGGTTTTCATTGATAAAGCTATTTGACGTTGCCGATATGGTGATTTTGGCTTTCTTCGCGAGGAAATGCTTGCCGGCGAGCCCTCTCAGCCGGGAGACCGGCCAAAGACCCGTGACCCGCCACCCAGAACGAATATTTGCCACCATAAGTGTCTCAATTCGAGCCATGTGATAGCAATAGACGAAGAGTTTCTTGGCTATCACTGTTAAGGACTCTTGTTGCCCGAGAGCATGCAGGCGTTTCCGAAACGATTGCTTCAGTGGCCAGAACCAGGCGACGTCGAGGGGCTGCAAAACGTGTGTTGTATGTGCAGGCAAGAAGATTATATATATACGATTCGAGAAGCATTCCCACATGAAACCAAGCGTTGTATGTGTGTGATGGCCATCAATCACTAGCAAACGCCACTCTTTGGGGTCTTCTGACTTCGTCAGAGGGACGGAGACTTTCCTCAGCCAATGGATAGCAATCTTTTCCTCCATCCAACCTTTCTTCCAAGACGTGAATTGCCACCCATCAAAGTCTTCGAGGGCTATTGGAAACCATTGTTGTTGTACTGATTTCCCTTTGAAAATGTTCAAGGGAATGAACTCCCGGCCCGGAGCATTGATACACTCAAGGAAAGAGGTCCACGCTTGGAGATTGTAGTCCTTCTGGGCGTTGAGGCTTCCTTTCGAATAGCCGAAGACGAGGGCGTCTTCCGAAAGACCTTCCATCCAACCTTCCACGTCGGCGTTCCAACGGTTGCCTGCTCGAACTGACTTCACGACCTCGAGCTGGAGGAGGTCGAACCACGAGCCAATGTTCTTTTTGGTAGCAGCCCTAATTCGAAGGGCTTCTACGCGTTGATTCTTACGCAATCGAAGCTCCGGGTGACGAGACAGGAAGCCTCTGAGCCAGCTCCTTCCGAGGGGGTCATGGGTTTCTTTCGGGAATGCCAGACGGGCTGCCAGGCCCTGCAAATTGAATCGAGTGAGGGCGAGCCCCAAGTGACTTTGATTAACTATAAATACAGCAAATTGGTCCTGTTAGAAGTCAGAAACAAGCCTTTCAGTGAGAGAGGCGTCGTGATGGCTGATGTGGTCCTTGATGCGATTGTATAATGTATGTAGCCCGGGGGATATGCCAGGTTCTGGAGTCCCGTCTGATAGACATCCCCTCCCTGACCGCGAAAAGAGCCACAAGCAACTCAGCTTCTTAATAGGACTTCATGATGGTCTAATTGACATGTGGAAGAGGTTTGGTGATCAGAAATAAATTCCTTGTGGAGAAAACGAGGAGTGTTTATAGGTGGGTACAGACGCGTTCATGCGCGTGACGCGGTTGTGGGGCGGGCCACGTTAGTATAGTCTTTAATATTGTAAGACTTTCATAAAATATCGTATAGTCATGTATCAGTTCATATCTAGGTTCATATGTAAATCATGTGAGGCCACACTATTACTTCAACAAAACACTTCAATCCTTCCTCAAAGAGGATATCGGTTTATCCCAAAGTTGTTTGGTCAACGGGTTCAGCCGCAAGGGTGCAAACCTATTCATTCGGGGTTTTACATAAAACAGCCACAAAATGTGGGCCAGCTATTCTAGATGCTGATTTCAATGCTTGAAGTATCTCGGGCTTTCAAGCAGGAGTATCTCGGATCATGTACACATGCCCTTCTATTTCCTTTACTAGTGCATACAAGCCTGTATGGTAGTCTATTTCGACGTCAACAAGGGTTTCATAGCGGTTCAAGCGTGTCCATGGCCGTCATGGCCTTGCAGAAGCGTGAATACCTCATACAGTAGCTGCCCGAGTGTCTTCTGGCGGCGGTTATACCATCATTAAGATCGATATTCACACGCAATCTGCAATCCGCATAATAGATAGAGTGTTTCGGCCCGGATATGCTTGTTGACACGTGTGATGGCTTGTTCTCCGGTCATAGACCAGAGACATGGCCTTTGTTCCCATCCCAGATCATAATTTCATCCCGAATCATCTTCCAACTGCGGGCCGAGTCACAACAGCAGGCCCCGGGTCCAATATATATGCAGGTGCAACTGGGCACTCCCCGTAACGATGGCCAAAACAGTCCTCGCCAAGTGCGGGCAAAGCCTCGAGATGAGCATCATCAAGGATACCATCGCATCTGCCGTGGCATCGGCACGACTGCACATGAGACCCGGAGACCCCAAGGTCCATGTTCCGTCTCTGTACAACTTGATAGAACCTATGCCCGCGATGTAAGCGGGTGTGACATCCTCGTGACAGTCCCAGTTCAGGCTTCTGGTGTGAACTACGGCTTCAGAACCGCAGAACAGGTGACTTTCCATGGTCATTGGGTGGCTAGTCATTGAAAAGCCGACCTTGTCCAGCACAGAAGTCGTTGGGTCGCTAATCTTGACGGTGAAGGTTATCTTTGTGAGGAGATATAAATCGTTGGCATGGGACCATAGAGTACTGCCCGGGTGAGGAGTGTACGCAGACAACATCTTCCGAACGTAAGCTGGAGCGTATGCATCGCCAGTCACGCTGTCCTCCAAGTTGAGGCAAGCCGGTACGTGGTGATACGGCAGTGGGGCGAAGGCCACACAGAATGAGTGAATGACGTAGAAGATAGGCAGGGATTCGGAACGAATTTGCCGGTTGACGCGAGTGATGGGGGGGGGGGGCTGGCGCAGGTCGCAGTGGGTGATTCCGTGGTGCGTCAAATCTGGTTGATGGGTTGCGTAAACTTGAGGGCAGTGGTAGATCATGCTCTTGACCTCAGCTGGGAGGCGGAGGAAGGGAAAGGGCTCCTGGAAGGCGAGGCACCATGGCAGCGCATTTAAGTTCTGATGTCCAGGAGTAGGGCGTTGTAGGCCGAAGATGGTCAGTCTTGCCTCGTCGTCGTCAGCTTTGGCCACGGTGTGGAGGGCGACTTGCATGTCCGTGACGGCAGGCTGATGCTGCTGCGCAGAGCATGTTAGCAGGGGGATCTAGAAATTGAGTACTGATACTACTGACATGGAGTGTAGGGCCGACGGAGCCATCTTTGCTAGATGCCATCTCGCAGTCGTGTTGCTCCGTGGCTGTCTGGTTCATGGTGTTGCTGACGTCGTCCACAACTGTTATTTCCAGGTTGCGAGACCGCCAGAGTCTGCACTTGTACGTTTGTGAAAGGAGAAAGAGAGTGAAAAGTTGGACCTTTTATGTTTTGGAGCAGAGTGTGCAGCGAGAAAATAACGAAACAATAACTGATTGGTGAAGGCACAAGGGTGACCGTCCTGTAATCAATCAGAGTTGGCGAGCAACGACCCAGTGACTCACCGAGGTACAAACAGGCAAATGGAAGTGTTTACAGCACCCAGAGGGAGGGCTACAGAGCACCCAGAGAGGGTTATACATGGCTTCCCTGGACGAAATTGTCAGTTAATATTCTGCCTACCTGCTGCCTTCACCGTTTGTGCCCGTTTGCAGACCTGGCTCGCCGTCGCCCTGGACAACAACCCGTCGGGGCCTTTCCCTTCTTGCCCTTCTTCAACATCTCTCAACATCACGTTGAAACTTTCCCTTCGTTCAATCGCCAGCATTCCAGAACCTTCAGCTGGTCAGGTATCACTACGCCTGACCAGCCTCATCGTTCATCATGATGGAGGCAGCCAGCAATCAGGATGTAGGGGACCCGAAGCCAGCCCAGGTTCGTCAACCCACACATGTTCGTCATCGTCATCACCCATCCCCAATGTACAAACAAATCAGCCGACGAGCCTTGCGCATGCACGTCGCGGCCTCCTGGGCCTGCCTACGGAAATCAGGAACAAGATCTACCGATACGCCCTTGTTGAGGGCGACAACAAGAGCCTGGTCTGCAACCTAGACCCGCCACCCCTGACGCTGGTCAACAAACAAACACATGCCGAGGCCCTTCCGATCTACTACGCCGAGAACAGCTTCTACCTTCTGCTTATTGGCGAAGAGCTCGAGGCCAGTGAGGGCGGTCCGCAAGATAATCGCTCAACGCAAATGAGCCTGTTCAGTCGATTTGCAAGGATGTTGCAGCACTTTGGAAGGGATACGACTCTTCCCACGGACCAGAGCCCTCTGTGCCATGTCCGCAACATCGTCGTTAAGGTAGCGACTGGTGAATCCCTCATTTACGACGTGGTCACCGAGGTCGAAGACTTCGACGACGACGAGGAACCTTTCGATGATCCGATACCTGTCGGTTGCAAGCACATATGCATCCGCAGTCCGAAACAGCGGATGACCCTCAGACATGAACTCGGCTCTGTGGGAAATCCTTTTGATCCTCCAGATTACGATTGGAATATCGAAAATGTCACGTCCTCGAGTATCGACGCTTCCGAGGCCGCCGAAGAGGTCGACGATCTCCTCGGGATGAGCTTCACTGGACGCACTGAGCCTATTGAGATCGCCATTAGGCATTTTTTCAAATTAAATTCGAATGGGGCAATTTATTCCGATGAGATCCAGGCTTGGCATTTCGGATGGACGATCTGTCTGATTGGGAGGACGAGCTCTCGGGTAGAGAAATTTCCTGGACAGACTTGTGCAAGGTCGGCGGCCGCTTGGTGGGTCATGACCTAGGTAAGGAGTTGTATCTAGATACTCCAGGGCTCGTTCAAAGTGCGCATGCAGCCGTCTCTAGTTTATTAAGGCATCTCGACCCAGAAATCAAATGGGACAAGCGATTATTCTATCACCGTCTTCGCAGGGCCTTTCTGTGTCTCAGGGTCTCCCTGTGGTGTAACTCTCCCTTTGGGTATGATGTAGCCCTCCCTCCCATTGGATGTGGTGTAGCTCTCCCCCTGGGTGTGGTATAGCTCTCCCTCTTGGTGGTGTTTAGTTCTTTAGCTGGGTACTTAGCATTAGACGCATGTGGAAAGTTGGATTGTAATAGAAAAATAAGTAAAAAGGTTGGGGTGCTTGAGTAGGTGTGGTGAGTTTGAATTTGCGAACAGTGGTCGCTCCAGACCTCCGTACCTGTACCACACTTAGACTGAAATAAGCTTGGGAGCATGGGTTTCCGCCAAAAGGACTTCAGGAAAGGTAGATGTTTGGATCAACGGAAACGGAGGGGACAAAATTACGTGGCGTTACTCCCGGGCTATGAACTCCCGGGCATACAGAGCAACTGTATCATCAGCCAAATGGCCTTCGAGAATGTGTGTGTGGACAGGGCGAAAGTATGCTTTTTGGTTGAACATTTTGCAAATACACCGACACAGGTGTACCTTTAGCGTCCAATTTTACCGAGGTTATGCACCCGGATTAAAGCGCCTCTCTAGTGAGACGCGTTACCCGGCACGACGAAGATCCCTACCGAGAATACTAAGGGCTTCAGTCGACTGCTGCCCTCCTTGCTCAGTCCACTTCAGCGCTTTCAAGGAGGCCAATGCGCAGACACAAGGGCGCACGAGAGCTTTTGCCACTTTCTTTGCAACAACTTTGCAACGCCTTGCCAACACGCTGTTCAGCACTCAATTGTCTCTACAAGCACCCACAACTTGGATCGGAACCATGGCACCGCTCAAGCCGCACTGGGCACAGCCGTCCCACCCCCACTTCCTACAAATCATCGCCAGTGAAGCCGAGTTCACCTCCAAGAGCGTGTCCACCACCACCGCGGCCCCCTTCGCCGTGGTCGCGAAGCTGTCCTTCCCGCCGTGCGCCCTGGCCGAGGAGCCGAGCTACGCCACGGTCCAGATCGGCCGGGACAGGCACCTTAACCTCAACAGCGATCTGCTATATCTCAACCACTCGTGCGAGCCTTCCCTGGTTAGTGTTCCTCCCCCTTGAAAGCACCCGGGGGGAGACGAGCAGTGTGGCCAGTTCCGAAGGGACGTGACCTTGTGTTGAGTGCGGGGAGAGTGGGTTTGCTTGAGAGAGGCGCCTCTGACTTTGAGAGCAAGTTTTACGGTACCGCATGGATTTATTGACATATAACATACACCCGTACAGATCATGGACACGGCCAACATGACCGTCCTGGCTGGGCCAAAGGGCCTGAAGCCCGGTGATGAGCTGACTGTTTGTGTGACCTCGACCCTTTTCCCCATATCCTTCGGCCCTCCCCCCTTCCACCCCTTAGATTCTGAGACGGAATGGCACGACTTACCGTGGGCCCTTCTGCCATTGCAACATGTATAGTTCTTCTACCCCTCCACGGAATGGGACATGGCGCAGCCGTTCGACTGCTTCTGCGGCTCGGCCGGCTGCCGCGGCAAGATAGCCGGCGCCAAGGACATGCCGCCCGAGCGACTCGAGGGCCTTTGGCTCAATGGCCACATCCGCGAGCTCAAGGACGAGCAGCTGGCGGCCGGACATGCCGCCGAAAGAAACGGCCACCACGGGGGCAACACCCCTGCCGGCGTCGCCGGAGTGGATGACCCGACCGCCCGCGCGCTCAGGGATGCCCTGGGCCACGCCGAGAAGGTCGTTGAGGCGGCCAGGGCGGCCCTGCTTGGCTATGTGGGAACGGCTGCGCGCCGTGGGCCCACTTCTCGGGAGTTGAGTGGTGAGATGGGCGGCGACACGGTTGTGGCTTAAACAGGGGTGGCGGGACGTGGTGGTGGCAGGTCTAAAATCTGGGGGAACGGTGTCGTTGCGCATGTGGTCGGCACTCAACTCCGGCCTTGGATGTGGGAACTAACTTGTTTTGTGGTTGGATTGCTTTGATCTGTTCTTGTTCCTGCGTTATCCTGGGATCTCAACATCCTGATAAAATCAAACTTCGTTCATACTCGAGAGGATGGGGTAGCCGCCCACATTTGATCAAGCCTCATAGGATATTTTATCTTAAATTCCAAGTTATATCCATTTCTTTCCAAACTGGATCATCAAGTCGGAAACTCTCTTTTTTTCTCCTTGCGGGTAGTATGTTTTCCAGTTCTGTAGGGTCCACGCTATGCGTGTCTAAACGATGTGATTGGATATCAACAAACCATTTTGAGACACAAAAAGACCAGCATCATAAATCTTTTGGAAGGCAGGAATTGAAAAGTCTCGTGTGCGCGGCCTTGAGTTTATGAGGTCATGGTAATGATGGAACATTTGGAGCTGTTCAGGCGACCTCTCTCGATGGTGATCCAGGAGTGGCGGCACAGTGCGACTGAAACCTCGCGGCCAACTCAGGTGCTCCTCAAGCCAGTCTGAGATCCCAACGATTGCCTGCCGAACTGATGCGTTAATTGGAAAAGACCGCCTCGTCGGGAAAAGGAGCTGTGCCGTCCTTCTCACCCATTGTACCATGACAATCATTTTGGCTTCGGGCATGTGCTTGGCCTTTTCTTGGTTCTCTAAGCCAGGTGAAATTTTCGTGTTGCGTAGGACCTGGAAATCCTTGATGATGTCTGTGTATCGTTCCGCAAATGGAGCCGCGTCCATCAGATCATTTCACCGTCGTCGACTGTCAGCATATCGATGATAAGGGTTCTGAGATTCTCTCCAATCTCAAAAAAAGCTGTTAAGAAGAAATTGCCGCTGTATGCTTGGACATGGATGCGTGGGAACGATTCGACATCGTCCACAGCCGCCGTGCTGGGTTCAGACCGCTGGCCAGTTAACACACAACAGGTCCAGGTCCCGAAAATTGCGCGGCACATCTCCGCCTGAACCGTGCTTGGTGAGACGACGATCGAAACTGTTCTCAGATGGCTATTGAGTTCCAATCTGTCTGGCAGGGCACCTGCTCACGAAAGTGGATCTTCTCCAGGAGCGGCGTAGGAACAGGGGAATGCTCATCATCCACGCAAGCGCCACTGACAGCTAGCCTTATTCTATATATCGATAGCCGAAGATCGCAACCTGGACTGTGGAAAACATCAGAAGATAACTGTGCAGATAGAAATGCAAATGGTATCATCTTACCATGTTATCCCGGTGTTAGGGGCCCAAGCAGAGCTTGATAAGACTGCGAAACACCGTGGGCAAGATCGGGCACTAAATCGATCCATGATAACGGACATGGACAGCTGGTCCCCTGGTACAACACAAAAGGACCAATCCTTGGGAGTGATGACCTTGTTTGACTTGCTCTGCATTACGAGGAACCTTCCGACTGCCGCGTGTTGTGACCCTGGCTTGTTATAGAACATGACTCCGAGTAGTCTGGTGAGTCCCTAGACAAAAATGAATGTATGTAGTACTTATTCTGCGAAATGGTGGATATTGGCATGTATATCTGAAAATACCACTGACTTCAAAAGTATCACACAGCTGAAATGGACGCAACATCTTAATTCCGAGGACATTTTCAAAGGTGATGCTGGGGAGGTCCACACTTGACCGGATGAGTAATGTCTCCACCTTGGCGAGAAGACTGTGCATTGATAGCAGGAGCTCGGTGTTCCTCTGAACTATGGTGATCATTCGTTTGCAGTGCTCGACAATCGTCTCAATCCATTGCTCCATGTGTTGTTTGAGCGAGAGAAATCGCGATACCTCGGCACTGGTAGCTTTTTGGAAATCTTTCATGTTGGCTCTGTGTTGCTTGCGTATGCGTTTGAGCTCGAGACACGCTACTGATAATTGACCATTTACGGCCTTAAATAACTGGAGCTGTTCACTTTGCGTAAATTGACCTATTTTGATCACCCGTTCCAGCTTTTCAGAGGCCAGTTTGGCGTCGATGAGGGACTTCCTAATCTCTGCAGAAGCATTTGCCGTTGTATCAAGTAGTTGTTGCAGTTGTTTTCGCATGACTCTCGCTCCGCGCTTCTTGGCCCCAGAGACTAGACTTATCATACATAGCAGGTTAACACTTTTTCTTCCACGAAGCGGCCTCGCTATTTACGGGAGCCTTGCCAAGACTCACCATTCATGCATCGTGACGAGTGAGTTGATTGCCAATATCTCGCTTGTAAGAATAGCCCTGAGCTCATCGACCTCATGCCGGGTCATCGCAGGCCAATGAAGTCGCTTCTTGAAGTTGCGCATCTTCAAGAGACCACCGCCAGGGGCGACTGCGCCAGCGTAAGCGGCACCGTGTAGCCCAAAGGTATTGTCGTAGCCCCCCATCTTGTACTTGAACGCCTGCAGCGGGCCAAGGCAATGCATCGCGATGGCATGGATGCGCTCGATGTGCGACCGGCCCTCGGGGATAGTCGGCTACAGTAGGAACACTTGGTTGCAGACCTGGCCGAGGAAATCGAGCTCGATCGCGAGACGTCGGAAATGCAGGGGTGCTTCGCGGTAGGAATTGACTTCGGCGATGATGCGCTCGATAGCGCCCGCGATGGCGAGGACGTCGCCTACACTATTTTTGGGGATAGTCTCGTTGGAAGACTTATATTACAATGGATATATTCAATACGAGGGGTGGTCTTATGGCAAGATCGACGTAACATACCTCTATCCAAACGACATTGCGGTCAGCGTGGCAGTGGCGGCTAACAGTGCTCCGAAAACAGTTGCACGACTTGAACAAGAACAAAGCGACAAGTTCGTTGTAGGGTTACTGGGGAGATCAGCTCCTGGGGAAATAATCAGGTGAGAAAAATGCGGGCGGAATCTTAGGCAAATATCCGGCCAGTGCCACTGGCTGGTGGCTGTGCTTATGCATCCGCCTCTACAAGATCCTCGTGGTGCCCAATTATTTCGAAGCCTTGCTGCACATCGACGTAATAAGCATCACTTGATAGTGGTACTGCAGAAACAACCTTTGCTTCTTTCAACAGTTCCGATATTCGCAGAGCAAAAGAAAACGCATGGCGCAGAGTACTAACCACGGTTTACACCACCACCCACCTCCCACCATCATACTATCCAACTCCCACACTACCAATTCTAACATTACTAACCGTTTATTATCTATCATATAACATAATCATAATATTATTTTTTGTCACAGTCATAATTTAACAGTTCTTCTTCTTAATTCTTTTTTATTTAATAAGTATTTAATTTCTTTTTGAATATGAATATTATAATAATAATTATGGAACAGTTGTATGTATTTCTGAAATAATTATACTCCTTATTTTCTGTCATTACAGCAAGCAACACCTGTCTGAAGTTGTAATTCAGCTTATCGCGGCATGACCTACTCTCATGCGAAACGAAACTCTGGGCCGCAGACAAAGCAAGCGGAAACTTCACTACCATGAAAGGCTTCGGCCACATTGTATATTATATAAAGTAATAACCTTTAGTGTTGGGAATACTGGGCAACGCCTTGGGCGTTGCAGGGAATCAGAGGTGGAGGCTCCGTAGACTAGACTAGCGTTATTGATAGCACTGCCGGCCCGGCAGCCAGCTGCCCCCCCCCCCCCCCGGGACCCATAGGCTAGAGGTCAGAGGTCTGCAGCCCTGCAGCAACCCTCTGACCTACACAACACAACAACCAACAACCGAATCGAATACGTATTGTACACCCCATAGCGAGTGACCCGTAGGTACGAGAGCCCAACCAACATTTAGGCTTTTTAAGGCATTGTAACCGGACGAAGAATGAAAGCAATTATCACTTCGTCCCGAGTTTCCTGGAACGGGATTTTCCGCTTGGGGGAGCACCACATCCGTGGTCGGCGAAACATAACTAGACCTCCTGCAGCGATGGCACCGCCGGTTGAAATCCCATACCCTACGAAGTTACAGCTCCGTACCGTTCTTCCCACGTGGCGGCAATGCAGCAGGATCTCTGCAGCTGCTGGTGACATTGAAAAGGTGCGTGTCAACCCTCCGAATGAACGGTGACAGGCACATGCGATAGTCTCGACTTTGATACTGGTCACGAGATGGGATTCACACGGTATGCGAGCCTCCCCATATATCACTGTGGCTCGAAAATGTGCGTGGTAGCAGACTCCAGCCTGGTGAAGAAAGTCAACATAGAAAAAAGACTGGTGTTTATCACGGGAAGAGAGCTAGACATTTGTGAAGTAAATTTCTGAGATGAAGCAAGAGACCACAAAGTCTAAGTCATGCAACCAGAATTACTCATATCTATACATGACACCTCAAGATTACCATAAAGGCGAACAGATTCTCCGTCGTGATGGTCCATGTACAGGTGTGGCCAAATCTGGTTGCTGAACGGATGATATCAGGTTTGGAGTGTGAAGTTGAAAGAAAAGTTCCGCATGACGGCGGAAGACCTTAGTCAGTGTCCAATCAGTTTCCGCCCGTGTGAGGTAAAACTGGGTCATGATACTACCAAAACGGGTTGGCGTCCGCGGACGCCAGCCCGAAACGGTATCTTTCTCAGAAGGCTCCACGCCATTGGTGTCCGTCTGAGCCCTTCCGGACTACAAGTCCCCCCGTCAGCCAGTGAAGCCACAAGACACTTTCCTCATGACACCTATATCGAGACCCCTACCCCAGCAATGGAGGTCATTCCAGAGGTGAAGGCTTGCGAGTCGTGCGCCAAAGCCAAGCGGAAGTGCGGAAAGGAGATCCCGCGATGTCACCGTTGCGCATCACGGGGCCTCGAGTGCATCTATCCTCCCCCGACCAGACCCAGCGCCTTCGTGCGGCTTCAGGACATGCCTGAGTCTATTTCAGCACCTCAGTCTATCTCGAATACACCCGCCAAGGAGCTCGGGAGACCACAGGAGATGTGGGACCCGAGCGTCATGCTCTCATTCGGACCCATTACCTCTCAATTTGACGCGATGCACACGTCGAACACAGACGTTGAGTTAGCCCGGCCATCAACACTCCTCCTCTATAACAGCCCACCTGCGAAACAGCTCAGTATTGACTGGTTCATGTATCCTGAATCTTGGAAGGTTGAGTACGATGTGTCACATTACAAGGACCCAGTTCCAACTTCACCATACAGCCGCGTGGCCCTCAAGACATATCTCACATTATCGCAAAGATTGATGTCGGACTGGATATCAACCGGCGGCAACACATTTATCCACAAGCAGCTGTATTCCTTCCAGCTCCCGCGGTGCGTCCAGGACGCGTACACCGCTATTGCCCTCTACCTGCTGAGAACCGAAGAAAACGAGGACATGGTCCACCGGACCATTCAGGACCGGTCTGCCCAGCTCCTTCAGGATGAGGCGGGGCACAAGACGTCGAGCAGCCTAAACCCCTTCGGCCACCTTTCCAGGGTGCAGGCACTCCTCGCGTACCAAATCATCTGCCTCCTAGACGGCGACATCCGCTTCCGCACTCTTGCCGAGGAGAGGATACCCATCATGATGGCGTGGCTCAAGCAGATGATCGAAAGCGTCTCCTTCGCCTCCCAGCTCACGCCTTCCGGGCCGCCGGGCCAGGGGGCCACAACCGCCGCGAGGGGCCTGGGGCTCGGTATCGTGGAAGTGATGGGCCCTCCACCGATGACAACATCAGGCTCTACTACGACGACGCCAGGTACGTCGACCCCGGCGCCTACCTGCATGAGTCCCAGCTCACAGGAGGACGTACTGTGGCACACCTGGATCTTCGCCGAGTCGGTGCGGAGGACCTGGCTCTTTACCCAGGGGCTGCACACCGTCTACGAGGTCATGCGCAAGGGCTGGACCATGTGCTCTGGGGCGCTCATGTTGACAACTGCGTCTGGCGTCTGGGACGCGCCGTCGAGCTATGCTTGGAGTAAGATTGTTCTAGAGCGGAATGTGTCGCTCAGCACGCCGGACGAGGTTGAGAACTTCTTAACAGAGGCTAGGGCGGAGGATGTGGATGAGTTTACAAAGTCGCTGCTGGAGGTCATGTTTGGGAAGGCGAAGATGGAGAGGTGGGAGGATGCAAAGACTTAAAGCGGTAGGATCATGGTGTGCTTACTTGGATTCAGATACTGTACTTTGAATCAACTTGTTACCAGATCTATTCAATTCAGTCTCTTCAGTAAGCCGTTCAGAAACCCCTTCCACATCCTCTCAAGCTCGCCAACTCACATCCGACATATGGTGTCCCTGAGACCCAAAAAGACATCGACCTGACAACCCATCCTCACCTAACATGGTCACTATCACAGTTTGAGCTGAAGTGAGAATCATAATCTTTACAAACTCTAATCTCTTACTCAGATCAACTTTTGCTGAACATGTATCACCATTACTCTTTCCTTACCGCCCGCTCAAGCTACCTCACTCAGAGCAAGGGTAGTAATTCGCGACTTGCATCCATCAATCATATCACTCACCTACCTCTTTTCCTTCATGACAACATGCCAACCAAAACTCCAACAACTCCTTGTTCTTTCTTCCAATGGGTGTGGCTCATCAGAAACGGCATAGAGTACCATACCGTCCAGCCTTGCGGGCTGCTTTCTATTGGGCTAGCTCACCCGTGTCTTTCACCACTGCCACGTTCAGTGAGTTTCTCAAGTGCTTCCTTTCACTCCGCTCCAGCAATCAATCTTGTCAAGATCTCATGCCTTCAAGGCATCATTACGCAAACGTAAACATGCTTACATAGGTACAGCCTAACATACCTTCCTAACACCCAGGACGAGACCCACTCCCTGAAAACTAACCCAACCTTCTTTCCGCCCACATCGTACCAATCACCTACATTTCACCTCTGAACACCATCCAGATACCTCAGCTCTTGCGCTCCATCTGTGCAAACCTTCACAAGCCAATCAGCAAGATCAAGATCGGAAATCAAGATGTCAAGCAAGCGTCAGAGCGAGACCGCTGGTCTGGACGCCGATGGTAAGAAATTTCGGAAGAGTGGTGATCTCAGCATCTTCAAGGAAGCAACCCAGCCAGACTGCGTCCTATCGTTTGGGGACAAGGAGGTGTTCCTCCACAAGGCCATCCTGATCTCTCGAAGTGGCTTCTTCAGGGAGTTCCTCACCAAGAACGATAAGGTCGGTTCAGCGCACACGTGATTCATTCCATCTCATCACGTACGTATCTGCTAAGGCTTGACTTTGATTTTTATATATTCGTGAATCTGAGAGGAATGATCGCCCTGCCCATCGACTCCCACGGCCTCATGTCCGTTGAGCTCGTGATTGAGTTCATGTACGGCGCCGACATGCTGGAGATCATCGAGTAGTTACCAAGTGCCAGGACCAGCCCATCATCCAGGACTGCATCCTCCTGTTCAGCCTGGGCCACGACTTCGAGATCCCCGACATGGTCGCATATGCCACCAGGCACCTCGGGGTGTACCTGAGCAAGAAGCCTCAGGAAATCTGCCGCTACCCAGTCTCGAAGGCCAGACAGGCTGTGGCGGCAAGAACCTTTGTGGAGAATCTTCAGGCGGGTATTACCCAGTTCTACCAGGCTCAGCATGAGCCTGGCGAAAGCAACAATCACCCTCGCCTGATGCTGATGGACTTCGTCCTTGTCAGGAGGGAGATCCTCTTCCGGGATGCGACCTTCCGGTTCAGCATCGACCAGGACGTCCTGCCCTTTGCATTCCTCAAGGACTTCGTCCTGCTCCAGTTTGGCGGCAGGTTCCAGACGCCTTGGATGGCGGAGTTGATGGCCAGGCCGGACAAGCTGAACAAGGGCCTCGAGTAGAAGAAGCCGTGGAAGTGTGAGGGCTGTGGCGAGGGGGTTACCAGGGACCATACGGTTGTCTTCAACCCTTGGTCCGGACGGAACCTGGCCCAGAGATTTGCCCAGGTCTGCTGCGAGGAGTCCATACCGTGCTTGGGTAGGACGTTAAGAGAGTCACTATGACCAACCATTTCCTGTTTGAATACCTTTCCTTCAAAGCCAGCTTTCAGTCGTTTCTGAATAATGTACTATGGCACCCCCCTTAGTGGATCCCCCTCAATGGATCACGAGCCACACACAAACACCCAAACTTCACTTCCACCCAATAAAATCAATTCTGAAGCTATCAAGATGCCGTTTCTGGCAGTATATAGTAATTACAATTGTGTTTACACCCATAGTGGCCAATCTAGCTTTGAAGCATCGGAGCGGAGTCAAATTGGTCCCGAACCCCGCACACTTCATGATGCCCGGGAGCTCCAAAATTCAAATTCCTCTTCACGCCGGCACCTCTATATCTCCTCGTCGCAACCCAACCACCCAATGCCTTCCTATACGGAAAAGGATATGGCTGATGCCAAACTTGACGTAATAGACAATCATTTCTCGAAGTGTGAATCGGCCCAGTTGCATGCAAACCCCTATGCATCACTTGTAAACCGTATGAATGGCGCATTGACCAAATCTGAGGCAACCCACTCTGCCCAACGCCTCTCGAATGTCGAAGACAATATGCTCTTCGATTGGATACTCAAGTAAGAATCACTGGGCTATGCCCCTACGGCCTCAGTCGTCCGCAAGATTGGTGAGTCTATGTTGAAGAATCATGGCGATTCCGAGCCCCTGGGCAAACACTGGATGGAGGGCTTCAAATCACGAAAACCTCAAATACACACCAAAGTCGAAAGGTCACAAGAGGCCCCTCGATTCAACAACTTCACGCCACGAGCGGTTGACTAGTATTTCGACCATCGTGAGCAATTTAGCTGGGTGCCACCAGAATTAATTGTCAATATCGATGAAGGAGGAATCATGGAAGGCCAAGGTATATATTGTAACTATTCTATGGTGTTTCTATTAATTATAACGGCTCATACACTAGGAATCGATAGCGTCGTGCTGGGCAGTGCTGAAACCAAGCAAGCGCTTCGGAAGGGGAATGGGAGCCGATCGTGGGTCACTGTGATTGACGCCATCACCGCCTCGAGTGTTTGTCTCGACCCAGGCATCATTTTAAGGGAAAGGAGATCCAGGCTCAATGTTTCACTGGAGAGTTCAAGAAAATAACCAATTGGCGAGTGCTCACATCGGAAAATGGCTGGACTAGCAATGCCATTGCCGTCGAGTGGCTTAAAGATGTATTTCTGCCCCAAATGAATATCCTCAGAGATCACCACGAGAGCAAAGCAATTCTGCTTATTCTCTATGACCCTAAAGGCCATACTTCCGTAAGTCTATAGGTCTTCCAACAGAGAAAAAGTCTAATCTATAAGTAGGACGAGTTCATGGAGGAATGCTTCTTCAACAACGTCTATTGTTGTTACCTTCCGGCACACACTTCCCACGGCTTACAGCCAGCCGATAATGATCATTTTAATGTCCTCAACAATGCCTTTAGAAAGGAGATTGCGAAGCTCGATTCCATCACCGATTCAGCCCCCATTGCGGATCAACTTCCTCCGGTGTTTGTGTACAGCCAGGAAGGCTGTCACGAAGAAGATTATCGAATCTGCCTGGAGGCACACTGGAATGTGGCCCATCAATCGTCAGAAGGCAAAAGAACACCCTGAATGCAACCCAGATCAAGAGAAACGCAATACCGAAGCCCTCGCCGAGCCACGAGACGAGCCGGTCAATCGAAAGTTTATTATGGCAATGTCACAAGAAAGTCCTCACAGAGGTACAAGTATCGTCGAATTGCAGACGAATTTAATCAACTCCAAGCTCGAATTGCAGTACTGGAGCAAGAGAATGCTGAGATGAAGGCCCGAGAAGAGGCGCAGGCCGGCACGAAGAAGAGACGATCTGTGCCGGACCCCAACAAGAAGTTGATGGCGATCCACGAGATTTTGAGTGAGGGAAGAAGCGTTGAAGACCTTGAGGCAGGTTTTCAGCCTGACTAGTTGAGGCCTGGAAGCACTCTGAAGGAAAAGACCCGTTATATTAAAATGGAGAGGGAATCTTCTTAATAAAAGGAATCTTCCTCCTAAGATCAACTCCGCCCAGAGATCAATTCTATTCTGTGATTGTTTTCCAGGCTTAAAGATTGATTGGAATTCCTATGAATTCTTTGAGATCTAATGATATATATTAAATTGAACGTTTTAGAGACAGAAGTATTATAGTGACTTTTTGGATGAAAATCAAGATTATGTTGAAATAGACAAATAGTTAGAAATGGCTAAGGTTGGTTATAGTTGTCTTTGATGATTCCAAGGAGTAGGATGTGCGCTCTCGACGTGGGCTCTAAGGGGACGAGCTTTTGAAATGTGCGTTGCGTTATTGCTTAGAGTCTACCACATTCGGTTTGAGGTGTAGGAAACATTCATGGGATCATGGAACTTGCTTTGGCGTTGGTTTTACGCATTACACACCGGGATGAGACCCAAACATCGTGGACTGTCTGGTAGAGGACAAATAGACAGGCTGTGAATCCACTTGGCGTTGCATTTATTCAACTATGACTGCGTCTTCCTGATTCAGCTCTTCATACAAGGCCTCATACATAAACTTTATGATGGGCTGTTGATGGTAGTTTTGAAAGTTCTCACTCTGGCTGAATCCCATAACATCGGACCTGGGCAGGGACACCTGGTACTGAGGACTGTGGACTGGTAGCCTTCACTTATGCTAGTCGTTTGTATCGGGTCTCACCTTTCTGCATTGTGTCTTTCAACAGAACAAACGAGAAGAAAAGTGGGAACTGTGACTCAATTTCTCACACTTCAAGTCCTCTGTTCTTCATTTTACAGCCCACCACCCTCCATCCAACTACCTACGAGGCCCCTTCACCAACACTCCCTTTTCTTTCCATTTCATCATCTGCGCTTGACCAACAGTCAGCATACTTCAAAGATGTCTGCTCCACGTAGATTTCCATTCGACCAGGGCATCGATCAGAGCCTCATCGACGCCACCAACGCTGCACTGCGAGACTCAATGCTCCGTGGCGACCGCGATACCGCGCTCCGCTGGGGCGACTACCATGCCCTCAACCCTACCAGCGCCGACAACAAGACGGAGGGCCCTGTCGAGAAAAAGCAGCAGACCGCCACCATCGCGGCCGTGGCTCCCACCGAGTTCCTGTCGGCCAACAAGGAGCTCCTCGAGTCAGGTAAGTACGCCGACGCCAAGGTCGTTTCGAACGGCAAGACCTACAATGTGCACAAGTCCTTGCTTTGCACCCGTAGCAAATGGTTCCGCGCGGCTCTGGATGGTGACTTTCTCGTAAGCTTTGTTAATCTCCATCCCACCAAGCTTGTTTGGTTATCACCATGACGCAAACGACCTATCTTGCTAACCCATTTTGATTCTAAGGAGGGCGCAGAGGGTGTGGTTGAGATCTCCGACGCCGAGAACATCGTGCGAGTTCTCGAGTTCTTGTACACCGGCACCGTTGACCTCACCAAGGACACCGACCTGATGGCATCCGCCAACGAGCTCTTCGTCCTAGGCGACTTCTACATGAGCGAGGAGATGACCGCGTACGCCGGCAAGGTCCTGGCCCACTTCCTGGGCGAGCACCTCAACGCCATCTGCGATGTCGAGAGGTCTGCCAGTCTCCCGGCTGAGTATTCCCAGGCTCAGCCCCAGGGAGAAGCCTGGTTCATGCGGAGTCGTCCCCTCGGAGGGGGCAGAAGGGAGGATCCACTCGCCAGCTTTAACATCCGCAGGGAGAACTTCAAGATCCTGCTCAAACACGGCTTCATCGAGCGCCTCTGCTCTGCCATCCGCACCGCCTACAGTACCCCGTCCGTGGGCTACGCCGCGCCGGCTGGGATCCACCGCGTCTACATCGACTTTGTCTATGCTGCTCGCATCCACACCTTTACCGACCCATCCATTCAGAAGCTCAAGGACGAGGTCCCGGAGTTCGCCGCAGACCTAATCACAGCGATGATGGTTGGCCCGCAGTCCAAAGCGCTGGAGGGAAACGATGCGTTCGAGCAGTGGAAGGTCGGCACTGTCAACCCGGAGGATGCATCCTCCCACCCTCGGAGGCACCGTTGGGACCGGGGGCTTGAGGACTACTACCACGACTACTCGCGAGGGTATTACGGTGTGGGGAGGTCGAGCACAAGGCTGGACTGAAGATGGCAGCAGATGACACCTGCGTTTGGCCAGTAGCCTCGGAGAAACAGGGCCATAGGCCATACAATTTGGAAGAAAGTTCGGGACTCAGCTCCGATCAGTGAGGATGAGTTGATGCCATGGAGAGCCCAGACATGCGTCCGAGTTTGGAAGATTGGGAGACTATAGACTAGCAAACCAGAACAATAAGCACTGAAAGTCAAAGATTGACCACTGTGATGCCGCTGAACCTTGCATGATACCCAGATGAAGACTTAGGACTGAAGACGAAAAGCCGATTGGCAGGGACAGAGACAAAGGCCTGCAGGCAGAGAGACTTGGAGGCAGTGATGGGGCTGCTGCAGTGGACCCACTTCAGCTCCACCAAAAAGCCCAATCATAACTTTTGTTTTGAGGCATCTTCCTGACTCGTCCACAACCATCCACCACAGACATCGTCTCTCTGTTGACGTTTCCCACAACACTCTAGCCACCATGACTGACGAACCAGATCAAGACGGCGTCTCGCAGCGCGCACCCTCCGAGGGAATGGATGTCATACACCGCCGCTGGGTTATCGAGGATTTCCAGTAAGCCCGCACTTCCTTCCTTGCCGTTCCACCCTATGCCGTTCCACCCATTCGCTGACGAGGCTCATGCACAGGATGCTCAGATCTGGTCTGTTAGCAGATGCGGAAATCACGTGTGAGGACGACAAGACACCTCGGAAGATCCACCGCGTCGTTCTGGCGGGGCGCTCGGATTGGTTCAAGAAGGCGTTCTTTGGGGGTTTCAAAGTACGGGGCCTCTCCATCGCCCACACATCCACAGCTTGCGCTCCATAGCACGTTCCCCGTTGCAGACATCTCATTTCCAGTTACTTATTCCGTGTGAAGGAAGCGGAGAAAGGCAAGGTCAAGCTCTAAGAGACAGCTTGGCGTGTCGACCTGATACTCTATTTCTTCTATACCGGAGGCGAGTCGGTATCAAACCTAAAATAGATGTCACGGCTCTCTAACGTCACAAATCAAGAGGTATCGATTTGAAAGACGAGGTCCTGACCAGCGGCCACGATGTCATGGATGTCGCCATCGAGCTTCTCCGGCTCGGCGACTTTTTCTAGTCCACCGACATGTGCTGATACGGAAAGTTGATGCTGGAAAACTACCTGAACAACTTTCTGTCCCAGGTCTGCGGCGACGGCTTTGGCTTCGGTCTCCTTTGGAGCTCAGGGCGCTTTGCAGCTGAGATTAATTTCCCGCAGCGCTTTTGCGGCGCCGTTGCCAACGCATTTGACGACGAGCGCCCGGTCAAAACGGCGCAAGACATCCTGGCCGACTTTGCTTTCCTCGCCCGTTATCACCTGTACAGAACACCGAGTTCAGCTCCTTCATCAAGAATCAGGTCGTTCCAGGATTCGGAAACCTCGTGCTGGCAGCTGAGATTACAGGAGCGGCGTTGTCAGGCTCCTTCAAAACCAACAGCGCATACCAACGGTGGCAGGACTGGCAGACGACTCCACACCCCACCCTGTCTCCCCAGCCTTATACCAAGGGCGATGTCTCCGGCGGTACACCAGCTACCAGTGGTTCTGGAAACGCTATTGGGGGTAGTCTTTTTAGCATCGCACCACCCGCCAGCAGATCTGGAAACACTGCTCCTACTACCAGCCTTTTTGCCCCCCCAGCCCGTGGAGGAGGCAGCAACACCAATGGCCACGCCGGTAGCGGCAATGCCACAGGAAATGGCGGATTCTCGTTTGGAAGCTTTGCCTGAATGTGACACCGACATCAGCCTGGGCATGGGGCTGTTGTACTGACTTGGACGACTGCGAGGGAGATTCATTGGGTCCCACGGTCAGGCAAAGATGGTGTGCTCACGGGCGTTTAGAGTACCTAGGTAGAAAGAGGCAGCAGTGAAAAAGAACTTTAGAAGCCCTTCAACAGACAAAACTCATCGCCTTAATTTGTGAGGCATGTCGGACGCCACACATTGTACAAGGTATCTTATACGGTATCGGGCCCCATCAGACAGTGCAAACAAACTCGTTGCCCCGTCCTTCACCTCAAAGTAGAGCCCCACCTTTCTGGCATCTGGTCTCTTGCTGCTCCCATGCCTGCTAATCTCTGTGCTCCCTACAATTCTTTCGCAGGTCATCTAGTCAAAGAGTTTTGGCGCGCAACCGGCCGACCAACTGGCTGCGACCAGTTATACTGGATCACAGTGACAAGAGCGGGTGATCATCAACCTTCTCCACCCATCTGTTTTGGACTACCCTACAAGGCATTTAAAGCCCATCCATTCTGACGTTCCTGTCTTTCTCTTTGAACCACACACGTGCCTTTGGCACCGCCTCCCCCACCTCTTTCTCACAGAACCACCGCCATCTGATTGAAGCCTCACATCCTCCACTCCATCCACACCCAACACGTCGTTCAACAGCGACGACAATCTCTGCGGCGGCAGCACGGGATGGAAGGATTTGACGGAGGGCCCTCGCCTTTCCCTTTGAGCGACGAATTTCTCCTCCAAACGGGAATATACAGCGACCTGCCGGTGAGGGTAGGCGATCTAGTTTGGAACGTGCATAAGAACATCGTTCACTCCAGATCAAGCTTCCTGAAGTTGCACCCTGTCCTGCCACAGACGGACGGAAAAATGAATATCAAGCTTGAGGTGTATACGGGGTATGAACTGAAGAGGTTCTTTTGAGTTTACTTACACAGGAAGTGAGTAACGGAGCCACCTTCATAGCAGTTTAATGGCCTGCCACGCTGATATGGCATCCACACATCAAAAACATTCAGTACTTTTGGCCCAGTTGGCTGCATAACCGTCGCAATGATAGGACAAAGGTTCCACGCCCTTACCATGGCCGACTATATGCAATCAGCTCTGTGGCACTGTCTTACCAAAGCCGTCTCGACCGTATCCAATGTGAGCGATGGTCCCGCTACCAGCCAGCGTCAGGCTGCAATCGAAGCCGGACTCATGGAAGCAAATTTTGACGAGGAGTTCGCATTGGCCGTTGACCGGCGTTTTTGCTCGAAGCCGCCTTGATACCTCGCAGAATGCTTATCGACTTTGTCTGGGTGAACCGTCACTGGCTCATGGGCCAACCCATCATCCAGAAGCTCAACAAGAAGTACCCCCAGTTCGGCAGTGACGTCCTACGGACGTTGAATGAAGGTCCGACGACGAACCTTGCCCGCCCTGACAGTCAGCATACTCCCACTGCCGCAGCCTCGGCCCCCAACGCCAGTGACAACCATGCCCAGCCTGAGGATCTGGACCAGGAAGTCCCTGCACACCAATGACCTGTAGCTCCAGTCAAAATCAGCACAGCGAGGACACCATAGAGGCACAATTTGAGACTTTGTTTGTATCCGCGACGATCTGGAAAACGAAATGAGACTGGTAACTTGGAATTCTGTACGAAAGAGGCTGGGAACACCGTTGCGATCAGTGGGGGGGATTCGTGCTGCCTTGCATGAGAGTCGGAAGACAATACATCCGTCACCTTGCATGAGCAGTCTCCCAGACAACATCGGGATGTAGTAATTCAGTCAACATGCTCTTGAGCAATGAAAGTGTTTATTGAAGAACGCTTGCGGTGTAGTTGTTCTTGTGGACTTGTGTCTGCCGTACCTCAGAATCCCTTCTAGCCCGCAAACAATGAAATCCATCCACAGCACGCATCGTGAGCTGCCATCGACGAAGTCAGGAGCGAAATTACAATCAGTACAGCGGTATATATGGTATGAAGACCAGTAGGGGCCGGTCAGCGAAGCCGATGCGCTATTTCTCACTTTGGTGTAGAGCTCCACAATTTCGTCTCATGTCGCTCCCACAGCAGTCCTGCCCTTCCTTAAAAAACCTGTTGCACATCTAGTCCAAATTCTTTGCACACAAACGGTCTTCCAAACTTTGCCCCCCCCCCCCCCTCAGGTTTCCTGCCTTTCAGCGCGACAGCACCTGAACCAATCCTCTCAAACCACATCTCGTCGACGTCCAATATGTCGATGAACACGAACTCCTGGCCCCGCTCGATTGATAGCCAGCTCGAGGACTACTCTCCATATTCATTTCGCTCCAAAGACATGGAGCCTCTGGAGATGGGTCAGTTCGGTGACGCTCAGTTGACCTTGGGTGACCGTGTCTGGAACGTACACGAGAGCACCGTGTGCCCCAGGTGAGGCGTCTTGGCAAGGCAGCCCACCGGCGAGTCTCAGAACGGGGTAAAGGTGGAGACTGTCATACTATACTCCCACACAGTGAAGGAGGTGGAGTGGCTTCTTGAGTTCATCTACTCTGGCGGTACGTTAGGTAACCCACCCTGTTTAAGACGGAGGTCCTCGTGGTTCTAACTTGATGTGCCACCCAGGAATCGAAGACATCGATCGCCTTAAGGCTGCCGACTGCGTGAAGCTCGCGAACGTGGGAGTAGACTTCTTGGTCAGCGAGATGGTCACCTACGCCAGCAGGGCCTTGTGGCTCAAGCTCGCAACCTTGGTCCAAACGACCTCGGCCCTCGGCCGTCAACCATAATCCCCAACGACGAAGCCTTCTACAGGATGTTCGCGCGAGCCGTCTGCAGGGCGTATAACAGAAGTGAGAAGACTTGCCAGCTGGTCCTTGCCGACTTCCTCTCGGTGGCTTTCAGGGATGTCCTTGGCAGCGAAATCATCCATTCGCTCAACACTAGGTACCCTCTGTTGGGCAGCCATATCCTGACCGCGATAACCAAAGGCCCGCAGTCCGGACTCATCCATCCTGACGGACAGCTCACATCGTCAGCCAGCCAGCCTCCCAGCATCCTGGGTGCCAATCCCGCCCCGATCCCAGTTCAAACCCCAGCCCAAGCTATGCAGCTTTACAACCGCCAGCGCCAATGGGGACTTCCTGAATTGCTGAAGGCCAAAGCAATTTGTCCAGTGAGTCCAGATGTCTTCATGCCACGAGACCACCAAGAATAATAGAGACGCTGATTTTACTTCTAGCTTGGATCCACCGTCTCCAGCGCCGCGCGAGCGTTTGAACACCTCGGCTGACACTCAGGAACGACAAGTGATCAAGGCGAGCACCAGGCGCGGAAGAAGCATAATGAAGAATACAATGAAGTTGCATGTGAGGAGAAGGGGCTCCAGCCGCCAGGAAATGGAGCTCTGGGGGGTCTAGGCAATCTTGAAGTTGAGCTGCTTCTTGCCTCACCCCCTAGCAACTTGGAGCAATGGTTTCCCAGGCGGTGCTGGGCCGGAAAGCCTTAGGTCTCGAGTAATGAAAATTTTGATTGATAAATGTTCATGAAGTGATATCTGTGAACTTGTAGCTCCAGTAGCCCATACTCCTGTCTTCCCAAGAATGATGTTCAACTTTCCACAACGCACTCGTCATGAATCCCCATCAACGGACTCAGCAGCCCCAAACTGCCAGCCCTCAACTTTCCGTCAATCCTCGGGAGCCGGAGCCGCCTCCGGGTCCTTCGCGAGCAGAGCCTCCACCTCCGCGCCCTTCCTCCGCCTCTCCTCGAGCGAGACCTCCTGCTTCGGCGACGTCGACCAGCCGAGGCCCAGCTCCGGGTACTGCAGCGGGATCTCGCCCTCTGTCGGCAGGCCGTCGAGGAATATTGGCCAGGGCGTGCCCATCCAGGCGTTCCTTGTCTCGTGGTCTCCGCGCTGGTCTGAGGTCAGGGGGTGGACGAGGATGCTGGGCATGATGTTAGCCGCCCTGATCGGACAGGAGTCACGGTAGCCCGTCGTAGTATTGTGGGACAGAGAAAGAAATTGGACTTGCCTCAGGTTGCCACGGTTGGCGGACAGGTAGAAAAAGACGTCGGAGAATGAAGAGTCGGGGACCCAGACTGCGGATGAGAGCCCATTAGCCTTGGGCCTCAAAGAACAAACAGTCCTGTAGACGCCACATGGCAATGAGCTGAATGTATCTACTCACTCTCATACGATCCAGCCGGATGAGGCCCAATTGGATAGTGGTTGACCCTGAACAGCGGGACGGCAACAAAGGCTCCTGCCAAGAGAGTTGTGTTAGCGGATAAGGTTGTCTTGCTGCATGCGTTGGTTTCTATCCCCGGGGCAAAGGGACCAGCCGGAAGGATGACTCACCATCGCGGCGTAGCCTCAGCACAGCATCACGGAGAGCCAGAGCCGCGGAAGTCTCGGCCTGAGACTGAATGAGGAAGTATATGTGGAAGTGCCACTCCCGATTCCGGCTCTCGACGACAGTCTTGAGGTCGCTCTCGGGAGGCGGTGGGCCGGATCGCGTGACCATTGTCATTGTCGTGGAGTTGAGGAGCGCAGGATATCAGTAGGAGGTCAGTCCTGCATGGCAGCCTCGGAAGATGTGGTCTCTGACTTTTAGGCTGGATATTTATGGATACGGTAGGTATTCGAGATGGACGTCGTCTGTGATGGCGGCGGAGCACGCCATCTGTGGGGTTCCGCGTGGTCGACACGTGCCGGAGCTCGGCTTTCCCGACTCGGCCGAGAGTTACGCGGCTTGGTTCCGCCAACATCAGACCCGTAAGTATCATCGCTGAAGATATTGATGCCACGTGCCAAGCAGCAGTCATGAGAGCCTCAATTTGAGGACTAGAGGTAGCGTGGATTAGAAATGGAATTCTAGATAAAAGGAAGAGAACTTACGACATCTGAGCCAAGACTGGTTTAAAAAGTGTGGCAAAAGTTCACTGCAACCTCGTGCAAGTTTGCTTGGTGGCAGGACTTGATAATGATTCCTGCCCACAGCTGTGGCTTGGGAGTGAGATGGGGCAGTCCCTCATCATAATTTAATTGCAAACAGAGTTGGAGCTCAAAACCCACCCAAGGCAACCACAGACCTCTGCGGCCTGACCCTTTCCACTGCCCCACAAACACTCACTCCTGCAACACCAACCGACCCACTTCCATAACGCGCACACCCAATAGACCTACGACATCCAGTCGCACTCCCAGTCAAGTCCCCCGGTGAAAATCATCCCGACCACCACGATGGCAGAAGATACTGCCGAACGAAAACGATGCCGGGAGAGAGACCTAGAGTAAGCCGCACCATCCCTTGCGTCACCCTACGAAGGCTTCTTTGGCACATGTGCATTTTTCTGGCAGCTGACCTCGTCGCAACCCAGGCTGCTACGCTCTGGAAACTTCTCCGACGTTGAAGTCGTCTGCCAACAACGCACGTGGAAATGCCACAGGGTGATCCTCGCAAGCCGCTCGGAGTGGTTTCGCAAGGCACTTGCTGGTCCCTTCGTGGTGCGTGGGGATTTTGTCCAGTGCACGTGGACGCCCCGACACTGATGCAGCACAGGAAGCCAGCACCGGCCGCGACGCTTTGAACGAGAAGGATCCTACCTCCGTTGAACTTGCTCTGATGCATATCTATGGTGATGGTCAGTACCGTCCCCTGCTTTAAATCTGCCCAAGCTAATATACAGCTAGGACTTGATGTGAACTACGGATCGATGCTCCTCAGTTCATGCAAAATTGTGTTCAACTCTGGCATCTTGCAAACTTTTTGTTGCTCGAGCCCCTGAAGTCGACAGTGGAGAAAGCAGTTCGCGACCGTTGCGATAAGAGGATGAAGCAGCTTTGGACAGAGAGAGCGACGGAAGGGGAATGGCTGAATACTGCTAGAGTAAACCTGTCCTCCTTCCCTTCCGACATGCTTGCTGCGCTTCGAAAAACTTACAGATGTAATGCTGAAGTCCTGAAGGGAGTCCTGATGGAGTTCATATGGACTGGAAGACACTGGACCCTTCAGGGTGACCGTGCGACGCTGACCCTCGAGGCTATGAACGACACACCGGCATTTGCGACCGATATACTAGGCGTCTATGCCAGCAACTCATGGCGCAAGACTGCCGTCTGGGCCCCGGACGTCAACAAAAGCCAGGTTGACTCGCCCTTCAAGTGTGCGCGATGCAACAGGAAAGTACACTGGAAGGATGGCCGAGCCCCAGCGGGGACTATTGTGGATCCATTCCGGCTTGATGCTCAGAACTCGATTATGAGAGTATGGTGCCAGAACTGCGCAAAGCTCGACATGATCCCCTGGCGGGAGAAGGACGCGAAGGACAAGTGACGCAGCCGGCCACGCCAAGGCCGCATGTATGCCACATGGACATCACATCAAGCACAGGCATGCGTTACGGAACTCTGGGGATGAGAGACTGGATCGGCCAAAGCAAATGGGCTCTTGCTCTGCCTCGTGTGCAACTTTCAATGCGGCGGGGGCTTCCAAGCACATGATTAGCAGGACGGCATCGCCTTCAGTCAACATCAGCGTAGCCAGCTTAGACAGTCACACCATACCCTTGAGCATCACAATTTTGTTTGCATCTTGCTTCAGGAGTACCAATTCTGATATGTGCCGCTGTGCAATTCGGTCTTGTGTTAGCCACGCTTTCCGTTCATACAGTCGTAGTTAAACGCTCAAACACCCAGAGTTAGGTTCAATATATGATGGTCTGTTACTAAGACAATAACTACACAGCCTGGCGACGAGGCCAGTCGAGACCAGCTTCAAGCCGCGTGTAGACCGTCAACACGAGTAAGTAGCCCAGGGCCAACAGTGAGATGTTAGCAAGTTGAGAACGCCTAATTCAACAGTATTACATCACACCCAGACCCGCGCATCTCAACACCTGCACCTACAAACACCCAATCCACAACACCCACTCCTGCAACACCCACTCCTGCAACACCCACTCCTGCAACACCCACTCCTGCTGCCCCAGTCAACTTTCCGTTGCAAACAGCAACGCAAACGTCACCTTGCCGCCACGCTCCCATTTGTTGCCAATCACGGCCTGCCTATTACGATGGCAGAAGATCCTGACGAGCTGGACGAATACGGGGCCAGAAGCCTGAAGTAAGCGACAACAGATCTTTTTTATCCCATTGTGGTCTTTTTCGACCTAGTACTGACCTCTTTCCACTTAGGCTTCTGCAATCCGGTGACTTTGCCGATTGCGATATCATCTGTGGAACGCGAACGTGGAAATGCCACAGAGCCATTCTGGCAAGCCGCTCAGTCTGGTTTCGCAGAGCGCTCTCTGGTCCCTTTCTTGTACGCATATTCCCCTGTGACAACGCCTTCCGGTCTGAAGCTGACCCTTTACCAAACACAGGAGACGAGCACCAGACGAGTCACTTTGGAAGAGCGGGACTCGAACTCCGTCGACCTTATCTTGAAGTATATTTATGGCCTTGGTGAGCCCTTGATCCTCAATTTTATCACCTCGAGCGTTCTAATATCCTAATATACGGAACCAGGGCTTAAGGTGGAATCCTGTATCTCCGACGACGACCATTTCATGGAGCAATGCATCTGCCTTTGGCAGACTGCTGACTTCCTGCTGCTTAAACCATTGCAATCAATTGTGGATGAAGCTGTGCGATCCTATTGCGATAAGCGGATGAAGCAGATTTGCACATTTGGAGGCAAGACAAGGTGGATGCAGGGCGACGAGTTGAACCCCTGGGCCGTCGACCTTCTCATCGGACTTCATCACTGTTACAAATGGAACATTAAACACTTGAAGAAGATTCTGATGGAGTTTTTGTGGGCCGCAAGGTGTTGGACCTTGCGCCGCTCCATCGCAAAGATTACTGTTGAGCCCCTCAAAGACACAACCTTTCTGACCGATCTCATAGGCCAGTATGGCACTGAACGGTGGACAGACGATGCCATTTGGGCCCCAGATATTAATAAACCCTCTGGGGGTTACACGTACTACTTCGGCTCAAAATGTGCACGATGTGGCAAAGAGTTAGAGTGGAGGAAAGACATTCGGGAGCGTGGACTGCTAATTGATCCTTTTCGGATGGAGTATGGGGCAGTGGTCAAGGGAGGTTGGTGCAAGGAGTGCGGAGAGCTCGACATGATTCCATGGCGGAAGCAGGAAGTCGATAGCTTTAAAAAATGATGCTGTAGGCGGCGTCGAAGACGGGTGGGGGTGTGTGGTAGTATGTTTTCGAGGATACACACATCATCCAGCTGGCTTTGGTCACGGTTTGCTCTTCATAATGTACATTGTGGAACCGGGTGGACGTCCATCGGTGGCGGCGTCGCCGTCTATCAATATCTGAGCACAAATACATTGGGCAGTGAAAAGATATCAATGTCCGGCACAGATTCGGTCCTACTCCTGCCTGAGTACTCCGTGCAATGTGATACTTTTCAATTTGAAGTCGTCTTCGACGCGGTGACACCAGACGCAGTATGAATCAACCATCGCGATGCCGGCTAGACCGGCAAGCTGGCTTTCAATGCTGTGGGAGGCTCAAGACATGGATCATTGTGGCCCCAATTGAGGTAGCACTTCGGAATTTCCACCTCCTTGTGCATCATTATCTGCTCGGTCAGCACGGCTGGCCTCTGATGTCGTACGCACCGAGGGTATCGGGTAGCGGAACTCGAGAGCTTCTCCCAGGACAAACTAGACGTTCAACTCCCGTTCAAATTGGCGGGCCTTGCCTCGCCGTCTTGCAAGGAATCCTCGTTTGCCGTCCCTCTCATCTGGAAAAGTGGGACCAGGCTGTGAGCCTCTGCAGCTAGGGGGTCCAATCTTTTTATTTACAGTCGCCACCCACAAACACCCTCGGGCCCACCTTCCTCAGCCTCACCAAGTTGACGTCCCGAACCTCCACTCTTATCCCTTTCCTCGAAATCCCACAGCATCTTCTGCATCGCAGTACCACCGCCAACCATGGCAGACCCTGAGTCCGAAAACGTCGACCTGAGGGCCAGCGACCCGAAGCTCCTCGAGACTGGCGATTTCGCTGACGCTGAGATCATCTGCGGCGACAAGATCTTCAAGGCCCAGAAGGCAGTGCTCTGCTCCAGAATCGTGTGGTTTAAGAAGGCGTTGACCGGTGACTTTGAGGTAAGAGGCTCACTGGCGCCAGGCAGGCCTCCACAACAAGCAAGAGGTGATTTGCCTGATAAACCGATGTTTGAGCAGGAATCAACCACAAGAAAGATGACTCTGCATGAGCAAAACCCTGAAGCCATCTCCATCATCCTCAAGTACATCTATGGAGGAGGTCAGTCCGCCTGTCAACCGCCGGTTTGGGCATCGCTAACGTCACTACGTCAAGTTCGCTGAGGATATATACCTAGGTACCTAGGTATCTAGCAGGATGTCTTCAGAGATTCTCCTTGGCTCTGCAGGTGCCATTCTGAATAGAGTTTGGTGTGCAGAACATCCTGACCAATCACACACGTTGTCGCGGTATTGGATCATCAAACGCGTCGCCAGATCTTGTCCCCACCTCCGCCAAGGGAAACGGCGAGCCTTGATGAGACGCGACAACGCCCATGATGACAGCCGCCCAGGATCGTCTTGAAGCCGACCACCCCAAGAGCGACCTGAGTCTCCTGGAGTCCGGAAACGTCGCAGATGTCACAATCAAGTGCGGTTCCAAGTCCTGGAAGCTGCACAAGCTCATCCTCATCACCAGGAGCAAGTTTTTCAACCGAGCCCTGACTGGAAGCTACCAGGTGAGTAGGTCATCCTCGCGTGTCTGGCTGTTTTATAGCTCGTGCATCGCTTATTTATTTATGGTTCGTCAGGAGGCAGCTAATGCAATTTTCAATATTCAAAATCAAGATTCTACAACCGTTGATTCAGTTATAAAGTACATATATAGACGTGGTAAGCGCTCCAATAATCACACGTGCATACTTCTAAGCCTCTCTAATGTCCAACAAAGTCACAGCAGTGGATATATCGAACGAGACGGCCGACAAGGCCGTTGTCAGATTCTCCCTTGACATACATCGAGCAGCTGAGTTCCTTCATTTGAACTCGGGCAACTTGATTCAAATGTCGTAAGACCATCTTAAAACTTATTTCGACCATAAAGTCAAGTGGATGTGCACTCGAGGCAACGTAAAGAAAGTAAAAGATGAGACTGCATTGCTTTGGATCAATGACCTTGTCGATGGTATTCGCTTGGCATACGTGTGGAATCTCGAGAACTACAAGAAAGTTCTGATGGAGTTTGTAGGGCGGGGAGACTTCATTTCCTTGGGTCCGGTTGGACTGAGATCCGGGGACGTCTCGACCAGAAGGTACCAGGCTTCATCGGTGACACGGTGCATCATTGCACAATGCCTCATTGGAACAAACGGGCAATTTGGACCCCAAAGGAACCCCCCGTATCGCACGATTCGAGAAGGTGTGCGCAATGCAAGGTGGAATCAATTACCGAAGCGAGTGGGAATCCGGATATTCATGGCCAGCTCTGGGACTCTTTCAACTTAACCAGCAATTATATTGTCGGTAGACAGTGGTGCAAGAAGTGCGCAGCATCAGACGTTATTCCATGGCCAAGTTCTTGAGCCCATCAACGCATGACTTGCTTTTGAGCGAGGTCAATGCTAGAGCTCTGGAGTCATCGTTGGTTATCTTGATTGCAATTTGCGCAGGAAGCCCGCTCATATCCGCTCCTATGGGAGACGGAAGTACATAGCCGAAGCTCTTCCACATAGGTATCCACTCATTGTCATGAGACGCGAGTGACGGCGGAAGCTATGAGGGTTCAGAAACGAATAGCAAAGGGTGTTCGATAGGAAGTATTGATTTATCCACCTGCAAAATGAGCTCTCTGCTGATGAGTGACTGCTGCACGTGGCGGTATGTTGTTCCCAATGGAATGTTGTTTTACCCAACGAATCGATATGCTAGCCCTGACATCAAGATGGGAATGAAATAATTGCCGGCAAATTATGTTGGGATCCTGCATCAAGTTGACCTCCATTGTTTTGTCAAGAATACCAAGACTGCAATCCTTGCTGCGTCGGGCTGTTGCCACAGGGCTCTGCCATGCTCAATTTCCTTCTCCTGGAAAATGGTCCACAGGGAACAGGACTTCAGGCGGCAAGGGGGAATGAATATCTGAGTTGCGCATACTTCTTTGACTGCTTGACAATAAATCGGAAGCTTACTCAACAAGAAGTCTATTCAACAAGGCTTGTGTTATCAAGAAGGCTCAAGCGGTAATCAATACATTGGACATCCACCAACTCTGGTTTCTGCTGTCCTTGCGGCGTGTCCGGCGTCTTCTATACCTAGGTATCCATGGGATGACTTTCTAAAGGCCGTATGAACAAATTGAATGGACAAGAATTTGTGGTCTTCACTGCGGTAATTGTAGTCAATTAGGATCAAGAACGCGGAACCCAAAATGCAGTTAGAGCCCTCAAGTGAGGAGGAACTTGAAACCGAGGGACCTTAGCACGAGTTTCCAAATATTAGACCCAGGTCCGATGCCCGTCAATTACTGGGCATGAAGATTCTCATTCATGCATTGTCGACATCATGGGTATCAGAAAACAGTTTCTAAAGTTGTGATAGTCTCGAACGCCATATCTATTGATTTGAGTCTTGTCCAATTTCCAATTTGCAAACCCCACCTTCGCTATTCAATATATACGATCAAAACTAAACGGCACCTCCAGTTCTCGCATCGCCCACTCACGACTGCCAGCCCCTCTCCCGCGACAGCTCGTACCACCAGTTGCGAAGCATCCACCCGTCGAACTCAGTGACCTCCTGGGCAGCACCTGCAAGCATGATGAACGACTTGATGCCCGAGGGGGTCCAGTCATAGAAGTCGTCCAGGGCGAAGGTGTGGCCCATCTCGTGCAGCAGGATGTGGATGTTATCCGAGCCGAGGGCCTGCAGGAAATACTCGCTGCCGATCCTCTGGCCCCAGTCGCCGCCGGCGCCGCCGCCCATGCCGTCCGTCAGCCACAGCGACTGGTCATAGTGCCTCTCGGCGCCGCCGGCGCAGCCGCTGTAGTCACCGCCCTGGTTGAAGAAGCGGCCGCACGACTCGGCGCACTGCGGGATGCCCTCGCCGTCAACGTCAGTGTAGATGTCCAGACCCTCGGTGGAGCCCTCGAGCACGCTCTTGTCCTTGACGGCCCAGCCCACGACGTTGACGCTGACGTTGTTGTAGGGGAAGTTGTCGTAGCCGTAGAGGTAGCTGAACCATTTCTGGTACTGCTCGTTGACGGCCGTGGCGATCTGGTCGCGCTGGGCCTGGGAGACTTTTGTTTCTGATTCCCACCTGACACAGTAGTTGATGGAGCTGTATATTTGATGTCAGTCGGTGTTCTCAAGTATTGTTCGAGACACATTCAAGGATCAGACATACCCCTTGGTCGCCTCAAGCTGATCCCACCCATAGTTCTTGAACTCGAGGGCCTGGCCGTTGTTGTAGGTCTCCAGGGTGTGGTCCCACACTTCTTTCAGGGGCGCTGCGAGATCCGCGGGCGGGCTCCAAGAGGACTGCCTGCTGCCCAGTCGCTGCCGCACAACACGCCTGCGGTGCTTGGGAATATCGTCCGTCGCAGGAGAGACGGGGGCTCGGCCCCAGACCGAGATGTCCTTGTCAGCATCAGCAGAGAAAATAGCCGCCTCGCAAAGTCTCTCCAGGCCGGCTAGGAGAATGAGTGGCTTGCTGAGACGCATAATGAATGTTTTATAATATAAACGAATGAAACGAAACGTGTAAAGGAACTGTGGGTTTGGGTGATGCTGATCATGTTTCCAGATGTTGCGAGGATGGCAGACACATTTTATATGCAAGCCGTTGCGAGGCATTGAAACCTCAACTTGACATGTCCGGGTGACGGTGATTGCACGCCTGTCATTGACGGACAAAACGACGTTGAACCCAAGGCGGAGTTAATCTAATGCAAGGGGCCCGGCTGGCTGGGCTTGGCTGCTTGGAAGTTTCGTTTCGCTCGGTTGGGTGCTGTTTCGGCACTGGAAAGCTTGGCGGAGCGAATCACTGCAGGGGATACATTGAAAGGCAGCCCACTCCCGCACCCCATCTGGCTGTTTATGCCGGCTCCAACATCGTATCGCTTGCAGAAGGCCCATATGCTAAGGATTTCGGTGGGACTGAAACCCGCTGAGGTCTTCCAGCACTTGGCGGGTGTAAATGTTCGACAAAAAGGATTGTGGCCAAGCCAGTCAATTTGTTCGTGCCGTAATAATAAAGTGGCGTCCTGGTTAAGGGGCGAGGAGCCCCGTAAACTCGGTCCGCGTATGCTGGGCCCTTGATATTATTCCGTGAGGATGGAGCATGGTCATGAGAGATTCTGGGCCGTTCGACGAGACGCCCAGATTTTTCACACCTCCCAGGTAGATATTTGTTTCCACAACTCATGAAAAGGGGTGAATTGTTCCGAGCCCCAAAGTCTTCTTGTATTGGTTACTGTGGTGATACGATTTATAGTATTGTACTGGTCATATTTGACAGATGGCTAAGGCTTGTGAATACGACTGCCGCAGCTGCGGGTACCTAGGTACATTGAATGAGGTCCGAATCAAATTTCAACGGAGCGTCAGACATTACACAATCTAAGTTGCCTTGAGTCACCTCCCTGCTTACAGACACATCACCTGATCATGACTCCACAGTAAGAACCACACGCAGATACCTCCTCAGCGGCAGCGGCGCAGTTTGGCTTGTCACCTGCAAGATGACGTGATATGCAAGCCCTGTCTTGTCTCCAGCAATGTCAACCCCCACTTTCTCTCCGAGCACCACGTTCTGGAACCCACCATCATTGTAGGGCAACGTTCCATTAGTGCCCTCTGGCGGCGACAGGGTTGTCAGTTTGATGGGAATATTTCCGAACGGGGTGGTGGGGTAGTTTGTAGCCTCCACATATTGGTACCATTTCAACTGCAGGTGCTCTGCAGTCTCGGGGTGGTCGGGGTCGTACGAATAGTTGCCGTACAAGTTGACAGTTTGTCCCGCCGCCACGGTGATGTTCAAAAGGTCCGGGTCCTGGGTGCCGTTCACAACGGGCACGGGCGGGTGGCTCGCGTTGCCGAAGTCCGACGTCGCGGTCCACTGCATGCGGGCTGCAAAGTCGTTCTGGATATGGTCCCGCTACTGGTAAAGGGTCGCCTTGTTGCTGATGTAGGACACTCCATCGACACCCACGACCGTGTCGATAATATATGCGTACTGCCTGGACCCCTCGATAACGTAGCCGTACCGCCCGCCCCAGCTGCCCCAGTTGGGATTCTTAGGGTGCCCGAGGCCGTTTTGGACCAGGTACAAGAAACTGGACGAGTCGCCCTCCATGACAAAGATGGGTAGGGGATATTAGTCGGACAGGGCTCCGCCTATCTTGATGTTCTCTGTCAGCAAGGCCCTAGACAACTTGGTGAAATCGGCCCCAGATTGATTAGACGCCAGTCCCACCCAGGTCGACACGTAATACGAGTTCCACGCGTGAATCGAGGCGATGTACAAGACATCGGGGAAATTGGTACGGATCCATGGGCCACTATCATCTTGGTCGGAGATGGTGTACACTCTGAGGGGTGAGCGCAACGCGGCAGCGTCATCCTCGGAGTAATTCTCCTGAATATACTGTAGGGCCTGGGCGAGTGTGTTGACGGCACCCCAGGTTGGGACCCACAGGGGCTCCTCTGACTCTTCCAGACGCTGGACAAGGAGCAAAGCACCTTCGCTTGGGGGAACCGACAATGCCTCCTGTCCATAGACCTGAGCAGACAGATTAGCGGATGCACTCAGTATTGTGCGGAATGAATGACCTTGCAGCTGGGCCAGATGTGACAAGACCAACCTGGACGCTGGCATTCTGATACTGCGCTTCCGAATTGACATAGCTATTCAGGTTACCCACAAGCTGTCCGTACGCCTGGATGATGCCCCATATGGCTTCCGGGTGTGTCGTGTTTGGTAAATGGACCGAGGTAGATGTGCCTGAAGATTAATCAATCAGCTGATTTGTGTGACGCACTTGGGTCAATAACAAATTCTCGGGGACCTTACATAATCCCCGTGTGTCGAAATCGTTCGAGTACAGAAGATACCTCACAAAAGAGTCCAAGTCATCGACTTCGGCCAAGACATCAGAGAGAATAAAGACCCTGGGTTTTGTCTTGAAATATGGGAGCCTCGTTAAGTCAGGAGAAGATGTATTTGTCGTGGTGGACAGAGCGAACTCAGGGCGCCCAAGCATCAGGACCACAGCAGCGAAGATCGACTTGATTGGGCCCATCTTGAGTGTCTTACCTGCAACGCTGGCTCAAGAGAGAGCCCGTGGACGCGGATGGTCAGTCATTGCAACTCAGAAGTAGCTCATCCCTGGTCTTTATCTTCGCCCACTAGGTGTAACATCGGCACGATAAATTGTAAATACCTTGCTCCGTAGGTCTATGGGTGTCGGTAACCACGCTTTTTGCTTAGTCAGCGCCGAGAAGCACTTATTTCTGACGAAGCTTGAAGCCTCGCAAGTAGCCGTTTTCTGTAGATAAGACAATTTGACACCATTCTGAGGATACCATCGTTTTCTTGCTTTCCCTCGTACGTACGTACAGAGATGAAGCAACAATGGGTAAGCCTAAGACAGGACGAAATGCGGGCCAACCCCACAGATCGGCTCATGGAGGGCAGATGTCACTGGTTCATCCGTTCCCTCAGAAGCTTGTTGTGGTTTTTCTTCCCGGCTGAATTACGCCATTGAATTTCTAGTTCTGAGATTATTTGCATCGATGCCTACATAGCGCGCTGATGATGATCCCACAACAGTTGAAGAACAAAGGTGCTCCTACCAGGAATCACGGAGGGTAACCAAATACATTTGGTCCCTGAGGAAGCGTATACTGCCCACCACGTAAAAGTGTTCATAGGTAGCGGTTGACTGGATCAGGACAGTAATGGGAGTGGCGTAGTGAGAAATTTTATTGGGGGATGGTTAGATGACATTGAGCGCAGGGCTCTGATTAGCTGCAATCGGTCTGGTAACCTGCAACTATGAATATCCGTATTGCAATACGCGTATAAGCATGTGCCAACCAGGCCCGTGACAGGGATCCCAGTGTATCCCCGCTGATCGTCCCCGCATCATTCGCCATACTTCGCGGGATGCATGCGGGACTTGGGCCAAGGGGAATCGGCCCGGCCGCACAGGCTCAGCTTTGGTCGGCTGTTATTGTGCTGCCGTAGTGCTGCTTGTGTTGGGGATGTGTGTGCCGGGAATGCGACAAGAAGAGACTAGTCATGCTTGGCTCGTTATAACAGATTTTGGGTACAAGATTGAGGGTGAGGGATAAACGCTTAACAACGCACAGGAACTAGAAATCAGTTGTTGATTTGCTAAGAATACGCAGCTTCGCATCTTTCTCCGGAACAAGATCTCTTGCTCTGACACTGCTGCTGCCAGAGTCAACTCCTTGAAGATATTAGCAATTGAAACTTTGAAAATCACCTTTGAAGACCTCACTTTCGACTGTGATGCAATGAATCAGGAAGGACGAAGTGGCACACCAATTTAGAGGACACGGGTGGTGAACGGAAACCTTGAAATGGCAATACTAGTATCTAGAAGGCCTCAAAGCTGTGGTTCCTCCATCAATAATAGCGTGGTAGAGTCATACACATTAGTTCACTCGCCGAGGTCCAGACGCCATGCCTCAGTCAAGAAATGAGATTAAAGGACAAAGCAATTTTCGAAATCCGTACCAAGTATTGGCATAGAAAAGGGTGCTGTTGATCAAACGCTGTTACCGATTCGCAGCTCAGTGCCGGTCAGGCAGTCGCATCTAGCGCAACGTTTATTTCACTTCTAACACGTTACAAGACGCATCTCGCTTCGTACCATGCAATACTCATTATTTTTTGTAGGCCGTCAATCTAAAGTTACATGGATGAGGCTACTCCAACCGACTCTGCCGTGAATTATGGCTTCAAACAAGGACTCGCCGACGGTGGTTAACTGAGTGGCAAGACTCCGAGAAAATGACCAGAGGCAATACCCAGAGGCAATCACCAAATGCAATAACCAGAGACTGTCACTGGAGGTATAACACTAGTAAGGGAGCCAATTCTAACAGTACTTAAACTCGAAACGTCGCAGCCTACTTGCCTTTTTTCCCTCCCCCCTTCCTCCTTATCGCATGTCCCAGTGAGTGTAATGCATTCTCATGCAAAAGACCGACATCCAGTTCCTGCCTCGTTGACCTATATCAAACAGTAAGACGAGTTGACCCGACCCAAAGCTGTTGCAGTGGCGTGACTGATATCGAATTCAGACTCATCCCTCGGCCACCTACCCTACAAGAGCCAGCCTCGCCTCGAACCTCTTTTCCATTGTTGCACGACTCCGCTGCCACGATGTAGAACACACGAGTCCTCCCTCTTCGAACCATTCGGGCTCGTTAGCGCAACGAACAACCCATCACTCTGCCTCGACCCTACGACGAAATCAACTCGGCAGACCAAGCAAGCAACAACCACCCTTCAGAATGCTGGACTTCCCTACCGAGCTGGTCACAAAGATCTTCAAGAGCCTTGTCCTCGCTCCCTTACCAACTGGAACAGGACTACCCCGGCCGGCAGATGTTTCGAAATCGCAGAGGGCTCTCGTCAACCAGTGCCTCACCTCAAATATTTGCAAGGAGATCGCGCTGCCTCTGATGTACAAGCACATCATCATCATCAACCGTGTCCAGATGTCGAAGTTGCTCGTCAGCCTCCTCACCCACCAGGATCGCGGTGCATGGATTCGAAACATCTCACTGCTCCAGGACTTGGTGTTCCAGGAGAGCTGCAAGCGGGACGACCGGTTCGCAGTGAAACGGTCGAGAGCAGCACTGGAGTGCTGCGGGGTTCAGAACCCGTCAAGAGTCCTCTGGAAGGCCATTGAAGAAGGCAGGACGATTATTTATAAGCTCTACGGAAGGGCTACATTCCTCAACCCGCGCGACTTGGCCTACCAGTCCCCCGGTTGGAACAACCTCCGATGGCTATTCCAGCGTCTGCTCCAGATCATCCTCTATCTGGGCACCAACATCGATGACATCTTGTTCACTGCGCCTAACGACCCACCATACACTTCAGGCAGGAATTACCACGACATCGCGCGGCTGGACCTGGATTACATGACTTCCTGGCAGTTCCCACCTGCCAGCGACGACCAGGCCGGCTTTGGCGACACGTACAAGTACCTCCGCCGCATCAGGACCCAGGCCGACCCTCGGTGTGAAGGCCGAGTCGCCAGGCTGGGCCATTTGGTCGGGGTCGAGTGCCTAAAGAGCCGGCAGTGGGAATTCCTCGACGGCTCCGTCAAGTGGTGGCCACTCGCGATGTACCAAGGTCGCCTGCGCCAGCCATCCAAGTACATGGAGATATTCTCCCACGTCACCGAGCTGAAGCTGCACGAGTCAAAGACTCATCCGGCGTGGCTTCGTCGCTGCCTCCGTTTCGCGAGGAGTCTGAAGAAGTTCTCCTACACCACCAACGCTGCGGGATGGGATGGTTTCTTCATCGGGATTGCACTTCCCAGGGAGGAAATCGACGACACCTCGCAACAGGCTTTGGATGAGGTCAGGGACACCTTGACAGAACTGAGGCTGGGCTGGATCCGGCAGACAGAGGTTCTCACGGAGCACGAGATGGCTACAGTGGCTCCACACCGTGTCAACGTGAGCGGATTCCCGCATCTGAGGAACACTGATATCGACCCGCCGTTTCTTCTCCACGGCAACTAGAACGAGTAGGATGCCGGCATCCACGACGCGGAGAAAGAATGATGGACTTGGAGGGAGCTGGCAACGATGGACTTTGGCAAGGGGCAAGCTGCGGCATGGGGATTCACCCGTCACAGGAGGCTGAAAGGAACCTGAATCGGCGACAACTCTGCAAAGATGGCGAGCAGCCGATCAGGAGAACCTAGATAGGGGAGGCGATATTGAATTCCATAGATTGAGAGCATGGAACGATTTTGGTTGGCTACTCCGAGTATGCCAAGGCATCCAACGGGTCCGGACTGTAACCGCTGAAGCACAGTGTGATGGGTGTATCTATCTAATGAATGGCAGCGTCTGGAGTTTTTTGCATTTCTGGCATTCTCATTCCGTTCGTATTCAGGTCTTTCCTTCAGAGATCATCGCGCGGCGTGTTTTCAGGGCCAAGGCGTTTGAAGGCCATCACATACTGAGGTCCGCACCACTGGCTACTCAGCATGCAAGGAACATTATTGCATGGACAATAAGATTTTACTGAATTTGATTTGCCTGGCGTTCCATCCCAGACTCTACACTTATTACGTGTAAACAGGTGTATACCTTCCAATTTCGCCTTGACAAAATATCCATTAGTGGAAGAAAAACAGCCGGCGCATCACTAAGAGCAGTACCTAGGTCGACTAGCACCACCGGACACTACACCCTTTTGCGGGAAATGATATTTTTGGCCCAAATTTCATTTGCAGAGCAAGTGGACTAAAGACAATTACAGGCAATATTTACTCGAAAATTACTTCGTAAAGCCTATAGATTTCCCTGCACTCCATTCCTGTCCTCCTTTCATTTGACCAACTTACTTCCAACATCCATCCAGCCAAACTGAAGAATCTATGCTCAGTCAGACTATACTGATCCCATTTTACCCACACTTCATACACAAAATCCCTCGGGAAAATCTCTTCGCATCTTCTGCCAGTCTTACTCCGCAACCAGTTGACTGACAACAAGCTACCCGCTAGTAGTAGCCTTGTGTATCGACCACCCAGACTCTGAGAAGCAGACCCTGCCTACAGCCCCATAACTACTCATCCAGGAACGCCACTGTCCACCTAACTACACGATGTCGGGCTCCAAGCAAAAGAACCAGAAGCTATCAAGGGGCCAGCGCAATCGAAAGCAAAACGACAGAAAGAGCCAAAGAGCTCAACGCCCCCAACGCCCCACCGCTTCCAAACTGCTTGACCTGGCAGGAGAGTTAGTCACGCAGATATTCGAGTGCTTGCTCACGGGACCTCTCCCAACCGAGACCCCGCTGCCTCTACCAGGAGACATCGTCGTCCGCCGGGAGGCCCTTCGGAACCTGTGCCGGACGTCCAAGGTCTGTTATGCCATCGCCATGCCCCTGATGTACAGACATGTCATCGCCAACCACCTCCAGACGGCGTGTCTTGTACCCACCCTCGTGGCGAACGAGGACCGCCGGCACTGGATGCGCAGCCTCGCCGTGCTCGGGGACCTGTCCCACGAGCGGCTCCTTAGGCAGAGCGACGAGGCCATCCTGGTCCGCTATATGGAGTGGCTGCACACGTGCGAGCCCGACCCGCGGCAGGGGGGCCTCGATAGCCTCGTGAGCCAGGCTAAGGACCGCATCCACCTCATCTACGAGCGCATCGGCGCGAGGCTCATAAGGACCACCGGCTTCTCGACCCTGAGGAGGTGGCCGGACACCCTGTACGCCGACAGCCTGTACCACACCTCCCTCCGCCGCTTGTACAGCCGCCTCCTCCTCATGGTCCTGTGCATGGGCACCCACATCAACGACCTCCTCATCACCGGCCCGTCGTGGCCGTACGCCTGCGAGCTCCAGGGCCAGCCCTATGTGTCCCGCGCGGACATCCACGCCGTCTTCTCCGGTGAAGCCCCGCAGGGGGAGGACGACAACAGGCCCGACATCCCGTACCGCGTCATCGGCCGCATCAGGAATCGCGCCGACCCAAAGGCCGAGTACTACTACTACCCACGCCCCGCGGCCAACCCGCGCATGATCTACCGGCACTTCGAGCTGGACCCCCTCGCCTTCAGGTCCTGCCCGAGCCGGAACTAGGAGCTCGTCCGCGACGACGGCAGCTGGCACCAGCTCCTGCCTCCGGACTACAAGACCGTCTCGCCCGTGGGCCGCCGGCCGGCGGCTGGCCCCCTCGCGCTGCTCGCGCACCTCACCGACCTGCGGCTGTACGACACGCACACGCACCCGGGCTGCCTGCGTTTCCTGCTGCGCCACTCCAAGAGACTCAGGACGCTGCACTACGTGTGCGACGCGAGGAACTGGAACGCCTACTTCGGCGGCCTGTACCTGTCCTGCGAGGACGCGAGGGCGACGCTGCAGCAGGCCCTGGACGAGGCCAAGGTCACGCTCACGGAGCTGCGGGTGGGCCTGGCCGAGAGGAATGCGGACGAGGCGCAGACGGCCTGGGCCCCCCTGCGCGCCCCGGGCGCGTCCGCGGCTGGCTCGAAGTGGACGCTGCCCCAGGTCAAGGCTGTGGCAAAGGACCGCATCGACGTCGGCGCGTTCCCGCGCCTGGAGAGGGTCGACATCGAGGAGCCTTTTCTTGCCTCCGGGGCTCGGTACGAGGATGAACTGGAGGACGAGAGCAGCGGCGATAGTGATGGATTGGAGGACCAGAGCAGCGACGATAGTTGGGGCACGGGGTGATGGTGTTCAAGGGAGGGAGAAAAGAAATGGATTTGGCTTGGAATACTTGGTTTCGTTCTTAATCTCGTCACAATGCTCTTCAAAGAAAACCACAAAAAGAAGTTGGGGGGGGGGGGCGGTTCGTTCATACAGTCTGACTTGGAACATAGGTGGGCATTTTTCCAGAAGAACAACAACACAGACTGCAGAATGTTTTGTTGCAAATATGGAGAAGGGCGGTGTCCTGGGAAGCGAGAATAGTTATTTCGGTACGGAAATTCAGGATATTTGTTCTCTAGGTCGAAATTATAATTATTCAATTACACGCAGCCTCAGTGTCCAAGTTCGCCTCGGCTCAGTCTACATATACCGGGAGGAATATCAGAGACACACACTTTACCCTTTATAGCTGAAGGCAGTCAGCCAGTCCTTGATGATGCAAACGCAACGCAGAGCCCAAACAAACAATATCATATTTCTCTATGCCGCATGACCCTCCTTATTCGCATCGTCCACCACGACCCGGGTGACGACATTCATATGGATATAAGGCCCTTCGATGACCGGCTCCGGTTGCGAATAGACCCGTATCAGGTCCGGGTTGAGGCCCTCGTGTGTGCTAACATAGGACTTGCCCCAGCCCCTCTGCCCCCCGAACCGCCACCACCACCACTCCTTCTTGTCCCTCTCCTTCTCATCCCCCCTGCGGTACGTCCCAGCGTAGCCCTGGCTCACCGGCCCGCTGATGATGACCGTATGGCCGTAGTTCCTCGCCGGCGTGCGCATGAAGCTGAACCGGTCCAGCCCTGTGGCCCGCATTTCGTCCGGCGCGCTAAAGAGTATCGTCGTCGTCCACAGCGCCGAGTTAAAAAGCCCGTTCGCCGCGAGTATCGACCCTGCAAAGGCAAAGAACGATATCCCCAGGTCATACCCCATGATGATGGAGATGCGGCCGATGACCAGCGGGGCGATACAGATGAGGTAGATGAAGGGGTACACCAGGAACGCAGGGTGGTACCCGGACTGCCGTGGCCCTTCGCCCTCGCGCCGGGCCGACTCGGGGGTGTGGAGGCGGCGGTGGGGCATGTGGCGGCAGCTGCGCTTCTGGCGCCAGAGGGTGAAAAAGACGGCGGCGTAGAGGCAGAACGTGATTGTTATCGAGATGACGACCCAGAAGTAGTGAGACCAGAGGCGCCAGGGGTTATACTGGGAGCTGATCCAGCACTGTGAAAAATTCGTGGTCAGTTCTTTTTTACCCCGTTTTCATGAAGCATTCTAAGCCCCAGGTGTTGCCCCAGGTGATTGGGTACACGCACCCAGACATTTGCCCGCATGAAATACGACTCCCCCATCTTGAGCACTGGGTCGCTGCGCAGCGAGGCGACGACGCCGGCCGTGTTGATGCCGTAAGTGAAGAGCCAGATGCAGGCCACGACGACGTACAGCGTCCTTCTCGACGGCTTGTGCCCGAGGACAATGGTGGAGAAGGCTGTCACGGAGATGGCCGACAGGAAGAGGCTGGCGCCGAGGTTACTGACGGAGCCGAACCAGCCCTGAGCCCAGCAGACGGTCGAGGGGGCGTAGATACCGTCCTCCAACAGCCAGTGCAGGCTCAGGCCGTATGCCATCGCCTCCTGCATGTCGGCGAGGAGGAGGTGGTATACAAGGACGGGAAAGGGGTTGCAGTCGTCCTCTTTGTCATCTTCCTGGCCCTCGTGAGTCTGCTGCTCATCGCCCACCGTGAAGCTCTGCGGCTGCTGGTTCTGATGCTGCTGCTGCTGGTTCTGATGCTGCTGCTGCTGGTTCTGATGCTGCTGCTGCTGGTTCTGATGCTGCTGCTGCTGTTGCTGCTGCTGGTCATACTCGGAGCGCATCCTGTCGAGCTCCTGCAGCTGGTCGAGGATCGTCCGGCCCTCGAAGTGTTCATGTCGCTGGTCCAGGCCGAGCGAGAAGTCCGGATCTCTTATCTCGACATGTCTCTGCTGCTCCTTGCCCCGCCGCTTCTGCTGCCTCTGCTGCCTGAGCTTGTGCCATCGGAAGGAGATCAGCTTGTACGTGATGAACAGCCACAGGCACGACGTCGAGATGAAAGAGAGCACGGAGAAGGCCGTCAGCACGGTGAGGCCTCTGCGGTGGTACTCTGGGAGCGGCGCCAGCGTCCCGCGGTCGCTTGCCGTCGGGTTCATGGTTCGTATTCGGCTTTTGTTCCTTTGTGGCCTTCCTGCATGCCTGCGGCAACAAAACTTACTAGGCCATTTTGCAATTGTCAGGCTGCAGACCAATCCCGACAGCAGAATCGCGCGTGCTAGAATCGTCGGCGGCAGGTGTTATAGCGACTGCTGCGGGTGTATGCAAGCGGGGGAGGGATCGTCTGCGCGGGTAAGCGAGTAAACAAACTTTGGGTCTGACTCGTGGTGGTGGAGGTCGAGGATGAAGTGCATCTGTCTTGGGCTGGCCGCGCTTAGGTCGAACACACGGACAGCACACCAACGCTCTTTCCTCGGCGTTGGCTGGAATGCAAGGCCCAGACCTTCCCATGCTTTGTTAGGAAAATCTCATGTGAAACGAACGTGGGTGCGGTTGTGTGAGTCAGTGGATCGATGACCGTCCATCTCATCCCGCAATTCCGAGGTTCACACGACACTGCGCAATTACCAAACTTGACTTGAGCGTATTATACTGTCTCTAACCAATCATAACACGTGAAAGCCATTTTGTGCGCAAAAAGGTTTCAAGCTTAAGGTTCTCGGAACGACACCCGAAAGCGAGACTCTACAGCCGCAGCTCATGCGTCATGACTGTTGTACAGGCACTCATCCCGCGGAGTCGAATTAAGCTTTCTCATATGAATCGGTCACTTTTATCCAGAGCTACAGATCGGAGCCTCACCACGATCCGCGTATTCGTCCATCTCCATTATTCTTGATTCGTTGTAACAGTCGGATATCTCGGCAGATTAGAGTGCCCAGACCCAGCATCTCAGGAGATCGACAGATCAGTGTCGCAGGAACTGGCCTTGGCGTGCAGCTGCCATTTTATACGCCACCCGGCTAATCTCAGAGCCTGCAGATGTACCAATGTATCTTTTTGTCAAATGTCGATGATCACTTTTGATGGCGTAGAGTACTCGTGTAACCGCCAATGGAATCACGATGAGGTCACCCTGCCCGATCAGTGCGACACCTGAGTCTGGTGGCTCTGGACTCAAACGGGAAATCGAGATGGACATGCGGTCAGTCCTGGAAGGAAGTGTAGCCAAGTAGAAATAATGACAATCCTGAAACCCTTGAATTAAATTTTGAGTGCTAAGAGGTTGCTTGAGATCATCCGGCCCTGGATAAGCATCTCAACCACAACAATCCACTTGCTGGCATTGGATGGGTCCAGTGACATGAATGTTACATGAAGACTCATATAGAAGCTGTGCTACGCCTGACTGGCAAAATTCGTTCAAATGTGGTATGGCAACACGAGGTCATGTCTGCGCCGTTAGTGGAAAAATGTGTTCTGTGTGTCCCTACCCACTTCTTGAACGAACTACTTGCCAATGTTGGTTTGGGTTTGGGCTGAGAGGCCATTGACCGACCAAATAAGTATCTCAGCTGTCATTTTGAACAATCAGAACTGGCCTCTGCAAATCTTTTCTCAACAGTTAAACAGTTGAGGACTGTTGACCTTGGTGTTGGCGCTGTCCAGATTGAGGGCAGCAACATTTGAAACGATCAAGGCTGCGCTCGTGCCAATTTGCCCCACCTTGAATAACAGCCTCGCACACCACGGACTTGCACCAGACTTACCCAAACACACAATTTTAATGTCTTCCTGTTACACATAGTCAACCTTTTCTTGAATTTGCGTGTGGCCCAGACGATCAACTCTCAAGATGAGTCCTGCCAAGCCTCCCGGCTTCCACGGCACCGACGTCCAGCTACTCCAGTCGCGCAACTTTGCCGATGGCACCGTTAAGTGCCAGGGCCGCACCTGGAAGGTGCACAAAGCCTTGTTGGCATCGAGACTGAAGTTCTTCAAGGCCGCATTCTATGGATCTTTTGCGGGAACTAACTCCAAGATACAGCAGAGAAGACGCAGCGGAGTGACAAGTCTAACAAGATTTCAAAGGAGACCACATGTGGTGAGGTCGAATTCCCTGAGAATGATCCCCACGCGGTCGACTTGAGGATTCGACACCTCTACGACGAAGGTAAGAAAAGCCCAAGCGTCCACGTTAACTATAGCACAAGGCTGACTGAAGAACAAAACTTTGAGAGACTGGATCTTCAAGCCCTCAAGACACCCCTCCTCTGCGTCCACTGCTGGAAGTTGACCAACTACATGAAGCTCGAAAGCCTCAAGAAGGTATCCCTATCGTCGCTCGAGGATCACCCCGATGCGATGGCCTTGCTTGCCTCCACCAACATGTTCATCGAAAAGACCAACCCCAAATGGCTCAGGCACTTTTTCGCTGCGTTCCATGCATGCTGCAGCGACGGAGCCACAAAGCCACTGCAGAACAATTTCGTCGCTTTCTTGTGGGTGACCCGATACAAGATGTTGCTCCACCCACAGACGCTCGAGGTCCTGGAGACACACCCCAGTGCCGATGCCCAACTGCTGCAGCTGCTGGTCTTCCACACTTTCGGGTGCGACAGCCCGCACTGGGTCACCGGCGGTGAAGAAATGCCGAGCGCGACATCAGTGCCATGAAAGAGGTGCTGTTCAACAAGAAGACGGTATGTGGTCGATGCAGCATGGATATCACACCAGGCTGCACGGACGCAGTCTTTTACAATCCATTCCGCATCAAACGCCCAAGCCGGAATATCGGACAACGGGCATGGTGCAAGAGCTGTGTTGCCACGTGAATACGGGACCGCAGATATCCATGGCGATGCAATGACGTCGAGAGGCCGAATACCAAGTTCACGGTGGAAGCCTGGTCATGGGCCGAGGACAAGTAGGAAATTCATGTGTCGGAGGGCTGCTGGGCTGGAGAAGCGGGTGATCCTGCATGCAGGTGGTCTTCCAGGGCGAGGATCTTCACGAATGGTTGCTAATTTTGGTCCGGAGCATGCGTCGAGTACTCCAACATGGCTGAACTCGTCATAATCAAATTCTTGCATGCTTGACGGTAATAAAAGATTGCTGATGACAGAACATGAATGTTCAGATATGTGAGGACTCATCCAGAGACACAACGCCACCGTTACATGTGGGTGCGCACTGCGCACCGGCTCCTTTATTTAATCACTTCCACCGGCGGACGAAGTGAACCCCGTCGCACCACCTCACACGTCGTCCATCACAGTTCGCGTCATACCCGTGTGGCCCTTCTCGTTTGACAAGAACTTCAAGCTGAGCTAACAGACACAGATCTGAGAATGTTACTTTACATCCCTCTTGGACACGGGCAACCCGGTCATTGACATTCACCTGAGCCTTGGGATCCCAGATGATCTATTCAAAGCTGTGCTGGGCCTCCCAACATCCTTCTATGCCACGACACTTTCAGACAAAGGCCAACCCCTCACTCTCTCCCTAATCTCAAACGACAGCATCAACCATCACCATCCTCGTTGACACAGCAACCTCGCCACAAACAGACCTCAGAATTGCTGGCAGCGAGAGCGATGGTCCATTCTCCAAAGCCGAGATCCATTTCTTCGAGAGTGGTGAACTCGCAGATGGAATCATCACCTGCGGCAAACGGGCATGGAACGTCCACAAGGTGATCTTGGGGTCCCGCTGCAAGTGGCTCAAGAAAGCCGTCTACGGCGAGATGGCAGTAAGTATGCTCCATGTATTTGATACGTAAGCAGCTGACGTAGTATGATGTAGGAAGCGATATCTGGAAAGGTTGTCCTCAATGAGCAGGACGCGGATATGATCGAAATCATGCTCCACTTTATATACAGCAAAGCTCCAACCCTCGCCCCTCTGCATTTTCTTCCGGTAGCTGACTTAGTGGACAGATATCGATATTCAAGCACTGACGGGTGGAAAGCATGTTCTGGATTTCTGCGTCCAAATGTTCCGAGTCGCCGACTTCTTCTTGCTCGACGAACTCAAGGACAAGGTGAAGATGGAGGTCGACTCCCACCTCAACAAGATCATCTTGCTCGACGCCGACACGGACACCAGCGAGGATAGCGACAGCGAAGTGGATTTTAAAAATGACAGCGAGCTCGACAGCGATATGGAGAGGATCATTCGGGGAGACTCCGCCAGTAACGTCAGCGCCGACAGCCAGAGCGGCGAGGTCACAGACATTGGCGGGGCCACAGACAGCGACGAGCATAGATACAGCGCCACGGACAAGAACGCTGACGGAGGAAGTGACAAGGCTCTACGTGGCCGATGTTATATGAGGAGAAACTTCGATGGCCCCGGGTTTGAGGAAAACACGTGATGGATGAGAGGATACGGAGTTCTATGGAGATCGCCCAATCTGCAGCAAGGACAGCATTCAGGGACATCCACTTCAGTATCTTTATTATTTGGCGCCTTTCCTGACCATTTTAATCACCTCATGGCACCCATGACGGAAGTTCATAAAGGTCGTGGCGAGGAGATGGCATGGTACGGAAAGGCAAGGCAATGAAATGAGCGGAATACTGTTGTGTTACTGAAGCTCGCTCTCTATCGATCCTACAACCAATGGGGCGTCTGCAAAAGTGTTTCTGAGGGAGCTATAAGTCCTTCAGGCTGTGTTGGGACCAGACACTGTCTACATTGCTGCAGGTCCAGCCACAGAAGCGGAATGGAACTACCAACGTTCCATGCCTGCTACGCTCTGATACCGAGCTTCAAAAGCCGTTCCAATGCGTGGACGCAACAAGTAATAAGACCATTCACGGGCTGTATTTTCACGCACCTTCTCTGGGTTCATTGTGGAAATGGTCGGCAGCGACGCATCTGGCATTGTCCAGATCAAACAAAGGTGCTCGTGGGTGGCTAGTGCAGTCAAGACTTGCCACATTCGCTTCTTCAGCCCCAGCGACGCGAAAGTTTACATCGGAGCCTACTGCAGTGAACACCGTGAAATCATACAGACGGGGGCATCTAGCTCAGGACTGGAACGCAGCTTTCAAGACGCCAAGCTTAAGGCGCTGGAGGCTCAGAACAAGTGATGGATGCATCGGTCTTTGATATTCCTCCGAGGACACATTTTCCGCAGCTGAGTACAGAGCTCGTTAACCCGCAATATCTTGCATGCACTCATTTCCTATCGTCCCAGCACTGGCGGCAATGACTTACTTCCCCGCGCTGGCTTCCGACTGGAGTGGTGAATGATTTGGATGGCCGTGCTGGATAGGCAGCAAAGAAATTGGCAGCTTTAATAACTGAGAGTTACTGAAAGACCAAGTCGCGTGGCAGAAGTTGATGCGCATTTACGAATGTGGAGGCTTCTCAAGCCAATATGTACAGTAGCAAGAATCAGAATGAATCCATCTCTTTTGGGACCCCACAGGGCAGTCGTTCCAGCAGATCCCACGGACGCTCACGTCTTTTCATCCAGCCACCCATATCTTCAAACCCTCCTATTGATCGTTGACAATCTAGTAGGTCGAGCCAATGGGGCCGAACTTGATGTTGGAGTAGACGACGGTGGCATCGCTGCAGCTCTGTCAGCAGCTGACCATAAAAAGCAAGGTAATTTGTCAATGAGCAAAGACTTACGCGTTCTGGGACTCAACATCGGAGGGGACACCGCTGCTGGTGGCGCAAGTGCCACGGGCGACACCGGGCTTGCTGGGATCAGCGCTGACGGGGTAGGAGGAGTCGAGCCAAAGCATGTTGGCGTAGTGCTATCACACGACACTTCAGTATCACGAAAAACCACTGATCTGCCCCAGCATAGAGAATACTCACGTCGTCCCACAGGGACATAACAAGAACCATGCCCTTGCCAAGCGCAGAGTTCATGCCGGACAGGCCACCCTTCTGCGAGAAGACATCCTGGTCTCCAAACGCCGTCTTCTGGGCCGTGCACATGGCCGAGGTGATGGAGTTGTAGTTTGTCAGCCCCGAGACGGTCGACTTGGGCTGCTGGATCTTGACGCCGTTCTGGATGTAGTACTGCTTGATCTCTGAGGACGAGAACTGCGTCACCACGGTGAACTTCTTTGTCGTGTCGACCGTCTTGCCGGGGCCGTAAAAGTTCTTGTTGCCCATGCGGTAGGCGTTCCAGTCGCACCCGTCCGGGTCGCAGTCGCCCGCGTACCGCGTCGACGAGTAGGTGCCGCCGCAGTTGTCGCCCGCGCAGATGTGCTGGGCGCTGTTGGTACACGGGTGAGGGGTGAAGGCCGTGCTGATCGAGTTGGCCTCCCAGACGTCCATCTCGGCACAGCCTATGGCATCAAGAGTTAGCTCTCAAAATATCAATGAAGAAATCTTAGTAGTAAAAGTGTGGGAAAATAAAGACCATTGATATTATCAGAAGGTACTTACATGAGCCAGAGCCACCGACACCAGCATTGGCGTCGTTGGAGGAGGGCTTCCAGCCTTCGGCATTGGCCTGATGGGGCGGAGGTGTTAGCGGAGGTATGACTAGGTGGTAGAGGTTGTGGCGAGACTCACCATTCCGTTGATGAACTTGATGTCACGGGGGCATTGCGAGTCGCCTGGTACATGTTAGTTCCCTATTCCGGTCGTAATGTGATATATCCTGAAGACTCACAATATCCAGTACCGTACTTGGCTCCAGCAGTGTTGGTCGAGTACTTGGCCATGCCGCCATCGGCGTCCATGGAGACGAAGTAAAGAGCACCGTTCAGACCGCACTACCATTTTCAATCAGCTCAGACCCATATCACAAGCGAGGGCTGTTACTGCTCACAGGAAGCTTGCTCAGGTCGACGTCGAAAGAGAACTCCGCGTTGTTGAGATTGAAGAGCTTGTACTTGGTGGCAGACTCCATGAGGTACAGCCTGCTCCCGATGTTCTTCTGCTGGCTCTGAGTGACGAACTTGAGCGACAGCGCGTTGCCGCTCGTGGTGGCGCCGTAGGTGGCCGCATAGTCGGCCCCATCGAGCACGCAGTTGGCGGCGCAGCTCTTGTTGTCCGGGCAGATGGTCGCGTTCCACGTGTTGCCGGTGTAGCAGTTGGTGTAGCCATTCTTATCGTGGACCCATCGCCAGTTGGCATCTGAAACACTGTGAGATTGAGTTCCAAAAGAATGAGTGCCAGGGTAATTTTAGAGCCTACCGATCACGACCTCGCCGTTCTGCGTGGTGCAGCTTGACGGGGAGGTGCACTGCTGCCAAGTCATAGAGGGGTGCGTCTCGGCCTTCTGCGTGCCGGCGCCCTGGGCATTGACACTAGCGGCGAGCAGGCTGCTCGCAAAGGCGATTTTGCTGATCATCTTGGTGGTAAGTTCGTGCGGCGCTGCTGCTGATCCAATGCTTGTTTCTGACCTTGCTTGTTTGTGCAGATCGATGATTGACATGAACAAGCTCACCAAGCAACGGGCCCCAAGCCCTTGGGTTTATATACAGTATAATGCAAGCTTCATGCTCCGGCTGGGCGGATGAAATGGGCACATGTTGGCAAGGGAGAAGCGCCCAAAGAGGAAATTCGGCGAAGTCGGAGACGTGATATGTGGAGGGTTCATTTGTTTAACACGATCCAAGAAGGAACGATGGGCCGGCTTCCGACGCGAAGGGGACTTGCTGTCTGCGTGTTGTGGGGTGGATGATGGGAGGTCCCGTTCACCAGTATCTTTGCCGGAGGCTAGCAGGGCGGGTATTACACGCTGGCCAGCATGCCCCATCGCCACTGCGACGAGGTCGGTGCGCGCCTGACCGGCTGATGACGATGGGCAGAGCAAAGGGGGAGCCATACATAGGCGAGCGATCAAGTAACAAGGCGGCATAACCCCCGTGGAGAAGCCGGAAGCGACAACCTCAGAAGTACAGAATAGGTGATAGTGTGAGATGCAAAGTTGCATCAAAAGCTAGATCTTGGTGAGAGTAATATGAAGGACCACAGAAGCGATGGGGGTGCGGCAAGTAATATGTACAGCCGAGACGTTATTGGGCGGCGGCCAGAGCTGCGTCAAGGTTTGCGTGGCCAAGCTTCCGGGACACTTTGGGACTGCAAATTGCCCACAGGAAGCTCAACGACACTCGGTAAGGGGCTGGTCGGATTCACCTGACCATACCTCGACGACGTACTCAGGGGTGCCGGCATTCCGTCTCTTCCTTATGTTGGCCGTAAGGGAGGCTAGGACGCATTCCCGGTACGAGGACCTCAGAGTCCTGAAACAGAAGCCCGAAGAAACCTTCATAGGGGCATGACACAGTCATGCTGCCGACTCGTGTCCGGCTCGACTGGGTTTCTGCCAATAAATTGGTGAGACCTGGATCTCCAGTATCTCCGGGTATGTCACTGTGACCTTCGAAATCCGCTCCATCTGAGAAGCATGTCTAGACCAATAGACATCACAGGGTCTCATGAGCTCCATGGCGAACACACCAATACTAAGGCGAAGACACCTGTTTGAAGTGGCTGTCGTGTTGGGGGCGTCAGACGACGACGTGCCCAGCATGCCTTGTGGTGTGGCGTGGCGGTGGGTAGACGGAAAATTGGGAATTCCGACACTGAGGGACGAGTCGGCTCATGGGTGCGTTGGCGAGAAGACATGCCAGGCGGCATTGGTCTCCATCCAGCCACATGACCCTTCGCTAGGAATGCCATGCATTTTGTACGAGGGAAGCGCTTCTACTGTGACAGGCGGTTAATTCCGGAACAACTGCCCCTTAGCGAATCATGTGTTTGTTCCTGGCCTAATCCGCGGTTGGTATTCCTGGTTTGGGCCTGGTGCCAAAGCTCAATTGTACTTTACGTGCTCAGGTAAGCTATAAGCTGGTACTTATTAGGAGACTCTGGTAGGAGTAGGTTGAATTAAGGTTGGATTCGACAGGGATCGTCCCTCTTGACTATGGCTGGACCTCCTTGGAACTTGCTTGTTGTGGTGGCCCGGCAGAGGTCTTAACGTGGCGTCCGGGGTGCATTGCGGGGGGAAGGTGATCTGCGACTTGCTGAGCAGTGAAATGTCATACTAGCCATGTTCGAATAAGAGAGAGGCTTGTCTAGGAAGAAACGGGTGTCGATCGCTGCCGTGCTGCCAGTCGCCATTTGCCGGCGCTGAGGGAAGAGGCGTCACGCCGTTGTCAGTTAGGCGCGGAGTGTTATCCTCCTGTGTTCCGGATAGAGTAACAAGCCCTTCGAGAACGGTGTGGGGAACCCATCCTCCCCAGGTGCTACCTCGCGCGATAATTCTGCCGGCGGGAAAACCTTGTTTGAAAGCTTCTATTTGCTCCCATGTCCTGCGCATGGGGCTCGCTCGGCCCAGCTCCTCCACACACACGGCTGTCGGCCTCGGACCCGTCGTGGGGTCCGACATGGCTTTCACGGGTCTTGGCTTCGAGTATTTGCGAGCACAGGCAAGCATCAGAATCGAGTGTCTGCTTTTGGACGGCCGGAGACGACTAGCTCGAGACGAGATATTGCTGAAGATACTTGCTTGGCGTGATCAGCCATAGTATTTGTTGTGCTAATGTCCACAGATCATGAACCTAACTGATGGTCGGGTGGTTGGCTAAGGTTACCGTGAAGCTTGCCGGAGGATTTCGAGCCGGCTTGTCACGTTCTTGGTTTGTCGACGCATGTCGCCCAACTCGTCCTACTTGGTCATCGCGTCGTAGCATCGTGTCAAGCCCAGAGGTGGGTGTGGGGCCGTCCCGGGTTCCGCCTCCAGAGCCCCGTCCCCAGCAGCAAGCCCGGTTACGAATGTTCACTCGTCACGGTTGCTTGACCATCCCATACACACATATTTTATCCGTTAGGGAAGGGTGGTACCGGTGATGGGTCTTGCTAGGTTAGGTCCACGAATGCTGTATGCTCCCAGCACTGGCCGTTCAACGGAACAGAGGCCGTGGCAATGATGATACGGAGTTTTAAAGCCTTGCCTTGTGCACGGAGGTTCAAAGCGAGGAATCGACGGAGTTGTGAAGAGAAGAGAATTGGTATGTTTGCCGTGTTGATCATGGACCTCGTTTGTCGCGTGACCATAGTCTGGAATCTGTGCACTCTAGCTATTCGACTCACTCAAAGCCTCTGATGCTAAACCTAACCTGTAAAAGAAGAGAAGCAATATAAGAGAAGGGAAATGAAGGAAAGAAATCGTTCCCTCATTCGTATCGAAGGGTATACCGGGCCTCCTTTCCCGTCTTAGTATGACACCAGCTGCCATTTGCGTAATCAACGAACGAAATCTCCTTTATATAACCACACAGCCTTGGTTGCCGCGCAGTCCCGGCATTCGGTGCAACCGGGCCCTGTTCTCGGCCTACGTGTATCTACACGCCCTTGACGCGGCGCCGTGGAGGAACGACAAATCGTGATGCCTTGTGTGTAACAACTTGGACTCACCGGACATCGCTTGTGTTTTTCATATTCTGGAGTAAGTTCGGGCAAGTTCAACCGAGGTGTATAGCATGGTGGCTTACTGAGACTCTCGCTGCCGTTGGAAGTAGCAACCTACGCAGGGTAGTCAAGGGGCCAAGTTTCCCATCGCATTTGGACCAATGTTGAGTCCGCTGGTGGCAACATCTGCGGCTGGAACTTCTAGTTCCTGGCGTACTGGCAGCTCGTAGGATCTCCGGTGTCAGGATATGGTAGTGGCGAATGCTGTGCACGACTCTCTGCCTGAAAACGAGGCCCTCCACCTTCGTAGCCTGGGTCTGATGCCATCTAGGCCGGCGGAAATCTGCTTGACACGCAGATCCTGTGGCTTCTGGGTTATTGATCGAGAATTTCACATGCCTGTCTTCGAATTGAGGCCAGTTCGCCAGAAGTCCATTGAATGGCGCTTGTCTCCATAGTACGGTGGCCGGGAGTCGAGCCATGGACTGTCCTTCCCTGCTGACCTGTTCGAGAAACCTACAGTAAACTGCTTTGTGTCGCTGTCGGGGTGAACAATTGGTATTCGTAGAAAGTAGTTCCATTGACATCACGCGCTTGCACCCCAAAGACAAGCACAACGCTGGTTTATGTGTACAGTGCCTTCACTAATTGCAGAAAGCCGGAATTAGGGACGAAGACATCAAGTGATAGGCACCGGCAACATCAGTCCGCTGGGGCCGAGGCGTCGCCCCCTTACAAGAGGAATTTTGCATGTCATCTATTTTCAGTAATACGTGAATGCCCTCATCCCATTCAGCATCTTGGGTCTCTGGCCACGGCTCTCCGGTATCGAAGCGAACCCCTGGGTTTTTCCTAAGATTGCATGTAATCGCGCAATACACGGGCTGCTTGACAACCTTGGAAACTCGTCAAGAAGTTGGGAGACCTGCGGCCTTCAGGTCGTGGTCGTGGTAATGATGGGGTCTGTGTAATTAATTCCACGGCGGTAGATGCCCCCAAGCTATGTATTGCACATACTCAATGCTCCTCAAGGCAGATGTCGTATCATTTGACCCCCAGGTTTGACCCGTCTTCTCGATTTCGAAGACCGTTATGGATCTCTTTACATTGGTACAACTGGACAACCAGGACTAAGCGTCAAGTTCAAAAATTGAAACAGCAAGTTTGAGCAGAAGGGTAAACAAGTTGATGCTGAAGTACTGTGCCTCTCCCACCGTGATTTTCCCAGTAATCTCCCATCACTGCGCTATCACATGCAAGCGTGCAGAAGTACATACCTAGGTACTGAGGCTCTGGACAATGCACCGAACTCGGGCAAAACGATTGCTCGCTGGTTGCTGCCTTGAACACGCTTTACCGTGAATTTCATATCAGGCCTACTCCGCCGAACATCGATAATCAAGCTGACTTTCAAAATGGTTAGTTGTGACCGTTAGCTGCAAGTACAATTGTGCAACCAATTGTCGAGAGAACCAAGAACCAATCCCAGAAGGCACTCGGCGCTTGTACACGCCGCGATCGCCGGAGCGCATCCGGATATTTTCCAAGCGTGGTTACACAGTGCTTCTGTAGATTCCTTCCTCATCGACCGGCGTTCCCGGCACCGTGCTGGATTTACACAGCCGATGATGATGAAACCGGGGGTATTTACCCTCTCCCGAGCGACGACACAACTTCACCATCGACGCTTCGCAGATGGCCGAACATCTCCTTCGCATTCTCAAAGGCGTCGTGATAGGGCATCAGAAGTCCCCAGACCCAAGTCCCAAGGGACTAGACATCTGGAAAATGGCAAGTACCATACCCTTCCTCATCACTGTTCATTGACTTTGAACCAAGAAAAGCCAAATTGCATATTTATTCTTGCAGGGCAGTTGTTCATTATTTACACAACGTCGATTACCTCTTTGTACCCTTGCTTGTGTCCTAGCTTGAGTTTCACGACTCTTGTTTATACCCAAATCAAGTATTCGGTTAGTACTGAATAATAACTACCTAGCGAATCTTTTTTGCAAGAACGCTCAAAGACCCTGAGACCTTCGCATTGTAATAACTAGGACCAAATATTCTTTCTTTAATCGTGGGGAGACGTACCATCAGTCAGGGTGCGAAGTCCAGAACACGGCAAACCAAGCAACATGGAAGTTACCACCCAGGGCTCGGGGCTGCACCTCCAGTGAGCAATACGGACAAGACGGTTGCGCCTGACCCGATACGAGTTCAATTCCAGCAGAAGATTATTGTACCGTTCAATAACATCACGACAAAACAAACACAGAACATCTGCCACGCCTGCCCAACAGCTCCACCGTCCACCCGTTATCTTGCTATATTCACACAGCCCCGCCAGTCTTCGAACAAGCCGACAAAATGAAGCGCGCCGCTGCTCTCTTTGCATTCGTCCCCACAGCCCTCGCTGCTCCCAGGCAACATGACCCGTCACTTCTGGGCCGGGCAGACAGGGGCACGAGCATAGCCTGGGCCGGCGGCGTGGCCAAAGCCGAGAACATCACGGCGGTCAGCGGCACGTTCCCGGCGATACGGCCGACGCTGCCCACTGCGAGCGAGACGGGCAAGGGTGCGTATACTACGAGCGCCTGGGTCGGCATCGACGGCTGTTCCGGGATATGCATCAATATTGACCTGTGGAAGGCGGGCGTTATGACCCATCACCAATCCTTTACCGGCATGATTTTTCACGAGGATTGGTAGGTGACATTTTATCGGGGGGGGGGGGGCGGACGAGACATCCTCAAAATGTTTTGCTAATGCGCCAGACAGTTATGAACTGTACCCTGATCCGGCAGTGTACCTCGACATCGGCAAGATTACCGATGGTGATGTACGTATCTCCTACAACCCCTTGCCTTGGGCCCCCAATATTCTCAGCAGCAATTGGCATTATCAAATCTTCCTTCCCATGAGGCAAACACATCCTACGCAGGTAATCAAAGTTTCTCTCGAGATCCTCAGCTCGACACAAGCAAAAGTCGATCTGGAGATTCTGTCCACGGGCACAGGATCCAGCGTGACGACGAACATCACTCACACAATATGCCAGCAGACGGCCGAGTGGATTGTTCAGAGGTATTACACCATCTCCCAATTGGTTGGGCTGATCGGTTTCGGAACCGAGACCATCGACGACATTGCGTACACCACTCTGGGCGACGATCACACGACGATTCCGGATGATGTGATACTGGTCGACATTGTGAACAAAGAGGCCAACAACACGGTTCAGACGCACACCCAAGCTCATGACTCTTCCATTGAGGTCACTTTTCTTGGCAACTAGGGCTCTAGCATAAGTTAAAGGCTCCTCTGGCCAGCCTTGCGTGCTTGTCTGTGCTTGTGCATGCAACGGAAACACAAGCCCGACGGTCTTGGCGAGAAAGACGGAGCAGAGACCCCATACCTATAAGGACAGATGATAACGCGTGGCTGTGGATTCTAGAGGCAAAAGCTTTATCCAGCTTATTTACATCATAAATTAAAGCCCTATAGCAATTCTCAAGCAGAAATAAAATTATCGCTGCGCGGGAAGGACACAAGATCTTAGCCCTCAGGCCTTGGTCGCAATTCGCAGGTGTAGCCATGGGCTCCCAAAGACGCAATAAGACTGGATTTCCTCCGTGGATCCAAACCAACCAGAGGTCAAGCCTAGGGTCAATTGCGTGGGTCAGGCCAACAGTCTGCGCGGAGGGAGGACTTGACTCCCGGATGGTATCATGCTTGCGGAACCCAGGCTACTGCCCTCCACCTAAGGCCAACCTGCGAAATTCCGCCACCCTTAGTGACGAATGGATATACAGATCACTCATCGGTGACAGACCTCTCCACTGAGTTGACTGCAGTTTGACCGCTTCTTGATGAGGGCGTAGCGGATGGGACTTCATCTATTCATACTCGCTGCAACACGTTGCTAATAGTCCACTACGAGAACACCGTCCTGGAAGGGATGCTCTGGAACTTCCAAACGGATGTCACCCCCTTGATGTAAGACGTTTGCCAGGCTTCCACCCAATATACGAGCCGCGGTGTCTGGATGACATCGTTCAAGGCTGATTGGCTCCTGGGGTCCCCAATAGATCCTGATCCCGTCCTTGTATATGCATCGGCGTGCCGCCATTGCGAAGATAGTGGCCTGGAACAGATCCCGCGCCAAGCATTCCAAGTATTCAGCTCGGATTCTAAAAAAGATCCTCCTTTCTCCACTCAAAAAGATTCCATGGCCACTTCGATACTTTGTCGCGATATTGAGGCGCTCTGAGATATGCTGGCGAACCCACGCCATACGTGCGGCCACAGGATGGACAGACTCCAGATCCTGCAGGTCCGAACTGGCTCCTTCAGGTGAGACAGTCATCGAGTCTGTCTTCCTCGGGGTGGGGTTCAAAAGGGGGTTCCACTCGGTCAGCTGGCTCGGGGGATTGCTTGGGGGATCGCTTGGTCCAGTGGTGACGCCAGAACTTGCTTCTTCCGCTTTGATAGATGTGACAAAAGTCTCTGCTCTCATCGGTTTCAGCTTGATGTTCCTCGATCTTGTAGCTGTGTCTGTTGTTTGTTCAGCTTCAGGCCGTATCGGAAGGACTCAGTTGCTTACCCTCCCATTGACGGCGGATACCTTGATCCAACAGACCCTTCGCGGTAGATGAGACTATTTTCATCCTTTCAGCCGCCCGCATGTTGCTCAGGGCTTTGAGGACAGGGCCGATTCTCCTGTTGGCATGCCTCTTTGCTAGAATGAGCAGTGCATATGCCGTTGAACTGCCATGTTGAAGGAAAAGCCGGTCCATTGCCACCTTACTCTTCATTGTTGTCAACTCTGTGAGTGAGTAAAGGTGATGGTAACGCTTGAATACATCTATCAAGAAAACCACCAGCTGCATCTCAAGCTTGGAAGACTTGTAATTGGACTCCATTGTAGAGGGTAAGAAATCCATTTGCTCAGCTTGTTGCTGATCAAGAGAGTCTTGGGGTTGGGGAAGGCTTATATGTTCTTGACAGACCAGAATTCAGATGGCTCAATGACAGGTATTTTCTCGGGTATTCCACAGACTCCACCCCTGGATGAATTCACCAAAAAGCAGCTGGGGCATCCTTCCGAGTTTGCCGGTTGCAGACCTTGTCGCACCCAACAGATCAGGTGCGACGTCGGACACCCCACAAGTACTGACGACCAGTGCTGGTTCTTGAGAACACAGTGTTTCCCCAGTCCACCGCGACTAAACTTAGACCAGCTGGATCTATTCCTTTAAGGAGGAAATCTAATATTAACTCTTGACTCTCCTCGTGTGAGGTTGGCTGGGATCCTACGGCTCCACCATCATATTTATTTATTTTTAGAGGCAACTTCGCCTCCCTGGAAGAAACCTCTTTCAGGTGAATTTGCTGAGGTCTATTCCCTCTCCTGTCTGGTTTTGTTCCATACTGCCTGCTGTCTCTTCTACCCATTTGGGATTACATATAAGCTCCCTTAGCTCAAATGGTGAGATAGATAGAATAAGGCAGCAGTAGTTTGCTTACCATCCTGAATAATTGGACCCTTTAAGAATGCGACATGTATGTGGTTCTTCCAGTCCAAATCTTGGCTTTGGGCAGTAACATACTACTTTGTGTAAATTCACTGCACAGGGCTTTGTGCTGTGTAGGGTCTAAGCTGGAGAGTAGAAGATTTTCTCGTACTAAGTAGAAAATGCAAACTTGCATTAGAAGTTCATACATACACACTCTATGGCGCCCCCTTTTGCCCTTACTAAGATTCCCTCCCCACCAACCCTCCCCCCTCCACCAGTTGACCTTAACAAGCGGAAGCCGACATTTCTCTTCAAATTACGAAAGTTCGAAAAGACTGACTCTTTGTAGAATATGCTCAGTCTGAACCTCCTTGTGCATCTCGAACTCCCTAATAAGAAAACTCAGAAGGAACGCGATCGCAGACACACAAGCGAAGAAATGGTAAAGACTACTCAGTCCGTATACATATGCATCTGAAACCTGGTCCTTGAGATCGCTGTGGGCAGGGAGCTTCGCCAATTCCGCCAGGAATGCCTCGCTGTGCAGTGCGATATCAGTGCTGAGGCCCTGCGATCTAAGCTTGATGCTCATAATGTTCTGTAAGATGGTTCCACCTATCCCCACGCCAAGGGTCATCCCGAATTGTCGCAAAAAGGCATACATTGCAGCGGCATGGCCCTCCCTACCGCTCATGCACATGGCTTGGGCAGCAAAGTTCTGGGCGTTCAGCACAGCGCCATGACCGAAACCCAACGCGATGAGAATGACGACCCACGCGTCAATAGGCGTCGCACGGTCGAAAATCATGGTGAGGCCGGATGACGCCGTGACAAGAACCCAGCAAAGCCAGGTCGGCCAGCGATAGCGACCTGTCTTTGTGACGACTGCACCAGTTGCGATCGAGCTCGGAACTAATGTGATCATCACAGGTAGGATAGCTACACCCGTGATGATACCCCCATAGCCCTGGACGGACTGGAAGTAGAACTGTATGTAGTAGAGTTGCCCATATATCTAGACGAGCGAGTCAGCACTTGTCACTCCCAGAGAACATGGTAAACCTACCACTAAGCCTTGGATCAGCCCACAAATATACGTGGCGATAGAACTGACGTTCCAGAACAGATTCCTACGAAGAAATGGCCGTTTGGCATACTTCACTTCATAGAAGAAGGTCCCAGCCAATCCAAGGACTCCAAGACAGAGGGGAACAAGCGTCTGGGGGCTCGTCCAACTGAAAAGGCTTCCACCCCATGACACAGCCACGAGAAATGATGTCGCGGACGAAATGAAGAGAGCGCCACTTGGCCAGTCTATTCTCCGCATCTTGTGTGAGGCAGTCGCCAGGGGAGCCCTGAACTTGAGCAGCCATAAGACCAGGGCAGTCCCCACGAAGCAGAACGGGAACATGATGCAGAAAACCCATCTCCAGCTCGTGTTCTGAGCAATCACTCCGCCGGCAACGGGACCGAGGCAATTGCCTAAAGCCCATGCTCCAAGCCTCATAGATGTCAGACAAGTGGTCTCCAAAAGAGCAAGCCTGTTTACCAACACTGAACCATACCACTTGGGACGCCAACGAAGAGGCACCATGTCGGTGAATATGATTAAGCTGAGGACCAGGATTCCGCCACCACCTATGCCCTGCAAGCTCCTGCCAGCAAGCAAGACGGCGACGGATCTTGCGAGGCAGCACAACAATGTCCCACCTGTGAAGAATGCAAGCGATGCCCGCAGCACAATTGATCGCCCAAAGATGTTGCTAAGCTCAGCAGTGAAGGGCATGGTCACGGCGTTTTACAGAAGGTAGGAAGTGCCTATCCAGAACGCGGTGGTCGTGTCTAGACCTAGGTCAAGCACAATTGCCTAGACAGATCGTTAGTATAAAAGTGATAACACTGAGGACCGTGAACTTACATTCAAAGAAGTCACAATGATATAAGCATCCAGGGCCACCATGAAAGATATTATGGAGAGGGCGAACATGATGAGCACCTGGTGCTTGTTAGGGCTCCAGTGCGATGTGGTTTTCTGCTTCACAACACCATTCGTGAAGCGGATGAGGTCACTAATATCCTGGCAGACCTCACAAGACACACCGTGAGTCTTGTAAACTGGGCCATTTCCCTGCGAGGAAGCATTGTTCTCAGGGATTTTGGTTTCAAGAGATCCAGTACTGGACTGAAGGTAGTGATGGGCTATAACGGACAAGCTGGGGTGTGCAAATGAGAATATTAGGTGCTACAGATCTGCTCGCGAGTGGAACAAAGTATGCCGGGCCACAACCAGCTCATGGATATGTATTTATCTTGTATGAAATATTCAAATTAGCATCGCACTCAAGCGCTGCTGCCGGAGATCCCATCACACTTTGCGCCAACCAACACAATGATCACGATCCTACAACCTTAGTTCGGTTGCATATCTACCCTGGGCCCACAACACCCAGTGTGGATCACAAGAGATTAAATCTGACTTTTCAGACTGTTGGTTCTCTACCTTATCAGGGCCAAGGCTGAGAATATGGGGCAGAGGTGAGGCCAACAACAACCTGTGACCAGAAAGAGGAAGAGAGAGGGGGCGCAAGATCGTTGGTCTAATTTCGATTCTTGATTCTAAATCCAGCTATGGGTTACACCTCGACAAGAGCAGCACAGAAGGCCATACTTGTCCACCAAGTCGCAGATTTGACCCCATCGCTCAAGGTTTTCCAGGCGCAACATAGCGTTCTCAGCCAGAATTAGGTTCAGGTCGTCAGCCATCCTGTTCCGAGCAGAAACAACTCCCTTCCCCTCTCAGCTCTTGCAACTCAGTGGCCATGGATTTGTAGGCATGTGCGAGAGAGAGGTGCTTCTCTGACAGAGAGTCAAGTTTCCTTAACACGGTGTCAATGAGAGGATTCCCGGTGCACCATATTGCCAAATCATGCTTGAGAAAGTCTATATCCCACTATCGATGGTCAGCGTGTGGGTAGGACGTGTTTCATGCTGACCTACCAGTATGTGAATAGATGAAGGGTCTAAGAGGCTGGCACCTGGTTGTTTATCTGGTGAATGCTGTTGAGGATACCATCGGCTCGAGAAGGTAGTAAGTTCCTGTATGCGATACAGAAACTTGCATCCTGGGGATTTCGTGTGATCTTTTTCCGATATTGGAAAGTAGGAAGGAGGCTCTGTTTGCCAAGGCGTTCTTGTTGGGAATTTGTGCACAGGCACGAACAGACCAAGGGTGGTGTTTTATTTTGGATGCCTGAGCAAGGGAACTAACACACAAGACTCTGGCCAATCAGGACCTCTACCATTCCCTCGGGACAAGGGCAAGGAGTCATGCATAGCTGGCTTTTGATGTGGAGTATACTAGCAGTGCACAGAACCAATAGGAAGATTCTCGTTGGACTGCTTGTTGACTCAATAGTGTGCTGCATGGACTTGACTCGTCCCGTCCCCACATGTTCACAAGCCTACCCGGTCAGGAACACACTGATTCTACATGGCGCTGAGCGGTCCTGTTACGCCAACTGGGGTGTCATGCAATCAATCTCACTCATCTGCTCCTCGCCACGGTGACAAGAGGCTCGGCTAGGAAGGCCGGGAACGGCCTGCCCCATGCCGAATGGAGGCCCGCGGAGTCTGGGGAGTGGATCCGGGTAGCAACCAACTCGTTGCCGTTCCATCCGCATCACATCCAAGGGAATGGGCCTTGTGATCGGCCTTCGAGTGTTCCCGATAGGTCCTTGGTCCCTCGAGAAAAGCACTCGAGATCTCTCTGCTTAGCTGTCGGATCAAGAAGGGGGGCGTGGAAAGCCCTGCAGAGGTCTCCCAGCGTACGGCGTCCTTCCTCTCACAGACCTGACCGGCAGTGGTAGCCCCAGAGTAAGCATCGGTGTGCTTGTGAGTTGTAAGTTGGTTAAATCCCATTCTCGTAGCAAGGGAGCGCCCATCCCAAGCTGCACCAACACTGGGGTTCTCAAATAGAATCCCTGGAGCTATTTATATCACGGGTTCTTCTTGTTGCTGGAGACCATTATCATGATAAAAGGAGACAGAGTCACAGCCTTTATGTAGTAGTTCATTCATATTAATTCTTTCAACCCAGACTAACAAAAGCCCAGCGAATCTCTCAGTCATGGCCACAGGATCACGAGTACTTCCTCCACTCCGCCCGTCTCATGAATCGTCTCGCCCTGAAGATGCAGCTACATTTTTCAGAGATAGCGCAGCTCAGTGGTACACAGCCTACCTCCATGAGGTTCACCATCGCCCTTTTGAGACTGGACGTGTGATTCAAGACTTGAACATTCGACTGGATCAGCTGGAAGACCTTCTCTTCTCTATCCTGAATCAGATAGTATGAATCATTGGGGATCTATTACTAAACATTACTAACGAAATATAGGGTTACCTGCGCGGCACAACGGAAATAGACGTCAGGCCGGGCCCCAGTGAGCAGGAAGAGGAGTATGACCCTGAGAACTGTACTGTATTTGAAGATATGGATGAGGAGGCTTTGTCAGATTTAGATGGGTCTGGTGGTACTGGCCGGCCTGAAATTGTCGACCGCCTTATTTAAGGAATTAAAATGCTTGTTTTTCGCCGTATTTCCCGCATCCACTTACCTGTGAGCTGGAATATATATGCATCGTTTGATTTCTGCATCTTCTGCCACGGAACATGTCCCATTTCCAACTTCCATGCTCCTTACAATTCTTTGCCAAGACCATGTCGTCCAGTAGTATGCCACCAGCTAAGGCCATTTGTGCCACTGAGGCGACCATTCTGCAACTCGCTTATTATTGGCGTCAGCGTCAAGGCCCAGGTGAAAAATCCATTCGAGACTGCTAGCCAGTCCATGCTCAAGTCTGGGGACGTTCATACTAGTGACGCCATCCCACCGTATCATAGCAACTTTGGGGTAGCGCACGCTATCACTGACTTCTTGGGCCGTGATATTCACTCCTTTAATAAAGTCAGATGTCAGCTACAGGCTATGGTAGAAATATGGGATTTTATTACAGAACAGAAAAAGTCATATGATGGCCTGAAATGGCTGCCGATGTTAGGCAATTGGCAGCTGATGGAAGATTTTCTCGTGTGCGGTCGGGCGATTTCAATAAGAGCAAGCATAATCCCGGAACCAGAGGTCTTGTCGACTACTGATCTCGACGATAAAGAATTGCTTCCCTCGCTTAGACGGCCTTTCCTAAACAAATCGGCAACTTCGATGGATTTCATGGATATTGACTCCGTCGTGGATCACGATCCTGGATTAATAACTGACCGGGTGCAGGCCACACAGACAGTAGTAGGAGGTGTCCAAGGCAATGTAGAATCCCGCGGAAACCGCAAGCGGAAATTCAGCGAAGTGGAGCTGGGCGACTGCTCTGAGCGTCCTGAACACAGGGTGACAGGGCGAAAGCAGGCAAAGGCAAAGGCACGGGGCGAGGTCAGAGAAACGTCGTCGACCTAGACGAAAGCCCTTCGCGTGCAAGGCTCTCCGCAAAGGCCAGTCAGGGGAAGCGGCAAGCAGGAAAAGGGAGCCCGGGCAGGATTAGGGGTGTTTTGTCTTGGCTTAGAGGGTTAGGTTTGGCCGATGTTGAGCGGTGATTAGCCCTAGGCCCCCACTGGCAGAATGTCAACATTTCTGATTTGTACCTTCCAACACACTCTTTCACGTGTGTAGCGAAGTAGATAGAATTCATGTCTTTCCCAATTACCAATCCACCCACGATGTCTGATTGATCAGGCTTGGAACATGACTGCCCCTGCTAGTCCCCATTTCGAGCACACTTCCCAGACCGCCTCCAATCCCAACGGCTTCCCACAAACTGGCCACCAAGAGGGTTGTCGTGCATAGCCAATATCACTTCACTTGATACCTCGATCCACTTTTCATCCAAAGTTTTTCCGATAAAACATTGGCCCTCGCCTTCCCATGCTAATTCCACCAGGTGCCCGACACCATCGGGTCGAACCTGAGCCGACACAGCATCGCTGTGTTCCTCGAACATCCAACGGATGTCCGCAAAGCTATCAGTACCCGATGACTATGACCGCAACCTCTTCTTCCAGTAATACTCGTCTCTTTGCCTTCCGAAAGTCACAAAAATCTTCTCCAGCCGCACAAACACCTTCTCTTCGTGCAAATAACGAGCTGATGGGTGAGCAGACGCCGCGTGTGGCCGCATGACGCTTGACTGTTTTGCCTTGGCGCGTTTTGATATTCTGGAGAAATTTCCTGAGCAAGCCTTGTGTTTTTTCCCCTGCGGGATTGGAGATCCAGGCGAGGCTTGCAGCCTAGGTGGCGGAAATGGTAAGTCGGTCGACGACGGTCGGTCTAGTTGGGCCTGCTGTTTTCCAGCCGTGGTGGGGAGGCTTGAGCAGTGACAGGAGTTTCCGCTTTTAAGTGTGGCGCACGAGAGGCTTTCCAGATCGTCTGGTATGAGCCTCGCAATTTCTTCGGTGAGGTCTATTGGATTCGCCTCCGTGCCCTTCTCAGGGGCCATCTCCGCTAAAGCGAGAGCCAGGAGTTCATCGTGACTCATAGCGATCACCTCTGACAAGAAGCGGTCGTGCCGGTCCGGCAGCCAGAGGCCATATTCAGCTAACGCCAGGTCGAATTCTGCGTCGCTTGAACGGCAAGGATGATGGTCATCATAATCCGTGTTATTCACATGGATGACTGAGGGAGTCTTGGGTGGCTGGCAACTGTCCATGAAACTGACTGCATCCGCATCATAGAGAGGCGCTGCTGTGAAGGTTGAAGCGTAGAGTTTGCCCATGGCTGCGGCTCTTCGGCTTTCTGAGATCCGGTGAAGAGAAATGAAAAAGAGAAAATGCTTAAACAGAGATCCGAGAGGGCATCACGCTCCTTAAATATTCAGCTTCAGCGTCACTGCGGTGGGTCAGGCGGGTGGCACAGCCTGCTGTCCTTGATTTCCACACGAGTTCGGAGCTGCTTCGGAGGAAGCAGCTCATGATGTTTCTCAAGACTGAGCGCGGATGGGCGGCCTCTTGCGTCGCACGACTTGGATGTCCCCGGCTGGTGCCTTGAGATGGAGAGGCTTATCTGCGGTACTGTATTATTCACATCCAGGGGAAGACAGCAGGCAGGACGCTGGAAGGGAGGTTTTCTAAGTCAACACCGTGCCCCTGGTGGTTCTGAGGTCCAGGTGATACCCAGCCGCGACCTTGATCTGGAAGAGCGGTTTGTGAAGTGCTTGATTTATGCCAAAATACGGTGATGCTGACATATTGCAGAACCACATGGTCTCAAAACTTTCGAATGACTCTTCTTCTGGTAGGGAAACAGCGACGGCGACCATACCCAAGGAACGTCCATGAAGTATTAAAGACCTGAAATCCAGTGACCGGGAACTTGTGTGATACTACGGTTGGCCCTTCCAGCGGTAAGCCAGATGCCCGCGTGAGCGCTTCCACAGGACTTTGAAGGGCTTACGCTCTAGGAACCGAGCTCGACGAACAGTGTGCGGGATTTAGAAAGGATTCCTAGATTTACAATGCTGTATCGTCCTTGACAACGACTTGAAAAGGCCATCGAGGAATCTTCATCTAGCATCATCGGCTGGGCCAACACGGCAAGATACAACAGCGAGCTTGACGATGGCCACCGAGAGTTCCGCGAGGGATCTCAACCGACGCGAGAGCACAACCGTCCCCCTCTCGGGCAAATACGGAGCCCGCAACTTGGTCAATACAGCTAACAAGACCACCGTCGCGACCGGGATGGATCACGCTGTTGATGTTATAATTAGAAGTTGGCGTGGGACGGCTTTGAAACCTTATCAGAAATCTTGATTGACTTGATGAGAGACTTGGAGGAATGAGTGAAGGATGATGCCCATCTGGGCAGGTTCGGGGGCTCTTCTGCGCCTCAGCCAACATGACCATGGATAGTGGAATCAGGTCTGTGTCCAGGATTATGCCTTTAATCACACAATTTAATGCACTTTATGCTAGGTCTTCTTCTCAGAGCCTACTAGCATTCTCGCTTGTATTCGTAGGATTGCGGTGGTTTGTCCAAGCCCTCGTATTATTAACATACGTATATGATTTATTTCTGCCCATACAAAGGGTAGCATTGCATGAAGGGTTTATGATGTTGGTTGTTCCTCTTGCAGCTGATAAAATTAGAGCACGTAGTGTTGTTGAGGCCTAAGCAATACTGGTGATCACGATACCATTTCGTTAGTCGTTGGAGTGGGTCTCGGTCATGAGTCGGTGTCGTGGGTCAACGCTACCCTAGAAGTGTGATGCGTTCTGTAACGGGTTGAACTAGGCCATTTCCTGTTGTACACTTGCTTCGTTTTGGGAAGATTGCGAATCACAGGTCTTCTTTGCTATGCAGGTTGGTAGACTGAGCCGCATGAGTTGGGGCGTTTATTAGATTAGGATCTGCTCCACCCCAACACCAGAAATATACCCTGTATCCTCAGTTGCGCCTCTTACCAACCGCTGCTCCGCGGGCGGGCGGCCGTTGCGGCCTCTACGGGCTCTGCGCCGATCTGCCGATACGCCGGAACAGGCCTCGGGCGTTAGTTGAGCATCTCGGGACTCTTCGACCATGACTCCGTATTGCAGAGATATGGGTTGCATTTTGTGATAAATATCTGCGACCGCAGCTCACCTACTTGCAGCTCGCCCCAGCATCTAGAATCATCTTCAAGGACGCTTCTCTCTACATCTGGCCCATCCAGCCCTCTCTGTCTTTCAGTCTTCCACCATCTGCCATTACTTTACGATGTCCGCTTCTTCTGCTGCGTCTTCCTCTTATCCAAAACTCATTATCGCCCGGATCATCGTCCTGGAAAGTCTCTTGTTTTGGGAGTTTGAACTCCATCAATCAACCATATCCATGCTAAGGGAGTCTAAGGCCTACTGCAAGACATTGCAGCATTTATACGCTGACGCTCAATCTGACCTCCACAATGTGCAAGTGCAGCCGTCTGCTGTCGATCCGGAAAGATCTCTTCATCGGGAGATTGTATTTCATCAATCAACCAAGGCCATGCTGAGGGAGTCTGAGGCCTACTGCGAGACTTGGCAGGACAAACATGCTGAAGCTCGATCTGACCTCCACCATGCGCAAGTACAGCTATCAGCTGTCGACGAGGCGGCTCGTGAGGTTCTCGATGAGATCCACAGGGTTCTCGATGAGATCCACAGGGTTCTCGATGAGATCCACAGGCTTAAGGCCACCAGCAACTGGATTGTAAAGGCCCCGTTGGTTTACAAGAGCCTTTGTTGAACATTATCTAATGATAAGATAGGCACCATTCATAGTAATCACTCCCCCAAATTCCGAATACGACGGAGCAGCCGTGGAGGAATGCACATACAGGAATGCGGGGGGTCTATCTGCGACAGGAAATATTCCTATCGCTATTGACTGGAAGCAATAGGCTTGAAGCAGATGTCTCATTAGGTGGAAGATCTTTTGTAATATATCCCTTGTTTCAGCGAATATCCAAGCACTTTAAAAATAATTTCAAATCTCTGGTCTCAAGTTTGCTGAGCGCGCCTTTCTCATGGTCTAGTGACTGCGGGACCTGAAGGCTCAACCTGCTTGAATACTCTGGTATGGTAGAGTGGTACTTTAGTCCTCAGTAGAAGTGAGCGGGGACGTGTTACAAGGCACTGGGTTCTTATGCATTTTATTCCTTAAATTAGCATAATAATGCTAACAAGAGTATTATTTCTTATTTCTTAATTCTGGTGTGGTAATAGGCTAGTTTTTATAGCCCTATTTAGCAGCCTTTAATAAGCTCACTTCCCCCTAAATATTCTTCTTCACTTCGCATTCCATATTCATTAATGTATTTTTTGATAAAATAAAAAAGAAAGACGGAAAATAGAAGGACATTAAATGTGCCAAAACTAAACCTAAAATGGATTATCCTACTCCTACGGTTGTTGCAAGCCCGACTGAATCATGGTCCTCAGGCTGCAGCACTAGCTCAACTTTGATCTCCAATCAAGATAGACAGACGGAGCATCTCTTGCTTGCAGAAGCTATTCTCAATGACGACCCCTCCCAGGTGCAGTTCCTAATTGCTGCAGGGGCGTTGGTAAGGAGGGAGGACATATGGGTCCTTTACGATGCATGCCTTTTGGGAACTCGAATGCTTGGATTACTCCTTCCAAGCCACATATTAGAGTTTGCCCGACCTCTAAGTGAGTACGGCGGAGACTCCATTTTCCATTTCGTCCTGCGCACTCCAGCTCGACGTTTCAGCGGAGGAAAAATAAATGTCGTGCAGGCACTGCTCCGCAATGGGGTTAATCCGCTTGTTCCTGATCGTCTTGGAGATACTGCGTTACACTATCTAGCCGGCTGTGAGGAGGAAGAATCTTATGTCTTGTTGGAACATTTACTGGAAGACAGTATCGCGGCAGAAGAATACGAGTACATTTGCAGAATGGGGTTGAATCAACAAAATTATTTTGGAGACACCCCACTGATTGTGGCAGCGTTGTACAATCAGCCTCGCACGGTCAATGTGCTATTAACACACGGTGCTAACCAAGAGATTAAGGGGGAATTTGATATGACGGCATTGGATTTTGCAACCATCAGAGGATATACAGATATAGCTGAGCTCCTCCTGCAGTGGGCAGTTAGTAAGAGTGATTAAATTTTACAAAATGCAAATAAATCTTGCTATTATTTATTAAATTTATTTAAAACTTATTAATACTATAATAAACCTATTTTTATATTTTAAATAATTATGTTATTTCAGATATTTATAATAACATCCATCCCTGTATGGCGGAAAACCCTCCGTGCTGGAAAAAATAACAGGTACTTTGGCTTTAAGTAAGCTAAAAATTCCGCATATTACGATATCTCTTAAATTTTTATATAACCTATATTTTCTAACCATTTTTGAGTACTCTAAAGCTCTCTAAGCCGAAAATTACCCTGTAGTTGTCGCCCTCGCGCCAGATCTGTAAAACGCCTCCGTTCATAGCAAAAAAGAGTTCCATCCACATCCTTCCACCATCAACCTCTTATCACCCGAAATTTTCATAAAAAGCTTATATCCAATCTTTAGAACATCGCGACTATGCTAGTAAGCATTACGAGCCTTGTGGCTGTTATGGTATCCAGGTCTTGATAAAATCGCTACGCAGATCTGTACCTCGGATCGAAGCGAGTGACGATTTTGGTTAGTGCGAAACCACTTTCACACAGGCTATATTCCGCAGGCAGGTAGGGGCGGCGCGCAGAAAATTTACTTAGTAAGCAGACCAGGAGCAAAAGGGGGGCGCTTCTGAAGGCGTCACCACATTAGAAACTAGCATGGATTTGTCATCCACAACATATTCCTCGAATAAGCAACTTTTATATACTGTACTATTCTAGAAGCATCCCGGAATTTCTCAACTGAAAGACTCGCCCCTGCAGATTTATATAAACAAGTCCATCCCTAGGACCCTCTTTTATAAAGATAGAAGAAAAATATAAGTAAAAGTTTTAGTAATTATTTTGGATTAGTTTATGTTTCTTTTGCTTCTTAGTTCCTTACTTCTGCTTATAGATGATGCTAATGCTATTAAAAAAAACTTGAATTATTCAACTGTGCCTGAAATAATGTTGGGCCCGTCGGCGCCCTTATCGAGAAGTAGCTGCACTACCGCCTTGTGGACTCTAAAAGATGCTGCCTGGAGCGCGTTGCTAAAGATGCCTCCTTGGGCGTTGACGTCGGCGCCCTTGTCGAGAAGTAGCTGCACTACCGCCTCGTAGCCTTCAGAAGATGCTGCCTGGAGCGCGTTGCCGTATTCGCCTCCTTGGGCGTTAACGTCGGCGCCCTTGTTAAGAAGTAGCTGCACTACCGCCTCGTGGCCTCCATAAGATGCTGCCTGGAGCGCGTTATTATAGTTGCCTCCTTGGGCGTTGACGTCGGCGCCCTTGTTAAGAAGTAGCTGCACTACCGCCTCGTGGCCTCCAAAAGATGCTGCCTGGAGCGCGTTGCCGTATTCGCCTCCTTGGGCGTTGACGTCGGCGCCCTTGTTAAGAAGTAGCTGCACTACCGCCTCGTGGCCTCCATAAGATGCTGCCTGGAGCGCGTTATTATAGTTGCCTCCTTGGGCGTTGACGTCGGCGCCCTTGTCGAGAAGTAGCTGCACTACCGCCTCGTAGCCTCTTAAAGATGCTGCCTGGAGCGCGTTGCCAAAGATGCTTCCTTGGGCGTTAACGTCGGCGCCCTTGTCGAGAAGTAGCTGCACTACCGCCTCGTAGCCTCCAAAAGATGCTGCCTGGAGCGCGTTGCCGTATTCGCCTCCTTGGGCGTTAACGTCGGCGCCCTTGTCGAGAAGTAGCTGCACTACCGCCTTGTAGCCTTCAGAAGATGCTGCCTGGAGCGCGTTGCCGTATATGCCTCCTTGGGCGTTGATGTCGGCGCTCTTAGGGCTTAGGAGAGTAGCGCTCGCACTAAGCAGGCCAAGGAGAATTGAGTATAGACCAAGAAGTGAGGCATAATAAACAGGTGATGGAGCTTTCCTATGTATGTTGCCTGCCCAATGGTCGACATTCCATATACTAACCCAAGTCTTGAATTGTGCAGTATTCTGGAAAAGCTGTAGGGTCTGCTGGACGATCTCCGTACTTTCCTTCCCGTCACGCCAATGTTCGTACCAACTTTTTGCACAATACAGAGCTAGTGGGTATTCATCCTGCCGACTCGCGGCTTCCTGCAGTTTAGGCTCCAGCAAGTAGATTATGCATATGCGGGCTATATCAGTGTTGGCATCCTCTTTGCGTATAGCGAACTTGGCGACGCAGGCGGATAGTCGTCCTGATTCTAGATACTCCTGGACCGAGAAATGGGCGATGCGCACGATGGGCGCTCCAGAGGGCTGCTCATCAACCTCGATAAACCCAGGACATACATCGTGGATTGCACCCTCGCCGCCAAGTCGTCCATCAGGGTTGAACATTGGACGGTCACCTAGCTCAACGGCAATAGCGTCGACAAGCTCTGGTACGGTTAGTGGGCGTTTGGCGCAACAGAGCAAGGTCAGCATCCGTTGGGTGTCTTCAACCCAGGCGTCGTCAATTTTCAGGAGCATGCGCTCGTACGTTTCATCGAGTGACTTGGGTAGTGACCTGAGCAGCCTATCGAGGTTACGCTTGCTCTTGGGGCATTTCTCGAGTTCTCTAAACTGGCACTCTACCCATCGAAACCTAGTTAAGGTCAGCGAATATTCAAACAAGCAAGATTTGTAACTTACACTCCCTTGGCACGGTTGGCAAATTCAGCCTCAATATGCTCGTGGTGATCTTTCCACTTTTTCAGTTTCTTATTCTCTTGGAGATGCCGCGCAATATAATTGGTAATATCTTGGTCGACTAACGAATTTTCCATCGAAAGTACGTCACCATCCGTGGCACCAAGCTCATCATGAATTACATCTCGAATATCCGGCTCCTTACGACTTGTAACCAGGATATGGAGACCAGGCTCTTCCCATTTCCGTATTGCGACCAAGACCTCAAGCACGCCATCCCGGTACTTATCCCGGGGGCTTTCGTCTAGCGCGTCTAGGAGGATGTAGACATGGCCAAACATGCGTATAAGTTGTTGTAGGTGGTCGGCAAGAACATGGTCGGGCGGTGTGGTGTCGCGATAGCTGTTATGGAGGCGCGCGAGGGGAGCGTTATCCTTTAGCTGGGCTGATAGCTGCAGAATGAGGCCGCGGAGCATGGCTGAGGCGTCCTGCTTGGACTTGTCGTCGAAGACGAAGAAGAAGAAGCCGACAGCAATGCGCGGGCTGCCGCGGCGGTGGCGGAAGGCGTGCTGGATAGCAGTGGAACAAAGAACGGACTTGCCGCAGCCTGCGAAGCCGTTGAGCCATAGAAATGAATTGGATGTCTGGAGCCAAGAGGAAAATGATGGGCCCTTAACCAGCCAAAGCCCCGTAGTTGGGTCCCTCTTCTTACAGGTGGCGTTGTACTCGACGGAGGCATCGGGAGCCTTTAGCCAGTGGCGGATGGTTGAGGATACCTGATCCGCTCTAGCCAAGTCCAGCAGGAGCTTTAATTCCTGTGTATCGTGCTGCTGCAGAGTCTGTAAAGCGAGCAGTAGGTACTTGACGGTAGCATCGATGTCCTTTCCCAGCTTCTGTAGGGTTTCCAGGCGGAAAGGATATACGAGGTGGCGGGTGGCGGTGCGGGCGGCGTCGAAGACGTTGTTCGTGGAGTAGTTGCGGAACTTCTCGTTTACGGTGTTCAGCTCTTTAACGAGCCCATCACAATTATAGATTTGTCGCTCGATGGCGTCGAGGAGGTGTCGCTCGTCGTGTTAAAATGTGCGGCCGGCGATTTGGCAGTTTAGGGTGTTGAGCAAGTCGAAGAGGCCGCGAAGCTTTCTGGCGGTACTGGCGGTGTCCGCTTTCTCGTCCTTGACGGCCGTGTAGAAGTCGACCAGGCCTTTCGTCACCTGCAGGCCGAGGGAGACGATGCCGACCGCAGTGCCGGCGACAGAGAGTGGATCCCCCATACCGGGGCACTTTAGTCTTACTTCTTATATTATACGGCACCGACTTTAATCACAGTAAAATATAAACAGTTTCGAATAAGATCTCGAAGAAAAACGTTATATCGTAGCGAGGGAGTCAACTAGGATCGTGTTAGGTTGGCAGCGTTGGTGCCTAGCTGGCTATCCAATCTATTGGGTTTGCCCCGCTCTATTCTCCGTAGTAACGTGACACCCCACGTCCGACGCGCGAATTGCTATCAAAACAGGATGCCAATCAAAATGCCAAGGCAGCTGCAGCACGTCAGCAAGTACCAAGATCACGTGACTTCTAGAATCCATCACAAAATATCCAGCTTGGGATATGGACTTCTGCTTGGTATGAACACATTTACGATTTACGCACAACGCTCGCTGGCCCCGGTCCAAAACCACCGCTCGTATCAGTACCCATCATTCAGGTGATAGGACACCAGTGTGTGATGATCACACCAAACCTTTGTAGGGTCTAGTAGGTAACCTGTAGGGTTTATGTTAGCAGAGCGGCGTAGAGGTGATACTTGACTGTTCGTATAAGAAGACACTGTCTAATCGTTCGAGAGTATGATCACTAGCTGTAAGGCTATCCAGTTGTTGGACTGAATACTTAGATTGACGACTGAAGAGTCTGTTCTATGAAAGCTATCTATGGTGGTGATAACCACGTCCTTATATGTTCCGACTCTTCAGTCCCTATATTGCCTATGTGCCTAGTCAACATAGGCGTTCCTTATGTTGACTATGTTCCTAGGCTACATAGTTATAACCCTAACCCCAGTCTTGGCAGGCTATGCTTACCCCGCTATCAAGTGCCTGCGGGGTTGCGTTGTGGCCTCTAGTCTTTGATTTGCTTAGGCCCCCCAAAGGGGTACCTGGCGTGCCAACGTGTTGGTTCATAACACAGTGGTACATTTACTTTGTTCAGGATGCCGTTATCTCACTGAATGTATACGGTCCAATAAGGGTCCTTAGTAGTAATGCGGCGCCTTCTGTCTAATTACATATAGCAAATTTGCATCTAATCGCTTTTTTAAACCTAATTATTATATATACACCATAGTACTGGTTAATACATAGTATATACCTCTATATTATAATAGCAATTTTATTATCTCTTTAAATCTAATTTTTGAATATTAAGTTATGTTATTTAATTTCTATGCTATAGTATAGCAGTGGGGACGCTGTCTCGACTTCCATCTAAAATTAACCCCATAAATACCATATGTCTGGCGGGCAAATGGGTGTGAAGAGCCATCGCAAACCACGACTTGAGGAGTCAGGGACTGTTCCATTGTAGTGGCAATACTTCAGAAGTACCCAATATATATTCAAAGTCCAAGTCTCGCCTGCCAGATCCTCCGTTGTGAGATAAGTCTTTACCTTCCGCTTGTGGATTCTTGCTTGAACATTCTCTGCCTTATAAGTGTCCATATAGTATATTGCTAAGGTAGTTGCATCTTTATTAAAGACCTTATGTATGTATTATATATTTGTGTAATCCAATCCTCTTGCTTAACGGCAGGTGGGTTTAATAATCCCAGATATGTTGATAGTGATCTTAGGCTCTTGAAAGTGGAGTTCAGCTAGTTCCTGGTCGTATTCATGGTACTCTTGAAGGCCATCTAAGAAGATCTGCTCGTATTCACACTGTGAGTTGCTAAAGTGGTATTGAAGATCCCCGGAGTAATCCATAGGAAGCAGGACCAGGTAAATCTCTGGCTCATCATGGTTGTTCAAAAAGGCATCTGCCTTTGGTCCAACAAGAACGGGATTGGCTCCAACCCAAAACGCTGTCTCGAGCCAGTCGAAGTTCTTAAATATCTTCCTCCATGCCTGGCTGTGTCGGACGGCCTGGTCAGGTAGAATGAAACCGGCCTCCATAGCATTTAAACGGCTTTGGGGGCTCAGATATTTAACAACATTATCAATAAGCTCCTATGGCATTTTCTCCATCTTGGCGATACAAATATATTATAAAATATGTAGAAGCTGGAGCAAGAAATCAATGGTGAATGGGGGTTGAGTTGATCACTAGGATTTAAAGAAGCGACAGTAATCATTTTCTAGAAATTCTACACCTTGGAATCAGGAATAAGGAACTTAAATTCGGCTGCTCTTCCTGGCTGTCAAGATGGTTGCAAAAATGGGCCACTGGCTATTTTTAGAGTGGACTCTTTTGGGTGTGTACAACGGCCTCAAATGGGGCAATTTCCATGCTGACTAACGTCTGCCTTTGCTCTCAAGACTAGATTGCGAACTGCTATTCTGACGCCGGAGTTCTCTATCCTCGCTTTATTTCTTGGCGAACGTTCCTGCTTGTTCTGTGTTTTGTCCTGCTGTGCCTCTGTCCTCGCCCAGTGCCATATTACCTCAAACATAGGACCAGGAGCGCAAAGGGGTAGCTGTCATTGGGAATATACATGACACCGCATGGCCTCATAAAGTGCTATCTGTAATGGGATGAACCCTTGTCAACAGAACTCAGGGCCAGGGCCCTTCATACGACCCACTGACCCCACAGCACGATTCCCCACAGAACCTGCTAGCATCTACAAGAAGGACCAGCGAAGGACGACAATCAAGTATATAGATCAGTAGGAACCTGTATGATAGTCAAAGAGGAAGAACTTCTCCTGCCAGAGAAGTCTTCTTATTCATAGAGAAAATAGACGTTAGAGTGTGACACTCAGTCTAGACCTTTACACTATCAGCCCCATCAATACTTAAGTTACACTATTACAAGATCTGTTAAGGCTTAGTTAAGGCTCAATTAAGAAAACCTGTACATCACAAAGACAATTCTACCAAAACCTTGCTCGCTTCTTCCCCTTTAATTTCAGGTTCAATTCCATCAAGGCTTCCTGGGCACTCGGTCGGTTATAAGGGTCTGAGTCCATCATCCGTACCCAGGTATTATAGAAACAGCTCGTGATTTTCCCCTCAGAACAGCTTTGTCCTATATTCCTGACAACGGCGCCGGTATCCTCGCTATTCAGTGATAGCTCCCCAAAAGCACGGAGCTAAGAGAATGCTAGACTCCACACATCTGCCTTCTTGGAGCATAGCGTTTTCTCCGCGCCGTCGCATGTCTCAGGGGCCAACCCCGGTATTAACTTGGGCTTCGGAAAACGATGACCAAGGCTACAGATCGCCTCCATAAGATCTCGTTTGCGAGTCAAACGATCTCTTGCCCAGCCGACTATCAAGAAGTGATGTGGCCAGATTGCACCATGGAAGCCGTTCTTGCTGGCATGAATATCGCGCAGCCCAAGCAGGGTGTCTTGAAAAAGTTTGACCGCACTTTAGGGCTCACATCGTCCCATGGCATATCCCGAAAACTATACTCTGCTAATAGCATGGAGTAATACACGTTCTCATCAAACATGAGAACCTTCACCTGGAAGCCTTGAGTCAGCTGGCATGGTGGCTTTTTGCCGTGCTCGCACCAGCAGTCAATCATTCCCAGCACTCCTAGATTTCCCACGGAAGCTATCGGCGAGACACAGCTCCTGCGCTACACGAGTGTATATAGCCCTGTTGCAATTCAGCTTCTTGACTGCAAGAGGCCTGCCACTATGGAGCCGTGACCCGGACTGGACAGAGGTAGTCCGGCCCTTGAACAGCGTAAAATGCAACTACACATCCCCCAACATCCGCCGGGCGATCGGTGCCATAAAGATGTTCCTAGACGGCACGTTGCCTTGCTTGAGCAAAATTGCATCACGCTCCTTCTTCAGCTTGGCGTATTGCTCGGCACTGGCATCGGCGAAGAGGAGGCTCACAAACGAACCAGTGGTATACCCATCACTCATTGTCTTATTCTCGGCCAACAAGTAGCAATTCTAAGTCAAATGTAAGTCCACATCCTGTTGCGTACACAACACTGCTAACGTCGTCTATCTAGGTCTTCCTCGCAGAGAAGTCGCGAATGTTATGATTTACTGCCTAGCATCGATGAAGCTCATGGAGGCCTGGGCACTAAGGAGCTCAAACACGTCATCAATGGGCCAATCCGCCAGCTTCTGGTGGACGAAGGCAACTGTGATATATTCGGTGTTGCGCTTCTGTAGAAGCATCTTGGATCCCATCCTCCTGATATCCTCGCTCTCTGTATGGGCCCTGGAACCCAGTCATATAGGATTGTCGACAAATTACGACTTCATGCCTACTTCATCTGATGAGAGCCTTAGAGGCTTCTTCTAGAGAGCAGCGGGTATATTTGTCGGCCTCGGATCAAATTTTGGGTTTAAGGCGACTGGGCGATCAATTATCCCATTACGTCTGTTGCAAAACCGAGGGCTATACTTGTGTTTATCCCTTCGGTACTTTCCCACAGAGTACGCTTGTTGAGACCTTGTGTAAAGTTGGTTCGGATGAGCAGGATGACAAGTATCTTGAGTGGTGGGCCGCAGAAAGAGCTGAACTTATGCAGGAGTCTGGCACGTTGTGGGTATACAGGATGAACCGGGCAGCGGCAAGGCAATTTTAGAAATGGCATGCATATGGCATTCACTTTCCTGGTCCATATCTTATATGCTTTCTTATGCACCAGAGCAGCTATCGTTTGTTTTTCTTCTATTATTTGTATAAGACTGGTATGAATAAATGCTGAAGAGCATTTTGTTGCCACCGCCAGGCAGATATTCCTAGAAGTTGGTTAGCGGCGTTTCTAATACGCATGCCGGATGTTGGTATCAATATGCAGCACTGTGGGGAAGAATCTTTTGTTAGGACTTCAGCCCAATAAGTTCCCAAGTCTACAACATGTGCTGGCCAGCGGCACTGGATAGCCATGGGTCTGGCACCGCACCTCTCCAAGTGCGTAGAATTGCTGCCTCAAGTGCTTGCTTTCTGGTCTCTTCCTACTTTGAAGCCAGGAAAATGCATTATTTTCGCCGCAAGCAACTCTATATCCGGATTTAAAGGCTATCAGGGGCCCACAGCCGGAGCAGCGGCGGTTGAGGTGTTGGAGACGACTTTTCTGCCGGCCTGATCACCCGAGTCTTGCATGCTTGTGGATGATGTGGGATTCTTGGGATTGCATCCCACTGTTCCCTGCCTGGGCATACGAATGACCCACTCGCTCTCACTGCCCAAGTAGGCTCCCATAGTATCGGTGGGGATTGGGGGCGGCGAGGGAATGCAACTGAGCTCTACTTCACGTATTTAAGCTTTGATATGGCTTCATTCCAGTTTTAGCCAACTTTCCATGCCTCTCTTCTGTTTAAACAAAATTTTCACATCTTTTAGCAACAATTCTTCCAATCAAGAGGGACCAGGGAAAGCCTTAGACTGGTCTTTATGCTACTGGACAAGGTGATAGAGCTATTACTAAGGGCGACAGAATCGGAATGGGGCTTATGAACGCAGAAGATACTGAAAGCAGGAGTATTTTACAACAATGTGTCAGTGAAATCCTTAAAAAGGGCGTTCAAGGCTGAGAGACTTATGGATTCGGCGAGCACTCCATGTCTCGTCGCCGACAACATCATCCCGGTCATACATCAACATATAACACATCGCCCGAGGACAGAATGCTGTCTTTTGTGAAGTCTTTTTTAGATAGGATGAAGCAGACAGATGATGTGTTTCGAGAGGAGGACAGACAGCCGCTCAGCTATGAACCCAGAGTTCAGCATGGTGAGGGCAGCAGAGGCGGGGGTAGTGTCTGCCGGCGGAAACCGAGGCACCATCGTCACAGCCTCAACCAGGACACTGATTCTCAGCCAAATGTGGCTGAAATTACCGGCAGGCGAGGCAAATATGAGGCCACTTCCAAGAAGATATGGTTTGAGTGACACAAACAGGTGGGCACATATGGTGGCACCTAGATAAAGGCAGATATGTAGTGGGGGATCAAGGAAAAACAAAGCCATTCATTACTTTTTAGCACATATTGATCTGTCCAAGTTCAACCGGTCCGTTTGCCCCAAGTCATAAGAGCATCAGCTACCTGGATCACATGCAGCCTCATGTCCTCAGACGACTTAACAAGGCACCATATCATATATTAGTACACATTTAAACAAACTCCTTATCCCTTCGCCAGAATTTTTGTTTTCTTTTATGATAGAAAGCTCCTAGCAACCCGGTGATTAGTCCACCTTGCCATTGGGGCCGATGTCTGCCTCAGCTTGCTTGCTGGTCTCTACGATTTTAATGCACAGCATCCCATCATTCAAGTTCTTCAACAATGTTTTATCTGAACCATTTTCCCTAGCTACGTATATCAGGGCATTTGCCCAGCTCATCATCATACTAACCAAATTGCGGCAGAAAGATACGTAATACCTGCTATGCGGATTGTACAGTGTATAAATACTCGCGGCCCCAGCGATGCGCGCCAGCACCATCAGCTTGCATCATGCCCATATCTGACCCAGTCGCTTGACTCGTGGGCGCGTCCCGCGTACGCAAACTCATCGCGATCCAAGTTTGGCGTTGCGGCCCTGGTGTGCTTCATCCACGTCGCTAGCGCGACAGCGACAGACCCGCATCATCAGGGGCCGAATCCTCTGTGGGGCCGGGGGTTCGACCGGATCTGTTCGCTGGCCGAGCGCCAGGGTGTCCAGGAAGCAAGCAAACCGTGGGGGCTAAGGCGCCCGCTGTGCCAACTTTTCTCGTAGAAAATATGGAGCGTAAGCTTTCAAGCCAGCTGAAACCAATGTGTGGAGACTTTGCGTAAAAGCTAGTGGATGTCCTAACGCGGATTGTGCGTAAAGAGTCCTTACGCAAAAGCCTAGCTCAGTTTAGTGTACTACACACCGGTCAGTAAGTGTCTCCATGTTTTGCGCATCTTGGCAGGCAAACTCTTTTGCAGAGCAAGGATACTACTCGCCGCATCGAATTACATTTATCATTTGTAATCACCAACGGTAGCCAGCGCATATCTTACGCACAGCCCAGCTATTCCCTGCCATGCATCCATAGCCAACGAATCTTCACCTAACCAGCTGGGTTTTTGCGATTTCCGAGGCAACCCTTGTTTCACCGCTTTCACTATTTTGTGGCATGAGTCTAGCTGGTTTCGTTCCTGATCCGATCACAATCCATGGATGTAAACGGGTTTCTGTCTCTACAAATCACCTGGGCAGTGAGAAGCAGCAACCTACTGCTGGAAAGTGGGGCCTACCTTACCCACTCTCAATTTTTGCGCCAATCGCTTCAAAACCACCTCTTGTATCCCTGTGGTCAATCTGCTGTGCCGTTTCGCCGATGCTGACTCGTGCGGCTACTGTTGACCCAGTCGTCGCGATGCTTCCGCCGACGACCCTGAGATCCGGCTGCCCGGCTTTGAAGGCCGGATAAATCCTACTGACTTCCAAGGGCCGAGGAAGTCACGCAACGCCGTACGCATACTACAAGATGCCACGCGATCAGACACCCAGGCGGATCCCATCACCTGGGCAAATGCTGCTTCAGCTAGGTTGGCAAGTGTATCCAACGAGGGTTCAACTCGGTTGCAGAAGAAATGAGACTTACTAAGGGAGGGATGATGCAGAGAGTGCCGTAGAGTTGGTCTGCAAACGAAATGCGGCGACGAGTCTCTTAAACCGTAAAGTCTTTACTCGCCATCAGTACGCTGCAATGAACGGGCCCCCAACCGTGCGGTTCTTGGAATATTGGAAGGCAATGGGCAACAGCCTTCACGCCATCTTTGCCAGTAAGTTGCAACAGTTTTACGTCTGAAAGGGTGGTGTGCTGTTCAAGCGCCACGGCTATGGCGCGAGGAAGTCGCCCTTGAGGAGATGCGGCTTCACATGCATTGGATGATATCGTGTTATCAAGAGGTTGGAAGTGAAAAGTTCGGCCAGAGCCGTTTAGCTATGAGCGATATTGTAAGTGTAGTGCCTTCGACCTTCAGACAAGCCGGATCTTTGGTGTTGCCTTTGATATGCAGAGATATGAGGCGGCAATTACGTTCCGCCTTTCCCTGGATGTATAAGGAATCCTCTTTGATGAGTTCAAAGACCCCACCAAGAAGGCGTTCGGCATATGGACGGTCTGCCCCAATAAGCGTATACCCTTCGAAAAATGCAACCGAGTCACCGCCAACTCTGGCACAAAACCTGTCGTCCTCCGTTTCCAAGCGAGCCTCGAATAGATCTCTGGCCAAGTGTATTATTCTGTTAGGATAGAGATCGATCTCTAGATATGAGACTGTATCTCCGAGGACCACCCGAATGGCTGCTCCTGCACCTTTCTTGACCACTGCTGCACAAGTGTCATGAGGGAGAAGGAAGGGGACGTTCTTCGCATCAGGGAAGACTAGCGAATGTTGGTCCATATCCATCTCGGTTGTCGTCGTGGCCAAGGGTAGCTCTGTCATGTCCTGGGAGGGGCGTGGGGAGGTTGGTTGTCGGGTATCCCTCTGTATGCCGTCCATTAAAAGGGGCAGACTCATGCCTGGACCCGCATTAGGTGCTAGTAGCGGTAAGCTGGAGTTGTTGGGATGAACATTGGCGATCGGGGGTAGCTGACGTCCGAGGTCACCCCACCGTCCATGGTTGCTCGTTGGTTGTGGCTCGCTGGGGTCCTGCATTTGGACCAAAGGTGCGCTACCAGAGGAGGTACTTTGTTCTCCGTGATTGTTAATGGGTGCTGGTTCGCCGGCGTCCTGCATGTGGACTGAGGCAGTGCTCCCAGGCGAGGATCTCCGTTGTACGTGATTGTTTATGGGTTGCTCGCCACGGTCGTGTGGTTGGCCTGCATCTGCGCTGCCGTGGGGGCTGGACGCCGAAGCGGTCGCCGGTTCGTCCGGACCAGGGTAGTTCGACTCCCGGAGTATCTCTAAAAGCCGTCAGTGGACTCAATCGATCGATCTGGTTCGGTGTTGATACTCACTGCAGCGTTTTTTGCCACGATGGGCGTCGTGGAAAATGTGATGAATGAGGGACTTTTACAGATGGATGTGGCTTGACGTTGCAAAGGCGGCGTGCTACGACTTCAGCGGCCGTATGTGGCAGCCGTTCAACGGCCGTCTGAACCCCAGGCTCAGCTCGGACATATGCAAAAAATGCCTGGACCCCTGCGTCTAGGAAGACGTTACGCTGAATACTGGCACAGGCTCGTTCGAAGTTTCTATCGAATCCTCTGGGGGCTTTGTCTGTCAAAGGGCAGGGCTCCACAAGTGATTTCGTGAGAGCAGTGATGAGCTCATCGGTTAGCGGCAGCTGCTGGGCGGCCATACTTAGGCAAGGACGTAACTTGGAATGTGGTTGAGAGGAAAGAAAATTTGTACAGACTTAATAGAAAAGGGTCTGCCGCAGAATGAAGAGCAACTTCTGAATCATACGAGCCGTCAATTGCTATATTTCCCTGAGACAGGAACTGACTGCGTGGTGGAATAAGCACTCATAGACACCTTTGAACTGTTGCGAGGCTGAAAACATCATTTAGCATGGGGCCTGGTCCAAGTCGAGGCTTCAGGGTCGTTTCCACCTTGGGAAGCATCAGGAAGTCTTCAAGCCACCAGACCACAGATATAAGCCTTAATTCTAGGTAGATGCAGACGATCTGGTGTATTAAAAATTAAATAAAGCATAATAGATCTAGCACTTGGGACTAAGGCCACGTTCAATACCCCTGCCGCCTCATAAAGGATGCATCTAATGTCCCGATCTTAAGATGAAATAGAATGCTTTCGCGCAATGTGTTCCTGACGAAATCCTTATCCCTTATGAGTTCTTCCACATCCATCCTGATGCCGATCAATTTATTATCGTTGGCACCCTCTCCCAGCTGGTTTCGCACCCGAGCCTCCAACCTGCTGAGCTCTGCTAAGACTCAGTTACGGAACTCTACTTGCTGCTTATCCACGATGTGATTACAGATACTCTAAATAAATCAGTGATGGTCCCCGAAATCGGTTAAGACCATTCCTGATCCCGGATCAGGGCTTGAACTTAGACACCGTCGATTTAATGACTCCCAATCTGGGAGTCCTCCGTCTTGTAACGAAGTCACCGCAACGCCCCTCGACACTCCGGCAGGACCATCCCATCCGCCGTCCTTGTCCTCCTCATTGTCGGCTTCCATCACCCACTCTGAAACCCGAAACGAGTTTCTCGATTATCCTATCACCCTGTCCCCCATACATCCTGCTGAGACCAGCTTGAGCTTGGTTGGTTGTTATGAGACCAGGTGTAGATAACGCCGCAGAGAATGCCTGTATTTGCATTACCGACATATCCTGATGCGAAATACATATTGTTAAACGGGTTTGCTTTTGCAAAACCATTTGAGGTCGCGATAAATTTGAGCGTTGTGTCTTGGTGCTGTTGGTAGCGTCTTTGGGCCAATGAGCGAGCCGGTTTTACTCAACTTGATGCGCAGACGGGCAGTAACTAAGGTGGGATTGAAGACTTGGTGGTGCTCCTCCTCAGGCACAACTAATGTGATCTGCTCAGGCGGAACAAAATATACGGGTACCAAGTCTTGTTAATTCCCAACGGCTATTTGGATCTTCATAAGGGCGGTGTTTGATTCGGGATCGAAGAATAAATCTAGTATATACGGGATGTGTTGGTTCATCTCTGTACGTACGTACGAGGGAAAGCAAGAAAAAGATGGTATCCTCAGAATGGTGTCAATTGTCTTATCTACAGAAAACGGCTACATGCGAGGCTTCAAGCTTCGTCAGAAATAAGTGCTTCTCGGCGCTGACTAAGCAAAAAGCGTGGTTACCGACAGGATGCGTTGAAGAAGGGACGATGCCAGGTCAGCTCCAGGATCACTATTCTCTGGCCTGGCATATCTTTCAACTGAAATTAGGGCAGCACGATTTATGATACATGTTGGCTCTTGCGTTTGCTGCGCTATGTATAACGAGTAGAATATAGCCTGTGTTATAAGGACTTGTGTGTATAAAGGGCTTGTTCTAGCAACGATAATCTCTAAGGGATTCTATAAAAAAACTAATAATTCTGGGATCTTCCCTGGAGCTTTCCAGAGAAGTACATCACATATATATAGATGCCTCTTTCCTGGATGCCTGAGGCATCTCTCTGCTGGGCTGTATGTTGGTCTCCACCAAGTGCTGCCTGAAGGCTCCACATGTGACAGCCTGGACTTAGTCAGCATCTGTATTATCAAGCAGAGGAGCGTAGTTCAAGGAGAGGAATAATTAATGATCCCGGTGTGAGAAAGGTATATAGGACTGGCTAGCTTATTGTACCTTGGTTCTGAGTATATCTTATAGGAGCGCCGAAGTTTTACTGCTTCTAAGCTAAATTAAGAATCAGCGGAGATGATGTAAAGGTAGTATAAAGATCGAGAGGATGGATGCAGATGGACATCTGATCTTCCATAAGAATGAGCGGGGAGTCTGCAAATGAAGGGGACCACAACAAAGATAAGGGATAAGGGACAAGGGACAGGGATAAAGCTCAAGGGGATAGCGCTCTTCGCGGAGTTTGGCTGGTCAGTGGGGCGCCGGTTGATTGCTGGGGGCAACTTCCTCGATTGTGCCTCACTGATTCCGTAGTGCTGGCTTCGCACGGCGCCTGAGAGGGCATAACCACAACAGCTGGTCTGGACAAATTGAAATTCAGTGCTATGCCATGTCCACTAGTACCGGTGGCTGTTTGAGGGGGCTCGACGTCTTCGACCAGAGACAGCTGCGAGACGCGCTCGGGATGTATGAGAAGGAAGAGGAAAACCCGGCCGCCGCGGGGTAGACCTGGGAAATGCTTGAGGGAGACAGGGAATCGGAGCTTGAACAAAGCTTTCCTAGTTGCTGAGGCCCAGTGCATATCGAGGAGCAGGCAGACTGGTGCTGTTTTTGCCAGGCAGCTGTAGCCGAAATTTTGGTCATGTCGACTTTATTGGGGAGTAGAGATGGGCAGGCGCGATGTCGCTATAAGGCGCGTCGTCAAGCTGACGCAGGATTGGTTTGCACCAACCACGCGATGATAGGTGTTTGAAGGACGATGTTGGGGTTAGAGGACATTTGTCGGGAGTGGGACTGCCGCCAGCGCTAAGTACGGGACACGCAGCCTCCGTGCTCCCTGGCCCCGCGTTTTGGACCAGCTGAAAGGAATACAGCATAAGTACAATGTCAGGTTCAAAGTAAACTAGAGTGGCAAAGAGTTTGCTTGAACGCCTGCCCCTCATTTTTCACTCCGCTCCCGCACCTTCTCCCTTTACATCAACACGTCCAAGCTCAACACATCGTCGACCCCTGATACTGTGCAACGCAACGCAAGCCCTCTTTTTAATAGAGCATTAGTTTCAAGATGTTGGCTTCTGATAGATGCTGTGTATCACCTGTTCATAGTCCAGGATGACCTATGACCAGTGAACCTGCGACCATACCACTGCGACAGGTTCTCTACTCGTTGCCCATGGCCAACGAAAGAGCCTGGGTATGATTCGGTAGATAGTGGAGATCGTACGCACCTGGCTGGGCGAAGGTTTTCGAGCTATGAACTATCCTCTTCAATCATTCGGACTTGTTTACATCCTGTTTAATTGCAAGATTCTCGCCAGCGGAGGCATAAAATCTTCATCCTTCGTTTCCCATTGCGTGCAGGCTGTCTTAGCAGATGAGAGCCTGGGCGGAATCTTTGGCTCAGTAACCTGTGGGATTGTTGCTAATTCTCTGTATTTAGGCCGTAGCTCCACCCATCATGTCAGGCTCGAGCTCCCCAGCCGCCCTACGGTCCAGTCATTCGGACTCCTCCGGCACGACGACAAATCCGAACACACCCCGCCTGGAGGCTGACGCCGCCTCGCGCCGCGACTATGACAACAATGACAACGATACAATCGTCCAGAGGGAAAAGTCAGTGCCTGGAAGCACAGCCTCCAGTGAACAGGCGCATGACTTGGCCCTATGGATCAACTCGGCCCAGACAAGCCCGCGCCGAAGCCGTCATCACCAGCCTCTGCTCACGCGACGCCCTCCCCAGTATTGATCGCGTCGTCCTGCTCACGATCGACCTCGGCTTCGCGTACCGACTCGAGCTCTTCCTGCTACAGCGACGGTACTGCGGAGCCGGGGACGGCATCTCCTGGTCCCCAGACCGAGTCGTTGCCACCTGGTGTCGACCACATGAAGATTTTATGTGCAACAGCAATCTCTGCTGACTAAGAGACTTGGAAATGTGGAGGCTGGCAGCCCTTTGGCCTGAGTGCCTCAGGCATGCGAGGCTACAACCCTTACCCGCCAGCTACGCCGCTGCACCCAGCCCTGCCAGGATGACGACCATGCCTTCGGGTCATAGTGTCCACTCCCTCCACTTCAAACGAGACTCCGTCGCTGCCTCCGACCCTGTCAGATTAACGACCATGCCTACCAAGGAATAGAATGCCCGACCAGGTGTGACTGCCTGCTGCCCCCGGCCCTGCCAGGTTTACAGGTGTGTCTGATGTGCTCGGTCATGAGGAATGTCTTTAGGGTGTGGTTTGGATCTGTCGCTGCCGGGTTAGTCGGGACTCTGGCCATTGTATGGCTGATGCGAGGAGTTGGTTGCTTGCTTGTGGGCCGCTGATAAATATACCTTGCTTTGCCCAGAGTTTCCTCCTGAGATGGCCAACCACGGTGCTTCCTGTGGAAACTATTACCATTTAACTCCGGGGGATGTGGGCAACGGAATCTCCTGTTTGCTAAGTCGATTATCAAGTTGGCAAATTATGTGGTATTATGCTGCCCGAGCTGGCATATGCGGGAGCATATCCCAAAAGGCGCGGGCTTTCTCAGGTTAGGCGTCGCCGCGCCCGTCGCCGTGAGCTCCTTCTTGGCCGCGCAACAGACGGGGCAGGTATCGAGGCGACATAAATGGTATCTAGCACTATCTCTTCCTCTTCCTCTGACGGGGAGCTGGAGGGCGCCGAGAAGGAATTATTCACATCGGCGCACGGCGGAGGCACGGGGCAGGCGCAGACGGACCCAGGGACCTCAGCCGGTAATGCGCAGGCCGACTCGGGGGCCTCGGCCGGTGATGCGCAGACGGACTCCGGGGCCTCGGTTGGTGATGCGCAGGCCGACTCGGTGGCCTCGGCTGGTGATGCGCGGTCTAAGCTCGGAGTTGTGCACACGGTGGAGCCGCCTAAGCTCTGCGGTGACAGCTCGTACGCTGACCTCTGCTCGTTATCCTCGAAGATAGCGGATGAGAGGCGGGCCCCTAATATGGCGGGGTCGATAAAGGAGAGATCTAGCGCAGGGACGGATGGGAGGGGCGCGGTTCCCGGGGGGGAGGGCCAATGGGCAGCCCCCTCGACATCAAGCCGTTGCACCTTGGGGGGCGGAGCATGCGCCTGCGGTACCGCGTAGCCAGGGATGTGGGGGCCATCGTCCTCGGCCTTCCGTTTGGTGCCGGCCCTGAGCTGCAGCACACCAGCCGATATCTTCGTTTCCTGTCCGATATCGTGCCCAGCAGTTTGTACATGGACCAGCCAGGCGTTATGGCCCGTAATAAGAGGGGCTGTGCCGTATAAGCGGATACAAAGCGGACAAGGTATATTATCATCACCTTCCGAGCCTTCAAAGTGTGCTTTGCGGATGTGTAGCCCGAGCCCCCGAGCCTGGAAGAGGCGATCACAGAAAGGACACTGTCCGGTAGGGGGGAGGCCATGCCTGTCGGTGAGATGGGCGAACCACGACCCCAGGTCTAGGTCGCTCTGCCCTGGGCAGACGGCGCAGGCGGCGGTGCCCACGTAGGAGGTTGCCGCGCTTCTATGATGCATGTGGAAATGATACAGGAAGCGCCCTGGTGGGAAAGGACACAGACAGAAGGTGCATATAATTTGATGTGCCGCCTTAGCCCCTTCCGGCGGTGCCTCGGGCTCTCCTGGCGGGGCGGTTGGGCTGAGGGTGGTAGGGAAATACGGAGCGTGCTCCTGCTCGGCAGCGAGATCGCGCTCAGGCTGCCGGAGAGGTAGTGAACCAGCCATTTCATGGCCCGGACAGCCCGCATCTCCGCCCCAGCATCAAATCTCGTCCCCGGCGCCCAGGCCTCCATGAGGCTGCTGATATCGAGTGCGTTGTGTTCCCGTTTGCCGGGGCAGTACTGCGGCTCCGCGTTGGGCTGCGGCCCTTGCCGGCCGTTCGAGTTGGACAGCACCTTTTCCTCAAAATAGTGCTCCCGCCGGTGCAGCACTGCGAGCTCTTCCAGGCGCTTCCGGTGGGACCTGAGCTTTTGAGACACCTTTTGCACCTCTTTCTGGCTCCCCCCCCCCCTGAAGCTCCTGCAATACTTTTGTGAGCTCTGTTATGTCCCTACGCGCCTCCATCTCGACCCTCTGCGCTTTAGTCATATAGATCGGAGCTTTTGGATCGAACTTATTCCAACCCTTGTTGACATGTTTATAGAGAAGGGTATTATCACCGGCGAGGTCCCCAAAGGCGGCGCCCTGCAGGTCTTGGCTTATATGCTGAGCTGAGTAGCTCTGGTAGTCGACTTTCAGGGTATGGCTAAGGATTCGGAGTTTTAAGGATAAAGGCATCCCACTAGCTGTAATATGCCTAATTAGTTATCGCAAAGGCAAGAATCTAAGCAGGAGACAGGGTCTTAAAGGCATGCTTGCTTACCTTCAAAATTGGCCCCCGCACCAACTCGCATAAAGTGTGGGCGAGGCGGGTGCTGCGAGCCAGATACGATGCAGAGGCGTTTGAAATGGGTGCGGAAGGTCTCGCAGCTCATCTTGCAAAATCGCTGGTCTATGAGCTCCTCTTTCCACCTGAGATGTGTGGCGTTTTCCTTATCCACCTCAGGCCGGTTCAGCATACCCTCAACGGAGCTGTAGCCAGCCTCGAAGGCGTCCTCTTGTAGTGCCTTGGCAGCAAGAATGTGGGTTAAGTCGAGAAGAAGAGTTGGCATCAGCGTTATAGGGTATGTAAAGCTGTAACGACCGCGAATCAGCGCTATTAAAAACAGGTAAGGCTCAAGCCCACAGCGAGCAGAGGACTTACTGGTCATCCTCGGACCTTACTACTACCCTCCGCCTGAGCTTATTAAAATAGAGGGTCAGGCCGGCGAAGAGCCGGCGCCTGCCCGGCTCGGACGGGTCCATGATAAGGTAGAGCTTGAAGTCCCCCCATTTAATCTTCTCCAGCATGCCTGGCCGGCAGCCAGAAACATACAGAGTGAGCATATACATGTGTACAGCAACCCGGTTGTGAAACGGCATCGGGATATCGTCAGCGCGCTCCCACAGAGTTCGGAGAAGATGCTCGATATCATCACACGTTGCACCGATCTTCTCGTATCCGCTGTCTAGCGTGAGCTTGAATTCGGTCGCAAGGTGCTGTTTGATCCACTATGGGGGTGTTAGCAGAGCTCTGCTGGGGGTGCCCGTGCATATGGGTATGGATAAGCCTTACCTCAGTAACCATTGTGGCTGGCCCGGTATCCTGGGCACCAGCAGGTCCTTGACGTCGGGCAAGGACGAGAATTCGCCCTGTTGACGCGGCCTTCTTATTTAACTGCATCTGTGCAGCCGCAACAAGGCTCTTCCAGCAGGTGTTTACAGCGCTGACCGTGGTCAAGGCCTGCTCTTCATCCTGCTCGCGCTCGCCCCAGACGACCTTGTACTGCATAGATGTAGAAACGAGGTGTTTGAGGTAGTTCTTGCAGAGTGCTATCGCCTGCTCTTGCTCCTTGAGGTTATCCCCGGCCAGCCACTCCCAAACGTTCTCTCGAAGGGTTTGATCTGTTCCCATGTTTTCAACAAACCTGTAGGCGGCAGGCCGAAACCGGTTAGCAGTGATTATAAGAGGCTGGATGGAGGACAGGGGCGGGCAATATTAGGTGGCATACTCCTCCCAGTTCAGCATCGCCCTCCTGCGGTCTTCCTCAGTTGTCTCAGCGATAGCATGAGACAGGACAATCGGCTCCTTTAGCAGGTTTTTGAAATTCTCTGCTGCGCCGCGGGTATTCTCTGCGGTGAACCGTGGTTTTCTGACCCTGTTCTCGTGCTTCCCCATGGCTGCGGGTCTCTAGGAAGGGGTGACGTAGCAGAGCTCGAGAGGGACGTGGTTGAGGAGGGAGAGGTGAAGGGAGGGCGGGATGGCGCGGGACAAGGTGAGGGCACTAGTCGTGGGGAAGCAGCCTGGATAGGAGAACGATGAGGGATGAGGGATGAGGGACGAGGGATGAGGATGAAGTCGAGGTCGGAGCCAAAGGGGCCTGGCATCGTCTTATAAGGTGCAGAGCAGCGCGCAAGTGGAGCCCGGCCTGCCAGTCGGGGCAACCTGCAGGGCAGACTGCGTGCATGTGAACTCAAAGCCAGCGCGACAGCAGGGGCCGCGAGTGTAGGGCCGCACCCTCGCTGCTGCGGCACAGCGGGCGCCCCAGAACAAAACGGAGCATCGAGGGCCGGCCGTGGTGGCGGCCCGTAACGGAGCAGAGACGGAGGGCAGCAGCCCGGGGCGCCGGGCGTTGGCGTGCGGCTCGGGCAGGGCGCCCGGGATGCGGGCCTTAGTCAGCGGCGACGGGTGCAGCGATTTTTGGGCTCCGCATGTAATACAGCTAACGGGACGTGCGAGTCAGTCAAGCGCCCACTTGTAAATCAAACTTTGCTCCTATCCGGATCTAGCTCCAATCGAGCTCTTGTGCTACCATGCCAAACTTTAGCCCAAAAAGAACACAATATCCGGAACGCCCTGCCGCGCTTGACCCGTCCCGTCTCCACCAAACTTGTACGGTACAGATATTATAGACATAGCCCTGCCGTGTCCCACCAGCCCCTCAAGATCCGCCAACCTAATCGCCAGCAAACAAAAGATCGTCGTCGCATCGCTCATTGTCAACCATCCATTCATTCTCTGAGGCACACCCACACCCTCTGCCGTCCCATTACCAACGACACAGACAACCAATAACCCACCCAATACAAACACTCGCTCTTGCGCTAGTAACCTGACCCCAACCATGGGCGCCATCGGAGCAACAGCTACGGCCGCCGTCGCCGGCCTGCATGGCTACATCCTCGTGTTGCAGATGTTCCTCTGGGACAAGAAGGCCGGCATGCGCGCCTTCCGCCAGACCCCGGCGTCCGCCGCCCAGACAAAGGTCCTCGCCGCCAACCAGGGGCTCTACAACGGCTTCCTGGCCACGGGGCTGGCCTGGGGCCTCGTCCACCCGGTCCCGGAGTTCGCCTCCCAGATCCGCCTCTTCTTCCTCGGGTGCGTCGGCGTCGCGGGCGTGTACGGCGCGGCTACCGCGCACAGGAAGATCTTGTTTATTCAGGGCGTGCCCGCGGCGCTGGCGGCGGCGCTGGTCTTGTCTGGGCTGTGAGGTTGGGTATGGCCTGAGGAGGAGGGGGCCGGAGGAGGAGGACGAGGACGAGGAAGCTGGGGGGGTAGCGCGTTTGGTGAAGAAGGGGTGCGCGAGGAGGTCTTTGGCTGGCGTCCGCTCCAGGGGGTTGTACTTGAAGACGCACCGCACCAGGTTGACGGCGGCGGCGAGCTCTTCGCGCGGGAAGGACCACCGCTGCCTGACCAACTCAGGCACTGGGTCCATGTCGGTCTCGCTCTCGGTATGGGCTTCGTCGGCGCCATGCTCCTCCTCCTTCTTCTTCTGCTCCTTGCCAGCCTGGACGACGAAGATGGTTGGTGCGGCAAGGAGTGCAAAGATGTGGTCTTCCGTGCCGTTCGCCTGGAGCCGGCGCTTCTTTGCATCGGCCAGCACCCCCCGTGGCATCGAAACCGGGTCCGACTCGCTCACGAGATCGTGTGGCCACTTGTGCTTCTTCTCGGGCTCCTTGGACGCGATGTACCTGGCGCGGTACGGCTGCGGCAGCGGTTCAAGGGCGTTTTCCAGCATGACAGTTGGATACATAGATTTATATGTTGTGTAGTTATGGAACGGGTTGTAGCCGAGCACGCAGCTCAGGGTGCAGTCGAGGGCCCATAGGTCCGAGGCCTGGCTGGGGGCCGCGCCGAACAACTGCTCCGGGTCCCGGAGTGGCACGTCTATGATTGGGTACCTTGGCGGGTGCGTGGCTATGAACGTGTGCTTGAAGTTGATAAGGGCAATTTCATTCGCGAAATACTTGAGGTCCACCGTGGTACAGTTAAAGACTCGTAGATGTACTTCTGGCGTCCTCACTGTCCGCGAGCAAGGGCTCGGAGCGTCCCATCTCGATAGGAGAAATGTCCCTCGGGTTGATATCGCTCAGTCTGGTCTACAGCAGCACGCTGTCGGGGTGTAGGTCGCCATGGGCCAGTCCCTTGCTGTGAAGGATGGCCACCCAGGCGATCATCTGGGAGCACATGTCGTTCAGGTAGTTGATATCCGGGTCACGAGTTCTACTAGTAATCAAGCTGGTTGTCGGTTGGTCATATCAACTTTGGCCGCCTTGGTCACAACGCCAACAGGTCTCTACTACGTAGTACCTCATTTCTAGATCTGTCATTATTGTTTACTCTAAGTCAAGAGTCAAATAAACCCGAAAGCTATGCTCCACAACCAAACTTTTTCTTAATTGCTGCAATTTCACCAGTATCTATTCCGCCATGCTCCGCCTCCGTCGCGACAAGAAGCTTGGCCTCCGCCGAGACGACCGGATGTACTCCTTGATCGCCTGCGAGAACGACTGCCTCCGCTTGCTAATAGATAAACGCTTGCTAATAGAAAACCGCTCGGCCAGAGAAGGCCGCTTAGCCGGCCGCATGCCCGAGAGCTTCCGCGGCGCCGTCTCGGCCACGGGGGCGGACGCGTGCCGCCTGCCCATGAACCCCTGCGAGTTCTGAGGGGCACTGCCGGACTTCAAGCTGCTAAGCCTCCTTATCTTCTCCTCCCGGATGTTTGTGAACTTGACCTGCCGCTGGCTGACGAGGTCCATCATCTGCGTCGGCGGCAAGGGGTAGGCCTGCCCTGGCAGCGGCGCCGATATGCTCCTGACGGGGTACCGCCGCATGCTGACCGGGGGGCGGGATGACTTGTTGACGTGCATGGCTTGTGACTGGCCCGGTGCCTGTCGCAGCATCCTCAGTGGTGGCCTTCGCTGTCTGCCTAGTGTCTCGGCGTCCGACTCTGGGATGCCTGGGAGGTCTGGGGCCAGCTTCGCGCGGGCCTTGGACTTGGGCGATGGCGAGCTGGGGGATGTTGCGTCAAGGCTCTTGCACTCCTTGTCAGAGTATGTCGTCTTCAGGTTCAGGTGACTCGGCTTCTTGGAGGCTACCGAGGCCGAGGATGTTCGGACTGGTACTGTTCTGGCGCCGTCGGGTAGTGCTGGCGTTTCGGCAGCCTCTGAAATATCTGTATCCGAGACAGCTGGCTTGTGGATGTCGACTGCCTCCTGGACATCATCTCGGGCGTTTCCGGCGCTGGTTGCCTCGGTATTGTTGACTTCATTGTGATGAATGCCGCTGTCGTCCTTGTCTGCTCCTTGTGTCGGGTCACGCTCGGCCATCCGAGGTATTGCTCGATCGACAAAGTCTATCTCGTGGACGCCAGGGGGCGCTGTCCCAACTTTCTTCTCTTCGACATCGGCAGAGTCAACCTTGTGCAGTTCGCTGGTCTCAGAGTCCTTGGCTTGGGCATCTGGTGGCGGTGACCACAGTTTGATGCTGTGGAGGTTCGCCTTGATGTCGGCGATATCGTCATGATCCCCGTCGTGTTCCCAGTCATAGTCTGGGTTGGCTGACCGCCTCCTATCATCAGACACGACAGTTGACGTCCCAGAGCGTTCGGAGGCGGCATAGAACGAGTCTGCCAGTTGTTCTTCCGCGGGCTCATAAGAGGAGCTCTCGGATCCAGTCGATACCGAGGATCGCCGTCGATGGTTGGTGGAGGAGGATGACTTTCGACGGGGGAAGTGTTCCCATGGCCGCCTCGTGAAGTTCATCATGGCCTTCATGGATCGTGTTCTGCGACCTGACTTGCGTTCCACGATAGGGTCCCCCTTCGTCTCGAAATAGGAGACCATGTCCTTCACCGTTCGTGGTGTGAGGGGACCTGAGTGAATCATCTCGACCACAGGGTATAGGTCAGCGGTTCTCTTTGTCTGGCCTCACGATCCCAAAGCTGTGTGCATCACCGGGGAGAGGAATAGTAAAAGGGGGGCTGGTGAAGATCCCTTTGTCAAAGACATCGGACCGGCCATGAGGAATCTGCTAGTAATAAGAGCTAACTGGGTGCTTAGGCCTCACCGACGAGCTGCTGGAAAAGGGGTCCAGCTGGAACAGTGTCACTGAGTCTGGAAGCGCCACGCTGGGAGGCCATCCACATGTTAGCTGCCGCAGTCAGGCACTTTGCGTAGGGCTTGGACATCTGCTCGAGATCTGGACACAGGCCGGTCACGACGCTACCTCCAAGCGTCCCTTAGCGAGGTTAGGGACACGGAATGTTGGGAGAGCCGTGCCCGCCCACTGCCCTATGGGCTCAAACACAAATGCATTATCGTCACTTCCTGCCTCAAACGTCGAGTTATTTCTCTGGTGCTTCCAAGACACTCATTTGGGTATTCTCGTTCTTACAAGATACTCTATCGTCAGCCACAATGAGGCTACCCAGCATCCCTGAATACTTCGGCATTTGGACGACGGCAAGGCCCGCCAGCCCTATGGTTCGTTCTAGCGTTGCCTTAGCGTTTCCGCTTCCGGGGCGCCGTGGGGTCTGTTTCTTTTTCTAGAATCGCTCGGACGCCTTAGCACGGGTCAGCTCGACATTGACTCGATGCTCGAGCACAGCCCGGGGCCGGAGAGAGAAGAAAAAAAAACTCTGCAGCTTTGAGGCAGCCCAAATACATATGTAGTAGCCCACGTTTGCACCTGCGGCGCGTGATTGGCTACGGAGGAATGTTGTCGTCGTCAACGATAATTGCGCAACCCTCGAGTCGAGGCTATTGGTCGAACATTTGAACTCGGCCAACTTCTGCTCGATCATGAACCGCAAAGCCAAGCCGGCGAGGCCTGAGGTGCTATGTAGAGCGTGCGGCTGGCGACTGACAGCGGTACAGCTGCCAGCACCAGCTCGTGATGGGCCGTGTATCCGAATCTCCGCGGGCTTTGGAACAAAGAAAATGTTGCTTCCCCTAACGTCCCGAGCTTGGCGCCAACAATACGAGGCACACATCCTGCCTGTCGCCACGGCCCAAGCATGCCGGAGCCTGGCAATACGAAGACAGGAGACTTTGTTCCAGGTTCTAAGCAAAACACAAGCATTATTTGATGGTTTCCTGGAATAGGAAATCTCAACGGCGAGTGATTTCGAGTATTGAATCGTGGCGGTGCTCACTCTCGTAAGGCTTCTCGCACCGAGTATGTTGACCGGTGTCGGTTCCAAGCAGGCGTAGGTCTCCAGTGGCTGGGTCTTGAGTGCGTCCGATAAAGCCACCCGCAAAGCTAAGGATGCATCTAGAATGTGAAACTTAAGCCCTCGCAACGGTGAGGCGTCGAACTTCCAAGACGGATGCCAGGAAATTTGTTTCTCTTTCCCAATGCAATGACAACGGCCAGGGAGCACTGCAGTGCAGTGCCATCGACCCTGCGATATATATCATCTACTGTTGACTTTTCGTTGATCCAAAGGATCTCAGATTTGGCATAAACACTAGAGTAACTCGCAGATCCGCAACTGAATTACCCGGTCCTGAACATCTTTGGTCGGCTATACAAGAGTACCGAGAATGATACTGTGGTCCAGCGGGAGCTCCACACATACACATAGGACTGGACACAATGTAACAACCCTGCAGTCGAATCCGGGCGCATGCAGGGCTTGTTGCAGTGGCGTGTAAGTGAAACTGGTATCCAGGGACAAAGGGAGTGGTGCTCCCTCAGCTCTTCCCCACGGGGCCCCACGCGTGAACACGCCACCTGTGTTGGCACCAGATATTTTGAATTTCTTATGAACCCTCAGATTCCGCCAGTGACAGCCTTCGTCTGATTAAATAGCCCAACAATCCAAAGCTGTCAGAGCAGTCGCGGCTCTTGGCAGGAGATACAACGCCAGATATAAGCACAGGTACAAAGGCCTGGGAAATTGCCCAGATGGTTAGTTGGTGTTGGCCGTGGTCTGGGTGCAGGATTCACATGTGAAGAGTCTGATCTCGGGTCTGGCCAGGTCCATGGGCAAAGAGAAATAATGTCCATGTCAAATCAGACAAGTCCGTGTCATGACGCCAGAGGCCCAGCCCAGCTGGCTGGCTTTGTGACTGAGCTTCTGTCCCGTCTTTGTGTTCGGGCCTAAAGGTAGCAGCCGTTTTGGTGCGCCGTTACTAGAACGTTGAAGTATCTCCGTTCCAGCACCACCGTTTCACTCAATGCCGTTTGGAATGTGGTAGTCCAAACTAACAGACCACATGACATCCATATATGTAACGTGAGATCTCCATGGTTGGTTCAAAAGGGCCCAGCCTAGTTGACGATAGCACGCATCTTGAACATTCACATCGAGGGGGTTTCGCAGGCAACATGCTGATCGCGGGCCAAGTGCTGCCCTACAGATGATCATGTACTTCTGCTTACCCAACCACACCATTCAGGTTGCCACCTCAGAGAAATCCCATCTTAGTCCTCTTTCGGGGACACTGCTCGGGAAAAAGTCCGATCGCGTTTGGCGATGTCGTCCTTGCGTGGACGTTCGACCGCGTGACACTGGACCCAATACGAACGTTGGAGGGGGCGGCTTTGCCCAGCCGTGTCCAATGATGTGAATTTGCAAGTGGTGCAGGCTCAAAAGTACTCTGCCAGCCAGACCCCGCCCCTATGACACAGGGTCACGCGGGTCTCAAGGCAGAATCCAGGCTGCAGCATGCATACATTGACGTAAGGCTCGTAACACAACGCTATAAAACATCTTCCAAACCTCAGGCTTCGAGCTGCTTTCTCTTCCTCTCTCTCAACGCCGTGTCATCGCTTAAGCCCCAGACACACGTCTCCTGCATCCTCAAATACATTGATCCTTAAAGAAACTCGCCAGAAACTCAGCATGGCGGACAAGTCCGGACCATTGCCCATCACGGAGGCGCGCCGTCTTAACCTCGGACCGAAATACGAGTTCTCGGACCCCGAGGAGGGCTACGAGTACTCTGTGGGTCGGGAATGTGAAGCGATGAAATTCGTAGACGACACCGGAACCTGGTATGACATATATCTTCCTCCTGGCTCGATTAAAATAGCCTGCGACCATATTATTCACAAGCGGTGGGATGAGCTGCAAAAGTTCCCCAAATACGGTCAGTTTCTCTCATGTTTTTCCCCACCAAACTCGACAAGATCATGCCCAAGACCTTGCAGACTGACGCTAAGTCACCAACCCCAGAAGGGCAGAAGCACAAAGAAGAGAATAATGTAATTATGAGATGGAAGAAAAACCCGACCACCAAGGAGGAGGAGGAGGAGGGTGAGGTGATCAAGGCGGCGGACCAACCGCTCTTCAAGACAGTGGATGGGAAGATCATTCTCCATCCGAACAAGGAGAGCCGCGCTAAGATGTAGGAACTCTTCGAAATTGCTTTTTGTCAAGCCATCCGGTCAATGGGTGCAATACCTTCGTGTCATTCCCCAAAGGGGAATTAGAATCAGAGGCTCGTTCCAATCTGAAAATCGCTGTGTTTAATTTCATGTCACCTCTGTACGCACTGAGCCTTGCTTCCTGACTTGTATCGATGCCATCATTGTGAGCTTATCGTGGCACTTAGCCTCACCGCCTCTATTATGAGACCAAGAAGTTTTCGGGAATTCGGTCAGGTTCATTCTCATCAAATAGCTAAGAACTGAATGACTGAATGGGAAAGGGAATTCCGCGACGTCGAACATATTAGGTAACTCCGCAGAGAGTCCTGGGTGCTCCATCATGGACTTTTTCAAGACAGACTCATCATTGCCAAACATACACACACGAAAATGGCGGCTCTCTTCCAATTCGCTTTCAGTGTCTCCCTCGGCCTACTCACGGTGCTGGAGGTCCGCCCCAGCGCTGCCAACCCTGACTTGGTCTTCCACTTCGGAAATTGCAACACGCTGTCTATGCGCTGCAGCGATTGTCCTCCGGGCACATGTTGCAACAGCGCCGCCCCTTATTGCGGCACCATGGAGTGCGACGGCTGTGCGAATGGCAACGACATCTACGCCTTCACCGGCAATGGCTGCAATGGCGGCCCCTTTGCATCATGCCGCGAAGGGGATGAGTATCACGGCCATTGTTGTCTCCCAACCGGACCCCAAGACGTAAAGTGCTCGGGCAACTGAAACATCGGCGGAGCCAAGAATTCAGCCGGGATCGTCGTCAGCCTCACAAGCAACGGAACTGCAGATGGCTGCAACGGCTATGCCGAGCCGAACAATGTCCAGTTCACCGACGCGGATGGTGTCCATCACAGCAAGTATGTTGCCAAGGGGCTTGCAGAGACTGTGAGGGAACTATCTTGCGCAGGTAACTGGGAAGAAATTGCCAAGCTCCCTGACTACAGTAAGCCTATCACCTTGGTGGTTTCCCAAGAGGAGGATTTCCCAAAGATCTTGCTAGCTGACATGGCTTTCTATGAAGCCGGGCAGGGGTACACCGAAGACGACATTGATCATGATGAGTACTGGGAATCGGCCCTGAGAACAGATTGGGCTGAGGATATCACCGCAACATGTTTGGTGGTGGGGCTGGACACTCCCGTTTCTGTGGCTTTCTCATGATCACGTTATTTGTCATTCGCCTTTCCATTGTTTTTTCTTGCCAACCACTCACTTTACGTCTACGCGATGATTTGAAAGTACTTTTTCTTCGGCGTCGAGTTTGACATCACGGTCGTTTGCTACTAGATTGACAGGTGTATCAAGCACAGTGGCAGCAACAAGGAACAGCCTAGATACACTAGTTTATGAAATTCGTGTTCTCTTTCTCTTGACTATTGGATCTCTACAATAACGTGGTGGTAGACTGATCGTGCGCTGTTGCTTATTTGAACTTGTCAGTAAAAGGTCAGGAGACCACAGCGGCCTTCGCCTTCATGCTGTATAGAGTGACCGAGATATGCATGAAGCCGCTGTTTGGGGCCATGTCGTGGCTTTTATCAATTTCTGCCTTCCATATCGTGGACTAAGGCATGATCCTCATCGTGGCAACTAAGTCGGGCAGTAATTCTGTACGGAAGCGGTCAAAGTGATAAACACTCCAACGCTGTTGATGCTGTAACTGGAGACCAGTTGGGGGCGCTCGGAGCCTTCGGCTCAGATACGTATTGGGAGTCTGCTGAGGTTACACAGACGTAGCATCCTGAATCCTCGTGCAAGCCACCAACACCATGCTGTTCTCCCCATTGTGCTTCCATCTCTCTACCATCAGTACCCTCACACATCGTTTAATTGACAAACATCGACCATGGTTTCCCTCGATTCTATGCGTTCTTCGAACGCCTGCATCGCCACTACTCTCCCTGCCGGGGTCGTGGCGGTCTTCGTCGGAGCAACAAACGGCATCGGGGAGACGACGCTCAAGCAGTTTGCCAAGCAAACTCAGCAGCCGCGCATCTACTTCCTGGGGCGCAGGGAAAGCGAAGGCAAACGTATCCAGGCCGAGCTCGAACACCTCAATCCTGCTGGGACATTTTTATCCAAAATGCTGCCAGTCTTCTCAAGAACGTCGACGACGTTTGCCGGCACATTCGGGCCCAAGAGTCCGCCATCAACCTGCTGTTCCTGAGCTGCGGGACCCTGATATCCAAAAGACGTATGTTTTGCCAGCCTTCTGTCTGTACCGCTTACTGCATGTCCTTATCTCACAGCGCATTCCAGAAACCGACGAGGGCCTCCACTACCCCATGGCCCTCATATACTACTCCCGCACCCGCTTCATCACCAACCTCTTCCCCCAGCTTCAAAAGGCCACATTCCTCCGCCGCGTCGTGAGCTTGGCCATGGGCGGCAAGGAAGGCGCCGTCGTCCCGACGGACTGGCAGGCTAACAGGATGGGCGTCCTGGCATACAGGCAACACGCCAAGTCCATGATCACGCTGACGCTGCAGGCCATCGCGAGGCGGGCGCCCGAGGTCGCGTTCGTGCTGAAGATCCCGATTGAGGAGACGGGCGAGAGCCAGCTTTATTTCGCTACCAGCGCTCGCTTCCCGCCTGGAAATCATACCACGGAGGAGCTCGATGGCGGCGCTGGCGTGTCTCTGGACGATGGTGTGAGTACCGCCTTTGGAGCAGATGGAACGACTGGTGGTGGGGTGTACTCGATAGATTACGAGGGCGAAGGAACAAGCGAGAGGGTCCGGGGAGTCATGGAGGGGCTGAGAAAGGACGGCATGGCAGAGAAAGTGTGGGAGCACCTCGAGCAAGAGTTTGTGCGGATCACGGATAGCGCCATCTAAGCACTTGGCTATTTAGGAAACCTGTTACGGGTGTGGCAGCAGCTTCAGGGTGTTTTCATGCTGTTGCTGCCTGTCTCATGTCTGCGTGGGCGTCGTATCCACCTCTACTCTTCATATCACGTACACGGAACTGCCCATGAAATGGGGAGTCTGGAAATGTCTGATACAGATTTCGAATCGGTGCGTGTCACGTAGCGAGTGGTGCATGTCAAGAAGGGCGATGGCACATCCTAAAGGTCGCAGTATGCCAAGCCTGGCTCAAACCTGGCAGGATTGTCATCAGAGTTGTTGGCAAAGCAGAAGGATAAAGACTTAGAATTTGACTGTGTAGCAAGTGTAGAGCCGATGCATTCTAGTTAGACAACGTTGTCATGCGAATGACTTCCCCCGCCTGTATCCTCCCAAGACACTCCTCAAACCGACTCAAAGAAACCCCGGATAAACATCGTGGCCATAGACGAGAGTTCGGTGACGGTCATCCCATCGCACGGCTGATAGAACACCACTTTTCCAAACTGGTCCTCGGGAACCTCCGCCCATAGCTCCCTGGCCTTCTCGCAGCACTCGGGGTCAACGTTGGTGATGCAGAAGACGCCGTCGTCAGCGTGGCTGTAGTCGGTACGGAAGGTCTTGTGGTTGCTCAGGCAATCATGGACGCCTACGAAGTCCTCCATCACGTCGTCTCGGAGGCCCAACAGGGGAAGAATGCCGTCAAGGAGGCCTGGAGAGCGCGGAGATGCTTGGGCCTTGATGGCTGCCGGGCTGGCGAGGGCCACGGAGGAGAGGGCAGTGGTGAGAACGGTGGAGAATCGCATTTTGGCTGAGAATGGATGCTTGAGTCGGCGTGAGCAGTGTTGCATGATGGAATACGTGTATATTTGGGATTGGCTTACCAAAATGATGATGCTGGCAAGGTGTTTTGTGTGTTGTGGGTGGTCTGGCAAGATGATGCGTGCTCAACGGATGTAGCTGGTTTGGCTGTGGATGTCGTGGAAGTGGATGTTCGAAGATGGAGATTATTGGACAGAAAGTGAGAGTGTTGGTTTTCATCTTCCACGGAGTTGTCACTTGAAAAGGCATGTGCGATCGAGGGAAGTACTTGAGGGGAAAGAGAAGCCGCCATGGCTACGCAATCCTCCTTGATGATATGGATACTCGCACCTTCTTCTGTTGAATATCGCCAATGAACAAAACTTTCCTATCGCTAGTAGTTCATCTCGGAGCAGAGGTCCTCTATTTGGTCGGCAATACTCTCCATACTGCTTTTCACTGTAAAACATGTGAGCCGGTCGTTACTCCAGGCAGAGTGGTTAGCTATGTTAGCCTTGTTACAATAGCAGTTCTATGTTAGACTGGAGCGGACGGCGCGTTTGTAGCCTCAAAGGATATGCTTGTCATTAGGGCGCATGGCGGCGCTGGTTGGTGGTCCAAAGTCGAATCATTTTCTTCTTTTCTTCTTTTCTTCTGTTGGAGGGCAGCACTTCGGGCCCGTCGGGGGCCCGGTGATGACACCGTAGTATCGACGAAAGGCACCGCAGCACCGCTCAGGCCCATACGGCGCCCAAGTCAGGGCTGAGCCTCGCTCGGGCTAGCGTGCATCGAGATCCATGAGGGATGGGCAGGGTAGGTTATAAGACAGGTGGCTAGACGCACTGGAATCACAATGTAGTTAGGCATCACAGCATAGCACAGAATGTTCAGATCCTGATCTGCCCCAAGCAACCATTTGCCTAGCATCTTCCCCAGAGACTCTTAACACCTTCTTTTCTCCTTTTCTTCTTTTCTTCTTTTTATTTATTATTATTCAATTTCTTTCGGTTTTTCATGTTTTCTTAAATTTCTTTTTTAAATTTTAAACAAAATATTTTGAATAAGGTAATTAAAAACAAACTTTAAAATGAATAAAGAAATAGTTTAGGCTGGGTGCGAGGGCTAGTGCGGTTGGCCCCACAGGTGCCTGTGGGCCCCCTATCGATAAGGCCCTCCTGCCCTACACCTGCAGCCCAGAAGGCCCTGCCTTCCTTCTCTTTCTTTCTTTTCTTCTTAGGCTAGCCTTATCTGAAAATCCATATTATTTGGTGCAAATCTCGAGTCCTCGTGCCGAGACACCCAAATGACGTCTCAAAAACTAAAAGATTTATCAAAAAAGGGATTTTTATTAAATCGTATTTTGTTTTATTGTTTTTAATAATATTAAAATATTGTTAAATATTATTTTTTCATATTATTCTGAAATAAATTTCATTTATTCAATCAAATAAAATGTTGTTATGAAAATTATTAGTTTAATACATATACATATACTAAATTAATCAAACTAGTTTCAACTCTACCATCCAACAAGAGTGCGCCAAACGAGATATCCTTGAATGAATAGAAAAGCCCACCTGCTATTCTTGGCTGGTTAACGGCAGAGACTGGTGACTGCCATGGGAAGTCCATCCTACTGTCGCAGGATGTTGAAGGAGATTTTCTGCTGCATTATTATACACTTGTGCGTGAAGAACCTACTGACCGCAATGCTGTTGCTATCGAAATTCCACTTGTATGAAGGCAAGGGTCAGCTAGGAGAGTAGTAACATATTTGGAGGCCGTGTTGAATCCTCATTACCCTCGGTAGAATTCTAGTTGTGGATCTTCGAAAGGACTCAAGCAGGTCGTCATTTGCATGCCCAGGGGTATAGCACTTCTTCACCAATATTGAAGATTGGGCCACTCTTGACGAAAGTCTTGTATTCAATGGACGTAAGGTCTGATTCACGGAGAGACATCAAGTTCCAGGATAATTTGTGTGAAATCAACCAGCTATGCATTTCTCCCTGGTGGCAAATTTTTGAAGCCCCACCAGCAAATGCAGACTCGAGGTAAGACCACGCAATGCTTTCAATCAGCCACAGAACCTTCTCGTGGTGATTTCCGCTCATGACTAGTATTTAATATTGGCCAAGTCAACCTCCTCGTGGCGCCTCTTGAATAATATTCTAGCCGCAGGATCGGGAATCAGGGGGAGGCCGATGGTAATGAACTTTGGATCGTGTCCTTCCGGGAGCTTCCAGTCATACTTCAAGAGTATGTGGCACAGTATTACCTTGAGCTCATTAGCGGCGAAGAACCGGCCAGGACACGCGTGTGCACCGTGCCCAAAGCCGAGATGCTCCGCACTGGTGCTGACTAGATGTGCCGTGTGCTCCTTGTCCGTGCCGCGGAGGTTGAAGAATCGATATGGGTTGAATTCATTGGGATTCTTGTAGAACTTGTCAGACCACATGTGGACATTGTCGATCCACAAGCGCTCGCCCTTGGGTATTTCCAGGCCGTTTGAAAGTTTGATCGGCTTGAGGGTGGTGCGCTGTACATTGACTAAATGTAGTGAGTGCATAAACATCTATTAGCAACCCAGACATTACATATCGGCTAAACTTTCGGGTGTCTGCATACCAAGAGTCATGGGTTTCAGGCGCTGACATTCCTTAATAAAGCTATCCAGCAGCTTGAGATTAGACAGCGCGGACTTTTTCAGGCCATCCCTGTTCAAAACCTCGATAATCTCCTCTCGAAGAGGCGAGAAGTACTCGGGGTGACGAGCCAGCTCTGCTAATACTTGAATCATAAGGTCCGAGGTTGTGTGGATGGCGGCATTGGATAGTGCAACCCTAAACAATAAGATAAATTTTAGTCGCCCGCGCTGACAGAAGTCTGGGTTGGAGTAGCATCGATACTCATCTAGAGATGACGAATGTAGAGAAACATACTGGCACAAGGCTGGGTCGTATTGTCCATACTCCCTCTCAAACCACTCCATAGTGTCATTGAATACCGGGGGTTTCTCTCCGTTAGCTACCGCGCTAGCTTTGGCAGCCTGTCGTGCAGCAACATAGGGTTTCAATGCTTCTCGGCAGCGTTCCATTCTTGCGCGTGTTTCTTTGACTTCGGGAAGGAAAGAGGCCACCCAGGGGCGCAATATAGCTGGCCAGGCTCGCAGCACCTCAACGGCGTGGAAGGCATATTCGCTGAATGATGCAGACGCTTTGAGCCAGTCTTCATTACTGCAGGCCTCCTCGCCCATGAATATCCTTGTGGAGACTTGTGCGACTATATCGAGTGTGTCTGAGGTAGGCTTGAATTCGATCCAATCTAAAGAGCACATAGATTAGACTCTAGAACCTAGTTTCCGATGAGCGGTAGTCAAGCAAACTTACCTGTAGCCGATTCGCCAATCTTCTTGGATATTGCCAGGGCTGCTTGATCTGACAGCGGTTTGGTCATTGTATCTATAGAATTTCGTGAGCATTAGTCGTGGCTCCAAGGCCGACCGACCAGGCAGCCAGATGAGAACCACATACTCAGGGTCTTGGTCAGGTGTCTGTTGACAACCATGGGAATTCTATCGTCCCCTCCCAGGCTTTCGAACCCAGGGATATCGGTATGAAAGTCCTGTTTGACAAATAGTATCTTAAGCCGCTAAGGGTCAAATATTTCGACTTCCCTTGATAAACCCAGCTGTGAGGCTCAGAGAGGGATCGTTGCGGATGTCATTGTACAATCTCGGAGGGATAACGACAGTGTCACCGATGTAACTGTATAGGCGGTATGGCTGATCAGGAAATTTGGCCGTGCCAGCTTTGATCAGCTCTGTGCTGTGGCGGATGAAGTTATTGGTCTGCTCCGCCGACACGATGCCGACAAGCCTCAGCCAAGACTTGGGGGGGTTCAACTCGGGAACATCGGCCTTCTTCTGCCTAGTGCTGTATACTACCAGGAGAGATAGAAATGCAATGATGAGATATCCGAGAGGATGGTTCATTGGCCCTGGAATGGTGAAAACGCCTGATGCCAGGTTGTGAGCTTCTGTAGACACCTGGTTTGCCATGGTGAGCAAGACTTTGGTAATCAATGCTTGAGGTACGAGGAATGTGATGTATTTTTTGAAGTTGTTGTGCCAAGGACGATACACAACATTCACTTCACAACCCCAGCGTCTTTATAGTTCAGGTAGCATGTTCATATTCTCGTGTTTGCTCCTAGTTCATGTCCATTTGACCCACTGAGCGTTGAAGAAAAGCCAAGATCCACCAGAGTTCTCTTCGTGTTGTGCCACTGGCAGGGCCCACATCGCTCGGGTGCAAATGCTGGTGAGTGATCGCATGGTCTTGCATTGGCCGTGTCCAACCGGAACAATTAGGATGCCGACTGCGTTCCGTGAGCCCGGGTAGTATTTATGCAGACCTAGTATGTCGCACCCGGTCAGCCAGAATGGTCTAACGACGGCACAAACTGTTCTCCGAGAGTCCAGAAGCAGTCGATGCTGCAGATGATCGAGCTTAACCCGTTTCACCTATGATTTCGTTCCGACCCATGTACCTAGATAGATATGGGTGCTCGGCTGCCACTGGCATTGCCTCTTGAAAAGAGTGAGAATGTGTGATACTTGGCCTGCGTTAGGTACTAAGCCCGGTGTGAAGATATTTCAGAAAATAACAGCATTCAAAATCGTAATATGTTGGAATAGATAATATTCAAAATCTTGTCATACTAATATTTCTTTTTGAGAACCTCCTTAGTAAGTTCACTTATATTATAATTAAAATTTTATCTTATAAAAGCTGTTGTATTGCTTTTGTTTTATTTTTCATTCGCACAATGTATATTAAAAAATAGAAAAAGTAATTTATCTTTCAATATTTATGAACTACACTCTCCCTATACTCTGTAGAAGGATCCTGGATCCCGGGCCTAGCAATCTGAACATTATTTGATTATCTACTACCGGTAGTTCCTAACTGTTTACTACTCCGCATTTGTTCCGCCACAGATCCGCCAGAAGTCCGCATCCACTCCGCATTTCCTCCGCACATCCTCCGCGTATCCGTCGCCCATAGCGACGGAGTTTGAAGGTATGTGGGGTTACAAGCGGAGCGTCTGAGAAAAGGGGCACCGAAGTCCGCCACTGTGCTTCCGGCCCGCTTCACAACTGCCCAACTGGACGGGCCACAAATCATAGTACTAGGATACGTGTGCTGCCACGACCCTGGGAGGAACAAAACAGTTCTCCGATCCAAATTTCCCTTATCTCCAAACCTCCGCCTGGTCTCCGTAACACAGTCTTCGGACTTCTAATTTTCATATGGTGGACCACACCATCACTGTGTGACTCGATGAATTCTTTCTCAGCACCCAAATCTGATCGGACTCAACGCTGCCTGTGGATCGTGGAATAGCTTGACTAGCTGCAGCGGGGCCAAAACGTCGGATCTTTCAATTGCTTGACTGTAGGATTCAGAACCTTCGAGAACGAAGTAGGGAATACGGTGCCCAGGTAGTGTCCGACTATACTTGTCTGCTTGGAACTTAAAACCTACTGTTATCGGCATTATGTTTACATCTAGCGCTGGGTCTTAGAGCACTTACGACTGCATGAAGGAACCACCCCGAGGCTTTTCTTTTAAGAAAAAAAAAAGAAAAGAAAAAAGAGAAAACAATAGTACTGTGACTGGATTAAGAACGAAACGAACTACTTGGAACATACGTGGTCTGCATAATGGTATAATCGGGAGCTCGGACTTAAAGTGAACGGCACGCTCGGAGCGAGCTAGCGATTTCCCTTAACGCCAATTTAGATTTACCTTCAGCTTAACATGCCATGACGAATCTTCAAATCACTTTACCTGTACCAGCTCCTAATGTACATAAATATCTTCAAGTCCCATCGCTGACTTAAGAAACTGTGTTGATGTCTAAGTGTACGCCTGTTTGTTCGAAATTTCCCACACACTGCATCCGAATCCAGGAACGTTCCTGTGCTAACGCAACATGCCATCCTTCAACCCGGCTAAAGACATACCTGTTCTCTCAGGCAAGGTCATCTTTGTGACAGGAGGCAATGTTGGTTTGGGCAAGGAGACTATCTTACAGCTCAGCAAACACAACCCAAAACAAATTTTCCTTGCTGCGCGTACTGAGTCCAAAGCCCTGGCCGCCATTCAAGATATACGGACTGCTTTTCCACAAGCGGCGCCCATAACCTACATCAACCTCGACCTCACCTCCTTTGACAGCATCAAAAAGGCAGCTGGCGAATTTCTCGCCGAATCAGATGAGCTCCACATCCTTATTAACAACGCCGCCATTATGGCTACACCGGCCGGTACCACCAAGGAGGGCTACGAGATCCAGTTCGGCACCAACCACATCGGTCACGCATTGCTCACTAAACTCCTGCTGCCCACCATGAGGAGGACCGCCGGTGCTAGCAGTCCCCGTCAGGATGTGTGCATCATCAACATCGCGTCCTCTTTGGAAAGCAGCGCGCCCGCCACAAACACGTACGATTTCGACAAGCTCAAGACAGACAATGCTGCTACTTCGACCTGGACCCGCTATGGTATCTCGAAGCTCGCGAACATTCACCACGCCTACGGTCTGTCCCGCCGCTACCCGGAGATCCGGTCAATCTCCCTACATCCCGGCATCGTGAACACCAACCTCACAAGCGGCTTGGCGTCAAGCTTTCCGCTCATGAAGCCCCTCCTGCCCATCGTCGGGTTTTTCTCCACCAAGGTCTCGGATGGTGCCAAGAACCAGCTATGGGCTGCTGTCAGCCCTGATGCCAAGTCGGGCGAGTTTTACTATCCCGTCGGTGTCACAGGGAAAGGTTCCAAGCAGTCGCGTGATAATGCTCTTGCGGACGCGCTTTGGGATTGGACCGAGAGAGAGCTCCAGGCGCACGTGTGAATGACTTTTGCAGGGCTTCACGCAGATACTATCCATACTTTTCTTTGGCTTGTGTAGAATAATGTATTATCTTGGCTGACCTATCGGAACACGCACCTCAACCTCGGTCACGGCTCCTGGTATTGAAATTCAAGGTCACAACCCTCTCCGTCGGCATCACCGTCTAGGACGATGGAGCTCAAGGTATCAGCTGACGGTGCTTACAATACCATTAACTATTCGTTTGTGTACAAACAGAATTCACATCCAAGATCTATCAGGAAACTTTGCAGACATTGTTCTTCCTGCATCGTTGCCCAAGCCATCTCACTTATAGGATTGTGCTCATCTTGGGACGGAGAATGGTTGTCCATTGCAAAGGTTTGTACTTAGATAGTGACCACGTTTCGCAAATTCAAAAGCATCATTATACCTCCACCGTAGATCTCAAATCGCTTTCCTTTGGAACCAAATATTCCACCTAATATATAACCAAAGGGCTACACAGTACCCAGAGAGAGAGACAGATAGACACGGGGATATCTATATAACACCGACGGGGAGAGCTATACAGAACCCAGTGGGAGGGCTACACAATGCCTAGGAGAGCTATTACTATACAGCACCCGGAGGGAGAGCACCCAGACGGAGAACACCAAAGTGAGATCACCCAGAGGGCAGCACTTCATGGGAGCCAGGGCCAGAGAGCAGGGCCAAAGAAGGAAACAGTTGCATTGCTTTGCAAGCAGGGCCAAGGGTACGTATAGTGACTTTTGAGCAGTGGTCACTGCGGTGCAGAGACCACTGGACTCCTTCTTTGGGGTTAGGGTCTGGGCTGCGGGTACCCACGTAACCACAAACCCACGTACCCACGTACCCTCGTACCGTCGACTATCCTTTCTGTGACCATCGCAAAACACTCCCACACCTCGCCTGCTTTATTTTCATCACCACTCTTCTCATCCCTTCGATCCGATCCCTCCATCACCTTATTCGACTTGCTCTTACTTGCCCAGTGTTCAGCTCAGTTCCAGCGCTGCCCAGGACAACTTTCCTGGACGACCCTCCTTCACACGCTGCAAACGCAGCCTCGTCGCGCCTCTCTTTTTCAATCCGTTTGCAAAAACTCGACGCAGACTTCATTTCTGTCACCATCAAGATATCTGCCTTCCCTGATCGTTCCCCACCCTCACCCACGAGTACAATCAACTGTACCAACTGTCATCTCCGTGTTGATCGTTCTTGACTCGAACCCCCCCTGTCCCTCATCCCACCAACCCCATGGGCAACCTTTGCCCACTTCCTGCACTTCACGATGAGTCCAGGAGTTTTGGAAGGGGTCTACAACCATCTGGTGCTTCCGCCGAAGCTTCCCGGTGGGCAGGATCCTCATCTCGACGAGGAAGCTCAGGACTTCGTTGAACGACTCTCCGCTGCAGTCGAGACCTTCGACAAAGCCACCAGTGAAGTCTACACCAAATCTCTCTCGCCCCTGCGCCAGGCTCTTCGGCAATGCGGCCTCCTCAATCGCGGTTGTCTCGACAAAGACACACTCGCTGCTGCGTTCAAGGACTTTGGGGACGCTCCACTCATACTTTACGTTGTCGAGCAGAATGCTGCGTTGATCATAAGACCGAGCAGGTATGTCTTTCCCATTCGGTAACGAGCATCCCTGACCATTACAAATTTGACGTCTGGTTGTTAGTAGCAATCAATCCAAATTTGTCGTTTTCGAAGCCTTCGAAGCATCAGCATCTTCAGAAGACGTCCTGGCCTCGGAGAATTGCCTGATTCAGACCTTCCCTGGCCGTGCTTGCGAGATTCCCCAGACCTGCTTCCGCCATGGAGACTTCCAGTCTTCCCTTGCCGAATTCCTCGAGAAGGCCAGCACGGAGACCCTCAACAGACTCGCGGCACACACAAGAAAGGCAGGCGTCGACCTCACCGAGGCAAGAGACACAACCGATCCGGCCATGATCACACAGCTTCTCCTGCCACTCCTCGAGACCTTGGGCGAAAGCCATCAGCCCGAGAAATTTCAGAAGCGAGTTCGAGATGACGTAAACATTGAAGTCCAGAGCAAGACTGGTTCGATCCTTCCTTTCCGACGACACCCATTCTGGCTCGTTCTGCGAGTGGCTGTTCAACGTCACCTGACCCTTTCCCTCGGATACCACGACGGACGGGAAATGTACAAATCACTCATTGCCCTTGTTCTTGCGCAGCTCATGACGGACGTCGTGGGAAAGCTCAAGCCGGAACTCACGCTAATGCTGAAGGCCAAGCTTTGCCGAAGACTTGCGAAGATCGAGCAGGAAAGGGTCGAAGGGCTCGAAAGTAATGGAGTCTACGACAGCTTCTTCACCTCCATGGGGGCGTGGATGCATCAGACCATTTACTCCGTCACAAGCAGGATGGATACTGTCTGGGAGCACTTCAAGCGACGGACCACACGACAGGTTGAGTCCCTGCCAGCTCCGCAAGACGTTCCTGCCGACCACCTGCGTCTCCAACTCCGCCAGAGTGGGGCCTACCTTCAAGGCCTGCTCGACCAGCCGCATGAAGAGAAAGAACAGGTCTCCTCCTTCAATCCGAACCACATCGGTGATGAAGTAGTGAAGCAGGTCCAAAAGTTCAATGCCCGCTATGTAAAGATTGCCGGTCTGGAGAACACAATCAGGTACGCCGCCAATCATGTTCCAGCTGTTGCGCCTCGCATCACAGCACGTTTTGTTTTGCCAATCCTTGCCCCTGATTTCCGAACAGAATACTTGTTACTTTCAACCTCAAAGCCGATTGTTCTCGGTTCGCGGTGCCACTTGATGCTGACCATTGTCTCCTTGTAGGAGTCGCCCTTTCCCGCGAGACTCGACTGCGACTTCCTTGTCTTCATCACGCGCCGAAATGACAGGAGCCTGGAGATCTGACCAAGGAGACGGGCCGAGAAGCATTGGCTTCGAATTACCGGCCCGCGACGATATAACTGGAAAGCGTGTGAATGATACATGTGTTGGGCTCTCAGAGTCTATCTGCGACTACTTCGAGGCGGTCGGCGAGGCTTACGAGTCAAATCCAACGCAGATGAGCCTTTTCGTGCTCAACGTGCTCCATCTATGGATATTGATGAATAGTGCGGCTTCTGAGGCGTGCCCTCTGATTCGAGAATACCATCCAATATTTACCCCCGAGCTCCTGGATGTTTTGCAGCTTGATCATCACCAAGATTTCGACCGACTCTCTTCTGTTCAACAGTACCTCAAACATAGGATTCATTCCTGCCAGCCTGATGCTCTCGACATCCTCAGCGACGAAAATTTACCTACCTGCTTCGCCGCAAAATACTCGGTCAATGACCCTCAGCTGCGGGCGCTGTATATACAGATCCTGCACGATTCCCAACAAGCTCGACATGAAAAGGAAGTCCAATGGGAAGCGATGAAGAACGAATGTGAGCATATGTCTCAGGAGATCGCTGGCTTGTCCTGCCTTTGTACTGGGGAGCCCGGCGAGCGAACCAAAGACGACATCAAGAACTGCAACAAGTGTTTCATCCGAAGGAAGCGTCGCCGCCTGGAAATCCCGGTCCACGAAGACTTCCTACCCAGTCATGCGACCAAGGCAGCCAAGATTGTGTTCGAGATTTCAATGCCGCGATGGTACGAAGCGTATCGAAATGCTACGTTCAAGATTATTCACGATCTCGCGTGGCCTAGTAGCCTTGTTCAGCACGAGCCGCCACTCATACTGCGAGACCTCAGTTCTCTGGCAGACTACCAAAGATTACAGCCTGTTGCTGGGGGTGTGACACTCGCTTCTCCACACAAGAGCTTTCTTCAGACCCACTGGAGGGGAGTCCAGGTGCTCCGTGGCTCACTCGAGGAGGTGTTGCTCCCACATGGTCCCAAATTCAAGCTGTATGACATCGGCAATAAGGTCTGGGTTCAAGCAATTGACAGGCACGCCCTCACGTTTCAGCATCTTTGTGGCATCGCCATACCAGAATGTCTCTGGGCACAGGTGCTTCCAGCAGACCCACATCCCCCGACTGTCAGAGATGGCCCGTCTTCGTATGCTGTGATTGCGAATGAGCGCCAGTGCCCCCAGCAAGTCTCAACGAACGAGTTCTCCGCGTACCAGAGACTTCTTTCTGGGACTTCACGACGTTGGATGACTATGCTCGTTGAGTTGGGTTCATCACATCTGAACTTCTCGAGCAGCGAAACCGTCCGCCTTTTCACGCAACTGGCCCTTCAGGCTGGTCCGCCTGGTATGGATGGCTTGCGCGAGTCATATCGGGCATTCGAAGACGACGAATTTTGCCTGCGTCTCGTCGAGATGATTGATCAGCGGTTGGATGCCATACAGTCAAACTGGCGTGAAGTCAATCTCATGGAGTTGTGCATCGCAGTCAGTCAACGCCTCGAGGCATTCTCCTGCTCGTATGAGGCCTGCCGGCGGGCGCAGAGGTCCATAAACATTGCTCGCAACGCCACGCTTCGATGGATTACCAGGCTTCGTCAAGAGCTTCGAAATGCCAAGGATGCTGCTACCGCTGAGAGGGCCGCTGGGTACGCTTTGAAGGCTGCTCTGTTGTGCCGGAGAACATTTGCTCTGACGTCAAGGATCATGAATGCCGAAGAATTGAAGGCGTATTGTGAGGCTTCAATCGCTCTGCAGGAACATATGACGACGGGCTTCGAGAATGACCCCATGCTGAAGGTCATGGTCGTACAGGACACCAAAATGAATATCCAAGAGATTGTCAACTCTTCCATGCAAGACAATCCTCGGGTATTGGAATCCGCCATCCTCAAGTGCTGGGCAGAGTCTGGTAACTCCACTAATACGAGGTTCTCTTCTTGGGCAGCCACAGAAGGCAAAGAGCCATGGGTCGTGGCGCGAACTACCACGGCCGGCCAGTCCTTTTCTTTCAACCAGACAGTGCACTTCAATTACGTCTCAGGCTTCCTACTAGTCGATGGCAAGCCCGCCGGCCGTCTGCCTGAGCGTATCCGCGACTCGGACGAGGTCAAAGAATTATTCGGCGAGCATATGCATCTGCGCACATACCCATCCGGGCTGAGTGGCATGTCTCATCAGCTTCAGACTGTTGTTGAAGGCTGGAAAATACACTTTGGACTCCGAGGGGACAAAGTGATAGTTCGTGCCGCCTCGAGAGGATCAGTCCTGGAATTCATCCCGCGGAGGTTATTTTTCCGAGAATCAGCCTATGATTTGCCCGTGGACTTGCTTGACACATCTGTCCATTTTCTAAATCTATCAACAAGGCGCCTTCAGATCCATCGTCGACCCAGAATTTGGACGCTAAGAGAGCGGGACTGGGTGATTGACCTTCGCACCCGCCAATGCACCCGAGGTGGAGGTAGATTCGGTCGCCTGCTTTGCCCTTACTCTGAAACTGCGCAGACACTGGCTGGACAGTTCAGTCATTTCGAGAGGCCGGAATTTCTCAAAATACATCTCTCGACGAGACACAAATTGTGTGTTGACTTGAATCGGTTTGAGTTATCCTTCCATGTGAACAGAAACAGGCGGCTTGAGGAAGCCAAGCTTGGCAAAGAATTCGACCCGAATCAAGATCCCGGCACCCTTCATGGACTTCTGAGCAAGATTGTCCTCCGGGATACCGCAGATTCAAGGCGTCGTACAGTCATTGTGCCACTCGGGCAAAGCGTGTATCGTCTCTGCGATCCACACGTGGAGGTTTTGATCATTCCTTCGAGGGCGAACGCATACGCGAAGTATGAGATTGATGATGTACTGGGCCGGCTTACTTGCCCTCCTGAACCTGCTCTACTTTACACCAAAGCACATCTCCATGCGTTAACAAGCTTCACGATTCCCGACAAGTTGACTGGAAGGACTGGTACCGAGGAGGCCATTCATGTCCTACAGTCCGGAATGTCTCAACCGTGGTCCCCTCTCAATGAAAGCCCAACATCAGAGCTTGAAGCCATTGCCGGACTTTCTCCAAGAAGGGAGTTCTACCCAGAGGACAAGCGAAGCCTACAAAGGGTACAATGGAGCCCTAATCTTTCGGTCTTCATCCAACACGAGCGTCTGGAGAGCTTGGCGCGAGATATTTTGCGCAAATCTTGTCGCCTGCAGCCATTCTTCAAGGCCACCCCTGACGTGGGAGGTGTGGAGATGGCGTCACATCTGCGACGAAGAGCCGAGGTGAGGCGGTCCGTGTACGATTCTTGTTCAACAAACCCGACGAGCCGGAAGCCTCCCGCGAAGTGGGTTCCCAATGGCAGTACCACCAATGGGACCTCACAAATATCACAGCGTGACGCCTGTGATCTAGCGGGGGATACGATATATGCTTCCAGGGACCAAGGGATTGATTCCCCCACAGCGGAGAATGTCAAGAAGATCGTCAAAGCGACTTTCATGAGGCCCTTCCAGGTGTCGAAGAGAATTGATTTGCGATCTATTTTCCTTGGGCAACGAATCATAGGCGGCTTCCAGTCTTGCGATTCCCCTACTGAAGGTCTTGGCAAATTAGTCGAAGACACTGTGGTAGAGCAATTCGGAGAGCTTGTCGAATTCAGCAGAGGCTCAAACGGCAGTGAACTGTACAGTCTTGCATTCCGACTTGCCTTGCTGAGCTTTAAGCCGCACACAGACTTGGACCTACTTGAAGCTCTGGCCGCGATCGCGAGGCTGGACTCCCTGAAGCTCCTTGCTCCGCCTCAACACCCGGTCTTTGTCGACTTCGATCTCGAGGCACCAACGATCGAGCATTTTGAAGCATTGATTCAATCAACATGGCCGTCATTCATCCCGCCCCGTAGAAAGAAAGCCCTGAGAATGTATGCTCAAGACCAGCACACCATGAGATGTGAGGAAGAAGGTCGCCGACTTGCAAAGTGGTTCGTCAAACAATGGCCTTCCAAGTCGCCAAGTCTCGATGATTTCCATCCAGAGACAAAGCTTCTCAACTCAGAGGATGCTCTAGACTCTGTCCTTGAACTGTGGGAACAGAAGCTGAACAACTTCGAGTTTGGTGTCTATCTTGACAAGGTCCAAGGAACCCTCGACAAGTTTGTTGCCGAGGGCACCGGCGTATTGCAGCCCTCCCACCCGTTGCCCGTTGAGCCATCGCTTTTGAATAGTTTCACTCGCACCAAACCGGTGATTCCATCTCTCCCTCTCGAACTGCTCAAGAAGAACCTTGGTACCTTGACCTCGGTGGCGCCGCTAAGCTCGTCCTCGCTTCATTTGACACAGATGCAAGCTCCATCGAAGCGTTTACCAGAAGCTCTAATACCAGAGCTCAATGAGCTTCAAATGATTCTTGCTTCGTTCTTGAACTCAAAAGACCAGTTGCGGAAACGATATGGCCAAGATTTGCTCCATAGCTTGACTGCAATGAGGAACAGTCCAGCTCCCCAGTCCAGGGCAAAGCCAAATTTGCAGAATCGGTACGAATCCGCATCGCAGGTGGACTTCCTGATTGATGCAATCCGTGTTGAAATCGGCGATCACTTGAGGTCTATCAACGAGGCAATAACGAAGAGCGACAAGCGGTCGCTCTGGCTCCAGATGGCCAACCTCTGGCCTGGTGGCAAAGTAACCCTTCTCGAACAGCTCCGCTCAACGGCTGACAGTCAATTCGGTCCTGGAATGAAGGAAGCATTGATTAAGTTCGGCACCATGAGCACGGAGCTCCAGCGGCTCCAGCGGTTGCGGCATTACCATCTGACCAGTGACTATCCCAAATTGCAGGAAACTTTGAAGAACCCGGGGCATGAGAACTGGGACCCTCTGCACAGACCAGACTGGCTGCTGATGGAGTTGGAGTGTGACCTTCTCATCCGGCCCGAGCAGGTTCAAGTTGCCAACGCCATCATATCCCCCTCATCTGGTATGAACTCTGTGTTGCAGATGAACATGGGCCAAGGTACAGCCCCCCACCATCTCGTCGTGGCAACTTACTGACTCTTTGTACGCAGGCAAGACATCCTGTATCGTGCCAATGTCCATTGCGATACTCGCAGATACTACCCAAATCGCGCGGCTTGTTGTGCCGAAAGCCTTGCTATTGCAGTCAGCTCAAGTCGTCCAGTCAAGGATCGGGGGTCTTGTTGGCCGAGAAATTCGCCATGTTCCTTTCTCTCGCCGGACGCCATCGACAGACGAGATCCTTCGCCTGTACAGGGACTTGCACAAGGAAGTTCGCGAGGAATATGGCGTGCTTTTGACGACAAGCGACCACATGCTCTCGTTCAAGCTCAGCGGTCTTCAACGTCTTGTCGATTCGAAGACATCCGAGGCCGAGGCTATGATCAAGTTTCAAGACACGCTGACACAATACTCCCGTGATGTCATTGACGAATCTGATTTTACTCTGACGGTCAAGACACAACTGATCTACCCAGTAAGTCTAAACCCCCTGCCCCCTGCTCCCTCCCCCGAAGCATTCACGGATAAGGTCGCGCCTTGGTCATTTTTCTCTGCCTCCAAACCATCCTACATTTTCCGGCTCTCGTATTGCAAGGCTTCATTGGACCATCTTTCATCAATCCAAAATCTCTCATGGGTTGCCTTTTACCCCTTTCGCAACACATACTATCCTAAATGATCATATCCAGCTTGGCCTACCTGATTTCTCTTTACTATTTGGGATTTGTGCTGACCAACCCGCAGAGCGGTAGTCAACTGGCTGTCGATGGGGCTCCTCACCGCTGGACCATCATTCAAGACCTCCTCCGACTCTTCGAAGAGCATCTCCCCGCGATCAGAAAAGCATTCCCTCCCAGCGTGGAGGTGGTTCCACGCACAAATGCGCAAGGCTTCCCGATGGCGCTTTTGCTGAGAAAGGACGCTGAGGATGAATTCCACCGCCTCATTATCGAGGACATCGTCAACAACCGTACATCTTTCTTGCGACTTGCGGAGTTCGGAGCCCCACCAAAGAAAGTGAGAAGGACCATATGGCAATTCTTGTCCGAGGCCGACACCAAAATGCAGGACAGAGACGGACTGAGAGAAGTCGTCAACCTTTTTGCTGACCAGGAGTCCGCATCAAAGACCCTCCTCCTGATTCGCGGCCTTCTTTTGAACAGAATCCTCCTCTTCTGCATGAAGCGGCGTTACAATGTTCAGTACGGACTGCACCCAGGACGACACCCAATGGCTGTGCCGTTTGAAGCCAAAGGCGTGCCTTCTGAAAGCAGCGAGTTCGGTCACCCAGACGTTGCCATCATCTTGACAACGCTATCCTTCTACTATGCGGGGCTCACAATGAAACAATTCCGTCAGAGTCTCTCCAGCGTTCTCAAGGCCGACGATGCTGCATCTGCCTACGATCGATGGATTCATGGATGTGACACATTACCGGCGGGGCTGCGCCACTGGAACGTCATCAACTCTGATGATAACGGCCAGGTTGAAGAGCTGTATGCACATTTGCGCCTGGACAGAAATGTGCTGAACTGGTATTTGAACACCTGGGTGTTCCCCTTGTATGCCAAGCAGTTTGGTCTGAAGCTCTCAGCCTCTGCTTGGGATCTTCCAAACTTCCCCAAGCCCCAGAAGCGAGCTTTGCAGGGGGCAAGGAGTACCGGCTTTTCTGGGACCAACGACAATAAGTCCTTGCTTCCTCTAACAATCCACCAAGATGATCTCCCCAGTCTGGTGCAGACCAACGCTGAGGTCCTGTCCTATCTCCTTCAGCCGCGAAACCGCCATTACCACTGTGCAGCATACTATGGCACTCGGATGACCGAAGAGCAACTTCTACAGAAGTTATCCAAGGAGAAAATCATGGTCCTCATTGACGCTGGAGCGTATATTCTTGAGCTTGAAAACCAAGCGCTGGTCAGCAAGTGGCTGGACATCAGCCCAATGGCCAAAGCTGGCGTCTTCTTTGGAATAGACAACCGCGCCTGGTAAGCTATTCCTTCACACATTTGAGACTCTCTTACCATATTGGAATCGATGAGAAGTTTTAACAAGTAGCAGGGTTCTCTATAGAGGAGTGAAAAGGAAGAGGGTACCGCTCGTCGCGACTCCTTTTGCGGACAACCTGTCGGAGTGTCTAGTGTTCTTGGACGAGGCGCACTGCCGCGGAACGGACCTGAAGCTACCCCAAAATGCTAAGGGAGCATTGACGCTGGCCCTGGGTCAGACGAAGGATCAAACGGTTCAAGGTGAGTAATTGACAGCCCGTTTGCATTGACCGAAGTCTAACAAGGCGTAGCTGCGATGAGGCTCCGGCAATTGGCGACGACCCAGTCAGTTGCCTTCTTCGCCGGCCCAGAAGTCCACCAAAGCATCATTGATGTCTGCCAACTCCCCAGAAATTGCACCATACACTCTGGTCACGTTGTGCACTGGCTCCTTGAGCAGTCGTGCTGTGCCAACGAGCACCTGGCGAACCTCCACCTGGCACAGGGCGTTGAATACTGCCGACGGCTCAATGCACAATGGAGATACGACCAATTCCTGGCTACAGAAGAACACCGCATGATGCTGCTCAATGTCATACGGCAGCAGGAGAGGCAGACCCTAAGCCAGCAATACACGCGGGTATCCGATACCACCGCCAGGGCCTCACAGGACGATGTGACCTTTCCTTGCTTGAAGGAATTCATGTCTACGCTGACTTCTCAGCGGGCCTCAATGGCCGGCGTCCTCGGTGCAAACGGAACGGACAGCTCTGCTCTTGAAGAGGTCGAGCAGGAGCGAGAGGTCGAGTTTCAGGTCGAGGAGGTTCGCCAAGTCCAGAAGCGCAAGATTTTTAAGCCCCTCGTCTTTCCCCGCCTACATCCCGCTTTGGAGGACTTTGTCCTGAAGGGCAGGCTCGTTGGTGACGAGGGATTCGATCACGCCTTCACCTTCCTCGGCAGCACGTCCGTCGGTCAGAAGTTCATAGTCCGGCCGACCTCAAGCCACTTTTTTGTCTCCAAGGAGTTCACCAGGACGGTGGTGCTCAGCAAGCAAGGGCTGAACAAGTATCCTGACAACTTCCTTCGGCCCGTGGAGTGGATCTTGTGGAGCGCACTGACCGAGACCGCCATTGTCATCATCCCTGAGGAGGCGGAGCTTCTGATTCCCATCATCCGCAGGGCTGACGCGCGGAGTTTGGTGCATCTCATCACGTATTCCGCCCCCGTGACGAAGGCAACCCTGCGGAACTTCAACGATCTGACTTTCTACAACATGCCGACCCTTCCGGACGGCTACCAGTTCCCCGACTGGTTCATGGTCGAGTTGGGCATTTTTTCAGGCCGCCTCTACGTCAGCCACGAGGAATGTACCCTCATAGCACAGTATTTGCAATTGTCGGAGACGGCGGAAGACCAGGTAGACGGTTCACCAGATGTAGAGAAGACCTTTGCACGCAACCCCGTCACGTTCATGACGGAGTGGCTCGCCCTCCGCAGACAATCGGACATCCAGCAGACCCCGATGGGCTACATCCTCAGGGGCAGGATCGAGGCGCTGCACCCGGAGCACGCCTTCTTCACGACGAATACCAACGACAACCAGGGCCTTCTCGAGGCGCCCTTGTCCAGCGGCATGCCTCGCCAGATGGAAGACGAGGAGGATGACGAGGAGGACGGCTTTTCGGACATGGAGCACGATGATGGCGGGATCGAGGACGGCTGTGAGGATCTCGGGGATGACGAGCCTGGAGATGGTGGCTTCGGGCCCGCCGATTGCGGCGGAGATGGCATGGATGAGGACAGAATCTCGGCCGAGAAGGCCCTGTTTGAGGACTGATCTGCTTTGTTTGCTCTTCTGTGCTACTTGGCACAACGAAAAAAAGGTGTGGAATCTTGGCAGATTCTGGCTGCTTGTTTCTGGCTTTGTACGACTAGGTTTGGAAAGTTTCTTGATACATTTTTCTCTTGGCAGAGAGAAAATCAACAAAAAAGTGTTCTGTTTTTGCACATGCTTGGTTCGCCTGGCCGTACTGTGACTATCCGCCTGCAGGAAGCTCCCCTGTGTTCAGTGTGAGGCAAACTGGTTATGGCCCGGGCATGGCGGAGTGTCAAGCAAAAGGAGCAACTTGCTCGCTCCGGTGTCTGGCCAGGCGGACGATATCCGTGATGAAAGGTCAACTACGTCTCAAGACTTGTAGGCACGTCACCAGAGGCTTCTTTCTCACCAACGTCAAATTGCAACAGCGATCCAACTCGACCACCCCGTGCGTACTTGGAAGTGCAACCTCTTGTCGCTCTTTTCCGTTCCGGCATCACGCCTTGCCTGTCGACTGAATTTTGTGTTCTCCAACACATGCATACTTGATGACCACCGCAAGCAAGGCGCTTGTTGGCGTCCGGTAGCCGCTGGCTCGGTGAGTTAGTTGTGTTCGGTGGGTGTCCGACATCAATGATGGCCTGGGCCGTACCTGCACTGGCTTGCCCGTGGGTGGGCGCGAGGCTGCTTTTAGGTCTGGGTCCCGGTGCCGCGTTGCGACCATCTCGCACCGTTGAACCCCATGTGAAGTAGCGACGTCGTCCGTCGCAATAAGTGTTGACCACGCCACAGAGAAGAAAGGCAGCAATGCCTTCCCTCCATCGATCATTTATTGACCAAGTTACAGGCGATCTGGAATCTTCTTTCCTTATTCTCTTCGGAAAACGCCTCCTGTGTTGGTAAGAAATCCTTACCACCTGCAACGTCTACAAGCTCTCTCTTCTCTATTCGACAACTACCAGCAGCCTTTCACAGTGACCTTTTGCGGGACCCCTTTCAGAACTGTTCTTCATGCTCTTCTGCCTCTCTAGAACTGCAAGCAGCGTTTTAAACTGTCCAGCTCACCACAAGAACTTGCAATCCTGCAGCACAGCTCGACACAAAGACGACAGAATGCTACTCCAATTCGGGGGCTGGCTCAGGCGCCAATACAAGCGTCATTTCAAAGAGGAGCATCCCGTCGAAGACAAGGATCACATCCAAGAAGAGACAAAAGTCGAAAATAAGCATCACGTCCAAGAAGACCATCACGTCGAAGCCCGAGCAGACCCTCCCCCGCCGCAAGACTTCCGGAACCCAGCCTCATTCACCCTCACGGCCCTGCATCTCGTCAATGACCGGATAAACCCTCCCCCACCGTACAACTGCCTCAGCCCAGCATCATACACCCTTACGCCCCTGGGACAGAGCGACCGGGCTCTGGCAGGCACCTTGAACGCGATCTTCTCAGCCACCGCGATCACCGCCCACGCCCTCGCCGAGGATCGAGACGAGGCCAGGGCAATGAAGACGGCGAGGAAACGCATCGACACTGCCGTCGACGACATCATCCGATCCTTTGGTTTCGAAAACCATCACCGGCTTGTGGAGCACATCCGGGACGGGGCCATGTCCGCCTCGGCCGATACGGCCCGGGACGTTGCCAAGTCGCGCGACCCGTTGTATACCATTCGCTTGGCCCGCAAGACTGAGGCCGAAATAGCGGATGGGACCACCGATCCGTTTTATTTCAATATCATCTTTAACTTCGTTGAACCTCGCTTGGGGTACAGACTTCAATCCAAATTCTGGGTGGAGCCGAGGACGGGCCAGCGGACTGAGGCCGCGGAGCAGGGAGATTTGAAGACGGAACCGAGGTCATCCAACTCCTAGCACACGTGTTTGAGCACGCCCTGCCCGTCGCGCGATCTATTCACAGCTTGGGGCGCCGGCTTGGATTTAAGTTTGGAAGTTCTTGGAGTCGCCGGCAATAGTTGATCGCCTCGACAATCTGGTATGAACGGGATCCCCTTGGGCTGCTACCCGCCAGCTGGGGGGAGGGGTGTGTTTGTTAAGTGATTGTTCTTCGTTGGGGCGGGACCGGGGCAGGGCAGAATGAAAGTTCTCTTCTTTTTTGGAAGTAAATATATATCATAGACAATTACAGGCCTCCAGACGGCTATGTCGAAGCGACTTCTTCGTGTGATTTTGGCCCCGTTCGTAGTCATTAATGATCGTCTGGATTGGTTCTCCAGTCACTGGTGTAATGCTGTCCGCCGTTGTATCCTCGATTGGAGTTATCTGCTCTTGGGTCTTCGCCAAGTACTTGCATGAGGTGTCGTGCTGGTTTGGAGTTGCTGTGGTGCCCGGTGGCGGAATAAGAGGCTCAGCGAGACGTTAGGAGTGAGTCCTGTCGTTGGCCATGTTTAAACATTGCCCTGACGCAGCCGGTCTTTGGCTGTTTCCAAGGGGTTTACCATAAACGGCCGCGGGCTCCCGCAGGTCGAGAGCGCCCACCCCCACGAACGCCCGCTCCCATCGTTCTCTCTGCAGGCGTAGGACCACAACACCAACTCGAAGCAAACCCGGTATCAGATGCGTGGATGTGTGCGGCCTAGGGCTGGGTGATAACTACTTACCCTCTGCTATTTACGATACACCCAGGGCCGACGGCATCCATGCCCTCGGCGGGCCACCAGGTCGGCGCACCCTTCGAACTCTAGGTCGAGCTCTCCCGGGCCCCGCCGCACCGCTGCGACGAAGCCGTCCAGCAAGGGGATGGACTAAATTGCTCGAGTGAGTCTGATCAGGCGAGTGATGCCCTTGGAAAGCCCAGATGCTTCTGAAGGCATGTCACAAAAGGCTTCTCATCAACATCAAACGACGACAACGCCTCAACCCGGGCCACATGCGTAATTACCTGCAAAAAAAGGCTTGTCCTCGGAGAATTTGTCGAGTCAGCGTCATGCCTCCTGGCCCATCTCCGCCGCTTCTAGCTGCTCTAGCTAACTACTGCTAGGAGATTGGCGCCAGTCCCGTTCCGGACAAAAGCACTCGAGCTACGCCACGGTGACTTGAAATGAGCATTGGAAGGTTTTGGGCGCGTCTAGACTGATTTATCGCGTGTGGGGTGGGGGGGTTGGCTGGGTTTGGGCGCCGCAAGCCGAGATCCGGTGTTAGTGAGCTGGGCAACCGGGGAGAAACCACGCTTGTACCTGCATGTGGTCGCGTTTAATAAGGGGCGAGATTGGGATCAAATTTGTGCTAGGAGCTTGTTTCGATGGCCCCAGAGGGCAGCCAGCAGATTTGAGTGATGTCTCTCTTCTCTTCTCTCGTCCTCTCTACAGACCATTTCAGTCCCTCGGGGTCTCTGGAATGGGGAGCAAATAGTCCCTTGAAACAAAAACCCACGGTGATCGGCGCCGGGGCCGAACAAACTGTCGATCAGGTGTCAAGTTCATTGAACAAGAATGGCCCCGCCGTCGTGGGTGTGGGTTTCCAAACAATCCATCCCCACGGGATCGCTGTTGCACATGCCATGTGGGTCTACAACTTGAGCTCGATTCACATGTTGTAGAATAGAAGTCATGTACCGCACTCACCTCCTTTGTCAGTCGTATTATGCCATCCGGACTCCGGCTCACTCGGGCCCCCCCCCCCCCTTTCCCCCTGACCAAAACTCACTCACCGTAAACACCCTCGTCCGGATGGATGCTGGTGATGTTCCCAAAACGGCCCACTCGCCCAACCGGGTCAGGCAATCAACTTATTGCAGTGGGGCCCTCCCCGACACCCCGGGGCTGGTGGAGCAATCCCATCTCCCTTCCCCCCTCTCCTGGTCGTAGGCGCCCGTCTCGGCAAAGCTTAGATGCTCTTGGACGGGGGGCTTGGCATTTAAGTAGGACGGAGCATCCCATCGGATTCGTCTTGCCAGCTCCTCATCGTCCCTCTTCGCGCACCAGAAGGCATTTGTGTTATTCTCGTCGACTTCTGGACTGTGTCCGGGTCACCTCACCCTCTTTTCTGCACCAGCCTTTTGTTCTTGGACCTGTGGTCACCTACAATCCTTCCTGTAACCGTCAAACTACAGACATCCACTTTCTCTGCCAACATGCCCTGCGTCAAGAAATCCACCCTGAGCAGCGCCGTCGCGGCCGCCACGGCGACCCTGTCGTCCATCTACGCCGGCCCGACTATCACCCCCGTCTCTGCACCCGCCGCCGTGCAGACCTCCTCCGTCTCCGTGTCTTTCGCCTCCTCCTCCTCCACTGTGGCAAGCAGTAGCGCCTCAGCCCAGGCCACCGGTTCTTCCAGCCCCGGCGCCTCCAGCGCGCCCCCGACCGCGACGAACCAGACGGCCTACGCGGGCATCAACATTGCCGGATTCGACTTTGGCTGCGGGACGGACGGGACCTGCACTGTCGTATGTTTTTTTTCTTTCCTTTCCTTCACCTACTTCGTGTGATTCACCCTAGCATCATTGGCTGACAAAGGTCCTGCAACTCTAGGACGGCATCACCGTGCCCAGCACGGGAGCTGCGCAGATGCAGCACTTCTACAGGGACGACGGCCTCAACATGTTCCGCCTGCCCGTCGGGTGGCAGTACCTCACCAACAACGTCGTCGGCGGGGACCTTGACGCCACAAATTTTGGGAAGTACGACGAGGTGATGCAGAGCTGCTTGGACCTGGGGGCAAAGGTGAGATGTCTAACTTGGCGGTGATCTTGGGACTTGGTGCAGTGTATCTCATCTCATGATGCAGACGATGCCCGGTGCCATCGTCAACTTTGTGTCAGGCACTGCTGGGCTTCATGGCTAACCAGGTCGTCGCCAGTGTGTTATTGACGTGCACAACTACGCGCGCTGGAATGGACAGGTCATTGGCCAAGGCGGCCCGACCAACGAAGGTGAGTTCTCACATTCCACTCACGACGCTAATCCCGCGATATCACCAAAGATCTCCCCACGAAAAAGAAGAAAGTTGCTAATGGTAAAACAGAGTTCGCCGCCCTCTGGACCTCCCTGGCGACCAAGTACGCCGACAGCCCCAACGTCATCTTCGGCATCATGAACGAGCCGCACGACGTCACAACCTCCACCTGGGCCGAGACGGTCCAGGCCGCCGTCACGGCCATCCGGAAGGTCGCGCCAGACCACTGGCTGCTCATCCCGGGGTCCACGTACTCGTCCGCGGCCGCTTTGCCCACCGAGGCCGGGCCGGACCTGCTCAAGGTGACGAACCCGGACGGGAGCACCAAGAACATCTTCTTTGACGTGCACAAGTACCTCGATGTAAGCCCCTCCCCTAAGAATCTCAGCCACGGCCTCAGAAGGAAGATACTGACGCATAGTGGAAAACACACAAAACAGAGCGACAACTCGGGCACCCATACGGAATGCACCACCAACAACATCGACGACGCCTTCGCTCCCCTCGCGAAATGGCTGCGCTCCAACAACCGCCAGGCCTTCCTCACCGAGACGGGCGGCGGCAACACGGCCTCGTGCGAGAGGTACGTCTGCGAGCAATTTGCCTTCCTCAACCAGAACCCGGATGTGTTTTTGGGGTACGTGGGCTGGTCCGCCGGCGGGTTCGACAGCTCCTACGAGCTTTACCTCACCCCCACGGGCGCGACGGCGGACTCGATGGTCGACACGGCGCTTGTGAGCAAGTGCTTTGTGAGGTGAGTGTGCAGGGGGTGATTAGGTGGGGGGGAGGAGGAGGATTTGGGTTTGAGTGTGGCCGTGCGACGTTTTCTTGGGGGGATTTGGCCGGTGATGTGAGGGTTCAAGATTTTGGGGAGGTTTTGTACTATACATTTCGCTTCGTTGTCGACCTTGCACATGAGATCATCACCATCGAGGATGCTGTACATCACGAAGATAGTTTTGGAAACCAGGCAAATAAGAATCAATTCAAAACTTTGTTATCTATCGCAACGCGTCCGAGGAACCTTGCTCGAGTCCTCTGCTTCCCTCCCACCCAGGGAGTATGCAAAAGAACCCACGCGAAAATGCACCACCATGACCTCCCAGCCGCGGATGGGTGAGGCTGCACACTGAGAGGAAGTTGATGGTGACCCACTTGGCGGTCCGCGGGACGTAGACCTGGACGTGCTCCGTCTCATCTTTACCCTGGCGGCTCTTCATCCCGTGGAACAGCACCGTCAGCGTCTGTCCCTGTCCGCCATCGCGACCCCCCGGCCACGACCCTCGTCCCCGGCTTCGCCAGCGCCACACCCCTCGATCCCGTCCAAGCCCGCGAGAGCCCCCTCATCTCCGCTCAGCTCTCTCTTCACCCCCATGCCGTTGATATCACCAATCTCGACGCACTCCTCGGTGCTGTCAGACCCGCGCTCCCGCTCTCCGTCCTCCTCGGCCGTGTCGAGTTCCGGCGTGTTGCCCTCGACGCCGGGGCCATTGAGCCCGTCGCCAACACGAGGCCTTCAGCGGCGCGGTAGCCTCGCCCGAAGCCACACCCTCGCCCCGGGCCCTAAAAGGCCGCACGAGCGACTCAGCCCCATCCTCCAGCCCGTACCCCTGGACCTCCCTCACAAACGCCCACAGCCACGGGAACCTCAGCGCCCACCCATTCCCACGGGCACCCCTCCGCTCGGCCTTGCGCACAACATACGCCGGGACGTTCCATCCCCACCCATCGCGCAAAACGCAACAAACTTGTGCACATTCTGCCGCAGGAACCGGCGCACCTCGGCCATGTCAATCTCGTCGTCATACTCCCCCAGCGCCTCGGCGTCGCGGATGAAGCAATAGGACCCCCCAATTCATCCCGGGCCTCTTGTACGACGCGACCCTGAGGGAAAAGGCGACCGCCATCTCGAATACCTGGGTGTTTCACCCGCCTTTAAGGATGCGCGCCTGCGCGAGGGACTGCCGTGCGTGCAGGGCGGCGCCCGTGATGTGGAGCGTCGTCTTGATGTTGCGGTGTGTGCGGCGGTCGTCGTCGTCGTCGACGCGGGGTGGTGCTGCGCGGATGGCCTCGGGGGGATGATTAGTCGCGGTGTGGTGCCCGGCTGGTCCTCGTACTGGGGGGCTTGTTGCTGGCGGGTGTGTGCCGCCTGGTCGGGGAGGGGCGGGTGTCGTAGGATGTCGTGGAAGTGGTAGGGCTTGGGGGTGTTGGCGGGTTGGCGAGGGTCTTGAGACTCCATCGTGTTGTGTGTGCACTTCAGTTCAGGATCCCCGTGATGCACGTGGAAACATTCGAATCATGCAAGGAGAGCGAGAGCAAGAGCCATACTCGCAGATTCTGGGGAGTTATGCATGGGGCGATCGGCCTGTGGATGACGGGAGAGGCTGGGCCGTCACAAACTGGATGGAAGAGGTTCAGTTTGTGTGCCTGGATGAAAGGGATGAAAGGCGTACTTGTAGGCAAGGGAAGGAAGATACGTCCCCTGACACAAAAGAGGGATGCTCACGCAAAAGAGGGATGCTCACGCAAAAGAGGGATGGGAAGGATTGGGTGGGGGTGAGAGATATTCTTGCCATCCAGAAGAGGTCATTTTGCGCAAATCTTGGTGTGGAAGGAGAAAGTCAGAATAGTTGCTATCTATTCTTGTTATGGGCTTCGATCTGGCATCCAGCAGCCCGGACTAACACAGCCAGGACACCCATTACCAGAACACCCATTACCAGGACCCCCATTACCAGGACACCCATTACCAGAACACCCACTACCAGAGCTCTATACCAGAGCACCCAGTGTGACAGGCCGAGATGGTTCCAGGATCCGGGTGTGGCTTACAAAAGTTAGTCAAGGGAGAATAGTAATTGTATGTATGTGTCTGTGTTGGCATCACGCAGAGTGAGTGCTACATTGTCCAAATTCTAATATATCTTACATCTAGACTCTTCCAATCTACGCCTTGACACAAACACACCGCGGCGCATGAAAAAAGTGCCCACGGCGCTTCCTCAGGAAGTAAGCATACAGCCCGCCTGCCGTGTAGACTGCGCCGACGCTGATGACCACGGGCCACTGGAACTGGTCGGGCCGGGAGAAGACGATGGTCGTCACGTACGACAAGATCTCGAAGAGGTTCTGGAACGAGGCCTCGACCGCCGAGAAGGTCCCGCGGTGGTCGTCCTCGACCTCCTGCGATCCCGTCACGTAAGCCGTTGTTGACTACCAAAAAGGGACTGTCAAGCGTGGGGAGAGGTGTTGTGTTACTCACATCCTGTATGATGTTCTGCGCGCAGAGGTCAAACCCCCACAGGCCCATCCTGCTCAGCGCCACACCGACCGCCAGCCCCGTGGCCGAGAAGATGCTGTTTGTGCCTTTGCCCTTAAAGTCGGAGTAGTACCACCCCAGCACGCCTGCAAGGCACGTCATCTGCCAGGCGAGGCTCCATATGCCAGCCCTGACGACGCCGATCTTCCTCATGAGGTACGGCGCCGCCCACGTCGCGCTGATCTCGAAGATACTGCTGCCGACCCTGGCGATGCCGATGTGTAAGGGGGTGTAACCCACCGAGGCGAGGTATGTGATCATCTGGCCCGAGAAGGAGAGGACGGTGAAATACAGCAGGGAGAGGGCGAACGAGGCGAGGAATGCCGGGTGGCTGAAGTAGAAGGGGAGCGAGTCGATGGGTAGGATGCCGCTGATGGCATGGAGAACCTTGGGCCTGACGGACCGCAGGCGGCTTGTGCCGTGGGCGTCTGAGCTCCGGCGCGAGGCCGCCGAGCCCCTGCGGTCCGAGGATGCATGTGGGGCTGCTTCGGGGCTTCTCTGGAGGCCAGAGACGCGGCGGTAGACCTGCTCGATGGCGACGTACTCGACGAGTACTGAGGCGAGATTCATGCCCAGGGTGGTCCAGATGGCGATCTCGGTGGAGGCGATGGCGACGAGGGATACGGTCAGCGGGCCCATGAGCTTGCAGAAAAGGTCGATTCGGCGCATGCGGGCGTTCATTGCTGGCGATGGGTTAGTAAAACATGCAGCTCGGTAGGTAATCCATACCGCATCAGGTACTATGGGGTATGACTCACTACGACGGGCGGCCTCATTGCCCGCGGTGATAACGACGACCTGTTGCACACTGGTAAGCCCACGGCCGGGTTGAGACGCCAAGAGCTATAACTGGGGGACCACTCACCCAGTCCCTCTCAACCGATATCAGGTTCATAGTCGCCGAGAGCTTTTCCAGAACAGCAAGGAATACAACAACGGCGAACACGCCAGAGTTCGCCTCGGGGCCCAGCTCATCCTTCTTCAGCAGCAGCACCAGCAGTAGCGCGCAGCTCGCCGCGACAGGGACCCTCTGGCCGATGATGCTCGCGCGGATGAGGTTGAGGCGGTTCCCGGTGTTGATCCAGTTGCCCACGGGCTGCGCGAACACGATGTACCCGGCATTCCGCACGAGCGAGTAGACGGAGACGGGGAGGAGGGTGCCCGGGTAGATAAACGTCAGGAATAAGGCGGCGCCGAACTCGAAGACGCGTGAGTTCCACGTCGACAGGAAGTGCGAGACGTAGAGCCGCAGCGCGAGGGACCGCGGCACGGTGCTGGTGTTGGGGGTGGCGGCCTGGTCCTCGCCGCCGCGGTCGTCGCCTTGACTAAGGAGGTGGTGGCCTGACGTGCCATTGACTGCTGCGATATTGGCAGTCGTCGTCGCCGTGGTGGTGATTGGGTTCTGTGCGGCATCTACGGCGTCCGGCTTCCTGGCCGTGGACGCCGAGCCGGTGGACGTCGGGGCTCGGGTGATCTCGAGGCTGCCTTTGCTGGCTCCAACCTGCTGCTGGCTCATCCTGGACGGGGATGACGACCTCTGCTGCTTGTCAAGATCTCATACATTTAGTATGATGTTCGCGATATGGAGAACTGGGGTTGAGAAAAATGTTGAACTTTTTGAAGGCCCGCCGATAAGCGGTGAGTAGCCCGGATGAGGTGATTCGGCATCGTGCCCCGCCGGCCTGCTCGCTCTCGGATCCACCCCGTCGTCCGCGCCTGGGCGTCGTCATTTCTTGCCCTGCCAAGCGAACCGTTTGAGCCAGCGCGGTTGGACCTTCCACGTCGCCTAGACAGGGTTTAAGAATTAGTTAGCCCGATCTGATAACTTTATTCGGCTTATAGAGCAGTCAGCAAGAGTAGATACCCCGTAGAACCGGGTAGTATTGAAGTCCATGTAACCCGAGTTACTGCAGTGTACATGTCGAAATATCCACTGACCCGCCAACTATTTCCCAGCTTTGGGCTTCTATTTACAGGGTAGGGTACTTCACTTGCCAGCCTTCTGGCCGCTGCGTTGTCTGACTATGCCGCACAGCAAGGTGCAGTTATATCAACATTCCGACGTCTCTGGATCCGTCTGCATCCCCCTGGCCATAATTAGTATTCACATTAATCCTTCACCATGGCATCCGATGAAACTCAGCCCAGGCAGAAGGTGCTAATCACCGGGATAAACGGCTTCATCGCCGCTCACGTCGCAGCTGCATTCCTCCGCGCGGGGTACTCCGTCCGGGGAACTTACTGGTCCCAGAATCCTGTACCTAGCCAACTTTTGGATGAGTTACACAGTGAGATTCCTGATGGAAATGGCCATGAGTTGACCCCGGTTGAAGTCGTGGAGATCGATGACATTACCCGTCGAGGCGCATTTAACGAGGCAGTCAGAGGTAAGCCAGGACCGGCGGGTCTACTTTGCCACCCATGGCCTCAACCAAAGGATCCCCTCTGTCTTCCCCCCCTCAGTCTTCCCCCCCTCAGTCTTCCCACCCTCACAAAGACATCGTCCTACATCTTGAATGAGGAACGAAAGAGAGGCTAATCCATCCATAATATACTCTTAGGAGTCGATGCCATATGCCACCTTGCTTCTCCCGTATCACTCCAATTCACCGACCCCGAGCCTGTCCTGCACGCCGCCGTCGAGGGGACTCTCTCCCTGCTCCGTTCAGCCCTAAAACATGCCGGCCCCCAACTCAAAGCATTTGTGCTTGCCGGCTCTTCGACCGCCATGGGTTTCCGCTCCCCCGACGACAAGACTTCGACCTTCTCTGAAGAAGACTGGAACAACGCTGCTGTGAAGACAGCCGAGGAGCTCGGTAGAGACACCCCCGGCCGCCTCATCTACGCCGCCAGCAAGACCGCGGCGGAACGCGCATTCTGGACCTTCCACCGCGAGACCGAAACTCGAAGGCTGTTCTCCATGACATGCATAAACCCCGCCACCGTCTTCGGGCCGCCTCTCTACATGCCTCCACGGCTGGACCTGCTGAGCCCCTCCGTCCGCATCATATACGACACCGTGGCCGAGGGCAAGGGGGTCGCAGGGGTCCGGGGCGGGGGCACCGTCATGTCCTCCGTCGACGTGCGGGATGTGGCGCGCCTGATGCTCTGGGCGGCTGGGAACCCGCGGGGGGCGGATGGGCAGAGGTACCTTGCCTGTGCGTGGGATGCAACACCTGGACGCATCACTGAAATTTTAAAGAGGCGGTTTCCGCAACTGCCGCTGCCCTTGGGGGAAACCGAGGGACCCGCGTCCCCTCATGATGGTGAGAACCCGCTTTATTACAGCGATAAGGCGACTGAGGCCACTGGGCAGGATTGGATTGGGCTGGAGGAAAGCATCGTTGATTCTGCGAGTTACTTCTCATCTCAGCAGCCATCCTAGAGGCATGCGAAATATATTGTTTCCACGGAACTAAGATACTATCCTCACGCTGATGGCGCTTCGGACGCATAACCTGGCCCATACTGTCGCCCAATCGAAGACATGAATCTAGGTTGATAGCACCGCAGAACCAATGGGTAAAAGCCCTAGCTCTACGAACACAATTGGGATATTACCACGTATTCGACTGAGTTGAATGTCATTTTCCTGGATTTTAAGACCACTAAGATGAGATCCCTGGGTGGGCCACACCATCCTATTCTTCCCTCAGGGTAGTTGATCAGAGGGTATTTTGTTCTCCGTCTACCCTCTATTTGCAAACACAGCGTAGAGCAACGTGTGTGAGACATTTCCATGCTTCCGACATGTTGGGAGTGAGTTCCAAGATATGACCCCGAACTTCACCATGTGCGATGGCCTTGCTGGTGTGGTCCACCACTCAGTGCTCGACCTCCTTGAGACTCACCCACAGAGGCGGCTTCAACCAAGTCAGGTACCCCTTGATGTGCTTCATGCTATCCCCCCATCCTGCCTCTGTCTGCTTGCCCAATGGTCCGCTGGCCAGTTCCATGTCAAAGTTCCACAGCATGTGGACCAGGATCAGACGGAGTTCAAAGTAGGCCAAGTTCTTGCCGATACACACTCGCGGCCCCAAGCTTCAACGGAGCCAAGTGTCAGTACTATACATCGGCCATATTTGTGCTGATGAATTCAGTTTGCCACTTACCTGAACGGTTGAGATGCGTCCAGTTTGTCATTCGCGTACTTTGGGTCAGAAAGCCATCTCTCCGGGTGAAACTCGTCCGGATCCTTAAAGTTACAAGACAGCCGCGTACTGCCGTATGGCGGGATCGCGACGCAGACACCCTCGGGGACATATTTACCATCGATGGTAGCTCCCCCCTTGGGTACGATACGCTGCTGGCTGGCGGCAGCCGGCGCGAACAGGCGCAGCGCCTCGCTAATCGTGGCGTCTAGGTATGGAAGCTTGTCCGGGCCGACGTTGTCCCATGTGATATCCGCCTCAGAATTGAAGACACCGGACTCCCGTACTTCCTTGATGAGGCGCTGTCGCGTCTGAGGCTGGGTGCAGTAGAAGTACGTCCATGCCGTCAGGGTACCAGCCGTGGTCTCACCACCGGCACTGATGAAGAGCACCATGTTGATGAAGATCTCAGTGTCGGTGAGGCTGTTTCGTGACTCCTTGTTCTTCAGGATTTGGTGGATCACATCAGGGTGATCCCGCATAGCTCCATCTTTAAGGCGGGCGGCCGTAGTCTCCTTGGACTTCATAAAGTGCAACTGTCTCCACATGGCGGCCTTCCTGGGCACGAGCAGCTTTGTCAGTTTAAGCGACAGCCAGGTACCCACGCCCGCGACCCGCCGTATGGCTTGCTCCCAGGCGCCTGAGACGAAGACGTTTATGATGGCTCGGGACCAGTCCGTCGCGGACCCTTGGTCGAGGCAGCCAAAGGGCTGGCCGAATGTGATGTCTCCCATGAGATCGAATGTGGTATATGTATCTGCAGGTTCGATTTCCGTTAGCAATCGCCATGCCTGGGAAGAAGTATCTCGGACTTACACCAATTGCTCATGTCTGCAGGCTGCCCCTGGCGAATAAGCTTCCTGAGCTGGTTGACCAGTTTATCGATGTGTGTTCTCATTAGAGACTGTTGCTGTAGTAGCGCCTGGTTGGTGAAGCAGTAGGCCATCGCACCGCGCTGCCTGGAGTGATCCTTGGTGGCAAGCGGCGCCATGCTGATGCCCATGGAGCCGTCGGGGGCTTTCGCCACGGCTCCGATGAAGACTGGGCTTTTCTCCATGTTGGGAGCCGATTTCTGGAGTCTGATCAGCGTGTGCTCGCAGCATCAGTGAGGTTCGACTTACCCGGAACCCGTAGATATCCTCCCAGGCCTGTGCATTGATGAAGCTGAGCTCATTGGGGGCAACTCTAACGACAGGGCCTGCAGCGAACGAGGGCGCTGTAATGTCAGTCTATGAAGGACACCAGGTTCGCCCGAGTAATGCTTGCCGTATTTCTCGTGGAGGCTCTTGTAATAGAACTGCTGGGTGCCTCGGGCTAAGTGAATCGCAGCTGGCAGCTCCGTGAGGCTGTTGACCAAGGGCCCAGGATACTTGCTTAAGGTATGAAAGAAGCGACGCCGAATTACAATGACGACCGAATACAGAGATAACTGGATCAGATGTCAGTCATTGGCGTCCATATCCCGTAAGATTTCAAACACACCAAAATTGGGATAAGTTTAATGGCTATGATCCCAAGCGAGCCCTGTGCATTCGTGGACAGCATGATGACTGCTGGCCTGCCACTCAGCTGGTGAAGACGGTGTAATGATACAGCCGTGTTACGACTTCCCGGTGGGGAATCCGGGCTGTAGGCTGCGAAAGGAATTCCCCAACTTGGCATATATAAATACGTACTGGCCAACCCTGCCTGCTCCCAGCCTCCTGGGCTCCACTGTTGACAAATTCCCACTGACGCTGTCCGAAGTGATTACTGAATCCTGAGGATTAAGTTTGAATTCAATGCTCTCCTGAACTTTGTTTTATGAAGCACGCCTTGAATTAGTAAGCTTTGATAAATGATAAAGGTCCAGCAATTAACGCAGATAGCATCGAAATATTCCTTATACGACATGTATTTGCATCTTCCTTTGATACAACCTGAGGCTTCTCCTACAAACAATACTTGGTTGACTCAGCCTGGCTGTGGCTATCTACGATACCTTCCACACCGGCCTCGTCACTGCAGGGAGTGGTACGAGGACATTGTCACAGGCCTTGTGTGTGGGTTATTGGCAATATTGCCTTGAAAAGTGCGGAACTGCCTGATTAGTACATTTAGCCCTTGGCAGGACGTTAACATTCGCCACCAGCTCTTCCACGTCTCCACTGACAGCCTAGGCAATCACTTCAGCTCCCATTTCCGGCAGACCGGGACCTGAAATCAGCCAACTCGGAGGCGATATTGGGCATAGCCTTAATCGAGTGGGTCTAAACCTACCAGTGGGGACTGATTGAAAGGAAATTAACGTTTCCGATCCCTGAATTGCATGCAGTACATCTAGAAAGTTCAGGGATCTGCACAAAAGCCGGCCCTACTGCCGCTGTGCCGCTGACCGCGATGGAGCCCACCCGCATCGACGGAACGGCCCCAAAACCTTGTATTGTGGGTCGATGACACCCGTTCGCTACCTGCGTCTGCTCAGTCTTGGCTTCTCCACTCACATCGCATTCGTCTAGCATAGCAACGCAGCTAGTGTAACTATTGTACGAGAAAGATACGAGTCTAGGCTCCCAGGACCCCGGCGGACCAGTGTCCCACGCGAGGCTCAACGACAACCACTCAAGCTGATCGCCTCTCTCGGCTACGACAACGCCGTGTTGCATTAGGCTGGCTTATTGACTCGTGTCAGGCGAAGTCTAATCCTTACACTAGGCCTCATTCCCTGTACGGATTCCCAATCCGGCACACACCATCACTGGGCGCTGCCAGGGCTGCTCGGTCTCTACGTTGCCAGGAACTGCAAATTTGTGGATGCGACTCCATCCGATCGTAGGGATCAGATCTTAGTGAGTATCTCTACCGTGGATGATAGTACGAAACGGGGCGGTGAGGCGGGGAGTAGTGGCTGATCCTCGGCATTCTTGATGGCAGAGTCCCGAGTAAGTGTGCTATACCCACAGCGTGCACCAGTAGTGTGAGATGGTCCTCAGGTTGAATAAGGTTTGTTCCGAGCGATCGCTGGCGATGTATCACGTACGTGTAGTGGGATATTAGCGGGACCTTCCCCAAACTCATGCTGGGGCACAGCCCAGAGGCTCGTGGACCACCACAGGAACTACTTGCCGGATGTGCACTTTCGCTTAGGAAGACGGTTCCCCATCACCTAATCCACCATGCTGGTAAATCGGAAGAGTTTTCTTCCGTCATAATGACGTGTCAGAAAGGTGGAACGGGCAGGGGCGCGCCATACAACCGCAGCCACAGAATTGCCTGGACTTTTCGATCGACAATAGTGACCCCTACAGAGAGATCGAAAGATAAGTCATGTGGCCTCAATTAGTTGACAAGGCATGCACATCAGAGATCTAGACATCCATACGCATTTACTGTGAACAATTATAGGAGCAAATTGGTCAAAGAACAACTGAGCAGTGCTAATCAGAACGCAACTAGTTACACCAATGACTACAGATACTGTACGCTTGTACCACATGTATGGTATTCCCATGGCAATCAGTCTCAGACTATACAGACCGATCGGGATGCAAGGAAATATGCTGAGATCCAACTAAGCCCCCGCATCAACAAGTTTCTCGGGAGATGAGGTCGAGGTACTCCTCTCGTGCACTCGAACAAGCAAGTCCCACTCGAGGAACACTCCGTACCCCAAATAGTCCTTGGGGTTAGAAAGCGTCGGAGTCACCAGCTGAAGGTCAAAGTTTCGGTAAAGCTGCGGAGAAATAGAATGTCAACATATTGTCTCCACTCAGCCAAGGTGGGCTTCAGAAAGGAAGTTGCCCGGTTTCTTAAAAAGGTCGTTTAGGGGCTGCTGTCTCACCTCGAAGACGGCCTTGTAAATCTCCATCAAGGCAAGGGGTTTTCCGACGCACTGGTTGGCACCGTACCCGAAGGCCAACTCCACATTCCGCTCCATCTCATTCCGTCTTGGCGAGCCCACGCCGCCGAGCTCCAGGAAACGATCAGGCCGGAACATCTCTGTGTCTGGTCCGAACAGGTCCTGGCGCCTGAGAAGCGCCGACGTGTTCATGCATACACCCGTGCCTGCAGGGACGTACTTTCCACAGAGCTCCACTCCTCCTTCGGGGACAACCTTTGGGAAGAGGCCCAGCAGAGGTGGGCGCATCCGGATACCCTCGTAGACGACGGCGCGTAAGTACGACAGTGACGCGGCTTCTTCATTCCGGATAACACCAGAACCTGTATCAGTGAGGCGACCATCGCTGGTGGCCAGCGCGATCTCGGCCTTGAGCTCCAGATACACATGCGGCGATGTCATGGTGTGGATCAAGATCGATCGGATGGCTGAGGCAGTGCTTTCAGTGCCCCCAACAATAAGGAAGAGACCTTCAGACTCACACTCCTCCCGAGTCAGGCCCTTCTTGATGAGCGAGCCCTGCAAGAGAAATTGATTAGCCTCGATCTTCAGACCCTCGCTTAGCAGGGCTCCTCACAAGAGAATCATCGACTTCCTTAGCGCCCTGCTTGAATCGCTGAGACACGTAATGCTCGGCGACTCCCATCAAGGCGCCGAAACCGTCCTTATCGGTGGTCTTTGGTCCAAAGAGGAGCAGGAAGGGCTTGGAGAACAAGATGCGTCGAATCCAGGGCACGTCAGCCGAAGTGGACATGCGGGGCCAAAGCTCGCGCACATGCTGCATGAAATGATAGAGGTCTTTTTCCTCGCGGAGGTAACCGAACTCGTGACCAAAAGCGATCTTGGTGATGACATCAAGGGTGAAATAGTTGGAAGTGGGCCCGAGGTCAAGAAGAGGCCGGGCTGGCGATCCACCTGATATGGCATACTTTCGTCGAATCAAGCTAATGAGACTCTGAACCTGCTCATCGACATTGGGCTCAAGATTGTTTGTCTCGCGGCCGTTGTAGGATCCAGAAAGGCGCAGCTTCGCCTTGGAGTGCACAGATGGTTCCAGTCGCGTGAAGAGGTTGTCCCTGTATGGGTTGAAACGCCCGGTGGAATACCAGCCGTCGCGGTGGAAGGCGCTACGAGCAGACGAGACCGTCTTGATGACATCTGGCTCGTCGGTGATCACGTAGTTGGGCCCAATGCAGACCAGTGGTCCATACTTCTTGTGTAGCTCTCTGTGGACGTAGTACTGCTTTCCACTGTGTGTCGTTCTACCAAGCCAGAGATAGGAGAGCTTTGCCAAGAGTGGCCCAGGTATGTCTCGTAGGCGCCACCATGAGGAGGTCGCACTGACAAGATACCATGAGGCGAGCACGGCAACGCCCAACAGCACAAAATGGAGCATGCTTGAGCAGCCGGTGACTCCAAAAACTGGAACTTCAATCATTGGGACAAGTACTGGGAGAGCAAAATTTTGATAGACCGTATGAGCAAAGAGATGTGTGTTTGGATGTGAGATGGCTGGCAATCAACAGCACTGTGGCGTGCTTCGAAGAGGAGAGAGTGTTCGCACTGCGGTTTCACACGTATAAATCCTTCTTTGGAATAGCAAGAATTCCACCGGACGTTGGGGAGCCGGCGCAACTCGAAATTCACACAATAAATCACATAAACCTAGCCAGTTAGAAGGACATCACACTAGCTTCATTGATACTCTCCTAACATGTAGCATCCTGCTCTCATGGGCCATCGGTGATTAGAGACCATTCAGTCCACCCGTCGATCTTCAAGTCCGGCAAGGGTGTAGTCTTTCCAAATCCCGAGATTAAAGTGTAAGCCTCATTATCCAGTATCGCTTCTAGTAACGACTCATGAAAAGTGTGAATTAGCGGGTCCCGGTATGTGAGTACAGAGGTATGCGGATAACTCCACGGTTGCCATGCCTGGGTGGGTTTCATACCCACATCGTGTAAGCCCCTGCATGCGTCTTGGTACACTACGATTCAGTGTGCCCCCCGAATTTTGAGCATCAGAGTAGCAAGTCCGACGTGGGGCGCTCTTCGGTAAATGTCTCGTCCACAATATTAAGTTCAACCTGGGGTATACTCGCCACGCACCCTGACGTCCACTATATTGAGTTCAACCTGGGACATGGCTCTCCGCACATCGTCGTCTCTTTTATGACGGATTAGACACAGAGTCGGTCTTTAGGAGGATCTGTGAAACATAGTTTCTGGAGCGAGATAAGCCGGGCGTCAGCAGAAGCCCCGTACGAGACTATCATCACGGATGCGCTCTCCGCGCCACGCAGATATTGCCTTGGGTATCTGTTTGGTAGCTCAACCGGCCCCCGAATTTTAGCCGGAGGAAATACGCTTTAAACTGGAGACTGACCATATCCAGTGGCCTACCTGAAGACTAGGGATATGAGTGTCCAAGGGGGGATGACACCTCTTTTCCGGACTTGGTCCCAGAATTACTCGGATCTTGACAACAGTCCTACTTATGATTCCGTTGTAAAAGCCTGTCTTCACCAGTAAGTCTATGCACATGATCTGTCACATACGACGCCAATTACGGACAGAAATGCTGATTCTCCACGGGAACCAATGCATATGTGTGCGGTGTATAGTATTTACACCAGGCATGACGCTGCCGTTTGCAGTACGCCGTTCCACATGTAATGTAACGTATTACTATATGTAGGAAGTCATATACACGATGACAACTTGATATTTAGTCACGTATTTGTTATTTTCATTTGCGCTTATTAGGTAGTAGAATTTAGAATAAAACTTGCTTTTCATCGAATTCAGAAATGAAGTGTTAAAGATATATTACATACAGACCGCAAACTATAATTAATTCACTGTAATCATCTGAGACGTATAGATGTGAGAAGCCCCTTGAAATTGAACAATTTGGTCGTATGCAGTGGAAACGGCACACCTGGCCATCCCTCCTTCGGATGTTTTCGATGGCAAAATGCCATCTGCGACTGAAAAAAAACTGACAGAGGAGAATGGAAGCCAGGGATCATTTGCCACAAGCTATCGCTTGCACTATCGTGATAGCTGCCCATGTCTCATGCCACACTGTGCAATACCGGCCTCGAAGCTTCCCTACAACGGTGACGCATTGCAACACCACGAAACAGTCGTGTATGCGCTGTGCTGACTCAAGGGACTAGATAGTTCTAGCTAGTGAGGCAACTCCATGTCTTTCCTGAGTGGGACTGCCACGGTGATGAGCAGGAGCCACGGTGGGCGCATCTCGTTCCCCCTCTATCACGATGTACACCAGGAAACGGGGGGCAACGGGACAAGCCGTTGTGGAGAATGGTGTGAACATCTATATCGAACGAAGAGATCGTCACTGGTCGATAGTGATTTGTATGTTAGTCTTCGAGGACCTCCACTGCAAGGGCTCAGGCCATGTCACCCCCTCCTCCGTCTGAGAGTTGATTCCGTGGATCGGGCCAATAAATCACGATGCGGAGGTTCTAATTAAACGCCTCCTCTAAGTCACTACCTACTGAGACCGTGTCGAATCACCGATTGACAATCAGACCTCATTCAACCAAGCCCTCTGACACGTGGTCCAAGTCCTGAGTTAGCTTGGGAAAGGCAGTTGATAGGAGGCAGATTGTACGGATATAAATTGCCCTCACTCTCGACTTTGGGATCCAGGCTTTCCCTTCTCCAACCATCCATTCTACTACAAACAGACACAAATATCAGAACAGAAACCATAAACCTATTCCCGATCCATTGTGCCAAATATGGGTTCTGTAACACCAACACATGACTATTCAGAAGCCGACAAGGGCTCAGAGCTTCCAACTTCCGGGTTGGGCCAAAAACCACAAGACATCTACTACTATCCCCCAGAAATTGCCAATGACCTTGCGGGCGTACCACTGTCAGACGAGATCAAGGCAGAGTGTTTCGCCTGTGCCTGGGAGTACACCAGATGCGTCATCCCCCAGTATACTAACTGGAACCGCTATGTGGCGTTCATGAGAACCATCATCATCGGTATCATTGCCGAGTTCAAGGGCCACATGGTCGATGTCTCCGCAGGGGACGAGATCCTTGGCTACAACCTCCAGGACGTCTTGGACGGCCTGTTCGAGGGCACAGCTGGCCATGAACTCATGTGCCGTGAATATCGGACATTCCTTTTAGTCACATCCGAGAAGACAAGCGAGAAGCGCAACGGTGAACTGTTTCGCCGATATGTCAACTCCCTTGCACATTCGCCTAGGGAGTGGTTCCGCCTTCGGGTAAGTACATTGGCCCCACCCATCACGACTCGAAAGAAGGAGAGACTCCCATACTGACGATACTATTCATAGGACTGTGATGCGCTGGCGCGGTTTACACTCGCCTCTGCACTTGCATGCAACGACTTGGATGACGCATGGCTCACAGAGGACCAATTCCAGGTCTTGACAGAGATAGGTGACGTGCTGTATGACGCAGTAGCCTTCTACAAGCACCGATCAGAGGGCGAGACCAACAGCACCTTCGCATACATGCCCCCTGACCTGCGCCTAAAGGCGTTTCACATTGCTCGTGAGGTTCTCTGGGCACTTGACGTGGCATTTCGGCAGAAGGACTACCACGCCTGCATCACCAATTTCACTCGGTTTTTTGGCGGACCGATCCACATGATGTAAGCAACTTCCACATACGACTCGATTCTTCAACGGCTCGTGGGCTGACCGATATTTCTACAGGATGCGCCGCTACCGCTTCGTTGAGGAGAACCTCACCATCGGTTCCCCTGAAGATGAGAAAGTTGTCAACCAGACTCGCAACAATTTTAAATTGTGGAACCGCGTCGACTCTATGGCTCGAGCACGCTCCTGGATCGATGACGAGGAAGTCGCCCGCTACAAGCGAATTCTTTCCCATAGCGACAGGCTCATGTTCCCCGGGCTACATGAGCTCCTGGAGACAGCGGGGAACGGCGCGTGCGACAAGTGCCTGTACCGGGAGTCGTACGGTGCGGAGAGGACCCATGAGTTTGGCGGCGTTCAGCTTTGTGATGAGTGCAAGGGTACTTGGAGGCTCTGGTGCGAGGCGTTGCCGGCCAGGGTCGCGAAGGCGTTCCCTGAGGTGCTTAAAGTGCCGGGCCATCTAGGGCGGGGAGCAAAAACCCAACAAAAGTTCCTGACGACGTCGGGATATGAATATGAAGATGTGGGGGCTCAGGTTGCTTGATTATGTATCACGAATCCGAGCAGGGCATATCGAATAGAGCATATTGACTGATTTTCTGACTATGAATAGTGAGCGTGGGAAGCCATTTTCATATACAATAGAGCTGCACGATAGTGGAGCCCCGTGCTTGTGACATTATGTTTTTCCTATGATAGCTACTTACGAATTCATCTATCATTTCCATCTCACATGTGCCGCCATCCATCATTTCGCATTGGCGACGCATTCTATAGTGTCACCTGGGCAGCAGCAGCTGGAAGATTGCGTATCCAGCCCCATTGAAGTGTTGATCTGGGAGGAAGATCTGTTACGGACGGCCAAATAACTTCAGCCTGTGGCCTGTCCCGAGAGACGTAACTGAAAGGCTCGGAAGCAGCAGGCGGTGCAGGGTCGAGATATGCCCAGCCTCAAATATACTTTCTTTTTTGTAGGCTATTGGAACATGTGAAATTGATTACTTGATGACTCATTCATGGCGTGACTACTAAATCACCCAGTCTAACTACCTAATCACCCGGTCTCACTCTGGTCCCCGGTTGAATTGCCCACTCACCTTGGCACCCATCCTTGCTTATCTGCGTCCTGAATGAGCTTCGAAACCGCCAAAATTGTTATTATTCTCCTGTGTACTTACGGACACGCTGAGATGGGTTCGTACTCTATCCGACCCAGACACCTTCCGCCGTGTAACAAGTGAAAGCCTTGCAGCAGTCCGCATCCGACGTACAACTGGCGAGCTCAACACCGCATATTTAAACGTTCAGGGTCAGGAATTGAAACATCTGAGTTGCGGTAAAATAACATCAGTATAAAGACTGACGGCTTCTCGCTTCATTTTGAAATTGTTGAGTGGGTTAGGTAGGGCGAGGGCTGAACCGAGGAAGGAAAAGGCGACGGTGGGTAGGGAGCAACGCATTTTGGTGACTCGTTCGCTGAAGCCTTTTCAGGAAGGACGAAACTTGGCGTTAATTTTGCTTTGTCAGAAGGGCGAGTCTGTCAGGTAGCCAAATGGGAGATACCGTGCCTTATATACATTCCGCCGTACTCGACGCGCAGCTCTTTGTTCGGATTCTTCGATCGGCATCTTATGAGAGAGGTGTCCAGAGGCCACACCCTTGTACGGCCCGTCGCTACTCGGCACTTGTCTTTGATAGGCGAGAGCATGCCGCCCGAGGATATTTCAATGCCCAAGCTTCATTCAAGGCGTCTTTGGTGGGTACTGGACTAAATATGATGTACCGGCAGCTTCATCACGCTCCCCTCCCCACCACCCCACCTGGGCCAGTAACATGACTTCAGGCCAGGCCTCATATAAAACCTGGACCCTATGCATCTATCTGTCAAAACTTGACTGCCGACAGCACCAGTACAATGACAAAGTTGTCATCAAATGTTGTCTTTATGCATTTGCTCAAGCATCGCCGACTCCCAGCTGCATTCCATAACTCCACGGCGGCTGCAATATTGTGTGGTGGAGGCGCAGCTACAAAACATGATGCCGGCTGATATCGTGACCACAAGCTGTGTAGGGACCTGGATATGCCAAATTTGGGGAGTCAAAAATTGTATTCCGTGCACATAACCGGGCTGACAAGTTACCAAACGCATTCGTCGGCGGGTGTGAGGATATCAGTCTTTCGTCAGGTCATCATATTCCGTGTTGACCATGGAGCCTCTTAAACTGTGCTCCTGTTCCATCAGTAATGATCTGGCACGCTCATCGAGCGCTTTTCAGTGGTTTTCGAATATAACTTGGCCAGAAGGATATAGGACATGATGTCAGGCCTGACGCAATATGGAGTCGGAAGTTGTGGTTTGCGGGGACTCCGCGGGACATAATTGTGGCCAGAAGTGTTTATTACTGGGGCTTGTAGTCGTGGAAATCAGTTGCGAGCATGACTAGAATTTCTAATCAATTATGTGCCATTGAAGCCTCGTCAAAGAAGGAAAATGGCTGTCAGCGCTCATTTATAATGGAAAAAGAGAGGCCCGCGCAATACGGTGACAGGGTGGTACCTGGTTATGGCATGTTACTTTGGTCGTTTGTACTGGTACTGATATTGGTGATGGCGACAGTTACGGAATCCTGTGTGATCTGTAACACTGGTGCACTGTAACTGGTCCAGTCTTGCGCTTGAGCACCTATACCTGATATCTTCATCTCAACAGTTACACGCAGTGAGTGAGTTTCAATCACCGCGAGCCATAAGGTATACGTCTGATTCCATGAACACAAGTTATTGCCTCATTTCACCAGGCTCGTAAAACGCATTTAAGAATTTCTGCCCAGTGCAAATTTCCTGATCACTTTCCTTCCTTCCAACATCTTTGCATCTTTCCTTGGACGAGCAGCGAGACAGTAGCTGATCCTTTCCGCCTTCCGCACAACGAACATGCCTTTCCAACCGACTGACTTTGCAGTCGGCTTTGGGCACACATCGCAACTATGCGGGTAAGCTTATCTCCATTTCATGGCAATGAGAACTGCGAAAGCCAGACCTTGAGCTGAACCAAAACAACGCAGTCCTTCGCCTTGCTCGTGGGCATGTTGCTCGCCATCCTGGGAATCGCCTCCGCGAGTCCCACCGGAATCTCAACCACCACTGAGGACCCAACCAGTGTCACTCTCGGCCCTCGTCGCAATGGCTACAGCGACCTGCCTTCCAACGTCGCGTCCTAAAACACCCGCCAGCCCTATAATAGGGTCTCGGAGTATGTCATGGCTGCATCCGAGCTGGATGGTCAAGACGCCATCATCTACACCCGGGATGAGATTTACACCGCCATGCAGGTGAGTGCCCCTTCCGGATTCGAACAATCTGTTGGCGGCGCTAAAGATTTCTTTTCTGTGCTTTCAGCAAGGCTACGAGGTTCTCCAGCGAACGCATGATCCACACCCCGGAGAGTGTGTAGAGTACGGAAAGTAAGCAGCTACAGATACAATTTCCATACAGAGAAGACTTGACCGAAGTTGACGAGAACAGCATTCAATATCCCTCGTTCGTGTACTTAAATGAGGAGGAACTAGATCACACCAACTGGGGATGGCACGGGCAGGATGAGGTCGCCATGTACGCATGACCACTGCTTTGGACGAACTCGTACACAGGTGGGTAATAATCACCATCGCTAAGATCAGCGATGAGACACCATTGTATCGTGCTGACAGGTTCAGGACACAACCAAAACCCTGGCGAGGACCGCGTAGTATTTGACGAGAACGGTATCCACATGGGAGTCATCACCCGGCGCGATGGCAGATCCAGACCCATTGGAGGCTACCACTGGTGTCCCCAACGGACGGTTATGGCAGATGGTCAGCCAAGCCCGTCAAGGGGAGTCAAGGCTGGGACTACCCTGGGGTCCCACCAGAGGGAAAGGATGCCTACTCTCTGCCCAACTTCTGGAAAATGGCGGCAAACCATCGCACCATCTGGTAAGCCTTGCCCTGATTCAAGAGGAAGCTACAGATATACCTAAGATCCTTGACTTTGGCAATACTGACACCGCAATCGCAGGTGGTCGTTGAACCCCGGCGGAATGTCGCCGATCGGGAACAGCGACGTCCAGCTCAACTCGTCCATTCCGACACGAGTCGACATGACCCCAGCAGGCGCTCCATTCGATGATGACGACCCGCTCCACCTCCCTCCCATGGACAACTCGAGAGGCACCTGGCGCACGTAGGTGCCACAAGACAGCCACGTCTCTGGGAACCTCACCGACCAGTTCGCTGCGGCCGACTGCGTGTTTGCGCGTGATCACGGTGCCAGGTCCTACTTCCAGAGCTGCCAGACTCAGCTCAATAGGGGCAATAGCATGAAGGTGCGGATCACTGTCTCGGGCACGGGGTAAGTACACCAAGACCTTTAAACTGCATGGCCGCAGACCACGAAGGGTTGGTGCAAGGGTATCATTGACAACATGAGTGTTGTAAGTTTCATCATCTCTTAGGGAGGTCAACAAGTCCATGACTAACAAGCCGTGACCAACTTAGTGCGAGGCCGTCACCCACCTGAACAACCAGTACTCCTGCAACGAGCTGTACCCAGGTACGGCCACATTCTCCAAGACAAGAGTCAATAACGAAGAGGGCCACGGCGAGGTATACTTTGGTGTAGACATGCACTTCTGGATGAAGTGGCCGTGGACTGAGAAGAACGCCGACCACGGGTGCATGGCCGAGGCGGTCGAGACGGGCAACTGTGAATCGGCCGGGGTCAAGTCGATGAACGGCAAGTGGTGCCGGAATATCTACTGGCACCCCAAGCCTGCGCTGGTGGAGTGGAGCAGCGACATTGGCGTTGCCTGAGGCATCTGGTGAGTTTGGGAAATTTTGGCATGTTGTGAGATGGGGAAGATTTTGGGCTGGGCATTGATGTAGCCTAGATAACCTTTAAGTTGTGCGGAAGGTTATATGACAAGACCTCACTTCAATAAAAAACCCCGCTGTGACCTGATCTATCAAAAAGCATCAACTTCCCCCAACGCTGTTCTGCAGTTTCTTGCAAGGCTGTTCGGTGTCAAGGAGGTGTTTCTGAAGATCCGAAGACTCAGAAACTGGTCTACAAAACTGTTGAAAACCCAGGTAACGTAAGTAATAGATGGGGTTGATGCTGAAGAGACAGACAACTGCAACGATAGCGAACACAGACGAAAAGCCCTGTATCGGCCTTCAACAAACGCAGTATGCTTTAACGACAATCTGGAATGCTGCTAACAATCATGATTGACTTCGGAAAAATGTAAACGCGAAAATCGTCTCAACATCGTGCTAGACCGAATGCGGTGTTTCAAAGTCCCTGTAGATATGCATTGCGGGGAATTAGGGTCGACCGTGCGCTACCATTGCTGCACATGGCTTGGAGTCTGTCGGAAAGCCGGCGCCTTGGCCTGGCCCCAAAGCCCGCCGGTCATGACGCAGGGGAAGCTTTGCAAGGCGCTATTCTGATCCCGGGCAATCCCAATCGGCCTCAGATGGGGATTGACGTCAAGCACTTTAGATCGGTGCTTTATGTAGCCTTCAGCGCCGTTTCACAGCTGTCTACCGGAATCCTGTGAGGATTACCTGGCAGGCCTCTTCGTAAGGCAGCAAACACCCAGCCATCCCATCTCATTTGAGGATAACCCGTCTCTCAAGATCTCTGGACCCACGATGAGCGATTCCGAAGCACAACGCAAGGATGTTGCTGATGAGCAGGATCCAGCCGAAGACCAAGAGTTCGTGCCGGAAGACGTTGAAGATGGACAAGATGACGAGCCCAAAGAGCCGGACCCGGAGGACGTCAAAGAGGCTCTAGAGGACGACGAAGTTGACGACGAAGAGCCGGCTGAACAAGACGAGGACCAGCAAGCCGAGGTCGAGGAGGTTTATGACTCTGGGGGCAGCTACGAGGAGGATATCGAAAGCGAGGTCTCCGTCGAGGATGACGACGACAACGACAAGGCCGAGCCCCGCGGAACTAAACGCGACAACGAGGATGAGAACCAGTCGGCGCCGAACAAGAAGCCGAAAGACTTAACAGGCGCAAGCAGCGCGGCCGAGACGCCGGAAGCCAATGGAGCCGAGGCCGAGGGCAAGGTCGGATCAAAGCACGACGGTCCGCGGGATCCAGAGACGCAGGGGTCAGCAGAGCGGCTGCCGGAAGTGGGCCAGCAGGTAGAGTGGAAAGCTCTGCCAGGCTTCGTGGACGGTGAGGTCGTCGAGATACTCCGGGAGGAAAAGAAAGTCGACGGGAGGAATGTGAAGGCAAGCGAGGACGACCCACGGATCGTATTGAAGAGCAACAAGTCGGGCAAAATCTGCGTACATAAACCTGAGGCTGTTTATTTCAAATAATAGGTGCCGACATTTCTGCCTTGTCCACGTGGATCGAGATCTGACTCGTCTCACGGTGTAGCTGCTCTGAACTCTGATTTGGATAAGGTCGGACCGAAAATAGCCTGTAGAAAAACAAACTCAACAGGTTAGGCGTTAAGCCACGATTACGGAGGTCTGTAGTGACCACTATTCGCAAATTCAAAGTCACCATTATACCTACCCTTCAGATCCTAAATGGTTTTCACTCACAAAGAAACTTTTTATATAATACACGCAGCCGAAAGGCTATACATCGACCAGAGAGAGGACTGTACAGCACTCAGAAGGAGGGCTGTCACCCAGAAGGAGAGTTTACACACCTAGACGGAGGGCTATATAACACCCAGAGGGAGAGCTACATAAGGCCCATTAGGCAAGGCCAAAAAACAAAATCCAGAGGGGAGGGCCGGAGGGGTTGGCCGGAGGGGTTGGCCAGAAGGCCTAAGAAGGACATAATAATTTAGAAGGTATTATTTTACAAGCAGAGCCAAGGTTAGTATGTGGCACCTTCTGAGGTAGCTGCAATATCTTTTGAATTTGCAAAAAGTGGCCGCTACAGACCTCTGTACACGATCATCTTTGCTGAACAAGAACTTATCAACCGTGTCATGTCACGGTTGCGCCTCCGATAGCAATGTGTGCCATAGAACAGTCCCGCAAAAGTTACAACTGTGACGAATTTCCCGACTCCAAAACTTTGACCCTTGTCAGCCTCCAATGGATGGCCGGCATCGGGGCTGGACACGCAACTATCCGCCCGATGCTACTCCGTCATATCCCGTTGGAGTTCGATCATGAGGAGAAAGTTGTCGTCGTCAATTCGCTACTGAGGGAATTATAGAGAGGACTGAAAGGCAACACAGATGCCCACATCTAGCGAACATCATAGCAGGCTTCAAGAACATGGCGCAAACAACTGTCGATCGAGGCTACTTAGCGAAACCCCCCGGCGAGTGTTGCACCAAAGGCAGCCTACACGAGGGTGAGCCCCGCGGGAAGGTTGAGACCGTCTACGGAATCGATACCTACGTCGCCCATCCATCCGCAGAAAGGTCCAACGGAAACATCGTCCTGTTCTTCCCAGACGTTTGGGGTTTCTGTAACAACAATTTCCTCGTGATGGATGGCTTTGCCGATGCCGGCTACCTGAGCGTCGGCATCGACTACTTCAGGGGTGATCCGGTGTGGAAGCACCGCAAGGACCGACATAACACGGATACGGACCCGGGGTTCGACTTCGACACATGGAAGAGAAAACACCAGGCATTCGCCGACGAAGGTGTCCCGGGATGGGTCGGCGAGGTGAAGGCGAAGTACGGGGCAGCGGGGGCCAAGTATGCCTGCGTCGGGTAAGTCGACCTATATGATGGTTGCATTGAGCTATTGATGGCGGCTAATTGTTGTAACTAAACGATGCAGATACTGCTTCGGCGCACCATACGTTTGTGACCAGCTGACTGATGGTGGCATCTGTACTGCCGGTGCCATCGCACACCCGGCCTTTCTTAAGGAAAAGCACTTTAGAGACATCAAGAGTGAGGGTCCCGAAACTGCGTCCTGATTTGTTTGTACTGAAAACTTGTGGGTGCAATAAGGTCCTCTCTTTCTCTCTTGTGCAGAGATCGATCACACCTTCGACGCTCAATCCCGGCGACGAGCGGTTGATATGCTCATCGAAGATCAAAAGATACATCATGTCCAAGTCTTCTCTGGGGTGGAACATGGCTTTGCCTTGCGTGGAGACCAAAATGATCCGTACCAATGTAAGTCAACCCAGCGCAAGACATATCCCAGGGCACTCTGGTAGCCACACGCCTGATTAACCACTTTGAATCAATCTGGTAGGTTGGGTAAAGGAGCAAAGTCTACGGGGAATTGCGGATTGGTTCGACTTCTGGCTCGACCATTGGCTTGTTGCCTGATTAGTCTTTTACAGAAAAGTTGCAATCAATAGATTCTCAAGGCCGAATTGTCAGCAGCAGGGCGGTTATGCTTAAACCAGCAATACCCAGGTACGAGGTGGTACGCACCCGACCCAATCTGGGCGGCTCGCAGAATCGCCCACGGCTGCTCAATAAAGAATGTTTTGACAAGGGTGTGGTCAAGGTTATGATAGCTGATTTATTCGAAGGAACGGACGATCTCGCGAGAGCTTCCTCAAAATTCGCGATAGTCACAGTGAAATCTTGTGGGCATCCATCCTGTGTCGGGGTTGAGGTAGGTGATGATAGATTAGTATTACTCCACATTATATAAGTCATTCCAGAAGAGAATGTCGTTCAGCCTCTCTTCCGGCAAGCTCAGTGAGGTGAAGTTCTCTCGTTTGGGGGTTCGTATCAGAACATGAACATCTCCAGCGGTTTTCCATCCGAAGAATCCGGTCATCTCCCAGTCGACGAGCCCGACAATCTTGTCATTATCCACAATACAGTTGGACAAGGAAACATAATTACGCATGGAGCAAAGGTCGAGGTCGGTATTGGGGGTCCCAAAAATAATATTCCTCTCCAGCTCTTGAATGCCACGGTGGTCAACAGGATCTGGGTCTGGAACCACATATGACCGGCTGCGAACCCCTGCTGGTGGATTCACCGTCTTCAGCTTCTGTAGCATGGTTTGAGCTTGCTTCTTGGAAGATGTTTTCTGGTTCTGCGAAGTGTACTGCCAAGCTACATTTAAACCGACTCCGGCAATTCTCTCCTGAATAAGGACATCCCGTCCATTTATCTACGGATATTGTTAGTATTGACTCAATGATCACGGACAATCAACGAAGACTGGAAATACATTGGATGCAAAATAGATTTGAGGAACTTTGATATTATTAAGAACATTCCTAGCAACGGTAGTAGCCTTGACCTCGTTTGCGTCGGCATACGAGTAATCACGGTGGGCTCGTCGCCCTTCTGGGACCTCTTTCAAATGGCTCGACTTGACAATCACGCGTCCTAGGGCAAAGACGTCACGCCCTCCGTCCTGGTTCTCGTAGATCCTGTTCGACTCTGTGCAATTCTGAAGCACACCAGCCCAGTATTCGATTGCATCCGGCGTGGTGGAATCGATGAACCTCGCGTCAGGCTGGAAATCGGTGGCAAGGGGGAAGTATCTCCCGTACAAGGGCTCATCCGCATATCGATCTGATGACGGTATTTTATCCGGGTCGGCCTCGTACGCATTCATCTTGTGACTCGAGCTGGCTCGCAACAAAGTTGATGTGGTTTTGAGATTGCACGGACCATGTTTACGCTGCGCCGCATGCCAAGGAAATTTCAACCTCGCTGCCTGGGTAGACCAATCCCTGCACATGTTGGTCAAGTGAGAACCCACCGGCTATTCTCCGCTTAATGCAGACTCGCGGTTGACGTTGCGTCTACCGCCTGGATTATCCCGTTGCCGCCGCCCAAAATCTTGCATCTAGTGGCCAATCTCCTGAATTGATGGTGTCTTGTTGTTCAGACCGTTGTTGTCTGCACTGCATGCCCAATATCTAGCCACTGCAACGTTCAACGCACAAGCGCTACAGCAAAAGCACCTGCCGGAAACACGCCTCCAATGATCCTGAAGGCCGTGGAAAATGAGCCCCTTGGCGACTTGTCAGATGATGGCAAAGGAAGTTAGAAGAAAGTCACAACTTCTTCATTGGATGGTTATCCCGAACGGGGTTGGTTTGCAATTATTATACTTCCTGCGTGCTTAGGGTTATAAGGATAACTAGTTGCGGATAGGCCTCCCCATTTCCTGCTCCGTAGTTAAGGCCCAGTAGAACTGATGGGACATTCTATGGTAGCTCACAGCTCGCTTTTTAAGTATTTAAAGGAGGCGTGTCACCCCTCTTAGTCTCTTAAAATGTCATCAAAGCGCCATTATTCCGAGCTCCCATAAAGTGCCCCATCTTTCATCACATTTGATTTGATACCTCCAGCAGGTCCAACACACTGTCGACCATTGATTTATCGAAACATCATGGCTGGTCGGTGCCCTGCCTGCAATGGCTGGATGAACTTGGTGGCCTTCATAATTGACCCGGAGCGGGGAAAGGTTCTGACATCGAGGAAGAGGTTCCTCAGTTGGTCTCTTCTTATGAGTAGTACGTCCTGCTCTTATCGTGCCTCACCCTGTAGGCTTTATTTGTCACCTCATACCTGTACGAATGCATCTACTAACTCTAGAATTTGGTTTCAGGTGACATAACCGGGTCTTGGAGCATACACGTTTGGACTTCCGAAGGCTGACTACCGCTGGAGTATTGGTTGATGGGGTGAGCAATTTGAATACTGGGTGCGCGGGTAGGTTGTCCTTAGTCTGGCCCCCAACTTTATATATTCACAATCAAATAAGTAACCGCAACTTGCCCCCACTTACTTCTGGAATTTGTTCACCCTTTGATCAACTACTGGCCAGAAGTCCATTTCTTCTTAGTACAGTAAAAATTACCCTCACCTCGGCCACTTATTATATTTCTGAAAACGGCACCAAACATCGGTCTTCTGCCACCTCTGCCCACTGGCTCAGTACGTCAGAATTGATGGGGTGACTCGCATGACAGGTATAAAGACAAATGCACAGAATTCAATTATATCGAATAAACAATCAATGTCGATACCATTTAAATAAATAGTGGACATATTAGCGCTGTATGGTCAGAAGACTTCCCTCCCCTTGGTAGGTACATTCTGATACAGATTGATCTGCACCGTGACAGCCGGTAGACATGATGCTAGCCCTCTCTGAAATCAAAGTTGCCAAAGTGAACAACCTCCCCAAAATACTGTTTCCCGCTGCCCGCGTGGATGTTTTGTGACCCTGACCCTACATGAACTTGCAGGCTGGAGCCCAAATTGAAAATGGCAGCATCTGACTCCTCTTCAGGTACTGATGGCTCCATGGATGACAGCTCGTGAATGGCGACATCAAAGTCCTTGCCTTGATCCTCTGCCTCTCCTCTGATCGTATTGTCTGGTAGGAGGATACGGATGTCCTCCAACAATTCCCTCATCAATATCTCCACTTGAGATCCCCTGCCCCTTTGTCGCACAACGGTGTGGTAGCGCGCTATTCTCGAGCTCTCCGGGGCCGATACCACTGTCTCGAAAACGTCCCCCAAGCGCCGTGCCTTTTCCTCGATTGATTCAGTAAGGCGCTTCATAGCCGTATACGAAAATTCGCTGACACTCCCTCCACCAATGCCATTTTTGACGGCTGCAAGTGACCTCTGGGCAAGAAGGAGCCATTGTCCCACCTTGCTGAAGATAGATGGAAGGTTTTCGTCTTGTAGATATGTGTCGCAGATCTCCATGATAGTCTCGAGAATGCCGAGGATGCGATCGATAGCCCCTTGACATGACGTCTTCATCCGGACGAGATCATGAGTACTGCTAGAATCGTATTGTGAAGGCTTTGGATATTCTGGTTAGGATATGATAAACTTGGTCTTCCGAAATGGCAAAACTTACTTCGATGTCCGCCTCCTTGTGCTGACTCGGAGGAACCTTTCTTCGAGCGAGCGCTTCGCGCTGGATCTTGTCCGCCTCTTCCTGCCTCCCTTGATTTTTGAGTACAAGTGCGAGGTTGGCCATAGTAGCCAGTGTATCAGGATGACTTAATCCTAGCACACTCTCTCTCCACACCAGCACCTGACGATGCATATCATCCGCCTCCTCAAACCTCTCTTGAGAATTAAGGATGTTTCCGAGGTCGCTCATGCTGGTAAGTGTATTTGGATGTGATTCCCCTAGGGCGCTCTTCTTCAGAGTGACTGTCTGCAGAAGTATCTGCTCCGCTTCCTCGTATCTGCCTTGATTACCGAGTACAGTAGCCAGGTTGCTCACACTAGTGAGAGTATCAGGATGTTCGCTCCCTAGCACTCTGTTCTTTAGATGGACCGTGTGCTGGAGAATCCTCTCGGCTTCCCCGTATCTCCCTTGGTTATCGAGTACGAACGCGAGGTTATTCATGGTTGCCAGAGTATTGGGATGGTCCTCCCCTTGCGTCTTCTCCCTCAAATTGAGGATTTCCCGGTGCATTGCTTCTGCCTCCTTGTATTTCCCTTGATTGTCGAGCATGTTTGCAAGGTTGCTCATGCTAGAAAGTGTGTCAGGGTGTCTCCTCCCTAACACTTGCTCCCTGAGTGTGAATGTTTCCCGGTAAATCTGCTCTGCTTCTTCATACTTTCCTTGGCTGTCTAACGTAGAAGCAAGACTGTTCATACCGGCAAGTCGACTGGAATGGTCTTTTCCTAGCCATGTTTTCCACAGCTCAAGCGCCTGACGATGCATACGCTCTGAATTCCGAAAATCTCCGAGTATTGAAAAGCCCCAACCCACGCTTTGGAGTAGGTCCGACTCTGCTTCTTTGTCGGTACAATGCTCCCGAAACTCTAGCGCACTCTGGGCATGCGGCAGGTATTTGATCCATACGTTTCGATTCTCGTGAGTCGGAAATCGAAACACTTCGCTGAGCCTCCGTATCACTTCTGTGGTGCACTCGGCCAACTCCCCTTGCTGTCGTACAAAGTTTTGCATGGCCAATCGAACGAGCCGATGGATATCAAATGCCTGTGATTCGTCCCGCTCAGTGATGAATGCATATGCTTTCAACGTGCCGATTGCTTCGCCCATGTCCAGCTTATCTTCCGGAGGCAGTAAAGATGCCGGGATCTCTTTCTCGGCGAGGAGACATAGAAATCTCAGGTAACGAGCAGCAAGCGAATAATCCCGCAGGATATGACGGAAGGAGATCAGCCATGTTGTGGCAATCGGGTTCTCGAGACTCCTGTAGCGGCCGCGATCCTCAAACTCTTTGCTGAGTAGCCGAATCAAATCTCTGTTACTCGACTGGCAATGCTTGAGGTATTGGACAGGTAGCATCCCCGTCCTATCCATGTACGCAGATGCCTGTGTGATGGCAAGTGGTAAATCGCTCAAGATGTTGAGCAATTCGTTCATGCTTTCAGCGTCGCGTGTCTGGCTTTCATTCAAGCGTCCCTGCAAGAGTTCGATAGCTTCGGCTCTGCTCATTGCTTCTGCTGCGAAGAGTTTCCTGATACCAAGTCTCACTGCAACCTCGCGATTCCGCGTTGTGAACAATATAGAGCCTTTTAGACTAAACGGGAGATAGTCGGAGAGCATGAAATTACCAAAGAGCAACTCGGGATCGTCTGCATTATCGAGGATTAGTAGCCAGTTGCCAGCGGTTTCGCGGCCGAGAGCATTCCTAACGAGGACCTTGACATCGGCCGTGTTCTCGTCGATTTCTTCTACTTTCAGCCTTCGGCCAATCTCGCGATAAGCATTCTCAAAACTGGTGGCATCCACAGTGGGGACCCAGAAAACAGAGCAACCCGGGTACTCATGGTAGACCCGGAAGGCAGCTTCAAGTGCGATCTGAGTCTTTCCAACGCCGCCGAGGCCTTTAATGGCAGTCCGTTGACAGTCATCCTTGTCCACGCTGGGGGGAATGGTCTGGAGGAGCTCTCGTATAATCTGCTCGCGGCCGACGAAGTGCCTGTTGCGTCCAAATGGGACGACCCAAAGGCCCTGTTTCTCGTCCTTCTGGGCGTCGGTGAAGTCGCGACGGTATGAGAGTAGACACGCCGCGCATTTGCGAATTTGATCTCTTGTATTTGCGACATGTGCCTGCACGGCAGCTCGAATCTCGTCGAGAGGATTAGCCCTCTTCTTGCCGTTCCGACTTTCTACTCCCCAATCGTCGAGAGAGATATGCCCTATCCCTTTCACATCGAATCTGAAGTAGTTGTCCATGAGCTCATTTCGTAGATTATGGTGTGCAGTTTCCGTGTCCGTCAGTAGACGCTCTGCCAACTTGGCGTATTTTCGCATGTTTCCAACTGGAAGAAGCCACTTGTACTTGCCCGCTTCACCAGTCGACTCTGCATGCCCTGTGCCAAAACTCACGAGAATGACTCCTCTTGAGCTATTTCTGGTTTCAAGGCTTAAGCATGATTTAACCTCTTTCCACGCCAGTTCGGATGGGTTGTTGAATCCTCCGTCAATGTACACGGCCCCTTGCAGTTTGAATGGCTTGAAATATGGCGGAGCTGCCGTTGTTGACTTTGCGACGTCTAGGATAGTATATTGATCACTCGATGATGAGCCCTGCGGCCATGTACTCTTGGAGTTGTCGTAGGTTCGAAAGATGTACGGCGACGGAGTATTTCCTGGCCCTTCCACCTGCGTGGCGATGACACCGCTGGGACCAGAGTCAGTTCGGAGCAGGAGGCGATCTGTAAGTAAGATGGCTTACGTATGGCAAGAATCTCCCGGAAGCACAAAGCGATCTTTCTTCCATTCCTCCATATTGGGGCTCGGATCGAACTCCAATATCGCTCTTTGCAAGGCCTTTTCGAGACCTTTCTCTCCGTACTTCGATGCGCGAAACGGCATTCCTAATTGATGTAATTTTCCCGAGACTCCATCTTCGTTGGCGAAGATGTCGTCTGCGTAAGACTCAAATCTCTCGATGCATTCATCAACTGTCATCTGTAGGCGGCCCAACAGTATTGCGACCAAGCTACCAACCGTTAGTGAAGGACAATCGGATATCGGCTGACGATGCACACACCCTCCACTGCTGGAGCCGAATATGAAGTCGAAGAAGTCCCTCGGCCGCAACTCATTTGTATCAGCTTTAAGAGCTACAACTCAGTCAGCGTTGTCAAAGGCAGAAACAGGGCGGTAGTTTAACATACATATGCGGGTTCTCGACGAAAGAGAGGAAAGCTCTGCCATTAGTTCCCGTAGGACAAGGAGACTTGCGTAGCTCCGCAGCCCTCCCCCGTCTTACACTGTCAGTTTCAATATACAACGTTGTGTGTCTGTTGGGATGGATCCCAGCATGCGTACCAAAAGAAAGAACAGCGACTGGCTTGTTCGATTTGTACTGTCCCCCGAACTTTGAGGTTTTTTCTCGAATCCTGTCCCTGTACATATCTAGATCATCAATGGCTCGGGACATGTCTTCTGTCTTGTCTAAAATGGTTTTGTCTGACAGAGACACAAGCTGGCCTTCGAACTCGGTTGCGATTTCATACATGCGACTGAATATGGCTCGCAGTACCATGGCCTCATCGGAACCTATCGCTTCGAGCATTTCCAGTGTGGCGACCGTAGAAACTGGGCCACCGTTTCCATGTTTTGTCGCAACATCTCCTGCCCAAAGTCGAAGGCGGAATAGCACATCATCAAGTTGCCGAATGGCAATTACCACACCTTCGTTGGATGAGCTTTCGGCCCTCCGCGCCCCCTTCTCGATGGCGGAATTCAGCACCCGACTCCACTTTTTGATGAGTTCATCGAATTGAACGGATAGCGGATACGCTTTATCCATCTTTCCTTTGTCAAAGCTGGGCCTGGAATGGTTAGAACTGTTTGTATTCACAAGCGCGAGAGGAGTCACCACTGTGATCCAGAATGCACCGATCTCAGTAACCTGCCTGCGAAGGGTTTTGAGGGGAAATGTGGCTGGCGCCCAAAAGGAAAGTGATACAAGGAAACCGAATGCTATTGGATCGGTTGGGAAACCCCTCATTCAGCTGAGTGAGTCCTGAGGCATCCTTGCCGCGCTCCCAATTTTCAATTTCCACAGTGAAGCCCCAGCTTTGGTTCTTCTCTCACAATATTGTCATCAACATTCCTTGCTGTTCTTTCCCGTACACGTTGCTTTGTCGGATCTGTCTTCCCATAATGGTGGACGTGGTGCTGCCTGCTGGCGCGTCGATCGCTGCCTTCATTATGAGCGTCATTAGCTGGTACGGAATGCTACGGACTGGTTATCAGGCGGTTTACCGCGACTCCCATGCCAGAAAACATGTCAGCGCCAATAGAATCTCTATAGAGAGGAATCTCGATCGGCAGGAAGCACGATTCAAGGACTTCCAGAAGCGTTGGCTCATTTTCAGCAGGGAACTGCCTCAGGAACTGTATGAGAGGCTCTGGGGACCAGCTACTTGCACGAAGGTGCAGGATTTATTCGACAATATTAGGCAACGATCTGGAGAGATAACCGACAAGGTAAACTCGTGGCATGTACCCACCGAAACCGATGCCAACAAGGGAATGAAGAAACTTCTCGGACTTAAGTCAGCCAAGAAACCTTTGAAGAATGCCAACTTCATTATCGCCCAGGAACCATACCTCGAGGAGTGCCTAGGAAAGCTTACCGCCGATATCGACCTTGTGGATGATGCAGCAAACCGTGGATACCATACCGCACGGGGTCTTTGTGGAAGCTACAAGGATATTGGAGAGGAGGGCATACACAGCTTGATAATCGGATATCTTCTTGTAGGCTTGGCCAACCGGTGGCGAGGAGATGTTGATTTGTTTGCAGACTCTCTTCTGCAAATCAGGCCAGACTTTTTTGTCGAGTTGGAACTTGGTGAAATCAGTGGTACGACACCCATTGGTCCTCAGGGAGATGGCCATACCGCCAGGACAGCACATGCTATATCCGTCGTCCAGACTGCAGCAGCTGAGCGTCTCAAGCTCACCATGCTTGCTGGGGACAAGAGGCGGCAACATCTGAATCCAGTACGCGTCTCCATCGAAAGGTTGAAGGACGCGCCCCCTACGTTCCACGCAGACTGCTATACTGCTTTTCAGCAATTCCTGCAAGATAGGAAACCATGTTACTACAGCGCAGACACTACTACCCACATCCACATCACGGAATCAAGCGTCAAGCATCTGGCAAACAGGGATTCTCGCCTACCTTTGAGGACTGTGAATTCTCCACATTACGACCCGCCGGCTTTCTTCAGATGCACACGACAGGAAGAGGAACTGTCAAAGTATCGGGCCGTGTTCGAACTCTCACAAACTTACCTCATATTTATGAGAACCAAGTGGCTGCGCTCACTCTGCAGTTGCCATGTGCGTTATGGTAAAGTGGCGGACCCTCCAGAGTATGAGTTCTCCCTGAGCATGGCCGATGATCAACACATTCCTTATCCGTCGGCCGAAGCACACAAACCTCAGCCATGGTGCCAGAGCAATCCAACTGCCGGCTTGGACCCCAACCGTCGTCTAGGAATGTTGCTCGTCGAGATCACACTAGGGGTCTGCGTGGCTCCCGACAGCAATCCCTTTAGAGAGAGACAAATCTACTTGATAGCGACAGACAATCAGAAGACTTCATGCACCTATGGGCAGCTTCGAAGCCGACTTCAAGACTTGAGTGCCGAGGAGATAAAACGCGGAGCAATCCGCCGAACGGCAGACTATGCGGATGCAATCATGCATTGCTTCGAGAATGATGCGCCGGACCTGGTGCTGGGAGGAGAAACTCGAGAGCAGTTGCGAGAATTCTATTTAAATGTTGTCGTAAAGTAAGTGCGCACCTCCCCGCTAGCTGCCGCAGGCGGTACCGTGTTTAACCCACTTGAAGGTTGAGAGACTTCTATTTCACTGCCGAGAGGCAAATACGCGAGCCCCATAGGGCACTTGATATGTTCCCAATTTAAAGCATCACGCTGGGGTGGTGCATAGGGAGCTTGAGAGGCATAGCTGAAGCCTATCGTTATACGAACGTGTAGACCAACGGAACCAGCCATGATACGACACGCACTTCGGCTCAGGCATCTTGTCGCTTCAGGAGCGTACAGGTCGGTTCTTGCTACAGGTGTATCTAAGGTGTAATACATCGTTCTCATTCCAGACCTGTGTACCTATCGGCTCCGAGCTCCTGTCAGAAATTTTCTAATATTACTGAGTCCGCCTTGCAGGAAGCGGAGGTCAACATCTTCGGCTCATATACCCTCACGTCGCGCTGCAGCGCCGACACTTTCACCTCCATACTTTACCCTGTGGTCATTGACCAGCTTCCTCTGGCCTGCTGCCTTGGACTGTTGACGTACCGTGAACTTCAAAAGCGCTTGCAGATGATGGCCAAGGACACAAGGTGTCTACCACAGTCCTTCAGGCACGCGTTCACGAAGACGAGACCGGCCGGACAGCGTGGGCATTCGTCGTAAGATCCAGACATCAGGCAAACCCTTCCACGTATATTATGGGAGTGTCAACAAGAGCTTAACGTATTGTGCATCGTTGTCTGACACAGACCCCCGCCGTCGCTGCAAAGCCCACTTAGAGGGGAGCATTCTTCACTCTTGAAAAGACTTGCCGACGACATGGTCTTAACAGACAACCAGACAATGCCATACCTTCCACGTTTCGTCAACCGGTCCGTAATTTCCAACAATCAGATAAAGAGTCACACACAAGGGCTGAGCATCACACTGGAGAGCAGCACGATGCCTACAGTCGAAAGCCGAGCAGGTGGACAAAAGAGACGCGTCTGTCAAGGGCCGTGTATGTAGGGGCAAAACTTTTATTATTAGATCTGCTTTGCTCATTTGTCCTTCATCGTCACTCACTATAGTGGCTACTTGGAGCGCTGGCTAGCGCCTAACGTGTGCCTAGGCAATAGCATCTAACAAAGTCCACGATAGTGGCCAGTAACAGCAACACACTCCTCCTAGTACTTGGAGATCTGAGGGGTCAGCCGAGTAGTGCCTAGAATCTCCCAGCGGCTTGTCCCTGGGGTAGACCTTCCATAAGAAGCCTCAACTTCGTGTACGCTTCTTGGATCTGGGCAGTATCAGTCTCGAGGGCTTGCACTGTGCGGCTCCAGTTCAAGCGAGACTGCGATAGCCACTTCATAGTTTTGGTGTGAGAATCCCAGTACAGCTCGTTCAAGCGGGATTGCAGTGCCCCAAGAGGAAGGTCCGCGGGCTCGTCTGGATGTGGCACAGGCCTGCAGAGCTTGTTCTTGGTCTCATCGCCGCTGTAAGCGGCCTCAACATGCGCGATGAGCGCGGCGCTGAAGACCTGCTGGCACTGGCGGACGGGTTGAAGTCTAATCATGTCGTTTTGGAAGATCGCCGTCGCGTCGTGCTTCGCGAGTCCATCTGCGGAGCAGTCGACAAAGAGCGAATTGGAGTCGGGCGTGTAACTGCCGTTTTCGAGCAGCACTTTGTGACGGGTGATGCGAATGACATGGCCCTGGCGGACGATGTTCTTGATCTTTTTCAGTTGTTCGAATTCGGGTCGCGCAACCGTGGCGAAGCGAAACATGGTAGGCCAGACCTTGTCGTCCAGTTGAAGGAGATATTGGGAAGCTGCGAGACGCTTCATTAGGTCGTCTGCCGACGTAGCCGCCATTATAGACTCGACATATTGTTTCTGAACCGCGCGAGATATTTCGGCGAACTGTTCTCCCGATTGAAAGCAGATGCGGTCCACGAGGAACGAGTCCCGAGGCATAATCCAAGTGATTCTGTCTGGTTCGATGTCATTGGCTAGCAACCAAAGACAAGTATCGATAGCTGTCTTTCCCGCGCCTATGACGTTGTATCTAGCATACGGTCGTGTCGCGCTGGCCATATCGTTGGGAGTAACAAGCTCCACGTCCTCTGCAACTGCGTACGCAGGCGGGGCCATTGAAGGTACTTTGACTTTCATATAAGTTGCATCGACAATACGCGTCGCTTCTCCCACTTGAAACGTCTTGCCGGTTAAGAGGGACTTGAATTCACGTCCGCCAGTATACTCGTGCTTGGGGTAATAAGCAACCCGACCAGATGGGAGGAAGGTTCGGTACAGAACGGAGTCATAGTAAGCACAAATCTCATCCCGAGATGCAAGCTCAAAAAGTCCCTTGTTCAATCCCACTTTGTCGATCTCATCGTTCCCGAGATGTTTGGAGTTGACTCCATAGGCGTGTGAAGGTTGGTGAAGGCGTACGAAAGGATATGCAACGGTCCAATGCCCGCCTGGACGGGGGTACCGATCCACAATGGCCACAGTCTTTTCGGTGTCTGTGAGAAGCGTGTCAACAAATGCCATTCCCATGGCACCTGCGCCGATGACTAGGTAGTCGACATTGATGGTGTCTGCCATCTTGAAGAGGGATAATGTAAATTTTGAAGGGGCTCTTGCAAACAGTCGCGAATTCGCTTCGTGAGTGAAAAAGTCTAGCTAAATGATTTCGATTGCTCGCACTAGGTGTATTTATACTTGTTCCGCAAGGAATACACAAGAACAATGGACTCAAAATTCGGAGTAAATGGCCGGTTTGAAGTAGGCAAGTTTCGGTAGATCTTTCACCCAACGGAGCACACGGAATGATCACTAAACATCATCTGTCTCATTTCTCGGTCCCCATTCTTATTTAACCTTTCCACCGCCTGCTTTCGGAACACATGGTCATATTGATGGGGCACGCATGCACGGTTTCGGGAGAAGGTACCTGCATGCCAGCTGGCTATCCTCCCGTACATATGGTGGGTTTCGAAGGTCAATTTCAAGACCAACAGTGTATCAATAAACACCTTTCGACCCATCTACGTGACTGCCTTGCCCTCGGAGTGATCAGTCGTAAATCCGAACAATAATTTCATTCCGGTGTCCTCGAAAATCCGCCTCCTCGCGACTGTATGTAATGAAATTGCCTACATTTGCGAACTTCATATGGTGAGTTAATAAATGACTCATAGCATTAATTATTGAACAAAATTTTCTGTCCATGTATAATATTTACACCACGAAATCCGAGGTCCATGGACCATGCCGAGCCGCCAAGACGGAGATGCACGTTCTGGAAAGACCGCAGTCTCGAGCGCAGACGACATGCCCGACAGATGATTCTGCAGTCTGTAGAATTCCAGGTAAGGTCAAGAGAAGCTCGTGTTCATTGCTAGCACATTGACTGTTAGGGCGAGGAAAGGTTCGCACGGGTGATTCTTGCTGCGGTACGTTCTGGGACATTGGTCTTGTGAATCTTTTTCACATTCATCGGTTCAATCTTCATGATTATTATGGACAGGACACAGTAGTATGGGACCAGTTTAAATTTCCAGCCACCTGGGCATTTCGCCCACAACTCCAAGAAGTATTCAATGACATTTTCTCTCAATATCTGGAAGCTTCTTTGTTCTGTACGGAGAAGTAATCTGTTCTAGGCTTAATGAGATTACAGTACTCTGTTTAGAGATTTGCATGCGGTCCCTTTATCCAGACATAGACGGTCAAATACGAAGCGGTAAAAAATACAAGGGATATCAATAGGATTTGACTCAAAAAACCGATAATAATTGAACAATTGGAGATAGTATCGACAAAGGACATTAAAGAATAGTGATTTCTCTTTCCAGCTCGCTTGTTAGTCATCTCATTTCGCCATGATGCTCAAACAAACCAACTCTATAATAAGATCGGCCTCCATTTTCAGGGTCAGGGACGGGTGCAATCACGAGGCCTGTACCCCATCCGTGAAATAGATCCCTGACGGCCGTCAGGAGGACCTGGAGCTGGCTCTGAAATGATATTTCCTCGGCATCATTCATTTTGGGCACCCAATCAAGCCAAAACCTATTGTGGCCACAAATATGGAATTTCTCCCAATTCCTGTTAGCGTAGTGGCATGGGTCCTTGAGCTGCCGATCGCTGCTTGGTCGTACTGGTGTTGCGCGAAGCTTTCCCGAAAGTGTCATGGACGATCCGAATGCTACCGATACCATTGGGCTTTTGTGCAATGGCTGCAAGTCATACCTGATGACTCGAATGCGGGCTGACCAGAATAGTTACGGAAACTAATAGGACAGTTCCGAGACACCCAGCTCCAAAACGGGGCGATAGATTCCTCTCGGTCGCGAAAACTTCTCGTCATCTCGATTCTGGACAATGATGGGTCTCTGCATACCCAAGATAGTTGCCTTTCGAAGTTGCCAATTTTCTGCTCGTCTAGCCACAGCCCGGCAAGATTTCTTGTGTGCCAACTTTGCGCCTGATGCAGGATCTGAACGTGTTTGGCAACCCCCGCAATTGCCGTAAGGCGGTCCATGGCATATGTGAGCTTCTTATAGGAGTAAGCACTCACAGCTGGGATCCAGCTTTGCATGGAGAATTCCAAACTCGATTCAGGCGGAGGTTCCTCGTATCTCCCGTCCTCCAAGAAGATTCCTTGATCACACCGGAAATGCAGGATCCTGTTGCCGAAGACAAGTTGCCGTGTGGACATGATCTCCTCTTGCCACACCCAAGCACGGGTGGCCCATTCTGAATTTTCAGTGTCCCTTTTACTAGGTTCAGGCTGTTTTGGTGTAAGACGTATATAGCACTGGCCCGTGGTATCAGGCATTAATGAGGACGGGAACTGAAGATCCAATATATTTTCCTCGGAGGGTCGTTGGAAGAAATGTTCTGAGGACGAGGAGCTTTGAGTTGCACTGATGGTCATTTATGAATGAGCGAAAATGTCACACATTATCAGCGCCTCAGCTTCCCAGTCGTCTTTGTCATCCTGTATGATGCATGGAGAATCGATCCATAAATATCGAATCCCGAGGCTTTCTATAACAAAGATCGCATCCTGGAATACTGCTGACATGCTATGGAATTCAAGGCCTGTGGTCTCATGTATATTCTTGTTTGCTCTGGTCGTTTTAATAGTCATTGACTTGCCCCAACAGTAGCTCAGCGTAGCGCATTGGAGCTTGGATTACGGGAAATCCAAGGATAGCATTTGGTCGCACTCGATGAGTCGTGTGGAAGAAGCTTCGGACCCTTCGAGGTCCAGTAGCCGCTTAGGACGAAATAATGGATCAACAGGCTTCCTCCTGCACCAGTGATGATCTATAAGACAGGTTTCAAAGCATTTCCTCATGAAACGGATATTCCTTGCCGAAGCTGGACCATCAGGGTCCAGTGGCCTTATTTTAATTTTGAGCCATCGCTGGCATGGCCCTAGGCGCATAGATAGATTGATTAGCGGACTCAACTACCCAAATCAGCACGTGGACGATATACTTGGCCAAGCCATCACTTCAAATTGGCACGTATTTAGAAGGTCCCCGTCCTATGGGGGTAAGTCCACAACCACGACCATTAGATCCAGACTATACTCACCTGGTCGTGTAGGACGCCCGTCTTGAATACCCCAGATATTCGACGACTTGCATCATTCATACTCTATAGTAAAGTGAAGGGTGGCACCAGGACTGTTCAAACAGGAACGCTTTGAGTATCGTTCAGCGAAGATATCTCTGAGTGTCGTGCATAGACGAGATGTCCCGATCACCGATCTTGAAAGCTCATCCATCCCTGGGAGTGTCACAAGGCGGCAGTGTCGAGTTGAAGAACAAATCCCGAACAGCCCGTATGGTCCGAGTCCGCCTGAAGTTCTTACGCCGTCAACAGGTGAAGTCCTCCCTTCTGGCAGAGGGGGACGGGAGAACGGTAGCCAAGAATTAGACGCAAACCCTTCAACGGTTAAGTCAGGCTTTCCATTCTCAGTGTTTAACGTTGCACCGCCGGCAAGCGAGTCATTGATTGTCAGGTCCTGCAAGTAGAGGTCGCATGGGCCGTTATTGGCAATTGGCCCTTCAGAAGACATGTTCTGCGGAACCTTTCGATAATCTTCTGTCATGGTCGATACAAGATTTTCGAAGATTCTGCGGGCGATGTCGTCTACCACTCCAATTCGGCTGTAAGCCTCGCCTACCCCATTCTTATGTAGTTTGCAACAGGCACAGACAGTCATACGGAGAATTGGAAGAAGTTTGCAACATATTCTCGTGACTACGGGTCCATGCCTTTGGTGTTTCACGGTAACATTTACGGTCTCTTTCTTATTTGAGTCCGAAATATGACTCGACACTGAGGTATTACGATACTGCAGTAATTGATTGCCGAACTGCACCGTACTGTAGTACCTGTCCGAAACCCCGCTTGTAGGCGCCGGTGTAACATTGTATTTGGCCAGGTACGACCTAGCGCTGAATAGCCTTCAGGCTGGATCAATATGAGAAACCTTCTTGGATTGGGACTCTTTGCAATAGAATACCATATGGCACAAAAGGATGCGTATTGAATGATTCATATTTATATGTTCAACCAGTCGAGTCAAAGACACTTTCATAAGACTTGACGGATCGTATATGGCATGTTTGAATTAGGTTTCGGCGGTGATGGTATTGCTAACTATAATTCACGCAACCTTGGAATGTGGGGAAACATCCCGATGCCCGTCGACGTACATGATGGAGCTCCGGGTCATGAACACTCGATCAAGTCCGCCCTAGACTGACTATCTGAGCCACTTCTCTCCATCTCCACCAGTATTTCAAGAATATTCCATTCCCGTCTTATTCGAACGATGAATCAATTCCGAGCATTCGATTTCGCCGGTGACGTTGCCATCGTGTCGGGAGCGGGCTCGCGAATGACAGGTGAGAAAAATGCTTTCTGACCGATTGTGGCATGTAGAACGGATGCCAGCATGACCCTACTTGTGATTCACAGCTGATGCAGTCTTCCGAAGGCGAAATAGGGAACGACCGGGCGACCGCAGTTCTACTCGCCCGGCACGGTGCCAAGGTCGCACTCCTCGACAACAACCTCGACTGGGCTCAAGAGACGAAGCGTATGATCGAAGCCGAAGGTGGCATCTCTGAGGCAATCCAAACTGATGTCACAAATAAACAGTCATGCAAGAGTGCAGTGGCCAAGACGGTCGAGCTATTCGGGGCTGTGCATATCCTCGTGAACGTGGGTGAGAACCTGGGCAGTTCGGTCATACTAGCCTGGACGAAAAGCTTCCTGTGGGAATGGAGGGAAGCAGATACCTCGATGCTAATATAAAAATGTGCTGACAACGGAACGTGGGACAGTCGGCGTCGGCGGCGTCGTAGGCGACGCAACAAAACTGGACCTAGCCTGGTGGGACCGCGACCTCCCCATCAACGTCACGAGCATGGTCCTCATGAGCCGGCACGCCATCCCTGAAATGCGCAAGGCTGGGCGCGGGGCGATAGTGAACATGTCGTCCGTCAGCGGGATGATGGGCGCCAACCCAAGCCTGCTCTACGCCACGAGCAAGGGCGCCATCATACAGATGACGAGGGTCATGGCAGTGCACCACGGGAAGGAGGGCACACGCGTGAACTGCGTGGCCCCTGGGATGGCGTATACCCTGATGGTGAGAAGCTGTGGCGGTGGGATGTCGGATGAGATGAGGCAGGCGAGGATTGAGCAGAACTTCCTCGGGACCGAGGGCACTGCATGGGATATTGGATACCAAGGTGAGGTGTGCCTTGCAAATATTCCTGCAGGATTGCCTGACGATAAGTTACACAGCCATTTTATTTCTTTGCAGCAAAGAGGCCCGATGGATCACAGGGCTCATAATGCCTGTTGACGCTGTGGTAAGTAGGGCCAGACCTTGATATAGAGAGTTCAAGTTTTGCTGAAACGATAAAGACTATAGCGGGCCGACCCGATAGACCGGCGCTGGCAGAAGATACACTCGCCGAAAGTACATTTAGGGGTTCAAATCACAAGTCAAAATTATGAGAGATGGTCTTTAAGACACAGATCTTGATTTGATGCTTTGTCTTGCTTCCAAGATTTTTTTTCTTGGAATGGGGTCTCTAGGGTAATGTGTGCTGTGTGATGATACAAGCTTCCCTCCTCGCTAGTTTGGACACGAGGCCAGTGATGATAATGCTCGAAAAACATGGGGGAAAAACGAATAACAACCCCCAAAAGACTCAACCAAAATTTTCATCCCCAAAATTTATGTCGAGCTCCAACTTGCGCCTGAGAGGAAAAATGCTGTCGTACCCCGTGACAATATAGTTGAGCATGTTGTCCCTCACATAGGCGCCGTCGTCCGCGCCGTCGACCCCCTGCTCGCTAGCGGCCCACATGAGCTCCCTGATGATGTTCAGCCTCCTCCCGATCTGCGCCTGCACGTACTCCTCGCACAGCGCTTTCTTCCGGGCGTTCAGCCGGCTGTGCTTCCAGCTCCCGTGCAGCCGCAGCTTCGTCCACCTGCCGCAGATCTTTATCTTCAGCTTGTACAGCTTCCAGGACAGGAGGGCGATCCCCGTGGCCCCTTCCATCTCTAGTGCCCGTCGTTCGCGCTTGCTTTCGAGCCGGTGCTCGATCTCGTGGATTTCTTGCATCAGCCCGGCCTCGTAGGCCAGGAACCCCTGCTGCAGCGGGTGGGCCAGCTCGTTGTTGCGGGTGAAGACCCATTGGCGGCGCTGTTGGTCGATGTATCCCTGGAGGTCGGCGTATAGTGGTGTCTTTTCGTGCCCGAGCGTATTTGGCGCAGAGGCTCCGTAGTTTTGTGTGAGTAGCGCCATACCGGAGTCGGCAGTGGACACGTTGCTCGGTCGACCGACTGATTGCGCTTGCTGACTTTGTGCCATGGTCTCTGCGATTGCTTCTTGATGCTGGTGGGTTTGGGTTTGTTTGTTTAATTGATTATGCATGAGAGCTGTGGTCTTACAAATTGATTCCATCTTATGGACTATGCCGAGAATAGAGTGTTGAGTGTTGAGTGTTGAAAATGTTGGAATCTCTTCAGAAGATGTAGAGAGTCACAAGAATGTGATGTCTGTGAAGACTTTGATAGAGTTTTGATGGAATTTCGTGTAGTTGCGATGGGATGTGTGATAGAGTTTTTAATGGTTTTGGTGGAAATTCATGATCGAAGTCGAGAATCTGCGTCGGAGGGGAGCTGGTCTTATATACTTTTTCTCCTCTTAGCTTTCAAGCTATTTCAAAACTTTGTAATTCTTTTCTCCTAGACTCTCTTGAGTCCCGTGATTTCTTGAACTTGGATGGCACTTAGAGCGAACCGCGTCCACTGACGGCCATGGACCCTTGTGAATAGCCCTTGGTCGGTCAAGTGACTCCGCATATCCTAACGTCAAGGCAGTTTTCTCTTTGACAGAATTGTGTTATGTGGAGAGTCCAAACTGGCGTTCCCACCAAGGTAGGTTTTTGCGTTGCTCTTCTTCCGACAGTTTCCAGAGTCGTAACTCCGCAGCGAGGGTACTTTCGCGAACAGTGATGAGTTGATCCGAGATCTGCCTCAAGTCTCGCACGTATTCATCGTGGCGCCTAAAAGGTCTCGGAATTGGGGGATTAACAACGCGCAGGCACTGGTCGAAATTAGGGTATTCCCACGGCTTCGAAGTCATCTTGCTGTTGAGCGAGGACAGATGCGTTGCGAGTGTTTTGGAGTTTCTGTTGCAATGCGCTGTTGTCGTGAAGTTCAACCAAAGCTCTGGATCCTAGGAAAGAAGGATTGTGCAGCTTATTGGCGATAGCAATGAGAAATGACGAAGAAGTCAAGCTTTTCCGTGCATTTCACCTGCTTGTGCCCTACGGGTCGGCTGTCCTTTTAACTTTGTGCATAGTCTGCCGGACTACTGATGTTAATGCCGCTAAAAGCACCATAATATGTCGGGCGTACCTAGTGCCTCGTATAGCCATCTGGCGACACGTGCTAAGAAATATTCACTTGCAGCCAACATTTAGACCGTCTGGTGCACTTACAAGGTACCTAGGTAATGTCTGCAAAATTGACTGGTATAGAAATTGGCGAACATCCTAACATCGGCTACGGAGGTCTGTAGCGACCACTGTTGGCAAATTAAAAATCATCATTACGCCAACCCCAAGCACATCAATCTTTTTTCTGTTGAAATTAAAGCATCCACCATATCTAGCCAAAGAGCTACACAGTATCCAGAGTAAGGGTTACACAAGACCTAAAGGAAGGGCCATATGACGCCCAGAGCCCTGGAGGGAGGGATACACAAAGTACCCAGCCAAAGAGTTAAGAGATACTAATAAGCATGACCAAAAGAACTATTTACCAACCTAGGGGGTACGTATAGTAGTTTTTGATTTACCAAACACTGGTAGATACAGACCTCCGTGATCGGGCTCCTGAATACCGTCTCTAAGCACAGTTTTCACCAATATACACACACCGAATACAAAGCGTCCCCCGTACCTCCAATTATCCACTTGGTTGTTCTTACATTACGCTATAGAGAGGTAAATATAAGCACAAAAAACTTAAAAATAAAAACGTAAATCGTACGTAGCGTCACCCCATGACCCTTCAAGCAATGATGAGTCGTCTCATAACCGATCCTGTGTCAATACAGAAAACCACATCTAGCAGACTCTCAACTAATTACTGTAGTCCAACGACACAATTTCACACAAGGCCACATGCAGTCCATCTGTAATCTTGGCACATTCCAATGCTTCTAATTGGACGAGCCGCTGAATCTGCAAGGTCGATCGCTGCCTCGGCTGACGGGTCTGTTTCTTGATCTTGTTGCAGTAAGCTATCGACCTATAATGAGTCAAGGGTCGGAGAGAGGGATCCGCGCATTGGTGCCTCCCTGCGATGATCCATAGCGAGGTGATCGCTTAGATGTACATAGACGGTTCGGAAGATATAATTCATGCGACAGATTATAACGTTGATGAATTGAAGCAGTGACTGAAAACTAGGAATTGGGTAATGATACCTCGGTATTATTGTTAATGAGCTGTGGTTACATTGATCCTACAATCTTTTCTTGGAAGCTGTTTCGAGCGACCACATGGGTCGATGAAGCAGTCCGGTACGTTTTAATGAACAGAAGCCTTTACAACTTGAGCCTCCTGCAACTAGACCCAGCACAGACGTAATGGATGAACTTATCCCGGGACAACAAGTGCCGCGGTGAACGACCATTTCCATATTGGTGTAGCCGGGTTTCAGAATATTACTATCTTTAGCAATGTTGGCTGACAGCAGAACAACCACCAAGGCATGCAAGACCCGCCAAATGAAAGAGTCCTGAGAGGTCCTGCGCTTCGCTTGTTCATAAAGGTACCGGTATAGCCACCAGCCGCAGTCAGACTCTCCTCCACTCCCAACAACGACCCAGCACACCACTTGTGACCATGGATGAAGCCATTGCAATGGAAAATTAGACTGGTAGATATTTGAAGAAGATGCGGACGGCAGAACCACAGCCTGAGGCAGGTAGAGCGAGACCCGGGTTTGGACTTTGCGGGCGATAGGGGATATTTGCAGCGGGCCAATTCGTGGGTTGGCCGTGTACATGATGTCACATTGTCTCATCCACTCATGGCAGCACTTAAGCGGTCTCCGGCCGCCTTATGGTCTCAAATGGGCAGGTGAGCTGGGAACACAAAGTGCGGCATTATGGTACGTCTTACTACAGGGGACGGCCTGTGCGGGACAATGTAAGGGAGCATAATCATAGATGCCTATTCGGCGGAGGATCCTCACAGACTGAAGCTTGATATAGAGACGCCACAAGACGGGTGATTGGAACCGCCGTTCCTTCTACCACATGCGACCATCCCAGCCATCCATCGCCGACCCGGCGCCCATCATGTCGAGGGTGAACCTGTTATTCCCCACATCCATGCTCAAGTCTGCGATGTTATCTGTGCCCATGCCTCCCGGGAACCCCAGAAAGTCCATTAGATGGTCTTCAGAGTGTGACGAGAGCCACTCTGACCCGTCAGAGCCAAGACCAGTGACAGACCCAAGGACCGGCTCAGACGTGGCAGTGGAGAGAGCAGCAGTCAAGTCCGGACCAGCATGCATAAAATCTTCTTGAATATCACCGCCCAAGTTATGGATTCCACTCAAAGATCCTGAATTACGGGCTGCTACGGTAGCATCAATACCCTCTTTTGGTTTTGCTTGCCTCCCCTGCATCTCCCGCACATACCGAGCCTTGGCCATCAGCCTCCTGATCGGCTTCCACACCGTGCCCTTGGGCTCGTTCATCTGCAGGATCCCAGAATCATACACGCCCATAACGGCGGCCCACGCCCGTTCACACTCTTGTGAGGGAGGCCGGCAGCAGATCTCGGCCAGGACGTAGCCGATGGCGTGCCACTGGATATAGGTCTTGGCGTACCACGCCCACTTGACGAGCTGGGGGTGCGTGAGGATGCTGGTCGATAGCTCGAGGACCTCTATGGAAATACTGAAGAGCTTATCTCGGGTCTCTGAGTCGATTGGAGGCCGGGCCTCGTGGTCAGACGGCGTCGTGCCCCTGCTGCTGCGGGCGCCGGCGGGCATTGGGCTTCTGCCAGTGCTCGAGGCGTTGCTGTTCGGGCCAGGTTGAGGGCGGTAGACCAGCAGCGAGAACCGAGCGAATATGAGTCTGATGACGAGGGATGACATGAGCAGGACCGGCTCCGAGGGATCGCAGTGGCGCAGGTACTTGTGAGTGATGCGTTTAACAAAGTCCTCCACTATTGCTCTTCGCTCCTCGACCCCTAATACTCCAGAACTGGTTTCCCCACCTACCCTCCACGGACCTCGCTGGAGGCCGGGACCGATCAACTTGGTGCTCGACGCGGTGTTGATGGCCTCGCACCTGATCAGGCAGAAGGTCATGTCGGTCCAGCTATCCCGCTCCAGAGGCGGCTCGGTCATGTCAGGGTGGAGGTCGGCATCGTTGATGTGCAGGGGGAGCTTCGTGTCGGAGAAGAACTGGTGGAGGTTTGCCTCGTGCTCCTGGTACTTGGACGAGTGCCCGTCGAGGACGCAGATGTACCACCACAGCCGCCGGCGAAGCTCAGTCTCGAACGGCTTCAGCCCGAAGACGGTGCCGTCGCGGTGAAGGCCCATGCTCTGGGCGACATAGAAGACTAGGGCCGTCACCGACCAGGTGGTCCGCGAGTCGTCTTGGTTGCGCAGCGCCGACAAGAAGAGGACGGCTGCTTGTAGGAGGATCATGCTGTGTGTGTTGAGCAGATCGGCCCTCGCGAGTGCCTGCTCGACGGCGAATCGGTATCTCTCCGTCGCAGCCTCCCTCGTCACACCCAGGAGCGCAAGACACTGCTCATTCGGCAGGCTGATGGTCGCAGAATAGTATATCGCAAACAATAAAGCTTCTGTATTCTTGTCCAATGTGTCGAGTGAGGCAATGGACTCCCAATATGAAGTCGACAGGGTTGGCATGTGGAGCAAACGAATCACGGGCGCCACATTCTCTGTAAACACTGCAAACAGATTCACAGCTTGTGGCAGGGAGGGATGATATGACAGCAGAGAGTATGCGAGCGCACGGAAACCGAAGAGGGCCGCGTTGGACCCTGATGGAACACACTCCGACGTAGGTGGGACGGGCTCCAGCGCGGCGACCTCGTCCTCACTTTCATCCTCCTCGGCCTCCTTGACCATGTCACGGATCCCGTCAACCTGCAGCTCAAGATCAGCCATTACGTCTTGCGAATGGTCACGCTAGGGCTCACTTCATTGGCAAGGTTTGCCCACAGGACATTTCCAACATAGTAGCTCTGAGAGTCGTCGATGACCAGCCGACCAAACTGAACATCGATGGATGGGTCATTTTCTGCCGAGCTTCCAAGCGCCGCCCTAGATGGCCCATTGAAACCCTGCCTGCCTTCGCTCTCTGACTTTTCAGAACGCTGTGTGCTGTCTGCGTGGTTCTTGGGTGGACCATCCTTCGAAAGCTCGGCGTCGCCACTCTCATCGGAAGCAAGCCGTTTGATGATATGCTCAAGTCTGCTCAGCTTGTTCATGAGCTCTGCATTCTCGGCCTTGCGCGACCGCTTCGGCGCACGCCCCGGGCCGGCTGGGTACGAGCAGTGCTGGCCCGACCGCGCACAGTGCGAGCAAGGCTGCCGACGGTCACATTTGACCTTGCGCTGGCGACACAGCTCGCAACTGCGTATGTGCAGGTACGGTGAAGAGGGTGTAACGGCCTCAGAGGGGTCCGCCATGGCGGACAAGCTGATGATTGGTCGGCGGGGTGTGTTTCAGTGGTTCTCGCGTTTTTGCGCAGGGAGTATATGTATCGACGGATCACGTCTCGTCCCCGATATTCCGTGTGATGGGGGACGTTGATGCTGCGAGGGTACTTTCAGGATGTTCATCAGTGGCTGGCACGGCGCCGTGAGGTCGGAGCTGAGAGCCCCACAAGGGCGACTCCTTCGCTCGGGTAGGCTTATGCGAGTCCGAGGCCGATGAGCCGCTTTGCGCTAGACCAAGTGTCAGTTAGATCTTGTGTCACGGTGTCTGCCATTGCTACTGGTGGACATTAACCATATCAATCCTAAGTCGACCAGCAGGCTATACGCCTCTAGGATCACGCATAAAGGCCGCCTGCAAAGTCCTCCACGGCAGCGTTTGAAAATTGGAAAAGGCCATGCCTACCGGCGATACGCTGACGGACAACCCTCACCCCCTCCTTTGTCCAATCCCCCCAATCAGTGCTCAAAAGACAGGCTGAGGAACGTGATAGATCACACGGACGAATGGAGGAAGGTCGGCGAGCTACTTGGGCCTCGCATGATGCTTTAGAAAAGTACAATACATACTGCAACCCGTTGAATGCACAATGCAATGGTCCATGGCAGTGTCATTTAGAGTGGAGCCCGGAGAACTCCGACGACACTCCAGTAACAAGATATCTCCCGGCTCTGAAGCCAGGGCTCCCCTGCCTTGCGACTCTCGACGTTGCTTTGGAGCCTTGGCCTTTGTTTGTCAGCAACGTCCAACATCCAACATCCAAGGGAGCACATGCTTTTGTTGGCCCATCACAAGCCCCGACTATACAGTGAAGAGGATGTCGTCCAAAATGCACATCACCCCCATAGGCTTCTTTTGACTGCGACGCCTATTCTGGGACTCTGTCAATCCTGTAGCACCTACTTGAATGCTATGACGTGACTGGGCCCTTCTCCTTGGCCCAAAAAGCCCTGGTGATCTCGACCAGTGGCTCGTCCCCCATAGAGCGGATGTGCTTGGCGTTGACCAGCCCTTGACCACAGTAGGCCTCTCCGTGCACCGCATGCTCAAGGATGCCAGCCTCGTCCCGCAAGCCTCATCATAGCACGTGTGCGCTGCCTGTCTTAGACCCTCTAATGAGTGGCCGCCTGAAGCCCCTGATTGTGCGTGACTGGGTGACCAAACAGCCACCTTCCGCGAAGCTCTCGTGATCCGAATTATTGCGGGCCACCCCCATTCAATGGGGTACAGTGAATGGTACTTGATTTTTCGTTTGGGTGCTTGTCAACAGGAATGCCTTGATATCTGCGGTCTGATCTTTTCGCGATCCAGCCCAGCCAACCACGCGGCTGTAGCCTCACGCCGCTGTTGAACAGGCCAATCAGGCGGCCCGATCCGATCGCGGTCTGATATATATGAGACTGCGAGGTTGCCAAAATATCGCGAATGCCCACGGAATCTGCACCATGTGTGATTCCGCCGGCTTCCAATGGACGACGAGGGCTTCCACGGCCCCCAAAATATATTTAAAGCCCCTCCCTGGATTCCTTCCTCCTTTTCTTTCCTGTGTCCATCCTTCTCACACTACAAACCTTCTTCCATTTCAAACCTTCTTCTCCCATTTCAAGCCATCTTCCATTTCAAAACCTCTCGCCCTCCTAATACAGATCATCATCTTCCTTCAACTGCGAGAGAGCTCGCCCGTACACCGTAGGCCCCGACAAGACCCGACCGAACTCTTCTCTACGGATGAGAAGACTCCCCTGGCCACCATCAGCTTTGACCTCGCCGACCATGAAGCCCATACGTCCAACCTTCGCCAGGACCGGCGGCCCTCGCCAGCCCAGAGCCTGACCGTCGTGGTATGATGCCCTGATATTGGTTCGACGTCCAACCGCGTGCTGACTGTGACTGTTGTACAGTGTGCACTGGACACCGGGATCAGAGGGTCCGGCCGTAAATCGCAAAGACACCGCGAAGCCCAAGGCAGTGTTGCTGCTGTTGATTGCCCTTGCCCAGGTGGATGAACAAAGTTTGTGATGTTGTCGATGTCGAAGGGACTGCCGACTGTCTGGCGGGAGACGGACTGCCCAACATCAGCAGGTCTTCCTGGCTCAGCCGCCAAGTCAATGGTTCAGGGAGATCGCCCAATAAAGTCTTGCTGACCCTTGGGACAGAGCAAACGACCGGAGGGTCGTTCAACTCCTGCTTAGGTCAATTGGTCCCGACGGGAGATAAGATGACGGATTAAAACAAAAAGAAAGAAAGAAAAAAAAAAAAAGACAGCAATCCCCTGCCTGCCCCGGATCACAGGATCCCTCAACCTTCAACCTCAGAGGCGGGGCCAACACCCTCTGGCGACAGAGGCTGGGTGGTGATGGGGCAAAGCCAAAGAACATGCGTCACCCGCTGCCATCAGGGCGTGCCCAAATAACAGCCAGAAAAACAACGGAAGTGACGCGACCACATTCAAAGAAGGGCCCCGGTGCTCCATCATGGACACCAGGCACAAGCTCTGCGAGACCCCGGTTCATACAGCCACGAAGAGCGACCAACAGACATGTGCCATGGCGGCTACGCCCCCGCTCAGTGCAGGTACCAGGGCGGTGAGGTCTTTACGGCCTCAACTCCGCCCCTTCTTCCTCGTGAAGGTGAAGATCTCGCCCAGGGGGGCGGTGAGGCTGCCAACCCGGCGCGGCGAGGATATCAAGGCCGCATGACCGTTGCCCCTCTGCCGTGCAGGCGGACGAGGAGGGGGTCAAGAAGTTCAACAACGTCAGAGGGAACAGCAACCGGGGTGGAAGCCTCTGGAGTACATCCCCACGAAAGACAAGGACACTATGGGCGCCCCGCTCGGGGGAGATGTGGGTGTTGACGGCTGAGAGGTGCTCCCCTGCCCACTCACGCCGGAGCCTAGCCCGGGCCAGAGGGCGATGGCAGGTTGGGGAGACAGAGGCACCATCCAGACTCTGTCTCGCCTCCACAGGCCCCTGTCCAGAGTTGCAAGCCGCCAAAAGACGTGCGGCTGACCTCTTCGCCTTTTGCCGCAACAAGGCAGTATGACCAAAGCAAATGGATCCACAACACCTCCGCTGCGGAAGACTCCCCTGATGTTGACCTAGAGAGCAAGCCCTCCCACTCGCCGCCTGTCGGCGTTGAGCTGGAGGGCCGCATGAGGCGGCAAGGCTCGAGGTACGTGGCCATACCTCACCCGACAACGTCAAGTTTTTCATCGAGTACATGAAATATACTGAGGACCTCGTGGGTATTGATTGGGACCCTCTCGTCGCGGATCTGTGGCTCTTCGCCGGCCACCTGCAGTGCGAGAGCTCTCTGCGACGGCGACCAGCAAAGGCATCGCCTCCTGTCATCCAACCGGAGGACATCTGTTTCCCGGCGCTGATCCAGACGCACTACTTGACGATCCCGCTTTCCCGCAGGGCTCTAGCTGTCAAGGATCTCGTCCCCCCGACATTCAAAGACACGAGCAAGTACGCAGAGCTAGTGACGAAGCGTTGAGACATTACCTTGAACTGGCAACTCGTTTGGCACCCCGCCACAGAGGACCGCGCTTGGAGAAGCACCAGTTCATGGCTCGTCCCGGTCAGGACCGCCGTCAAATACTTTGAGGCAGAGTCGTGCGGAAACAAAGAATCCCAGCCCCATCCGCGGCGGCGGCCCGTAAGGGGATGTCGTCAGCCTGGACCTCCAGCTGCACGATCTTGCAGGCACCAAGAAGCGCAAGCGGGGTGACGAGAAGGGCTCGGAAGAAATCTCTGACGGGCACGAACTCGGGGGCCAAAAGGGGATGCACAGCTCGGAGAAGACAGGCCGGGCTGATACAGCTCGGGTTGACCCCGTGGCGGTCGCAACACCGCCTTACCCTCGTTCCCTGCGTCCTACTTAGTGATCATGAATATGGCCGGGCCAGAAACAGCTGGCGTTGAGCCTGAGGCGGTCGCCATACCGCCCCACCTTGGGTTCTGGCGCCGTGCTGGAATGTGGCCAGGAGTTCTGAGGTTGACTTGAAATGCGCAAGCACCTGGCGCCAGAGGGCGTCAAGAACCCGAGACCGTGGCGGAAGCTGGTTGCGCATGTCAACAACGGCACATAGGAGCCCCTACAGGAGTCCGTTTCCCTGGCGAACTTCTGGCTGCTGGCCGACTCCCTCCCCCGGCCCATCATCATGACCACTTCGTGCTTGGCCCCCTTTCGACATTCTCGGCGACCTGACCTGTGGTGGCCTCGCCGGTATCACCTCGGTCACTTTCACCAATCCTCATGAATCTTTGTGCGGATACTTGGTCACTGTAGAACAACGGCATTCGGCATTCATCGATTCACGTCCTACGGGCACAGGGCCGCGCAGTACCAAAACCAAACATTCACCTGCCACATCGGTCGCCTTGACGCCAACACGCAATATCAGCCGTTTGTTACCACGCTGGACGTTCCTCCAGACTACCATCTCTCGCCGGTTGAGGCATGCGTGGCGCGCAGCCAGGAGCGCTAGGCCCCGGCAACGAGATCATTCTCCGACTTGTGCTTCCGGCGCCATCTGTTCATGTGCTTCAGGCATCCGAGGCAGTGCTGCACAAAGATCAATCTTTGCCAGTTGTGCGAGGATGAGCAACGCCGCGAAGCTGCCGACGACTCGGCACACAAGTACCCCGCCTCCCCGGGCCCAGAGGCGCCCTTCCAAAATTAGGGATTCGGCGATTAGTCCCGAGCAACAGCGAGGCGAGAGAGACGAGAGTCGGCTTTCTCGCGCCTGGAGTACAAGCAGCAGCCCCTCCTGAGGTACCAGGTGACGTGGACGGAAGAAGTTCAAGGCCGAGGAGATGCAACTGATCCGTCGCCCGGACCCTCACCAGCAGCAGATGACCCGGGGCTTAGATGGCGGTGCCTGAGAGTTCCGTCCTTGAACGCCAAGCTGAACCCGGAAGAGGCCACACGACCCCTGACTGAGGAAGAGATATTGGCCCGAAAAATTAAGGGAATCTCCCTTAATTATCACGGTGATGCCAACAACCCGGCTAGCATCGAGTGGGAGAATTGCTCCGAATGGATCACCAACCTCCCTCCCAACTGCACCTACCCAAATATCGTGCGTGCCATCCAGTCGCCTCCCACCACCCTGGCAAGATCTGGGCCAGCTACATCGCGGAACCCAGCCGTGAGCAGCTGGATGATGAAGCTGTCGAGCTTATAAAGATCCTCCGTGAGGGCATTTCCCATGCACATGCTCAGGAAGGGTCCAAAACTGCCCCAAGGGCACCCTTCTCTTCATTGTCCTCCTGCTCAGGCACCAACATATGGCTTGGCAGCAACATGTGGCTGCCCAGAAGAAGGTAATGAATGTGAGCGATTCCACGCCACAAGGAAGAAAGTACAACAGCAATACGTCCAGAGGCAGTGATGAAAAGGCGGGTTGTGGCCGATGCTGAAGATCCAACAGAGTCATCCGCTTCTGCCTCTGCGTCCTCTTAGACCGGAACCAACGAGAAGGACACCATCGTCGGCCTCCTCATTCAGCGCGCAGGCGCCAGCCGTCAGCAGTTGGACGGTGAGGCTCTTGAGCTTATGAAAATCCTCCGCGAGGGCAATCACAAAGGCTCAGCATCTCACCGGCTTTCTCTCCACCCACCCCAGTTCACACCCATGTACGGCATGAGCATGCTCGACGCCATGCTCGCGTTTCTCGCGGCCAAACTGCGCGGCGACGGTGGACCGCATTCGTGGGCATCCACATGGGCGGCCTGGTCAGGGTTGACCAGCAGTCTCTGGAGGCAAACCGCCTGCAGCTTCATAGCGAGCTGGCGGCCCAGTGGGCAGACCACCATGCCGCGGAATTTGACATGCAGTACTTTCTGCGGGAAGCGCATGGTATGACAGCCACCATTGACAAGGTCCCGGTATGCAGTTGGCACCAGTTCTCCGAACGAGGAGAACCGTGTCCAGAAATCGACCCCGAAATCAGCGAAAAGAATTGATTTCTCCAAATTTCAATATGGAGGACCGCACCAAGCTGGTCCAGGACGTGTGGGCGCGACGTAGCTCAGCGTCGCTAACGGTCTCGAGCTCGCCGTCAAGAACCTACGAATCGAGCTTGCCGTGCGATTCTGAGACTTCAGGCAGAATTCCATGGCTCTGATTGGCTAGATCAGGTCAATCAAAGGTCAAAGTCAAGTTGTCGGTCATGGAGTTCGACATGCTCCAGAGTGGGAACACCGAACGATTGTAGGACGCTGTCACAGTCGCGGACCCTACAGCCTCATGGACGGGGCCTTTCAGGAGCCCGCAGAGGCGAACGCTGCAGATATCTCTCCCACCCTCGCCCCGGAGCATTCCTTCGTCCTCTTGAGTCTCCTCGGTAATGGTCGCTCGCGACAGTTGGCAGAAGTAAGCCTATCAACCGGAGACACCCACTCGGTCCCTCTCCGCCCCCACTCTCCGCTCCCATGCGGAATTTGCGAGAAGACATTCCTCGCACAGGCAACACCCGCTCGGTCCCTTGCCTTAGCCACCATAAAGTTCCTCGACATGGGCAGGAGATCTTTCCCTGCTCCAGCGACACCCACTCGGTCCCTCGCTGTGCACGAAACCACGGGCTCAGAGAAACCCTCCCTTATTCACGGCGCATCACTGTGCACGACGCAACGGGCTCACAGGAACCCTCACCCCACGATGCAACCGTCCTCGGCCGTAACGCAAACCGCGGCGATGTTCAGGAGCTTGAGAGTGCCCTGAACCAGCTGGCGGCGAGTCCCGCATGAGCTTTCATCCTGATCGCGAGGTTGTCAACATCCGATTGCACCCAATGCTGCTGCACCATGGCCCTCTCCTTTGGCTGTATCGAAGCCCGATCCGTCATCTCCCGGGCGCTGTCAAGGCCATACCATGGGACACAATCACGAGAATCTTGGTTGGTACCTTGTGGGCCTTGCTCAGAGGGGCGAGCCCCCAAAGCTCTCAATTTTCATCTTACGACGGCTGCGAACGCGTTGGCGATGCCCTCCCACGGGTGTTCCCGCACTTTGAGGCACCCCGTCCGAGTGGCACGCCCAACAGCATTGGGAACGAGACCACAAGCAGCGGCAGTGTATTTCACGGCGCGGCGGGTCTCGGGCTGCAACTTTGACCTCGACACCCAGCGCGAGGGTCCTCGAGGCATGGATCGAGCAGATATTCTGATCCCTTGCCATGAGAGCCTTGCCGCCCGGCCGGTGATGGACCCACGGGCTCGGAGACCGACAAGAAGGACCTCTCCTGATCGCCTAGAGAGGCGACGTTCAGGAGCTTGAGAAGCCCTGTTCGGGTCCACCTTGATGATGGCGATGAGGCGCCGGTCTTCCGGCACCACCACCCCTTTGTCAACCTCACCGAGTTGGACCAGAAGAGCGTTTTGACGGGCATTTTTAAGGGTCTGGTTAACTCTGTTCAGGCTTACTGGGGATGCCGGGCCCCTGTTCAGCCCACGATGCCAGACAGCACCACCAACCTCGCTACTCCGCTCCAGTGGTCTCTTCAGAACAACGGCGGCGTTGGCGAGCAGCCCTTTGTCATTCCATCCATCATTCCATCCAGGGTACATGGACCCACATATTCCGGGGGAGCCGATTCCTCCCCGGGGCAACTTTCGGAACCCTTTGTCGATTCACGGCCCAGCGGGAGCACGCACGCATGCACGCATATTCATCCGCTCGCCTTCCGTTTCCTCACTCTCTCACGCCACCCACATCCTTTCTGTGAGCCGCCCAAGTCTTCATACATCGATCTTCATCTTCCCACGGCACGGTCTGATCGCACACATAAGGCCAGCGTTATTTTACCCCGGGGCTTTCCCTTGATCTGCAAGTCCACTTCGCTTCCTATCTGTTTCCTGTGGGCTGAACTTTATGTGAGAACGTCCTATGCAAGAGCAGCAGCGGGCATGGGAGCGCGACCAGGCTCGGCAAGTCTGGGAGCAGCAACAGGCCCGCGAGGCATGGGAGCGACAGCAGGCCCAGCAGTCCCTGACAACCCTGCAGACACTGCAGGTATCACAGGCCAGAACCACTACTTACCTCTCCAGATCAATCTCAACATGGAGAGCAACAAGAAGTCACCGACTTCCCAGGCTACGCAGGGACAACAGCCTCAAGGACAGCAGCAACAGGGCATATGCTCGTGCTCCCATTCCCAAAACAACGCGCCTTTCCCTGTCTCTTCCATTTTTGACAACGTGATCTCCACGCAGCCACATCGGATCAACAAGCCGGCTGCAGGGTGTGCCTCTCTGTCACTCAATCGAAGAACCCACAGATGGATGAGAATGGGGCAACAAAGACGGCACTCGAGCAGAGATAGTTCGGAGTCTGCACACTCTGCCGACATCTCTCAACCTCGGAACCAATGGACTCACACCTGTTTCCTCGAGTAGTACCGAGTTTGGTTCCCAATAAGAGGAAAGACCCAGCGGCAAAGGCGAGCACTGAAGATCAGCAGCAACGGCATCTGTGTTCTACGATGGTTCTCCTCTTCATCATTAAGTGTTTTGTTCTTCGAAGCCCATCGACCTGTGACGTATCTCCAGCACATTCACAAGCCGGCCCATCACTCAGGCCATCTTTCTACCACAATGTGGGGTGCTCATATCCACATTGTGAAGGGCAGCCCAAAGGTATGAGTCGTGCTGCGATCCACCTCCTCGCCAAGAGAGGCAGCTTCTGAGGCTGGTCGATCACCCAGGAGTGCGGCGTCAAGTGGGAATACATCGAGACGGAAGCCCTTCGCCAGTCAGGGACAAGACCGGCCCACCAGCAAGGACCGCGTGTTGCGCATGGCCGGCACACCCCTTTCTGAGACTGTGGCCTTTGCTGGGGAGGATCTCCATATGCTCGAGGGCGAGCTCGGATGCATCGACGGCAAGCTCTCTCCCATGGGCCGTTCCCGTTTTGGCCCCGCAGGTCGTGTCCCGAGCAGCGGCCTTTGTGGCAGCAAGATCATGGCCATGCCGGAAGGCACCGTGACCGGCAGGATTATGGGCTACGACAGCCAGCCTCGCGACCTCCTGAACAGTACCATCTCGTCGCTTCTGCGGAGGCATAGCGGCTGTCTGGTTGATGCCTGGTGAGAACACATCAACCAATCGCCAGCGCCAGATACAGGGAGACAATGCAGGTACTCCAACTGCGCCTGAGCGTGGCCACGAGAACAGCATACGCTCATCATTGGAAATCATAGGCTGCTTGGCACCAGCTGGAGGAAGACGGTGCAGGATTTCAAACCGCACCTGAGCGTGGCCCCGACATCAACATAAGCTCATCTTTCGAAATTATGGGCTGCTTGACACCATTGGCGGCTCTTCCCTGTGGAGACTGGTGGAGACTGGTTGAGAGTAGGACGAAGAGAATAGGCGTCGTTGACTGGTTTGGAGAAAGAAAGTGCGCGTTGAGCAAACCTACCCCCATTCCCAAGTCTTGATGGTTTCCTCGCCAAGTATCGGAAGGCGACATTGTGGGACGGGGAGGCGCGCCAACCGCCGGGCTCAGGGGAGCCCCAAGAACGGCGCGGATGGGATCGACAATCGACAATCGACAATCATCACCATGGCAGGTCCAAACAGCCAGTGCGATGAGGACGAGTCCCTTACTCGCCAAGGACGAGGCTTGCGACAACGTTGTTCACGCGGCCTGTGCCCCGGATTCCCCGTGAACGAGGCCATCCAGGCCGGTCTCGACGACGTCCCAAGTCCTCTTGCGTCGTTCGGGATCTGGAGAGTAATGGCGTTTCCCATTACCACTGCTCCTCTTTTTCGTCTTTTTGTTTTTCCCTGACAGGCCCCGAGATCTACGACCACGAGGTTGACCGTGTCGTCCCCATCAAGCGCATCGCTCGCGAGATCAAGTTCACCCGCCAGATCATCAGACAACACAAGTGAGTTCTCCGATCAAATGCCCCTAGGAGCAGTCGCTGACCCTGATTCGCAGACATCCCGAATAACCTTCACTTGACCAATACCTTTTCAATCAACTTCATCTCAAGTGATCAACGAGACCTGAAAATATTCTGTGCCATCAATCTTGAATACTCTGCACCGCATGAGCTTTCAGACCTGACAATTTCCTGCCGTGGCAAGATCCCCAGCTTCTCGACAAGTGCAACCGCTTGCGCCGAAGCCTGCATCGACTGCAGGCCTCACGGTCGGTCGCTCCCAGATCTGCCTGACCATGGAGGTTACAGCCGCCTGGAATTCTGCGCCCCATAATTGACTCCCAGAGCGGCGGAGCATCTACAGTCTGCCAGCAGGTCCAGAGGAACCTCCATTCTACCTGGAGGCTGAGACACCCCGGGGTGAGCAGGTCACCATCCCAGCGTGAGCTGAGGTCAAGGTCGGCCCGATGGTGCCCGAGACAAACCAGATGCAGAACCTGACCGCTCTGTCTGACGAAGCTTTCAACATGCTTCCTGCCACTATCAAGTCCATGACCGTGAAGAGAAAGATCGTGATTGTCACTGGATAGGTCACCCCACCACTCTGTCCCCCCCCCCCCGGATGTCTTCAACACGCTCCCTGCAACCTTCTCTGGCAAGGGCCAGGGAGGAGGGGCGTGAGTCGGGCACGATCGACGATAGTGGCGATTGGGTCCCAGCTCATCGATGTTATCACCGGCACCTACGATACCAGCAGGATTCGGCGCAATTAGCGGCAGCACCGCCCGACCTTTCGGCGCCAGCTCCGGCGCTTCGACCGTCAAGAAGTGCTCCAATATGAGTGGCATCGATGACCCTCAAGGCAGACGCCTGCTTCGCTCCGGACTATGCCGATGCAGACATGGGCTCATCTCTTGATGACACGGACGTTGTTGTTATCACCATGGAGCAGGGGGTCCTCGAGTACAAGCTGAAGCGCCAAGGTACGCAGATCGATGGCACGATCCAGTATCGTCATCCTGCACCCCCTTCCACCCAGGAGCCATCCAGCCTTGCCGCCCCTCGTCTCCTCCTAATCCGAGAAACATCCTTGACATCAGCCCTCACGACCAACGATGGACCGTACTCTTCTGCCGCAGCCGCTCATGTTCATTGTGCTAGCCGGACTTCTCGACGTTCCTCTCATCTTCGGCACACACTCGGAAGCCGGACCTTTGTGTGGCAGCTCGCCGATGCGAGGCCGGACATCCTCCTCGAGGAACTGGCAATGAGGCACCTCCATTGGTCACTTGAGGCCCACGTTGACCCATCCAGCGTGAGCCGTCCGCCAGAGGGCGTTGACACTGAATTCGACGGCTCCCGAACCCAACGACGGTGGCTGGCAGAACGCCGCATCGACCAAACCCATCGGCAGCTCGAAGGCAGAGGGACTGGGAGGGAGCCACCTCGCGGCCAGCACAGACCGGAACATGGTCAAGCCAAAAGGCACAGATATGCAAAAGACAAAGGGTTCAGGACCAAGGGCCGGTAACCAGATACGGTAGGACGGCTTGCGTCTTCACCATGGAGGCGGCGAGCCTATCAAACAGTTGATCGAGTTTGACGTGCCAGATCGTCAACCTGGTCATTCTGGGTGATGCGCCACAGCCCTTGGGACCACAGAGTTCTAGAAACCATCGCCGTGGGGATCCCGACTTCACGCCCACCCAAAAGCCGGGTGAGGACGACCTGGCAGCAACGCGCAGAGGCGCGGCGAAGGAGAACACCCTTCGCCTGACCAACGACACCCGACCACGAGACGACAGCCACGCCAGGGCAGAGCTGGGACCACGCTCGCCTTCAGCGTGAGGGATTCCGGATTCAGACACTGGCTGTCATTCCGGCCCAGGTGAACGTTCGAGATGAGACCACCCGCGAAGCTCTTCGTTTTCCCTCCCATTCTGAGGGGTGCCGAGGACGAACGTGCCGTGACCCTCCTTGCTCTTCGGGGCTTTGGAGGTCAAGCCCAAGTACAACGTTCAGGTGAAGACCAAGCATGGCGACCGTTTTGTCTCCCTCTCTGGCGAGGGCATCGAGAGACTGAATCTGGCCAAGGATGCACTGCGAACTGTGCCTTCCCTTTCTCTGGGAATTCAGGGTCAACCTCCGAGGATTGAGTGAAGGGACCAAACATGCTCGGAGCAGCTCTCGACGACTGCTTGTATCTTTCTCCAGTCGCCTCGAAAGGCTAGAGGGAACTCCAAACAAATGTTGACGAGAGCCGTGGGGAATTTAATTTCCCATGTATGCTGGATCAATTTGTAAAACAACAGCATATATGTGGGGGAAAGTGTAGCTGGCAACACAATTGCGGTGAGGAAGCACCACCATTTGAGAGCATGGGCTCAGATATCGCCATCCTCTTGCTCAGGGGACAAGCCGCGACTGAGTGTCCTCAATTTTCCAAACCATTCCCGATACCGCTGGCGCAGAAGCACCCACCTCGACAACTTGAATTGGCCGGCCCGATCTCAGGCACCACGAGGCGAGCAAGGTCCTGGAATCTGGGTATAACTTCGCGTTGGGCAGTCTGGGGGACGCTTTGGCGTGCTTTCGAGGTCCACCCCATCGACCTCGCGAAGACCAGGATGCAGTACCGGCGCAGAGGCGCCGCCTAAACCACGGACGACGAGAGATGCCTCGTCATCTCTCGCCTGGCGCGCATGGCTCCCCGCCAAACCACCGTGGCGGCTCGAGTCGCGGCACTCACGGTTCCAGCGCCGATTCCGACGAGGTCGTCGAGACCACCATGAAGACATCCGATGGACCGGTCCTCCCGCCGTTACCTCCCACGCGATCACCCATACCGACGGCAGGGTCAACAACGATGGCGACAACAAGGTAAGTCCAACAATTCGAAGTTCCCAACTTGCTCATGATCCCGTGTTGACAAATATTCCGTTGCAAGATCGCGACGCGTCCCAGTGAACGTTGAAGCGATTAGCTACCCCGTCTTCAAGGCGAAGGTCGTGAGCGAGTCCAAGGCCCAGGCGACCATGTACAAGGCCAAGAATGGCTGCGAGTACGCCGTGGACCTGGTCCCAGAAACAAACCTCGCCCGTAAGAGTGGGTGCGCCGTAGCACGTCCCTCTCCTCTTTGGAACTTATGCCCCAGCTCCTGCTTGACCTGGGGACCGCGAGGAGCGGCCGCCAAGGGACCCCATGCCACATCCTGGAATAACAGGACCGCCGCCCTCAATTTCGAACGCCCTGGTGATTGCCTCCTCACAGCGCTGGCACAAGAAATCGTGCAGGGCGAGAGTCGTGGTTGGCCACGACCCTGGCACTCTTCTTCGGCAGACTGATGCTGATACGCCAGCAGCTCTGCAAAAATTCATGGAAATGGCTTTGCGGTGCAATCGCGCCGCTAAATGGCATGCGCCGCCCAAGTCATACGCAGAGATCGTGCAGGGAAAGCGTCACGGCCAGCCTGGCCCGGTGCCGCATCTCTCGGTCCTGCCATCACCGGCCTGATTGACTGTCACAGGGTGTGGCCAGCAACTCCACCACGTTCACGTCCCATCTGCCTTCTCATCGTGCCTGGTAATGGCGGCTCCCGAGACTTACGCCGGGATTGTGTAAGGTGAGCGCCGTGGCCAGCCTCCCAAAGCGCCGCAGGTGCTGATCCTGCTGCCATCGGCATCATCGCCGAGGATCGTTGCCAACGCCACCACCTTCACACCACATAGTCGGTCTCATCGTGTGTGATAGTGGGGCCGCCCCAAGTTCTGCGCCGAGATCGTGCAGGGCGAGCGTCGTGGCCAGTCTCACCCGGCGCCACGAGCCCCAGTCCTGCCCCGTCAACATCATCGTCAAGGATGGTGACCGTGGTGGATGGGGAACCCCCATCGGAGAAGACGTCGGGAGAGGAGGAGGAAGAGGTACGGGAACACTTGGCCGTGGAGCTTTGACTAGATGTGAGCTGCGCATCAGCCTCCTCGAGGGTGGCCGTATCTTGTGTGGTGTGAGGGCGACTTTTGTACCTACAAATATCAGCAAGAGAAATAGGACCAAGGCACAACACTACAAGGATTGAACTCACCACTTACGCCTTGATGAATCTTCGGCACCCTAGCCCTGGCCCACAGAATTAAACAGCTCGAGACCCTGTCCGACGGGCTCAGTTAGATACCCTCGGTGAAGAAAGTCCATGGCTGGTATGCACAGTCATTTGAACTTTGCTGGTCGCCGCTGGAGGGCTGGGTATGGGGCGCAACGGTGCTTCTGGTTCGACGGTGGTGTTTGTATGAGGGATAGGATGGGAAGCAAGTAAAAACATGTAGAAATACCATGAGTACTACTTGAAAAGGGGTGCTATACCGCTCTGCCAGGTCCCACGCGTCGGGAGCCGAATTGTGACTCACTACCCAGTAGGTGATAGACGAGAGTGACACGACCGCCCACTGCAGGTGCGCGTCAGGTTGGCGTGCTATGACGCGAGAAGATCTGAGGTTCTGAAAGGCCACGATGCTGAGGACAGCTAGGTTGGTTGAAGCCGCAAGAAGAACTGTGACGGTTCTGGCGAGGTCTGTGAGGTATATTTCGGAAGCTACCTCGGGACCTAGCCTCCTCAACTGGTATTTCCGTATGCACCATGAGAATCCACGGGATGAGGTGGCCTTAGAAGTCGACTCAGGGGCTCGAGGAAGGTGTTGTCGTGAATTGTGGCCATGTCTAGTAATTGGTCAGTATACATACCCCTGAACATTCTGCTTAGTTGCTCAAATTACATTCGACTAGGCATTCTATTAGCTGTGATCCGATTTTATCGCGATGCTTCCCCGATCCTGGGTTCCATGGTGGCAGCGAGGATATCCGTGACAAGAGGAATAGTGCTCGCCATTGTGATGAAGAGGGGTGGGGGCACTAGGATGAGTCGGACGAGCCTAGTGACTCCGAGGACACTGTGCCATCCGGGGCCGGGGCTGAAGTTGGTGTTGACGAGTGATGTGCAGGTTGGTGGCGACAGCGGCCCCAGGAGGTCTCAAGCAAGAGGACGTAGGCCGACGCAAGGGAAGAAGGTGAGAAGGTGAAGACAAAGAGAATGTGTAGCTTTTAGGTCGGGTCTTGGGTGAATTTTGCTGCCCCATCCGTATGAGATTCACACATTTCTGAGGCTTTGTTGTGAGTGCCGAAGTTGGCGTGTCGAGTGTGTGTGTGGTCTCGCTGCTGGCACTTTCCCTCCGGGTTGTCTCTCCAAGTATCCGTCCGTGGTACGTACTTAAGTACCTTTGTTACCTCTTCACCTAGAGGATGCAGGCTGTTTGATGTTTCCTGACTGCCAAGGTCAGCTTTGCCAAACCATCTCTGTCACAAATCAACTCAATCCTGAAAACATAAAACCTGCCATCATCACAGCAACACCCGTCCTCATCAAAACTCTTCCCTATCGCCACTCTTCCACATCACCACTCTTCTTTGTACCATCAACCCGACCCCAGCAATCAGCGACGCTGCCACAGCCATGGTGAAGATAACCATTCGACTTCCAGTTGCTGCGCGCGACACAGTCAGTCCAATTCCCATTCACCCCATCTGACCCGTTGCTAACCTCAACATCATCGCAGGTCGCGCCTGAGAAGCCTTTCCCCTTCCTGCGCCTCCCTCCTGAGATCCGCAACAAGATCTGCCGCTACTCTCTCGTCCAAGCCCGACGAATCAGCGGCCTCGACCAACCGCCCCTTACCCGCATCAACAGCCAGGTCCGCTCCGAGGCTCTCCCGATCTACTACAGCGAGAACTCTTTCCGCCTCATCATCCCAGCTCCATCGGACAGTGACAGTCGCCTCAGGTGGGCTGACCTCATCAGAGGGTTCAGGGCCTTCAAAGCGGGCAGGACTGGTGGCCAAGGCGGTGGAGGATCCCTCCGCTTCGTACAGGACATAAAGTGCGTTCTCTGCGACAGCCGCTCCCGTGTCACAGACTGGGACATGATGCTCGCATTTGGCGTGAGTGCGCGCCGCCGCCAACACCCTCGCAGGGTCGTTGCGGTGGACACCAGGGCCTCCAAATCGGTGCCCAGTGCAGCCCCGGCCTGGCACGACCGCGCGGCCGTCCAGGCTTACTTCTTCACCGCTCTCAAGAGTGTGTTTGGCGATCCCACCGACACCTGTGTCCAGCGCTTTGTCACGACTGTCGCCATGGTCGCGATCGAGTGTCCCATCGCCACCGCCAACTTCGAGTTCTCCATGGAGGCCTTTTCATGGGACTTGCAGTACTATTGGGAGTGAAGGGAAGGGGGTCTTGGAGTCCGTTACAGGAGGTGGTGTTCTGGTAATAGGTCTTCTGGGGGCCTGGGACTGAGCTCCCTGGAGTATGGCTGCCGATGTTTGACGTTGTGTGTGGGGTGTCGGAATCTCTCTTCCCGTTCTCTGTCAGGGTACCATTTCTGCCCCTGTCTATGTAGGCGCGAGCATCCGACCTTCAAATATTCGCTGAGCCACGGTCCTAACTTCCCTGAGCGCGACCTGCCGTACGTAGCCAGAGGCTGTTCCCCCAGATGAATCATCTACTGTCAATTGAATTTAGCATCGCCTCGTAAAAATATGGCCCTATATCATGGACATCATCGTTTCCGGTATTAGTCTTGCAAAAATACCAAAATCTGCACCGCAAGGCAAGACTTGGATCCATCAAGCTTGAGGGTTGATGTCTGAATACAGAGGTAGCATTTTGAGCATGCTTAGGAACAATCTGAATGTCGACCTCTTGACACAGTTTCCCACACAGGGTACTAGAAACAATAGTGTTGCACTCAATATCAAAATCACCGGGAGTAAGCCTTTACTTCACCAGAGAGACTCCACTCGACATCAGGGACATGGATGATCAGAAATGCTGCATGGCTCCACGCCCGACCATTCTCAAGATCCCGACAACAATGCCAGTTCTGACCCTAAAGGCTTCGGAGTCTACGATAGAATACACGTCCCTTTAGTGGGAGTTGGGCCCGCAGCAGGGCAGGAGCCCACAAAAGCCTAACACTACTGTCTTGTTGTAGAGTGCTCTGGCGGCGCCAAGGACGGCTGTGGTGGGCTAACTGCTGGGAGAGCGTACGACCGAAGTCAGGCTTCGGACCTGTGTCGTAAGGTCTGCAGTCCGATCTCGCATGACCCCCATCTTTCGGATCAGGTGTGCTGTTTCTGAAATTTTGGTTTTTTCATCAGGCTCTCCACCTTTAATTCTCGTTCCTCAACATGTTATTATTTTCATCATGAATATTGTGTTGTTTAATGCCGTGTCTTTAATTAGTTCAAGTATCATGATTGGTCATCCGAAGAATCCCGTTGCTGCTGTTTAGAGTCGGCGTGGCCCCCGCCAGGACCCTCATGTAACCAGGTATCCCCCCCTCTATCTCCCATGTGTACCAGTACTCACTATCCTCGTGCGAAAGCGTCGCCATTTGGGCCAGGCATGTTGGCGTAGCCCGGCTCCATGAAGTCCTGCGCCCAAATGTTGTCGCTGTGATTGAAGAGGTAAACCTGGCTGTCAATCCCCGCCTCTTTGACGGCGGCCGAGAGATCTTCGGTGAATCTGAGAAGTTGGGGGTCGTCGGTCTTGTTTCCCTGGACAGCCAGCATCTGCTCGACTGCCTCAAGGTGGTGGTGGGTGAGGACAGGAGCAACGCGGAGGGCCACGTCGTCAGAAGAGGTTGTATCACCGTCGCGAACAGTGAAGCGAACGGTGAGTCTTCCATCCCAAACCCCTGGACGCCTGACATCTCTGCCATCAATACCAAGGTCGAGGCCTGACTGGAGTGCTTTTGCGTTGAAGGTGTAGTTGTTACCGGTGATAACCCATTCATTTCCATCCTTGCGGAAGATGCGCACCATGTTCCGGACAACAGGGTCTGCAACCGAGATGGAGCCAACTGCTGACTTGGACAGCCCAACGATGAGGACGGTCTTGAGAGGGGTCAACAATTGAGGAGCTCGTTGGACGTCATCTCAGGCATCGTTGCAGTCGTCAAGAGCCTCGTTGCTCAGTGCTGGTCCGCTAAGAGCAAGCTTGGAGCATCGTCTGTCGGTGTCTCCGATGTTCGGGAGAAAGATGGCACCGGCAGATTCAGTCCAGTTCATTTTGTTTTGAGTGTCAGTGTCTCCCGTGAGGTCGACAACCCCATCTCTGTTGGTGTCTGCTATGATGTCGGGGGTGCCCGCTCCATTGACGCCGGTACAAGACAGCACGTGCCCTAGATGCTATCTCAGGGGCAATTCCCGAATAATATAATTGGTGGAACAGGATAAAGGGATCTCTTACCGAGGGTATTGAGAGTTTGAAAGGCAGGCATTCTCAAAGTTCAGCAAATCGGCCTATCGACCAGTTACCAAGGGAAAAGTCTCACATGGCTGTAAGCTCTGGGTTCTGGTAAAGAGAACATTGGACCGACTTAGGCCAGCCTTTTGTGATTTATATATTCTTCCCGGTCGCTACCAGCGGATTTGGATTAGTAGTAATGTCTTTTCTCCACTTTTCATCAGTGCTGCTTCCGGAGTCCTGGCGTATAGCTGAGGTGGCTTCACGAGAAGGCATCAGGGCCAATGAGGCCCACATGTACGCTTTAGCCAATCGGGACCCCATTTATGACAGATCTCGCATATTATGAATGATGTGAACAGACAGCAGACACGAGCCTTGGCAACTATACTTCCCTTTATCTAGTGATCTTCACCAAAGTCCCCTTTACAATCATGCCTTTACACACCGTAGCTGTATTGTCCAGCACCAAGTCTTGGCGAGATAGAGCACTTTAGTGGGAAAGGGTTTCAAAGCCAATCTGATCGGGGAAAATCCCTAAATACTGCACATCACCGCCAAGCCGAATGGCCCCCCTTTCCGAATACAATTTAGCACCAAAACCTTTCAAAATACATATATTTAAATATTTATTCCCTCCACCACCCTTTACCAAATGTTTATTTACTTCAATATATACTATATTACTATATGTGTTGATCGGTCTTTCACGTGTTGTATTGGACCACACGGCTAATGGTTGGACCATTGCCAGCCCTTTGCAAGGGGGAAGCGAACGCCCCCGTCTGAGGGACAAGGGGGGCAAGAACTAGTCTTACAACCAACTAGCCCCTAGGTTATCATACCTCCTACCCTTCTCGTGTGCCCATCGTGCCTAGCGACTACGCTCGTGACACGTGTGCACACGAGTGTTGCTAGGTACGGTTGTACTTGTCTCTTTGGAGTTGTTCGTTTAGAGGGAAGGTGTAGCCGAAGGCTTCAGCCTTCCCATCGCAGCTATGGTTTGGCTGCAGTGGTCTGTGCGCCGCCAGCTGGTTCGCAGCCGGCGGACGGACCGTCAGCAGTTTGGCTATCTACTTTACACCTCCCTCAGCGTGCGTCGCCCCCACGATACGGCTTATACCCACAATATGACATATTAATTTTAATAAATAAAAATATTAAATACTATATTTTGATATTACACAAAAAATTAAATATATATATATATAATAATTAAACATTGATTTTTAAGATAACACCTTATTTATAATTTTTAAATTATTTTTAAAATAACGTTTATAATTGTAAGGGTCTAGACTGAGTGTCACACTCTAACGTCTATTTTCTCTATGAACAAGAAGACTTCTCTGGGGAGAGAAGTCTCTTCCTCTTCGACTATCGTACAGGTTCCTGCTGATCTATATACTTGGTTGTCGTCCTTCGCTGGTCCTTCTTGTAGATGCTAGCAGGTTCTGTGGGGAATCGTGCTGTGGGTCAGTGGGTCGTACGAAGGGCCCTGGCCCTGAGTTCTGTTGACAAGGGTTCATCCCATTACAATAATATCAGTTATACATTATAATACATATAATTTATAAATATTCCAATTTAAACTGATATTTGAAATTATTTATTTATTATAATGTAATATTTTCTCAGTTATTGTTATTTAAATTTTATATTAATTACATATTCATACCTATTTTATACTAAATATGTTGAATGGGCTTTCAGCACGCAAGTACGTGTTGGTGGTGATCAACTCTTCTGGTTGATTCTGCGTATATCTTCTCTATGAAACTACTGAAGGGGTGTTCGTGCGGAGAACATATAAGGTCCTCCCTTCGCCAAGCCGAGCAGCTCACCCAAGCCACCAAGGTTGATGATGGAACCGTGTGGCCCCAACGACCATTATTCCCACAACTTAATTATATAAAATATTATATGTAATAAAATTAATATATTATAAGAAATTCTTTAAGTATATTATAATTAAATATGTGAAGTTGTATTCGGGAGGGGGGGCCATTCGGGTTGGCGGTGACGTACTCTAGTTGATCCCAATCACATAAAGTCAAAGCCGCGGATACTTGAGGTTGCATTCCAAGTACGCGCGGGATCTACTGCGTATGTGGAGATGGCACTTGGCCCACGATGTCGCCGACGATACTGTGAACAAAAGGTGGAACTCGCTGGGAGTCTCCTCATGCTGATTGGGCCCAGCGTATATACAGGGATCAACTCCACAGGCGTGAATCGGGGACACTAACACGCCTCTGCATGGCCCCATGCGGCGCAGCTGCCGGTATACGCCGTAGGTGACATTGCTATTCTGAAAAGGTCGCCAGGGGCCGGGAGTTGAAAGCGGCTTACTCGCTCGACAACACCATGGCATATCAATATTCCTTAAGGGGTGTTGGCAAGTCATTCTCGATTATTTGTATATTACTAGCTGTTCAACTTACTCAAAATGCAAATCTCATCCATCCGGTTTAGTTCTAGGGCCACCAGTCACAAACCACCTCCTGATGTAGTTCACTCGATTTCTGTATGTCTCCTTCTCTACTAGCCTAAACCATGCTTCCAACAATTATACTCAGCAGCGCGCCCTGGCTGTTACCGCTATATTTCACACTGGCTCTGGGACAGAATGCCAGCACTATTGTGGATACCGTGTTGCGTAATGGAAAGATCTATACTCTCGACGCCACATCCTCACAAGCACAAGCCCTGGCGATCAACGACGGAGTCATTGTCTTCACCGGCAGCGACGATGGTGTACAGTCTTTCATCGGCTCAAATACCATCGACATCGACCTTGCCGGGCGCATGGCCATGCCCGGTCTGATCGATGCGCATATGCACACAGGAGCCGCAGGTGAAGCACTCGTCAAGTGCAACCTCAACTACGAGACCCTCGCCATCGAGCAGGTTCTGGAGCACCTACAGAAGTGCATAGACGATGAGCCCGAGGAGAACAACGAGAGCAAGTGGCTCGATGCAGTCAATTTCGACCTGAGTGGCTTGACAACCTTGAGCGGCTTGCCTTCCAAGGCGGACCTCGACAAGCTCAACACTACACGACCAGTCATCCTCACCACCACGGACCATCACACGTACTTTGTCAATACCATTGCCCTGAAGGTTTCCGGTATCAATGCTTCGACTCAAAACCCGGCCGGAGGCAGAATCGACAGACTCCCAGGGAGCAATGAGCCATCGGGCTTACTCCAAGATCAAGCCTCAACACTTCTCGCAGGCCCCAACCCCTTGACTGAAGCCGAGCGAATTGACGGTCTCAACGCTGCGCTTCGACAGTTGAGACAAGCCGGAGTCACAACGTTCCAGGAGGCTGTGGCAACTCCGATCCAGCATAGTCTGTTTCAACAAGTCCAACAAAGCGGAAATTTGAGTGCCCGGCCGTATTTCGACTATCAAATCACCCCGCCGCCAACAGTGGACACAGTGGATGCAGCCATCAAGGACGCTATTAACGTGACAACCATATTCAACAAAAAGGGCCAGGTTGGTCCCAAGCCGGTCCAGAAGTGGCAGGCTATCAAGTTGTTCATGGATGGCATCATCCAAGCACCAGCCAAAACCGGAGCAGTATTGTTACCATACCTCGAGCAGGTCGGGAATTGTTCCGAGTGGGCGGTGCCCGTGAACGCGACCAAAGTGGATTCCTACATCGATCTGGAGCCATTGGCCGCGTTTCTGGGCCAACTGGCCAGCAATGGCATCGATGTGCAGCTTCATGCTGATGGCGACGGCGCCGTTCGACGGGTCTTAGACGCAGTCCAGCAGTTCCGTGAGAGCTTCCCCAACGTGACCGATTACAAGATCGCCATCGCGCACGCGGAGCTCTCCAGCCCGGACGACTGGCCACGTTTCGCCGAGCTCGGTGTTGACGCTATACTCAGCTTCCAGTGGGCTCAGCCCAGCGCTACCTGGGAGCCGTTGACCTTCAACGCCATCATCGGGCCTGATCGCATGCAGTATCTGGAGGCCTTCGTGGATATTGCAGCAGGTGGGCGCCCAGTTATTTATGGCAGTGACTGGCCGGTAAGCTATCTGTCCCCATTCAATCCCTACCATTTTGAATCCGTTACTTACTAAAGGTGGATAGATCGATCCTCTTGATGAGTTCCTCGCACTCAAATCTGCTGTCACGCGTCAAGGGGACCCCGAGAACTCGCACTCTCCCGCGTCTCACGGGGCACCTTTCAACACTTCGACTTTCCCCGGCAAGAAGATGGAGCGTGAGCCTGCACTCCGGGCAATCACTATCGAAGCTGCCAAATTCCTGCGCGCCGATAACAGCATTGGCTCTCTTGAGGTGGGCAAGGTCGCGGACGTCATCGTTCTAAAGCGCAACTACTTTGAGGTCCCCGAGGAGGAGATAGCTCGACAGAAGGTCCTGTTGACAATGCTTGGTGGAGAAGTACTCTCATTGCTGATGGCGCCAACTTTGGCGAAGGTGTCGCACCCAAGTTCCCCAACACAAACACAACCTCCGCAGATGTCAAGAATGTTGGTGGCTTTGCTGGGAGGAGCATGTCAGAACAGGCTAAAGCTTTACGCGCACAGGTCGGAAGACGTCATGCATGCCACGCTTGAGGACTTTTGCCTTTGTTGCTTAGTATTCCATAGCATCTGTAAGAGAAGGGTCGGGCATAGCGATCCTGAGTCCACTCTCACGGCAGTTTCATCAGCCATTAGACGTCGGAAGAGATAATTTTACTCTAGACTTTTGTCGGTCTTCAACTCCAAGTAGACTACTGTAGTTCAGTGTGTAAACGGTAGGGTCAGCCTGGAAAGTCTGTTTCATCACACTGAACTTAGGAACCGTGACATTTCGCCGCTGCCAAGAGGATCATCATGAGCTAGCATCCAGTATGCAGGGAACCAGAGCACTTGCCGATTTGATGACTTCAAATTAAGCAAAGGTTTGGGAGAGGAGTTGCGCAATTATTGTGCCGAACGAACGAAAAGGCGGCTTGTTAGGTGGATATCAATAGATTGGCGTCACAGAGTAGGAACAAAGAGATCAAAATGAGCTGACAAAATACTTTCAAGTGAATTTTTCGGCATGTGGGTAACACGTTGCACGCGGCGGGTGCCACACCTTTTGGATACGTATATTAAAAGTCGTAACACATTCCACAGAGGAAACTCAATTTACGCAGGAAGATGTGAGAATAGGTTCGAAGTTTGGATAGACAAATAGGACTGTAAATTTATAATATATATAAGTTATATATATATATATATTTACATCATTTAAAAGGAATTGTGATTAACTTTATTTTCCAATTTGTTTTTAAATGGTTAATAATTGTCGAGAGTCTCTGGGGAAGATACTAGGCAAATGGTTGCTTGGGGCAGATCAGGATCTGAACATTCTGTGCTATGTTATTGATGATGATGCCTAACTACATTGTGATTCCAGTGCGTCTAGCCACCTGCCTTATAACCTAGCCTGCCCATTCCTATGGATCTCGATGCACGCTAGCCTGAGCGAGGCTCAGCCCTGAGTTGTGCGCCATATGGGCCCGAGCGGTGCTGCGGTGCCTTTTAGCCGATATTACGGTGTCATCACCGGGCCTCCGACGGGCCCGAAGTGCTGCCTTCCAACAATAATATTTAAATTTTCCTTATTCTAAGTATATTTAATATTAAGCTTAATGTTGGTACGGCCCTGAAATCGAGTGTCAAGGGGTCTTTGCACGTGCAAATGGCTTGAAGCAGACCGTACGTGTTTGGATACGGGTTCTGATTTCTGCTTAGAGAGGAAGGAGCTATCGCTAATCTCGTCACCCTGACGGTTGGTGTAGTAGGCGGCCCTCTGGCTGACTAACTCCAAACCGTGCCCTATGATTGGCTATAGCCCGTAGGAGCATGAGCACTTGACAGTCGCTCAGAAACCCACATTTAAAGTATTTATCATTATAAAAAGGCATTATTTTTAAGTTCTTTGTTTTAAAGAAAGACCATTATAGGTGGATTAAAAATGATACCAACCTTGCAAGGTAAATATCCCCAGACGTGTTGCCGGTGATGAAGCCGCAAATCGTCAGCGCAGTGTCGAAATGCACCCCGAACCCGACCGCGGCGTCGCTCAGGTCCGAAGCCACATCGACTGCAGGAATTCGAATCGGCGATAGATTTGAAAAAGTGTCGGTTTTCCAGAGGCGATCAGCGGAGTCTCGACACGAATCCTCCACACGGTAAGTCCCAGGCTCCGGAAATAATATCACGGATCAAGAGGATTTCTGCTGGGTGAGTCAGCTGCACGGCTGTCCAGGCGAGGATTCAATGTTAGTCTTATATTCTCTCAGATGCGTCAGCCGTCATCGTGCATACAATCAAGCCTCCGGAAGCCAATCATTCCGCTTTTGTGCCATCCCTCAAGCACTCAGAGATGGAAATGGATCGTGATAAGGGCCCTGCAGTGCCTCTAAAGCAGGAAGATCTACCTATTTATTTGGTTTGTCCCCGTCTGAACACGTGTGACAAGGCAATCACCGACCCAGCCTAACGAACCCCACGTTCGCCACAAGAGTTTCCGTGACGCTTATGGTCAGGCACGCTTCGTAAACCTCCTAATCTCATCCTAAAGAAGTAGGTGTTGAAGTCCAGCAGTGCATCTATCGTCATCTAGAGGTGACCAGGTCTGCCATTCATTCAACTTCCAATTCCTGTCTTACTTGTATCGAGATGGCTCCTGCTCAAACTCAAAACCGCAGCCTTCAATAGTTTCATCATCGTGTTTACTGTTACCGTCAGCAGTGTTTTGCAGGTCGTCATGGTCATCATGGTAGTCGCTCCCAACCATTGTCCTCTCATCTATAGCTATGATCCTGCAGAGCCGATTGAAACGTGGCCCTCTTCTATCTATAGGAAGTCTCGGGGCTCTTCTATATCGACTTTTCCACCTAGCGTGAAGGTTCAGCTTTTTCGCCCTGATATCATTTTATAATCTCTTCGTTCTAGCATATGCACTCGCTCCTATATTCCTGGTCTTTTTCCTCTTTTATATGATGGCATGCGTGCTGAGGGCCCTCGCTCTCATCTCTTGGCGTATGGGACATGTCAACTTGGTTCACACAGCCTGTTTCTGCTGCCTCGCACGAAGTGATCGGCGACAATATGGGGTAACGGGCGTTGTCTCGGACACTCTGGAAAATGGCCAACTCTTCGATTGGTGACATTATTGAGATGAAAGTCCAAAGAGCAGTATCTATCCTGCGACATGCCGCGGAACGCATATCCAGCGTTACCTGCCTGGTATTCTATTTCGGCTTCGCAATGGTGGCTCGAGACGAGAATCAGATCCCAACCGACTCACAATAACAATCACCTAAGTTCTTTTCGAGATTTATCATCAATTTCTTTAATTTCACCTGGAACGCAGTCATAGACTTCTTTAGCATGAGCGAATACCATATCATAAAGCAAAGGATCTTGAAGAGACTGCCCCGCAAAGAAAAGTACGCGTACGGGTCATCATTGACCAAAACCTCTGACGTCGAAGTCTCGAACATTCGCCTGGTAACCTTATTACCAGGAAGACATCATAATCCTATACGCTGTCTTCTGTCCTTGCAGAGCCTTAAGGATCCGGATTTGCCTTCTTTCGAAGCTCTTTCATACGTTTGGGGATCACTCAGTGCGGAGCGGACTATCATGGTCAACGACGCATGGTTCAATGTCTCGGAGTCTTTGTTCCAGGCACTCTCTCACCTCCGCCGCAGGGACGTGGCCAGGATCTTATGGATCGATGCTCTTGCCATGAACCAGAGCGATATGCAAGAACGAAACTCCCAGGTACTCCTCGTGGGCCAGATCTACCCCTTGGCCTCAAGGGTCGTCATTTGGCTCGGCCAATCGGAGCCTTTCGGCCTTCGGAGTGCCGTATCGGAAATGCGATTGAGACAGTCTCCGACCGAAAGCAGCGAGGAGATCGCACATTATGGCTTTGCGCATGCGGTGGCTGGCCTCCTCCGCAGGCCATGGTGGAAAAGAGTCAGGGTGGTTCAAGAGCTGGTACTGGCTGGTCAGGTGCAGGTACAGTGCGGCTTTACCACACTCGATTGGGGACGTTCTGCCGCATAGCTGATATGGCTATCGATCTACCATTCTTTCCCGGATTCTGGACCCAGGTTGAACAGTTTCGATCATTGCGGAGTATCAGAGAATACTGCCAGAGCTCACTCGCGCTCAGAACCACCTCACATCGCAGGGGCATCCTTGGTGACAAGACGCCCGGGTCTGTGGGTTAATGGGCCAACGACACTAAAGGCTCTTTAGCCACTGATCTGTTGTCACTTGTCTACAACCTACGCTCGAGGAGCTCAAGTCATCCCCGAGATAAAGTCTTCGCCTTTCTCGGGCTAACAAAGGATGCTACTGACCTTGTTCGTCCCGAATATAACAGCTATAAATGTTTTGATAAGCATTTGAACATCGACTTCACCCGTCAGCATATACATCGCTACCGGACACTGGCAATGGCCAGTCTCGCCGAGTGTGCCCGGGAAATCGACCCCGACCGTGTGCACAAAGTCAAGAAAGCCCAGAAATATACCCTAAGCTGGTGTCCAGCATTCATAAACCCTGGGTCCGTAACGGCAGGTCTACAATGGAGGCCATTCTGGACAGGACTTCCAGGATGCGACTCTGACGGTGCCTTTATGGCAGCTGGTGGATTGCAGATCATGATTCCTGAAGCTGGAACTCGTTCGATATTTCGTAGTGGAGCGCCTTCCGGTCGACTAGATGATGTGGACGACGGAGATCACCTTCTCTGGGTCCAAGTACTTCCTAACATGCGCTCCGTCATTTCCGACGCCGGTCGACTCCTTGGCATAGATGAGCTCGTGGCCCAAACCACGGCTCAAGTCAACAAAGAATCTCTCTTTTCGAAGTGGCAAAACATGTTCGAGTCTCTGCGCCAAGAGAAGACTCCCGTTGACACTGAAGCCTACACAGCTGTAACTGATCACCTTTTCCATCTGACCCTAACAGCCGGGAAGTTCTCCGCCATGCCGGATCCTGGACATCCTAGCCACGAAGCCTACATCAACACTCGCAATAGTTTTTGTGACGGCGCCGACTATTCTCGACTTCAGATGGCCATCTTGGCCTAGGTCCACGGCACATAAAGACCGGAGATGAAGTACACATTGTAATAGGCATACAGGTACCGGTCGTGTTGCGAAAGCTACATGGGGTCCTAGAGAACGAAAACTCCTGGCAGTACATTGGTCAGGCTTACATACACGATTTGATGGTATATAAAGGAGACCTGAAGGGAGACATTGAATCTGGAGAGGTGCAGTCAAAGGAGTTATAAATCTTATAACGCGGAGCAGTCACTGCGGAGTTTCATGTGTATCTCCACGGAATGGTTGGCTATCGGCCTATTCAATCCCATTGAGTCACACCGCCAGCGACTCGTCTTCATTCCTCTTGTTGCTGCAAGTGGCAACTTTCCCCGACGACGTCTGTGAAAGCCGTTGTTATAATGGGGTCGCGCCCACATCACGAGTCAGTACCAGACTTCCAAAACACGTCTCTGCTGCCGAACCATTCTGTTCCTATTTGTCGCTGGGGTTTTGGCATGCACAAGAGCCCGTTGCCATATTACAATGACTCGCCGCCGCCTTCCTTAGGGACGCCCAGCTCGGCTTGGCGGTTTGGGGGAGCTCACCTGGGCATAAGCTGATTCACACTACGGTCTGAAACGAAGCGGGCACATTGTTAACTCCGTGGGGACATAGGGCTGATCTTCTAGGTGTTCAGGGAATGCAATGGTCAGTATAAAACTAGGACCGAATCTCGAGTCTGGTAAATCCGATCTGTGCTAATACCTCCATACATAATACCAAGGAACCACGCAAAAGTGCGCAAAGGCTGGCTCTTTGACATTTTCCCACAAATTTACAATACTTACATCTCTTCTACACCGATAATGAAGTTCACAATCTTTGCCTTGATCTCTTCCCTGGCCGCCATCAGCACGGCCGAGTTCTGTGACGGTGGTGCCGCAGGCGTGGGGGCGTGCGAGAACATTGACAAGAACACATTTTGCGTAAGTTTTGCTTTAGTTTCGCTCAAATAGAACAAGCATGATATTAACTGCTCCTTGCCGTAGTGTGTGGATGACCAGACTGATGCATTCCCGACATTCCGAGACTGCGTGGCAGATCCCGTGGGCACGACATGTCCGAGTGGGTCACGGGCAAAATGTTGTTGAGCGAGGCAGCTCATGTCAAAAGAAAGACGCCATTCGGAGGAGACTTCCCTATTTGCATGTATGAGAGCGTATTAATCAGCTGAATAAGGACAATGCATAGTTGCTGTCTCTCACATGAGAACCCACTGAGTCGGTCATCCGCCCTCACACAAGACAACTTTACCGGTAACGTGCAATGGGAATTGTGGAAGCTTCCAGGGGGGGGGGGGCCGCAATCCGGGGCGAAATGTGCAGAGACATGAGAGCTATTGCATGACAGTAAACAAACGGTCCGGTATTCAGCCCAAGTTGTCCGTCCATATAAGTAAGTATGCATTGCAAAGTCCATAATGTCGTGCGACCCAGGTATGCCTCGCAGGTGAGGTTTGTGCTATGCTCATAATGTGTCCTATATCATGTAAGTGGTTTCGAGAAGGCTTTTATGTCGTGTCTGCTGCCCGCCAAGTCCTCTGAGTCTTGTCAAGGCCATGAGCCGGATGGAACGTAGGGCCAAGAGGCAGACAACAGGGTAAGAATAGGCTAGGGCAATTAAGAGATAAGTCCAAGGTCGGCACTTGTGATGCCAAGTCTTGCCAGGATGTGGGCTGGAACCTCTCTGCATCTCTGGTGGATCTGTTGATGGTGGCTACCAGCCCGTGGCTTCACCATCACGCTTGACATACGAGGCGCAATTAAAGATAACAAACGTGGTATTTCTTGTGCGCATGCAAAGACAAATATGCGCCAGCTGGACAGAGCCCGTGCCTCTTGCCCAGAGTCTAAGGTGCGTGGCCGCGTGATGCTGGTCACACCTGCCAAGGCGATCCGTCGCCATTGTGCAGGGAACATGTCGGCGCGCGTTTCCCTGCTTTGCTCACAATGACGCAACCAGCCACCGCCAAAAAGAAACGGGCTGCCTCAACGACGTCGACTAACTTTGCAACCAACCTCCAGACTTTATAACCTGTCCGACCTCCAAAATATCGCTCACACCGGAGGAATTCATTTTCTAAACTCCTACTGTCTTGACAAATCATCCACCTACGTACGACACCTCCAGCACAAAAAGGTGCGCTGCTGCACCCAACACCAGCTCATAAGATCCACCAACGCCCAGAAGAGCATCTCTGACTTCCAACCTCACTCGCAGATTCACCGACAAGACACCAACCGAAATCCTTACCAGACAAGCAAAAAACAAAATGCCCTTCTTCTACTCAAAAGGCTTTGGCGGCAAGCACTTCGGCACGAGCGTCCACGCAGACCGGCACGGCGTGCGCCGCGGGCCCTGGCGATTCTCCCTCGGCCGCTTCAACTGCTTCAAGTAGCGCCGCGGCGGTTTAAGCAGCGGCGTCCACGGCCGCCACGTCCACGCCAGCGCCACTGTTCCGAAAGTGAGCCATGTGCGTTTGTGAATGGAGGGTGCGCACCGAGACTTGGTAGAGAGGAGGGAGTGGGGCAACACGATTCGATTCGATGCGCTGCGACGTGGAATGAACGGAATATGTTTTTGAGGAAATGGGGAGTTTGGCATTATCTTGATGGGGGAGGAGCACATCCTGGGTTACAAGAGAGCGAGCGAATTTACATCATGACGATACCGGAATGGACGCATCAATATCGAGTACCTGCAGCCAGAATATCATCTCAAAAGAGCTCAGGCTCAAGCTTCTCGTGATTTGAGCCTACGCATATCTGCTTACCTAATTCATGAGCCTGTCTGAATGCGTGGTAGACCACCTTCGTAGGCTTGACGCTGGGTCTTTGAGCGTTTACGACTGTATGAAGGGATCACCGGGCCATTTTTTTAAAGGAAAAAGAGTACTGTGGCCGGATTAAGAACGAATCCAACTAGGTAGGCTTGTCCATTCAGGCATTTAGCGAGAAGCAACAAGTCATGGAGTGGTCCAGCAACAAAATTTGCCTGTTGCCATTCTAAAGTTACAGAATCTTCTTCCTACCCGTCCCTTTCCCTCTACAAACACAAGTCAGATAGCGGAATCCGTTCTTATTCCAATCACAGTACTCTTAAAAAAAAGATTACAGGCGGTCCCCTCATACAGTCTTTAACGCTCAAATATCCAGCGTTAGATAGTAAGCACAACACCGATAGCAGTAGGATTCAAGTCATATGGCGAGAATCAAAACAGACTTAAAGCCATCTAGGTCCAACATGCTAATATCATACAATTTCCTTCCTCTCCTCGCCCTCTCCCAAAAGACAAAAGAAAATACAAACACAAGTCATAAAGCGAGAAGCAAAAGAGGCCTCAAGCGCTCTAGCTACAAGATTAGCCATCGCTCTCACACGACGTTTTCATCCCCCCCCCCCCACCCACCAAAGAGAAACGCGGAAGAAGAAGAAGAGAGAAAAGAGCACACACACACAGTACGCCAAAACCACAGCGAGCATCCAAGCTGACAGCTCTACGTAAGCAAAGCATAGAATGAAAACGACTTCCAAGCTCAAGCCAGAGCAGCGATTTCCTCAGGGGTTGCGCGACGCTCCACCTCATCCTCGATCAGCTCATAGCTGTCCGGGTTGGCGTAGAACGCGTTGAGGGCATCCTCGTCCCCGGCCGCGATAGCCGCCGCCTCCCCAGCCTTGTCCATCCTGGCGTGGAAGAGCTTCTCCCCGGCCTCCATGTCCCTGGCCGAGGTGACAAACTCCCCCCTCTTCGACATGTACTGCCTGAAGGTCGGCTCCTCGAGCTCCCTCTTAGTGCGCCGCGGGGTCCAGGCGGGCCCGTTGGGGGCCACCGCCCCCCCTATCCACATGTTGGGGTCGCTGTTGCACGTCCCGGCCCCGGCGTTGGAGCAGTACTTGACGCCTTGGGTGTTGGTGAAGGCGATGTTGTACTGGAAGGGCGCCAGGTCTTTGCCCTTGGCAGCTCCCTGCGCCTTCGTCACCCGGCCGAGGAAGGCTGTGAAGGTACCTCCCTGACCTAGTTTTTTCCAATGAAGGTCAGAAAAAGCTAACAATATTCGGGGCTCTGGGAGCTTTTTACGTACTGTTGTTCTGGGGGCCGGGAACACAGCGGTTGTTTTGTCCGCCTGCGTCCGCCTCCCTGCTGTTTGCGAAAGGGAACTCGTCGCAGGACATGTTGGCTCCCTTCCAGGGAGGGGTGGTCGAGCAGCGGTTACTTTGACCACATCCAGCGGCCTTGCGGCGTGCGACCTGGTTTCCAGCAGGGTCATAGGTGAAAGTCTTGCCGTATCTGCCACCTCTGCAGTGGACTCCAAAACACATGTTCACGCAGACCTCTATTCGAATGTAAGTACGCGTTGATTGTGGCCTTTAGAGATTTACACACCATGCATGTTCCCACAGTCGAAGGAAATGGTGCCATAGTTGGCAAGCTTCACCCTTGCCTGGCAAAGGGCAGGCGTGGCGAGCATGAGGGTAGCGAGAACCGCGGCAGTAAGCTTCATCTTCAAAAGTGAGTGAATGTGATATTCAGCGAAGGGCTAAGAGTGATAGTGAGTTAGAATGAATGTTGATATAGTACTTGAAAGTGAGTGTGGTTTGATTGTATCGTGGGCTATATGATGGGCAGAACGTCTTTCCTTATATATTGATATCGCTCTGATGCTATGAGAAACGTTCTCTGTTTGCCATCTATCTAGGCTTGCACTCATGAGCCCCAATTCTTGTAATTACCAGAGGTGCTAATTTTGAGCTCGCGAAAACAGCCATTTCCGAAGGAGCTCGGGGTGCGTTGAGACATTACAATAGTTGGACTCAAGCTATAGAACAGAATAGGTTACTTCCAATTGACGCACGAACTATAAGACTTATTTTAAGGCTCACAAGCACCGCCCTGACTCAGGAGGCAGATGCAGGCGTGTCGAATTGATAACAATGTCAAAGTCTATATCCTATTTTCCAGTAGTCAACATCTAAGCCTCGGCAACTAGACAAATATACTACGCCTCATGCGCGTGCGCGTTTGAGAAGAACACCGGAAAAGAGGGGGGCGAGGCGGAGCAATGTATTCACAGTCTTGTTTCACTGGAAGGAGAGTAAACATCATTCCATTGCTTGATTAAGGTTGAGGTCTAGTGCACAGGTTCAGGAATCGTAGTTCGGACGGCTCTCATTTTGGAGTGGTTGAACTGATTCCCACGCCAAGAAGGGCGCTCCGCATGAAACGACTTGATAAAATTGTACCCATCAAATCTGGGAGTTTGCAAGGCTACCCGTAAGACGCCTAGCGTGCTCAGCCCTGTGAGCGACAAGTGCTGCCACCATGACTTAGAATAGCCGCATTCTAGAACCGCATCCTGTAGAGTTGTGGGCTGTACATCCAAATAGCAATGAAGATTTCTTAAACTTTGTCTATTCGACCTCGGTGTTTTGAAATAAAACTCGTTGGTGTGAAAATTCTTTATATAAACATTTAGTTTTAGTGCCTCGCTTTTCTAACTACTTTCAGACGAAACTAATGACACGAACTGTCTTCAACCATCTTGATCATATCAAAATCGGACAGCTGCAAACAACTTCATGAGGATAAATAGTCTAGGAACACCCATCACTGCCTCAAAGTTCAGACATAGCATCAGTCCACACAGATCCCGTACAAATCAACAGTACAGACTCTCGTTATCTTTCAACTTTCCAATCCAGCAACAACTTCTCAATCATGGTTAGCTTCACCAAGACTGCCTTTGCGGCAATTACCCTTTTCACGTCTCTCGTTTCGGCAGACTGTGGCTTCAACATCGTCAACATCGATGGGAGGGTCATGGGCACCGGCTGTGCTCCTGCTGGCGGCCGAGGGGTCCTTAACCTCCCAGACTATGGGCCAGCCTCCTACACCGTGACCGCTGGCAGCAACTGTGACCTGGCTACCGTCACTCGTCAATCCCCCGTAGCCACCCAAGTCTTCAACGGCTGGACTGTCGGTTACGCAGGCCCCTGCAGCACCTTCAACCGCGGAGGTGGCGGCGGTGGCGGCGGCGGCGGTGGCGGCGGCGGCGGCGCAGTCGGGGGCGGTGGCGTTATTGGCGTCGGCCCCGCGATCCCTCCCGGGGGCATCAGTGGAGGTAAAAATGGGAAAGCCAATACTCGGAAGCAGTGTGCTCGTGAGAGGTGCAGCGGTCCCCAGGGCGTAAGTACAATCAATGTTTTGTTTCGACAGCCATTGCCCGTCTCGATCATGGACTAACTAACTCCTCCTTATCAGTGCTGCACCCAGCCTCTCGCTGGCTCGTGCTCTTTCAGAAAGGAGTGCAACAACTACCCCTGCGATTCCTGCTGCGGCATCCCGCTGAAGAACTGGATGTCTTGCTCCATTTAGACGTCGTAGCCGAACTCGGCTATCGCCCACTGCGTCTAGCGTCTTCTCTTCTTGTAGCCACTCTTCTTTCGAGCTAGGGGACGCCAGCATCGTGCAGTCAGATTTGGGGGGTCCGTGTGGAATTATTCAACAAGCGTCCGGGCATCGGGTTCGTCCAAAAACATTGAACAAGCGCCCGGGCACCTAACTTAGTTAGCTTTGAGTTAGCAATACTTTTCTATTCCGGGCAACCGAACTGTTTGTATTCCGTGTGACGCAATGCTGTCGGTAATGAGTAGTACAGAGTAAGACTTAGATAGCAACTATGTGATGCATCGTTTACTGCTATCGGAATTGTGTTCATTGTCTAATGCTGGGTCTTTAAGCGTTTACGACTGTATATGAAGGGATTGGCTCCAGGCTTTGTTTTCTTAAACAGTACTATGACCGGATTAAAAACGGAACCAACTATACGATGCATCATCCTACATGTTGCTTTGATACTACCTATGTACCTTGGTCGTTGGGCTGTTACCAAGCATTCTGCAAAGTCTTTTTCAGAGTAAGGATATTTGCATCGACAGAAAGGGATGACGTACAAAGCGTTAGTAATGATAAGTAGCTAGGTAGACTCAACACCACCAGAACACAGGGTTGGACCTTAAAAGCGGTGCTTCGGCGTTGCCTACCAGCACCGTGCGACTTCGCCGTGTCCGGCCCTTGCTCAATTCCATTGCTAGCCTAGGGAGTCAGTTCAATCAAGAGGGCTGGTAGTTCTCTATGTGCCATCTGCTTTGACCCCTGTGACAGAGGTTTTTGTCTGTGCGGATAGCCCTATGCTTTTTTTATCCGAGCCCAGGGCGGTGGTACAAAGCATAATCGCTAATAAAGAATCCACTAACATGACTAGCTTAGAAACGGCAAAACATAATTTATAGATGACATATCGGTTGTTTCACGCTAAATCAAAACTGTTTTTCTTTGCGAATTTGATATGCGGCTGGACATGGCCAAGCCACAAAACAATACTATATATATATATACCAGAGCCCATCTCGTTCAGGAAACAATATTTGTCAACCTACACCCTTTGATTACCTGCAGCAATCATGCAAATCCTCAAGGCCGACCCGACGGATCTTCTAGCCTACGCGAACTATGCTCTTCCAGCAGCAGCACGGACCAAAGCTTGCGAGATGTTCGAAACCCGCACTCATGGTTGCGGTGCTCTGATCATCAAGGAGGAAGAACGCTTTCAAGGACGATCCGCTGAGGAGATTCGCGAAATCTTGGACCGCGAAAATCCCGGGGCTGGCGATTTTGTCCTGATCGATTGTAACATTGAAGAAAATGACGAGGTCACTTATGTGGGAGGATGGCATGATGAATCCAGCGATGGACTCGAGGTGGTTCACGGGAACAACAAGCGAACCCTTTTGACGCTGCGCATGAAACTTCGTGCTCTCCCAGCCTGCTGGGTATGTTTCCGTGGCTGAACATGACCGCACAAGCTTTAACTGTCTCACAGAGTAATTACAACGTGGCCAATTCTTCACTTGCCGAAGACATCTCGATGGTTTTCGAGGGAGCGCCGTATGATCCTCATGCAGGTTATTCAGCCCTCAACTTCGGTGATGATGATCAAGATGATGGTGCCGAGGAAGATGTTTACGTGCTGGCCGGGCCAGGAGAATGGGAGGACGGCCCTGGCACCCTGCTGGACGTCGATCCGCCTCAAGATCGCGTGTACCGTCTCAAAAGCGATGTTGCGGAAGCAAATAACCTTTCCAACCCTTGGGCCGTAGGAGACGCTGCTACTGGTGCTCCAGCTGGTTCCATGATTTTTGCTCAGAAGCGGCTTCCTCGGCAACGTTAGTGATCTTGGATGAACTACTTGATCGACCTGGTGAAGGAAGAGAGGCCCGGATTATGATGTGAGATAGAGTGCAGATTAGTTTTAACTAGTTTCATTTCATGCATAGCACACACCAACAATCCAGTGCACCTTTTGCTCATTTCCCAAAATTAGAGTTCCAATCTCTTTGAACAATGAGCTTGAAAACTTAATCACTTTATATTATGAAGCTCGTCATGAGGCTGTTACTACTGTCTTAATGACTGTGGTATTTTGAGTTTACATCGGTATTCTGTTCATTATCTAACGCTGATTGGGCTTTTATGACCGTGCGGAGTGACCGCTTGTAACTCCTTTCTTTTGTTTAAAAAAAGAGTATTCTGATCGTCTTAAGAACGAAACCAAATTCATTTAGCAGACAAGCTTGATACAAAGTTGTCAATAAGCGGTAAGCGAGTCTAGAGTGGCGATGCGGCTGTACTATAGGATTGCTTCGAGAAACTAGCCTGATTGATGCTAGGCTGCCGACGCTGGAATTGCTTCTAGTGGAAAGAAGGTTCTATATTAAGGACATGGGTAGGGAAGGCTACACTAACGAGTTTCATCAAACTTAGTGCTTGAGCTTTAAGAATGGAAAGTTCATCTCATAACCACCTAGTATTTATTTTTAACTAATGGAAATATAGCGAGTCACCGAAGTTGGTCCTGCAACCATTCCTATATATTAGGCATGCATCTCACAGTTGCATCTTGTACGGTATCACCAACCTCAACACCTTCAATTCTGTCTTCACTACTTCACGATGTTCTCTCTTACTTGTCTCTTGTCGCTCCCTCTACTCGCTCTAGCTCGAGAACCCAAAGCCAAGAATGGCAGCGTTTCTGATCCTCCGTATGGGAATTTTGACATGCCAATTGGGGCCCTCACAAGCGCCTGGACACACCCAATACAATGCGCCAAGACTAACGATTCTCAGATTTGTGTCTTCACAAACAGCGACTTCAACAATGGCCGTGGAATTTCCATCCTCGCGAATTTATCAGACATGGCAGAGATTGATTGGCTCGAGATCTTCACAAAATCCAGCGACCCGGATCGCCTAAACCAGGCAGAGGGGTTCCACGAGACCCATATACCTGGAAAGGGCATGGGCCTGGTGGCTGACCGCAACTTTGGGAAGGGCGAGACTCTCATGTTCTGGACCCCTATACTTGTGGAGCACGACACCGCTTACACTATTGACCCAGAGATCCTGGGAGATCTGCGGGATGTTGCTGTTGAGCGCATGAATCCAGAGCAGCAAAAGTCGTTTCTCGCACAGCATGGACAATGGGGTGGACACCGTGCGAGCGACATCATGATAACCAACTCCTTCATGTTCAGATCATTCGGAGGACTGGAGAGAGGAAGCACTGCTAATTTCCCAGAAGTCTCCGTAAGTGCATCCCTGTATCACTCGTCTCGCGTCCCGAATACTAACGATTTGAGAAGCGATTCAACCACGCTTGCCGTCCCAAGTAAATCTACAAACTATCTACCGCTGAATTTCCAAGACCACTAACCAGTATTGTAGTGTCGGTTATGCATTTGACAGCAAGACGCTCAGCCAGTATCTATTTGCCACCCGCACCATCCACCCAGGCGAGGAGCTCACCATCTCATGTCAGTCAATGCAACATCATCCATGAATGATTCTCGCGGCAGCACTTGCAAAATACTGACGCCCCAGGACAGACATCAACACCATACAATCGCGACACGAACGGATCCATGAGCTGCATGCCGGGTGGGGCTTCAAGTGCAGCTGCTCTCACTGCAGCCTTCCCCTGAACGAGATCGATGAGTCGGACCAGCGCATCAGACGCCTGAGAGAGATCGCTTTCAGCTGCGAAGACCGGTGGGGCGCGCATGATACGGAGTGTGGTATCGACCTGGCTGTCGAGTTTGTGCTTCTCCACCAGAAGGAGGAGATCACTGGACCCTCGATGGCTTCGGCCTACCATCAAGCAAAGAAAGCTGCTCAGGTGAACGGGCTGGACTTCTTGGCCACCAAGTATGGGCAACTCACCTTGGCTGAGCAATTGGGTGATAGTTACGGTCACGAAATGATGCAGGAAGATGAGCAGGTAAAGGATCAAAAGGCCGAGGTTGACGCTGAGGATGAAGGTCTGTTGGGCATGGTGACTGGCCCAATCACTGCCTTAGCAATAGCCACGCCCACTATGGGTATTTGAGGCCTGCAAACCTTCAGTCTTCTTCCTTCCTCTTCCCTTGTAATAGATAGCATTAATGACTTTCAGCTATGCTCCCTACAAGGTCGGCTCCGGGAAGACTTGGGTCTTGGTCTAGAGGAAGCTGTCATTCATCAAGTAGGTGAGATTACCATTAGCTAGCCGATGTAACGCTTCTTGTGTACACTTTTGCCCAAAATACTTCATCTTAACAGGCTCCGGTGGAATACTCCGCGCTCATATCTTCTTTCAGGCTTTCCTACCGCTTTGAAGCATAGAAACGTAATGATGGTTACGATCATTAGTATCTTCATGGTTGAACCTACATCGGCTCAACCAACTCAACCCATTTCAAACCTGCTTAAACTACTGCGAGTAACAGAAGACCTATCGTCGCATTCCTACCTACCCATTCCTACCCATTGGGAGTCATATGCGTAGAATATGTCTCAGAAGCAGTAAGACTGTTCGAATCCTCTAATTGACTGGCCGATCTTTGCGTTGCATCCGTAGAATGATGCTTCTCCGCAGCCTTGCGCAGGAGGAATTCGTAGTTTCGAAGGAGCTTGCATGGCTTGGATCGAGGTCCTGTGCTTTGATGACAGGCAAGGAGTACTCTTCTATAAGCTCAGGCTAGGAGTGGCCTTCGATAGACTCGGGGCCTAGCCAACTTCAGCGCATGTTCATGTTCACATAACACCTAGGCATCACAACCTCCGCAAAAGTAGCTTTTTAAGAGAAGGATAAAGACACATTGACCAAGAGTGTCTACACAGGTCATTCCGGTTCCGGGAATGAAACCCTGAACCGTTTGCATTAGGACGACTGTGAAGTTTGGTTTTGTGAACCTGTGGATACTAAGCAACAGTTGTCTTGAAAAATCCCTTGCTCCATTCCAAGATCCAATTTGGCTCTTACTCATGTATCAGTGTTGCACACCCTCCCTCTTCGAATAGGTTTCCCATCTGCCGTAGTTCCCTACGCGAAATTTGGCCCAGTCCCAGGCGACGATACCGGGAATTTTGACTGTTTCTGTGGACGAGAAACCCAATTTTCTCAACTTCCGGCGGGTCTCCATCCACCCTTGTCGATATTTGCAACAATGTGATCTTCTTGAAAGCCTTTCCGTCCTTGACTTGTCCCTCGACGTAATGATGGGAAGTTGGAGAATCTAAAGAAAATAGGCATAGAATCCTCCATAGCCGAGTTGTAATTGTTGTTCCTTACTTCCGGGCAGGAGCAGCTGGCAATATTTAACATCAATGGGGAAATCGTCCATGACCCATGAACAGTTCAAAACCGGCCCTTTGACGATTATGTACCCGCCCGGAAGTACTTGGCCAAAACGTTCACCTCCTGCGAATTCTGGATGTTCCTCCATCAGGGTACTAGTGGATCTTGTTCTGGAGTATCCCAAATAACAACGATAATCCGTCCCCTGAGGAACGGAGGCCCAGGACCATGAAGGTGCAAGGTATGGCTCAGGTCCATTCTTTATTTCCAGATCGGCGTCATTTTCCCACACAGCGATCCACGACAGATCCACGTGTAAATGGCTCTTTCTCAGACCACACAAGTACTCATGCTCTGGCATGTCAGGAAGGTTCTGATATGAGAGAAACTACTTTGCGACAGCCGCTATAGCGGGAAGTTTGTCTCTGGCGTAAGTGATCTTCAGGGTTCCATATGACCCTAGAATGTCTGTCCACAGTCCCTCGCAACCCTTATTCAACAACAAACCCTGGTATGTCGACTTGCGGGTCGTCTTAGTCGGCGTCGGCTTTTCTTCAAACCATCTTCCCTCATAGCATTCGAAAACGAGCTGGTTCTCGGTAAAGAACAAAAGTCGCGGTGATACTAGGCGCTCTTGAAATACCCAAGAGCGTTGAAACAGCTGATATGGTTCGCCGATTGCTTGGACTTGATTTCGTTCCTCGTAGGAGTCGACATGGTGCGAGCGGGGGTAATGCCGGAAAATATAGAGAGGGAAAGTTTCACCTCGAAATTTGACGTCAAGTAGGTGGTCTCGGCGTGGAACTTTGCGTTTCTGACTGAAGAAGCCCCCAGTACAGTCGGTCGCGAAGGTTGAACCCAGGGTAACGGACGCGTTCGAGTAGTACCTAAAGAAACGACTGGATTCGTGATTCCAGTCCGTGAAATCCCCCTGTGTGGTACATATGGAATCAATCCATATGTACTCGAGGCTCAAACTCTTGGTGTAAAGCATGGCATCGCGGAACGTCAGCGGGATCTCATCCCAGGGAATACCCTTCGTTGCATGTGTCGATATTATTACGTGTCATTAGACACTGTGGTATTTTCTTGCCCCAACAATGACTCAAGGCGGCATACCGTGTCGTTGAACACAGTTTGGAAGCATCTTTGACAAGCCAAACACCGCTGATATGAGCATCGTCCGGAATATAGACCAATCTTGTGGGGAGGTTTGTCTCTTTCAATCGAAAAACGTGGCAGTCATGGCGGGTGACACATTACTGAATTCGACTCTTTGCCCAAGCGAAAGACTCGTCCGATCTTGGTCGATTTAATTCATGACCTCCACATGGATATGCGGTCATCTCCGGAGGAGCTCAATTTGATTGACCATGGCACGAGAAATAAAGCCTCACATAGAACCAAAAGGCATGACGGTAGTAGCCCTCTAGGCGCGGGTCCCCGTCGAGGTGGAGCTTTCGACGCACGGCGAGAATCACACCGCAGCACCGATTACCATCGAATGCGGATTTTTGAAAGGCAGGTTCAATAAAAGGCGGATAAAAACCGCTTTTCATGTCGTAATAACTCTTGAGTATATCGTCCCAGCGGCCATTCGAGTGGCAGGTGCTACAGCGTAGCTTGCCATCTGCCCGCCAGTCATCCGGTAGCTGGAAAGGGTTAACAAGCGGAGGTTTCGGTCTCGTATCAAGTTCTCTGGGATTTTCGGTAGAAACATTGGAGCTATCCTCGGCTTCCATGTTGTCTTTGGTAGATATGACCCAATGTTCTCGAATAATGGCTGTTGATGACCAATTCTGGCAGAAACTTGAAGTGATCTTGGCGCAAAAACGAGACTAGTTCCTCGTGTACACTCGGTAAGCAGAATAGAAGATGAGGAGCCCCTTGGTAAGACTGCCTGCTGACGTGTCCGTCGTGACTGATAAACCCATACGTCGTACCCCGCCCACTACTGCTGTGTAACAGGCGTTTATATATCCGGCCGCAGACCCAGCCGAGTACCTAGGTAGGCAGCTGCCCGGGTGGCGGAGGAAGCTGGCCACGCCACCAAACGCATGCCAGAGTATTAGTAGTGAGGCCTAACTTACGGCAGAATACATCTCTGCGAAGATAAGGGGTGTGCTAGATCTTTTCTCTAGGTTTCTATTAGGTAGGAATCGGAACTGTTGTTCATCTTAAATTTTGTCCGTGATATGGCTGTGAGATTGTGTGCCAGTGCGTTATGTAGGCTCAATGTGTCGAATCCATTGAGTCGCTGAGTAGTGAACCAAACCATGATCGATCCCGACTTCTGTGCTTTGATCTTTTTCTTTTTTTCATTCGCTGCAAATTTATAGTTTCAAGCTCGTTCCTTACTGCAAAGATTGCTTAGCGGCTGGGTATAACGACGGTGTAGAAAAACTACCTAGGTAGGCTGGGTCCTCAACCGGGTATTCCTAACTACAACCAACGACTTGGCAGCCAAAAAGTGAAGCTCCATGCATTCGACGGGTGAATTTAACCAAGTCGAAGAGCCTTAAGTCACAGACGAAGCCCAGAGGTCCGAGGCCGGTGATCATGGTACGGCCAGCATCCTTGTAACTGTGAAGCGGCCCGGCAGCCATGTGATTCTGTGAATAGGTCGCTATTCAATCCGTTAGTCGGTTAGTCACACGCAGTTGATGAATGAATTTATTAATCAGTAAAATTGCCTCAGATGCTTCTACAACTGCCCTTGGAAATTCCTGCCTTTAGTACCACCTTGCAGGCTGTGTTGGCTTGACTACAGAATCGGCTGTGGTGTTCGGCTCGGTTCAAAATTGCTATGCCACGTGCGAAACACGAGCAAGGTATTCTCCACCACCATATCTGGAAAGCAATCCACCAGCGGCTACCATTGAATCGGCTTTGAGACTCGGTCCATGGCCACAAAAATATGGAAATCACCGCCTGTGTGGGAGAGGTGGGCTTCGTCCTCGGAAGCGTCGAGTGTAACATAGCTGGTCCTCGAGGTAACACTCACCCAAACATGATGAGGAGCGGAAATATGAAAAATTGTAAACTAGAAGAGTATAAATAAGCAAGTGAAATATTTTGGAATGTGTTATCTCGCGAGTGGGGTCTTCCTTCTCTGGATTACGTCGAGGATATCTCTTTCATGGTCCCTTCTTGACCTGTAGTCCTGGCAGCCGACATGGAGCCTGTGAGCATAGCTGACCAGCACGGCCAGCACGATTCTCGGTCCCTATTTCTTTTGATAGTATTTTTTCATTTGTGGGTCGTCTCCCAGGTACCCGGTGTTTCGAAACCCGCAGCCGAGAGCATTACGTAGACAATCGAAACCAACCGAGATAGTCCGCTAAGATTTTGTACAGGCCACCGAGTCATCTTCTGGGTAAAGCCCACGTGCTATTACACGGCTTCTATGAGCATACGGAACACACGATTTCATGTATATATAGTATCAATTGGGGACTGTCACATTTGGTTGAAGAAGGTTCTCCTCAATGGAAACCAAGCTCAAGGACCAAACGCGATTGACTTACCCAGATGACCATTGAGAATGGCGAAAATACACCTCGGGGAGACATATCCAGCATTCGAAACAAGAAGGAGATCGCTACTTTACTCACCGCACTTCAAGTTGATTGCTGATAACTTAGGACCACATCCATATCGAGCAATTCCAAAACTGCCTGTGACTGACAAGAGGGCACATCTGAAGGCTGACCAACGTGCCCCTATATCGTTTCAAACCTCGAAATAGGTCAGTATTACCTAGTCTCGAAGGCTCTGAATGGGACTGATAGAGCTGAGATAAACACACAACTGAGATCCAATGCCGAATTCGCCACAAACACACTCATCAAACACAAACATATGATATAACACCTTACCGAATGGTTCTCAAGCCTGCGGCTCAGTGACTTTCATATCTACACCATTCCCAAGCTGCCAAAGCGAATTTCAGGAGAAGAAAGAAAGAAAGACCCCGTACCTACCGAATATTTCTGCCGCCCATCGCCAAAGGCCTCAGAACCGCACCCCTATTCGACTTCCCACCAACGCACAACCAAAACGAAAACAAACCGCCCAACAACCTCCACCCCCCCGCCGGTCCCAGTCCCCCAGGACAAAAGAGCCTGGCCCCTCAGACATGGCGTGTTCCGGACAAGCGTGGAACACCTTGCATCACACGGCATCACCCGACGCCACCACCACATGGCCGCAGCGCCGGCTGCAGGCAGCGCACAATGCCCCCCCCCCCCGGCGTCGTCTCCCCTTGGCCGCCTATACACACCGCGTGGCAAGTTCCGCGAGCGAGCGAAGCGAACCCCATGTTCCGGGGGTGGCGTATGGCGTCTGCACATGTGTGTGCCTCTGTGCGACGTACTCCGGCTACCTAACTTACCTACACACCCGGGTATCCAAAGCCCGTAGTCTCTGTCCTCGTCCTCATCTCCCGTGATGCAGTAATGCGTGGGCAGCGCCATGCGGTCGGCTAAAGGACACCAGAAACCTGTAAATTGATGGAAATGCAGGATGAACATGCAGCCTTGACCGCCACGAAGCTCGCCATGCACTGCGCACAGTTGCCACGCGCGCGTCGGACACATAGAACTCGTGGGCACCCGGCCTGGTCCCCGGGCCGCCGACGCAGTCGCAGATGCACATAAATACCCCCGGACAACGACCACGCGGGCGCCGGGGATCAAGCTTTAATATACCACATGGCGAGGGAAAGCGAAAAAGCGCTGGCGCGCGAGCGGAAGCACCACAAAGAGCAAATGCCTCTTCTTATGTATTATCTTCTGAGACCTACCTACCACCGGCACACCACACACCCATGCAAATACCACACCCCTTTCCACCGCCCTCTCTCGGGACGAGCAGCAGCAGCATCAGCCCCGGCCAAGCAAAACCTACCACCCACCTACCTACCTACCTGGGCAGTAGAACCCGGACGCCACCATCGCATGCACGTTGAGGTCGTTGCCCTGGCTTAACGACGGCTACTACAGCCAGACGAGCGAGAGTAAAACCATCCCGACTCATCCGACCAGTGGCATTGTGGCGCCGGGTTCGGACGCAGGCCTGATCCCACAAGGGGGCTCCGGCCACTCCCTCGCGTCTGACAGACAGGCAGATAGACAGACAGACAGGCAGGCAGGCAGGCAGGCAGGCAGGCAGGCATCTGACGCCCTTTCCGGTACTACTGCTTACTGCCTACTTCCAAGGTACTGTACTACCTACGCCCTCAAAAAAAGAAAACCCCGCCAAAAGCCACGCTCCCGATGACCTGGGTTTCGTCTCTCCGCCCCCAGAGTGCGCCCACCAACCAGCCAGCCAGCCAGCCAGCCACGCCGACCAACCAGCCAACCACGCCGATCAAACAAGCACAAAGGAAAGCCATAGACAAGGACAGAGACAGAGCCACAGGCAAGGCAAGGCAAGGCAAGGCAGGCACACACGGACGGGCAAATGGGAACGCAACACGTTCGTTCCTGAATTCAAGGAACGCCACATCTCTTCCAACCGATCTGACCACCATCAACCTTCGGCGACCTTTCACAAAACCAACACGTTGGTTAACAACCCAACCCGACCCCAAATCCGACAAAGAAAAAGCCACCACCTCCAACCTCTCTCCCCCCCTGGCCCACCTGCCCCCGTGACTGCGCCGTCATGCACGGCGTGCCTGGCCCCACCCCCTGGGTCTGGACCTGGACCCTGGGTTGGCTGGCCGCACACCACACACACACACACACACACACACACACGCAACTTTCGGGACCGGGGCAGAACCCGAAAAATCTGGTGTGCTTTTCTTTCCTCTTCCTTTTTTGGGGGCCGGACGCCTGGGCGCCGAAGCACCGATGATCCAGGCATAGGGTCCTCCGGCCTAACCGTCCTCTGCCCGATGATCGTAACAGGGGGGGGGGGGGAGGCTAGACTTCCCTTAGCCGTGGGTAGATGCTTGAGAAGGCCGGCCCTACTGCAGGAGCACTGCTGCTGCAGGAGAGGAGGGTCAGGCGCTCTCATCAAAATGTCTTGCATATCCGTCTACAGTACTGTGGATGGTGGCCCCCGCACGTTGTCAGATGCAGCTAAAACAACAACATCAAACAGGCATTTATACAGTAGATACTAGACTAATACGTGAGTGAGTTGAGTGCGTGCATGACAAGAGAGAGAGGAGCAAGAGAGGGCGGAATAAGCGCGAGAGATTGACCGCCCGAACCGCCCATCCGCCCGCTCGCCAGCACAACCGGTCGCCGCACTTGCTCGCTCACAGAAACAGCCGCTTCCTCCCCAGCACAGAGACACAAGAGGTCAGCGGGCTTGCGTGGCCAAAGCCAGCCTGTGCCAAAAGAGCGGTGAATGCTTTTTGCACGTCCCTCCTCCCAGAGAAAAGAAAAGGCCAAGTTTAAGTCCAGACCGCGGAATATGCGACACAGGCTAATGGTGCGGCACTTATACCAGACCGGACTACAGCCCACGGCTTAGGGCTCGGCAAGCCTCCAGCCAGCTCAGAGGGAGAGCCGGGCCGAGCCAGGATGTGCCCGGCGGAAGTGGGCTAGGGAATCAATGCAAGGGTCCAGAGCTTGACCTTTTACAGCTCGGAAGGGCTGAAGTGTTTGCAGAGATCGATCTTAGTGCAGAAACGTGGACCAGGAAAGAGGGTGAGGGAAAAGAGAAAGAAAAAAAAAAAACAAACAAGAGGTAGCAGCCCCGGCCGCCACGAGCATGGCACGACGGCGACACTGGGCGCTGCTGCGTGTAGATGGCCGCCGGGCTTAGCCCATTGCGTCGGCAACCTGGGATTCGCATGCAAGGCCGGGGTGACGAATCTCGTCGCCGCGGACTAGGCGCCACCCGCAGCCTGTGTGACTGGCCAGCGATCCAGTGGCCCGCCCTCCTTATTCCTGTCCCCATGGCCAATAGAGGCGCCTGTCACTTGAAGTCGGTCCCAGGCTGCTGGAGCCCAAGGCGGCCGGGACAGGGGCCTGGAGCCTGGGGCCTGGGGTTTGGGGCCTGGGGCTTGCGAGGCTTGGTCCACGGCTTGGCGAAGTCGGAGAAGCTCGGACCCTCGATGCAATTGATGCCTTCTTGATGGAGCGCGGCATGATTCTGGGTTGGACGGGGGTTGAAAGTTTGCTGCGATTTAAGCATCCGCGCCGAGTAGGGAGTCCCATACTTTAGGAGACATGACAAAACTGGAAGTGCATGTTGAAATATTGTGTCAGGCTGGGACGCACATAATTATTCAGATATGCCGCGCGCTGCGGCCGCCGTTGCAGTATCGGCGGCGCTGCGACTCGGTTTCGTGGATATAAGGTTCGGGTCCTGGCTGGGGACTGGTGACGGTAAATATAGCAACGGTGAAGTTTCTCTTGCATGTGCAACCCAATTGCCCTGGCAGGCGATTGTGATAAGATTTATGCAGAGACCGCCCTCGAGCAACGGCACCGGAACAGACGGAAGGCAAAACCCCGGGGTTGGTTTGACGGCACGACTCACTGCGTCTTTCATGTGGCGGTACACTCTGCTGACCATACGAAGTTGATGACACAGCGTCTCCATCACTGCAGAGGCCTGTGACTGCCCTGCTGGCTCACGTGAGTGTTACTTGGGTCGATGTACTCGGCCAGCTCGGCCGGAGCAGACAAGACCGATCGTCCGGTCAGAGTCCTCTCACCAGAGAGCCAGATTGGTTGACGTTGCCCACGAGAGCGCCAGTGCTCTTTGCTCGATCAGGTGTGGCCGCTGCAGGATCGGTGGTGCTAGGCTGCACTTGAAGCTGTACAGAGTCAAGGCTTACAACCGCGGGTATGTTCGGGCAAGGCAGCAAAGGTCCACAGATGATGACATGGTCATGACGAGCTTGTTGTGACGGATCCCGTTGCTGTCCCTACATTGGACCTGCGGAGTGGGGAGAGACCGACAATGACATGACAGTACGAAATGATACACGTCTCACAGAACTCCGAAGGGCAAGGGCCACGGATAGGAGGACTTGCCATCGTCCTCAGGTCGGCCAGGCGTCGAAGACAGGATCAGACCGTCAAGCTTAGGATGCGCAAGCGTGGCCCGCATCGTCTTTTGCCACTTGCAGTCCGAACAGCCAAACAAATGATGGTGTAGGGGCAGCCCACAGACAATGGCTACACGGTGCGGACTCATGCTGGTCGCGATGGAGGTTTGAGATGTGGGCCACATTAGGCTCTGGGTAATGCAGCCTCGAGTATACGCAGCCAGTCAGTTGAGTAATGACCTCGGGCTAGAGAGTGCAAATGTGTGTGCCTGAACGAGACGACGGTCGCTGAGCTAGATATTTGAGGTATTGGGTTGAAAACGGAGCCGAGCTTTCGGCACCGGGTCGGAAGTGGGTTTATCGGCTAGAGACAGTAGCGTCAAGTCGCAGCAAGAGGATGACAGCAGGGGAGTTGTGGGCCAGTATAGGGTACACGTACCTGGCCATGGTGCACACCCAGCAAGGGTGGACTGGCGGTGGGCAAGACCAGAGCGAAGTCATCCAAAGGCCTCAGGCACCGAGACGGGGCGTGGGTCCAAGATCGGAGCAGAAGCGGGCTGCTGGGGGGTCAAACTCAGGAACGGCATCGGCAGTCAAGGCCTGGATCTAAGGAAGTAACCATCCAATCTATCTTGTCAGGCCAGGTAGGTTTTCTGGGCGCCCGGGCCCCGGCGGTCGCTGGCACGAGACAGGCTGGTAAGATGGCGATTCCAGCGGGGCCCCTGGTGGTCGTGCATGATGCAAGGCACAGGCCCGGCTAAGAAACTCTGATGTCGTGGGTGGGTTCTGTGGGCAGCCTGTTCTGCCTGCGTGTGGATGGGTGTGTGTGGGTGGGGGGTGACATTGTGTGGGTCGCGATACAGGTCAGGCGACTGACTGTTTGGGTTGGCTCGTTGAGTTAGTAGTGCGCCGGTCGTCGCATTGTCTTTGTCCTGACTCTGGGGGCGCACCTGTTGCCGTCGATTGGTGCAACCTGCTGGGCCGCCGTTGGACTTGTGCTGTAACCATACATAGGCCCACACACCTGCTGGAGAGTGACCAGGGACGGTGCCTTGTCCGTGCATGTTTGCGCGTGAGGCAGACTGGCAGATGATTGAGAGCCCACGTCGTACCGTTGGATCGGGACCTGTTGGAAGCTGAATCGCATCTCATGCTATGGTGGCGGATTGACTATCCCGCCCGAGCTCGGTACGAGGATCGGAGCGAGGATTGGTGATGGCAGAATGCAATCACACGGTAGTTGAGATTGGCAGCATGTGAACACAGTACAGTGGCTTGCCCAATGGCAAGCGGGGCATGGCCGTCTTGTGGGTTTGGTGATCGACAGGGTACCAGAGACGGAGGTGCCGTGCCGGACCGTGAGACTAGGTATCTACGCTGGGTACTGTAGATGATACAAGCGACCACATGCTATTGCCGTTGTTGTCCAGGGACCAAGATGGCCTGGACCGAAGATGATGGCAGGCGGCGTGAAGGCAAAACAGCAGCGAATCGTGCTGTGTCTGAACAAGGCGGGCGTTGAAGATCAATCTGTCGATCATTGGCATGGCGCCGTGGCATTTGCTGCGTGGTCTTGGTCTTGGAGGCGGCGGAGGCGGCGGAGGCGGGGTGCGGTGGTCGCAAGGATGACACATGACGGCGGTTGAATGTAGTGTAGATGGTTGTTCTATTCTAAGCCAGTGTTAGAGACTTAGCAACATGTTGAGCGTTGGATCATCACACATAGATAATGCCAGATCATGTCAAGGCAGGGTAAGACGGTCCAGGAGACGGTCGTCAGGCGGATGGATGGATGGATTGATGGAGGCTGTGGAGCTGAGAGTGAGAGTGTGTTTCATTAGTTGGCGGCCTCGTCGATGATGATGATGATTTGAGTTTCCCGTTGATAAAAATGGCCGACTCGTCTTGGATTCAATGGAACGGAAAGTCCTGATTGAGCATGTGGGCGCTGGTGGTGCGGGCTGCCCTGGCTGCTTGGATGGGAATCTGTGGAGCCATGTCCCTGCTCCGGCAAGACTTGGCTGTGTGCTTGCGACAGGGCGGCCGAGAGGGTCGAGACGGACTGGTATGGGGAAGAGCAGGACGCGCGTCAGAAGGCAAAGCTAAATTGATAGGTTGGGCGCGAGTGAGCATCGCATCGCCAGTCTGTCGTGCCCGGCAGCACAACCTGACTGTCTGTACACAGGTGAGCATATGTCGAGGAGTGAACAGCGCAGGAGAGGGGAAGGATCAAGGCTAGGTAGCTTGCAGTCCAGTCCAGTCCTGTTGAGGCCAGGGAGCGAGTGTGCCTGTGTGGGTGTCGTGATGGAGGAAGCATGGAGGGGAGAGGGTGTTGCTGGCCACGATGGTTCATGACTCGGAAAAGCCCCAAAAGATGGTTGAGTATGACGGGAAGAGAAGCCAAAGTATCGCACTATCAACCTTGGAAGTAAGTACATGTACACGTTCAGTGCGGGCAGATCAGAACGGTACTCCGGCCCTGGTTTGGGCAGGGACACCAGGCAGGCAGAAGTGCTTGTACCTTGTACCTCGTAGCTTCCAACATCGTTTACGCTGGCACAAACTGCACTTCATGTAACTAACATATTGAGTTCATTATTACTGCCTGATATGAAGCTTGAGTCCGCCCAAGTAGATAGGATAATAAGTGGCAAGTATGATGGACGCATTGCCACAATGGCTGTGTCCACTGCCCGCCTCTGCACCGGCGGGGAGCACAGACCATACCTTATTTCTGGCTCCAGGGCAGGTTGCAAGGGCAGGGCAGGGCAGGGCAGGGCAGGCGGTGACCGTCTGAAAATATACCGACCTGTATTAGGTAGACTGGCACTTTATGGAGGTACCTGCACTATCATCTAGCAGAGACAGGGGCTTTGATGGGGCCAGGCCTTTTCCCTTCCGTCCTTCCTTACTTGCTTCCAGGGCCCCCTGCCAACCTCCCCCCCTGCCTGTGCCTTCCCGTGCTGCCCGTGCTGCCCTTCCAGCCCCGCCAAAAGCGGAAGGCCGATCATCAACTTGTTTCCTTTCCCCTCGTTCCGCCCCGTCTGTGCACTCCGTTATCCATGTCGACGTTGATGCAATACTTGACCAGTTGTACAAAAGAGACCAAAATAAAATCAAACACCACAGCACTCACTGCTTGATACGGGCATGGAAACGGTAGATGCAACGTAAAATGGCTGTATTGTGTACTTTGGGCACGAAATGTCGAGCCAACTTGCCAACTGGCTGCACCTTCCGAGGTTGAGGTCCAGTCGAGGTCCCGTACCGAAGTACCCATGTACCAGAGTATCCATGTACCCATGTACCTTGTCCCTGCCACCCAGCCCATCCCCCTCCTTTGTTGTCAAGACTGCTCAAAGTACGGAGCGTCAACCACCTGCCACGGCACAAAGAAACTTAGAGGCTGCGATATCGTCGACTTCATCAGGGTTGATCCATCATCTACTCAGAGTGCTGTAATTCCGCACTCTGATTCCTGGCCTGCTACCAGCCTGCTTCCCCTCTCTGGCCCTTCAGGCCCCCTCCAGCAAGGACCATCCATCCTCATCGGACTCTTGAACCACCACAGCTGGCAGCCAGCACGTAAGCCGGACAGCTGGACAGCCTCTCTGCTCGCATTCAGTCAATCGACCAGCCAGCCAGCCAGCCAGCAAGCCAACTCGGAGCCCAACCTCGGCCAAGCAACCTCCATCTCCCATCCCCGTCTCGAGCTCCAAACCCCGCCAATTCCAACCACCACCAGACCAGTCCGACGCCCGCCACCGAGAGAGACAGAGTCGGCAAGGCGCCAGTCCCCCAGCCCGTCCCATACCAACACCCACGCCATAGTAATAATTACGAACAAAGGGGACTGGCATCCATGATGCACACGAGCTATCACGCCCGCCCCCCGCTGCCACCCAGCGCACTATTCTGCTTGGAGCTGGCCCAGGGGTGCGTCGAGCCACACCAACGTCTGTGCTGCGCTTCTGGGCCGGGCGGCCATCTCCTCCACCTGGCACCGACCTTGTCCAAGGGTTGCCCCCGTACCGGGCACGGTAGGCACACTGAATCCGGCCCTTTATTGACAGCCACCAACATCGCCTAGTAAGAGGACGGGGAGAGGGAAGGTTGGACCCGCCTTATTGCCAGCAACCGCCGATTCCGATCCGTCACCATCCCGTCGGTTGGCATGGGGAACGCTTGCATTCACGCCCGCCCGCACTGCTTCGCCGTTCCTGTACCCATCCAAGACAGGACAAGACAGGCAGCGAGCGCATGCCTCGTGTCGGTCGGCTGTATACAGGTTCTACATCTCTACTGTACTCTGGAATTACGAGTCCCGCACCCCCATTGACGTCGACATGGACATCGACATGAACGCCAGCATCGACCGTATCTATCTGCCCGTCCACAAGACCATCCCCGGAACTGCCCGCAGCAGCCACCAGGCCCACACAACAGGACATGGTGCATCAGAAAGCACCGGCAGCCGGCATTGGCTCGTTGGCGGAAGCACATCAGAGCGCACAGCACAGCACAGCACAGACAAGCACACAGGCAGACGGGCAGACAGACAGGCACTCCCGATAGACGGGAACAAGCAAAACACAGGCACAGCCAAAAAAGCCACCGCCGGCGTTCCTGCGTTCCTGCGTCCTCGGACTCCTTGACCTCCTCGACTGCTGTAGCTTCAGGCCCAGGAGCTGCTTGCACAGCCAGTTCATCCCACCTCCCGAAGCCCCCGTCTCCTCCATCGCTCGGGGAGCCAGCAAGCAAGCCAGCCAGCCAGCCCGTTTCTGCGCCAATGCGAGGGGCAACTCTTAGAACGTGCGCCCACACTCCTCCCGCCAGCAATGCACGTCTCTCAGGGCCGTCGCACAGGGGCCTCGTCCTCGCCGACCAGCCCTCCTCAACCACGCTACCCCTACCCGACCTGCCGCCGTCGCATCCCGGCAATCGCCCTTGTGCTGTGCTTGCCCAACCTCCGCATCTCTAAAGTTCCACAAGCCGGTCCGACAGACAGACAGATAGACAGACCAAGGAAACAGTCACGAATCATGAGTCACGAATCAGACAGCCGGCATACCAGTTCTGCCCTGCCCCCAGGTACAATCAATCCCTCTTCCTTTACTAGACTACTTACTGCGTAGTTATTTATCGTACATATCGTGACGCTGCGGTAAACCTCCGCCCGTCGACTCACCAACCTTATCTCGACTCGCTGACAAGACGCCGCACCACGCGGCACGCGCCAAAGCCTCGCTCGGTCTCAAAGCTTCGCAGCCAACTCTCCACACGACGCAGGTCATCACCGTCCGTCCCGTCGTGCATCACGATTCCTGCTCGTCACCCGTCATCACCGTCCATGCACCACCAGACCAGTCAAGATCGAGGCGAGCGTGACAGGTTTCCCCTCACTCGTGCAATCTCCCAATGAGCGCTATGCTTTGGCGATAACTCAAACTGCCATAGACGTGCACATGTAATGTAGCCTGCGACAAAGTACGGAGTGTCACCTGCCTCTTGTACACGTCGAGCCGGGTCACGGCAGACAACGGCATCACCCTGCAGAAGAATAATTCTCGTTGCTACGGTAGACCACGTCCGCTGCAAATTATCACAGCTCATGACTGACTGCTAGCCATTGCAATTTTTTTCCCTCTCCTCGGTGTTTTCCGTCATAGCCAGCCCTCTAGTTTGGTATGGCCTCCACCCGCTGTGTGTACAACTCACCCTTTGGAGCAGTGGGAAACACCGGGTACCCTTCGTAACCTGCATTGGCTCAGATGTGCCTGGCCGGGGTTCGCTAGCTAGCCTGCAAACTCACAGCAGCAGCAGGGGGGCAGGGGGTTTTCCGTCCCCCTTCCTTTCTCTCGCTGCAAACCGACATGGTTGGCTGGCTAGAGCAGCGCCCACACATTAGTACCTGGGCCGAAGTGGAGATGGAGAGAATGGGAACACACTGGATGAGGCTGCGACCGCGGCTGCAGAACAAAAATGAAAAAAGAAACCAACACGCCAAAGGGACGACACGCACAGCAGACTCCGCATTGCAGCCACAGCTTGTCAAGTAGCTCGGCTCACAACACCCTCGGTTACAGCAGACCTGGGAGACCAGAGGTGTCAGTCGAATGTACACCACCACATGTACGGAGTACTACAATCCTCTGGCCTTGGTGTTACCCAGGTATACTGCTGCTGGCGCGGAGTACCGAGTACGCCCGCTGAGTACAGTGTAGTGCGTGCTGGACTGACAAGCGGCGTCAGGGACGGACCTGGGACGTTCCATCACATCAAGCCGCCAACCCGCCCATCGCCGGCCCTGGTCCGGCACCAGCAAGCTTCCCCCAAGCCTAGGGGATTTTCATGCAGGGAACTGGCGGCTTTGGTCGGTGCAACATTGCCACAGGGTCGGTTCCCCTGCCACCTTTTCTGCTCCTCCTTGCCCCAATCCGGACTGCCAGGCCTGCGCAACGTCAGTTTCTCTTCCTCATCAATCCACTCTCATCGCCTCTTCTCTGGCCACTCTCTTGACCATTAACCCTGCCTTGTCTGCCCTGCTTTGTCTGCCCTGCCCTGCATCGGAGCGCCGCAAGCCTCCTTCTGCTTGCCATTGTATCATTTTCGGCTCCGAGATATCACATCGCCAGCTTCGACATTCTCCCCGGCCACCAACAGCACCTATCCGCCTGGACTGGACGACGCTCCACCACAACATCCGACGGCAGCTCTCCTCCTCATCGACCACCTTCCTGCTCATGTCATTATTTCGCAAGCAGCACATACGGACTGTTGCTCTCTTGCCGAGCTGACCGACGTGACCGCATCGTGATCCCCAACTTGGGCTATCCGCAGACGGCAGAGTCAGCAACAGGGGCAGCCGCCGTTGTGGACCTCGATCGCCATTTTTTTTTGTTTTGAGAAACGCCGTGAGCGTGCAAAGGATCCGCTCCTGTCAACCCCCTCACGCCCCTCTCTCGCTTGCTCTCAAACAGGGCGACCCATCGTCACAGAAAAAAAAAGGCAAAAAAAATCCCACCGTCCCAGGTTGACAGCTCGACTCGAATGAAACATCAACATCAATAATCCTTGGGGCGTTGTGTCTTGCCCTCCTCACCCTGTCCCTATCTCTCTACTCTTTCCCGGCCTCCCTGCCTCCTCGTCTCCTCTAGTCAGACTTCCGTCTAGGCACTAGGCTTAACAATCAGTCTCAAACATCAACCCGCCGCAGGGCCCCGCATCACCCCTGTCTCTCCCCTTCCCTGCTGGACCAGGACGCACCGACTGTTGGCGTCGTTCCAACTCAGCCTCACCATAGGCTACTGGTTTCTTAAGCGCCGCAGTACCCTCCCTTGGAATCCTTCGCTTCTCCCCTTGTCTCCCCTCAGCTGCACTTGCTGCACAGCAACCCCCTTCCCCCCTTTCAACGACTACAAAGATGGCGGCGACTTTTCGCTCCGTCAACTCATCACAACCTCCGCCTCCCGACATGTCTGAGGCAGAATCAAAAGTGACGTCTCCGACGACGCCCCGACCCAGCACAGCCCCGCAGTACCTGCCGCCCCCGGAGCAGACCGCCATGGACGATGCGACAACCCCAACGAGAGCCACTTTTGGTACCGGCACCATGGCCCAACAAAAGCCACTCCCCTCATCGCCCTTTCCCGAGGGCATCCAGGTGCCCGAGGATACCGCCGAAAGCAAGCCGTCGTCCAGGGAGGCATCGCACAATCCCAAGAGGTCACGGGACTCGGCAGAGATGGACCTGGACGACGCCGAGGACAAGGACACACCCGGTGGCGAGGAAGATGGCGAGTCGGATGACGAGGGAAGCGTGAATGCTGATGGCACCCGTTCGAGCAAAAAGAAGAAGTCCCAGCGCTTCTACTGCACCGATTACCCGCCATGTAACCTGAGTTTCACGAGAAGTGAGCATTTGGCGAGACACATTCGGTAAGACTGGTTGCCGCACCCCGTGGAATCGGCACACTGCGTTGTCGTTGCGCCAGTGCTAATGATCAATACAGGAAACACACTGGCGAGCGCCCATTCCAATGCCATTGCTCCAGGCGCTTCTCCCGCCTCGACAATCTCCGACAGCACGCCCAGACTGTACATGTGAATGAGGACATTCCCATGGACTCGTTGGCTGCGACTGGGACCAGGTTCCAGAGGCAGATCCGAACGGACCGGGTGCGTCAGGGCGCCGGGAGGGCAAGGGCCTCGACGGCTGGGAGCATAGGCGCACCGGCTCGGGGACACTCCAAGTCGCTCTCGACATCCAGCATCACTAGTGTCAGCTCCATCGGCTCGACCTACAGCACGAGGGACGATGCTCGGAGGCGCCCGCCCCCTCTCGTCATGGCTGATCCCCAGGCCCGCCTCTCCATGGAGTCCTACCGCAGCACCGGCTCTGGTGTCTTCCCGTTCCGACAGCCTTCGCCGAGTGACTACAGCACGCCGACGTCGGCCACCTTCTCTACCGGCCAGAACAGTCCCAGATGGGGCTCTGTTGTCGGCTCGCCTGCCACCTCATACTCCCGCAGCCATGCCATGTACCCCTCAGGGTCTCGCACCCCTGGCCGGCGGCTCAGTGTTCCCTCGGGTGTGAACCCTTTCCAGTCTCCCCATGGGTCTGGCAATCTTGGCCGGCCCCTGTTTGGCCCTGGCTCTCAGAATGCTTCAAACTCGGCCGCGCTTGGTTCTCCCGGTGCCAGCCTGCTTGGCTCCCCCACGACCTCGACCTCGGGTTGGTCCCGGCGCGAGTCGACCAACAGCATCTCCGATGAGGCTTGGCGCAGGAGGACATGGCACCCCGACAGCAGCAACTTCACCAACCCGGGAAGTCGCCTCAGCCAGGTCATCACGTCCTCGCAGCTTGACCCACATCCTGAGCCCTTGCCCGCCCTTGGCAACAAAGGTCCTCAGCAGCAGAACATTCGCCTGCCCGGAATCGAGTCTTTTGATATCCCACGCACCCACGCTCCGGTCTCGCCCGCGAGGAGGGCCCTCTCTCCCATGATTGTCGACTCCGACGGCCCGAACCCGCCGACCCTGCTGCCGTCGGCCAACATTTCTGCCGAGAGACAGGCCCTGCCACAGTGGGAGATGGGTCTCCACCGTGGGCTGAACCGCCTCGAGATCAACAACACCACTCCTCCACGAGACGGAGCTGGCGCCTGGGCAAACGAGGTCCAGCAGGCCATGCAGCAGTCCCGTGCCGAACCCCGTGGGCCGTACCAGCCCACCGTGCGGTTCGAGGCCCAGCCACAGGTCGTGCACCCGCCACCTGCTCCGTCTGCTACCGGTCCACCGAGAGGCCACCAGCATACCATGTCGGCTCCACTGATCTCGAACAACCGGGAGGGCAAGCGCCATGGCTGGTACAACGGGCCGGTAACTGTCCATGAGGATAGGGTTCTGGAGGGACGACCGCACGTCGACCGTATTGCGCACCCAAACTTGCACGCCTTCTCGGGCTTTCCTTCCCGGGAGCAACAGCCACCGCAGTATGGCTCCCAGGCGAGGAGCCCGGACTCGATGAGGGACTTCGATGTTCTCGTCGCGGTCGCCACGAGCGAGTCATCGACCGCGACGGCATGTTAAGATGAAAGCGATCGGCACGAAGGAGACCGCCACGCATGATCCAGTTGCTTTTCTACAATGTCGATATTTGCGCCGGAACGATGTCCCGGCACCACATATCAAATCATACCATGCTCATGATGACTTGACGACACAACAATTTCGAACACTACAACGACAGTCACGACCACTCTTACACTTGCATTGGGTAAAGGCTCGCATTACCCCCCCCCCCCCCCTCGGACACGACAAAGGCAGCAACACACACTCGCTCACCCCACCAACCAACCATCTGTGTCTTTTTCCTTTTCGGGCGGTTCTGACGAAACAGTGATACCAGGTCGGCGGTTTTGAATTAGTTTGGCGCTGTGGGATACCTGCTTGATTTCTTATTTTGGACTTTGTGTTTACCAGCGTTTGCCATTTATTTCGGATCTTGTTGGTCGCAGTGGTTAACTCTCGGAGTCTTTTGCTATTTTTCCTCTCCTGTCTTCCTCTCTCTCTCTCTCTCTCGCTCTCCGCCACCTGACCATCTCCTTGATCTTCTCCAACCAGTCACACACGCCAAATCAAATCCACTTTTGCTTCCGGCTCGACCGACCCACCTCTTGTGCCTTTTCCGGTTGCGCCTTATGCTCTCCAAACAAACAACTTAACTAGCCGCGGGGAAAAGCAACAGTAACCCGATTTTTCCGACTTAGATAAGAAGACACTTTGCTGCCATGGAATTCAACTTTTGATATCTCTACCAACCACTTTTGTGCAACACCTTGTGTGTGCAGCACAGCTTAGTATTTTATCGTCCCTTGTCGAGACGTGAATTGGAAGAGGCGGAGAGAGACGGTCGTCTTTGCATTCGTTCTGGGGCCCTTTGTGTGGGTTTGGGATGGGATTGTCAAGAAGACCGGGGAGAGGGCCGGGGTGGGGGATTTAATTGTGATACAGCCAGCAGCCGGTATCACGCGGGGACGGGGCGGGGAAGTTGTCGTCTCTTTTCTCTCTTCTGCTCCTTTTCTTATGATACCCCACCTACCATCTTTGGATGATAGGAAGGCTTGGTTTTTTTTTTGTGCATCCTGCTGCATCATTATCATTCTCTTCGGAGGAGGGGGGGGGGGGGGGGGAGGATACTCTGTAGAGGGCAGGGCCAAGATTATCCAGACAGGGATGGGTGGATATTCACTAGGGGGCATGGCGGGTTGAGCGGGGGGAAGGTTGGTGTGATGGTGATACCGCCGCTATTATGGATGGAGGGGACATCTTTTTCAGAGGCTAGATTGTGAAAGTTGTTTCTGGTTTTGGTTTGGCCGGGCTCTTCGGGACGCCTGAACAGTTCAGAAGCTTGAATGTTTCTGGTTCTCCTTGCCTTGCTGCTAGGCTGTGGAGGAGGAGGAGGAGGAGGGGTGCAATGAACCGGGGGTTGAGATGGGCTCTTGAGAAAAGTCTAGGGTGTTCATCACCCCTTAGTCCCCCCACCGCTCCAGGGTCACCAGTAGGTCTTTACGGACTTGCTACTGTCGGCAGTGTGGTCGTGTTGGAATGGTTCCCTGAGAAGACGACGAGGAGGTGGAAGATGGAAGACGGGATTGAAGGAGCTTGGCGGGATTGATACCCCTGATGGAGGATCGCTTTACTTCTATACTTATGTGTTTGTGTGTGTGAGTGTGCTTGTGAGCGGGTATGGATGGACTGAAGGGTATTTTTTTTTCTGTCTTGGGCTGTCTCGTTCTTTCTCCGCATCAATTGGTTGTTGCTACGGTTTTTTGGTTTCTTTGGCAACACTCACTCTCACCTACTAATTTTCTTGTCTTTTTACATAGCGGTTTCGATAGCGATTCTGTAGCGGGTAATGAATGGCATCTTTCGAAATATCGTGGATTCTCTCAAGTGTTTCTTCTGGGGCCCTCCAGATGCCAGGAGGCTGTGATGGGATGTTGGTGGTATTGGTTTTTTTGGACCTGGGCTTGACTTGTTGCCCTTGCGGGTTGGGGATTTGAACGGGCCTGTTTGTTTGTTTGTCTCTCTGTCTATGTGTTATCTTGGCCTTTGATTTATTACCCGCTTGCTACCCTCCACATGCATGGTGCTGGGTGTTGTCCCCATGGGTATATTCTCTTTGTATTTGAGTGGGGAGATGTTACAGCGCGCGACAAGCAGATAGATAGATACATGGAGGCAGGCATAGAAAACGAACATGGAGACACAAACAAACAAACAAAGACAATCAAGTGGATAGCCAGGGCAGATAGAAAAGCACAGCCACAAAGCAGACAGACGGCCAGAGAGGCAAGAAGCTGGCAGACACAAATCAGATGAAATGAGCTCACAGGGGCGATCAGACAGAAAGGAAGATGGGCAGGCAATCACAACGAGACAGACAGCCAAGCGGATAGTTTGGCACGGGCAGATGAGATGATCAAATAGATACAAATAGGCAGGCAGCACACACAAATATGCAAGCAAGCGCAGACAGACAGCCAGGGAAGCAGGGAGGCAGGGAGGCAGCTGCAAAGCCAGCCATACTACATGCCTGTCTGTATAGGGTCCAGGCGAGCGAGTGGGTGAGCGGAGCGGTTTATCGTTGCCGTGATATCCGGCTGTCCACCACCCCCCATCCCCTCGGTTCCGGGTGCCCTGACCGAGTAAGTAAGTAAGTAGGAGTAGACTTGACTACGAATATTACATGGGGAAGCTACCAAGTGCTGAGGCATTGCCTTGGTGGCTGGTTTAGGTATGGATGGCAGCGGTACTTTGGGGGGCGGGGGAAGGGAGGGGGCAGTGGGCCGACAAAAGACGCGGGTGTAGGGCCAGTAGCAGCAGTCTGTAGAAAGAAACAAGGTGTTGGAATATCACTCGGCATGGACCGTACGCTGATACTCACGGCTTGGCCAGATGACTAAGCCAGCCCCTGGGCGGTAGGCATGCTTATCGTGCCCATCGCACCTCAAGGGCTCCCTTTCCTATTAGTTAAAAACAACAAGACATCAGCACAGAATCCAACCCATCGTTTACGCGATACCCGTACGTACGTACAGAAAGCCCATTCAACACAAGGGGTATTTTTCTTGTTGTGGCATTGGTTACTAGTTAGTTCTGTTTCCTCTCTCTCTGCCCCCCCCCCCTCCTCCCTATCTCTCACACATACACACGAAGGAACATATCCCCTTGCCCTGCGTCTGCGTGCGCGCATATGCGCGGTGTAACATTGACGGTGTATGAGGTGCCCACATGGGCATCGTCCTCTTTCCCAACACCTGCTTGCTCTGTATCTTCCCCGCTGAGCGGTCTGGCTCCCTCGTTCGTGGTCTGGGAACGTAAGCAGGGTGGTTCGGGGGGAGGGGTCATACACAAGTGTGTGCGTGGGTAGCTCAGTCAAGGCATGTCAAGTCATGTCAAAGTCATGTCAGGCATGTTAGGCATGTCAGCAGCGGGCGAGCGAGAGCGAGCGGGCGGTTGGGTGGGTGGGTGGACCGATCGCGGACATAGTAGCAGCAGCAGCAGCAGCAGCAGCAGCAGACAGTAGCCAGCAGCCAGCAGGTTGCATTGCATCTGCATCTGCATGATATCTATGCGCGAGTGCATGGCTGTAGGGTCTAATGCGGGAAGGATGTTGGGAGATGTAAGTCAGATGGGGGATGATGGGTCTGCTTGGGGTTGGGTGGATAGCGAGCCGGCTGCTCGAGTGTACTGCATTCGCTGAGATGCTGCTGCTGCTGCTGCTTCTTGCCCGAGTTTTGTTTTGCAGCTGGCTGCTGGCTTGACATCACCACCTTGTAGAGATCCTGGTATGGGATAATACCCTGTTGTGCATAGGGAACATGTTCGTGGTGAGTAGGCCCGAGTGGGTGGAGGAGTGTGGATGGTTCGGAAGTGTGGAAAATCTCTCCGAACCAGAGAGATGATATGGGAGGATAGATGGGGATATGCACGTATCTCTCTATAATAAAACAATACCAGTATTTTTTGTTTTTGGACGTGTGTATGTGCATGTCGTACGTGTGTGTGTGTGTATGCATGGCAAGGAGGCCCGCATATGTGCGTGCTTGTCGATGTGGAAGCTGCCAAGGCTGGGAGGATGGGGGTCCCTCCCGCCCCTCTCAAGGGTATAATGTATGTTTCACCTCTGTCTGCCCCTGTCTGCTGTATTTGTTTGACTGTCTTTTTTTTGTCAGTCTCGAGATATGGGTGTGTGTGTGTTCGTGTCTGCAGCTTGACCCCGTGTCGCCGTCTCTGTCGCTGCTGACTGCTGACTGACGTGACGGTGCAGGGGCGGGGCATGTTTCGGGATGGCAGGTCTGTCGGTGACAAGATCTGCCTATATTGGTCCCTGTATGGGGTCAAGATCAGTGTTTTGTTGCTGATGCAGGCGTGGACTTTTGTATATGGCTGGACATGACTGGCACATAACTGGAAGTTCAGGCCCAACAGCATCACGTTCGACCTGGAGGAGGGGAGGGGGAAGAAGTTCAGACAAGATGTCGTCACGAATGGACCAGGGGGGGGGGCAGGGGTGGGGATGAGCAAGTCCCCACAGGGCCTTTCTCCACACGGCTGCATACATAATCTAGCGCTCTTGCTGCTGCGCTGCTGTGCTGTAGCCTACCTGTTGTCTTCGTTGGACGTCAACTGGGCTCAGCTGATCTCATGACGGAAAACGGGACTGACGAGGCAGATGAAACGGGGGACACGAATCCAACCTCTCGGGAGAAATGCTGGGCAGACAGAGTTCACCTAGCGAGTGGTGGCGTGTCTTCATGCGATTCTTCCATGCATGCTACCAAGTCAAAGTATCATACCATGCCATCAATCTCGATCTCACCAAGAGACAAAGGTGGCTGGAGATGTCCAGATGTCTTGGGTCAGCAGCGTATGGGGGGGGTCTAGGCCTGGGCCTGGGCCGGGGCGGGAAGACGGAAAGGAAAGGGATAGGCCAACAGCCTTGCTCCTGCTTGCTGGCTGAGTGAGTGGCCTGGTGAGGTGAGAGCGAGTAGACTAAATGGCAAATGACTGACAAGAAAAGTGTGGCGTCAATGACAGGGATGAAGTCTTCTCCCCAGGACCCTGGCGATGAGGCAAGATGAAGGGGTATGACGTAGCCAGGTGTGGCTGGTTTGCACCAATGGGCTGAGGCGCCTCCTGGCCCAGGCTGGGCCATACGCCAAACACATCACCCACGCATGCTCTGAAATCAAGGCAGATGAGCAGTAGCTTGTGCTATTGTTTTGAATTCGGCCATGGGGGCTGATATCATATCGTTCAAAAGCAGGCATGGGGACTAACTGGCTGTGGTGTTTGTTAGTGTTTAGGCGGGTGCACGAACGATGATGCATGTCTTTTGTCAGTCGTCATTCGTCAGTCGTCAGTCGTCAGTCGTCGGTTCTGTCTTATAAGGCCTGTCTGGGGACCCTGAGATCTGACCAGGCCTGGTCTGCTCTTTCTCTCTTTTGATATTCAATATACTGCTACATTGCTGTGTACATCATCGACCATCTGTTATTGTCCTATACTGTAAGCATGTGAATCCCACCACTCTCAACCTTGGCCAGTACATGTATGAGACTGACCAGTGCCGACCATCTACATTTAGACTACAGACAAACTCTCCAAAGACCTACAAATCATCATCACACCCTAAGAACCTACCTACTCTACTCTTCCCGAGTCCGATCAACACCAAAATGGCAAACATCCAGAACCCATCGGCCCCCCAGCTTCCCGAGCAGGACAAGAAGAAGCAGACGTGGGGCGAGTACGGCTCGCAGGTCTACAACGAGCAGTACGAGCGGTGGATGCCGTGGATCGAGGACTTTTACCTGCGCTGGTTCACCCGCGACAACAAGGCCAGCTACGCCACCAAGGGTATGTATTCTCTCCTCCTTCGAGTAACACCTCCCCCCTCCCCTCCCACCCCGACCCGACCCGACCTTACCCGACCCAAACCTGCCATATACTAACACATGTTCGCCCACACACACACAGACACCCTCGACAAGTCCAAGGTCACCGGCGTCAAGCAGGTCGACAAGCTCCAGGACGGCGTTAACAACCTCGTCTCGGGCCAGTTCGGCCAGGACGGCCTGCTGCAGCCGGTAGGTGACGCGGTGTCTAAGGAGGGGGTCAACCGCGCAGAGAGGCAGGGCAAGGACGATAGCGGAAGCTATGCGCCCGGGCCGGCGGGCAGCGTCGTGAACCCGCTCGCCGAGGGCGGCAAGAAGGTCGGCGGGGGGCTTGTTGACGGCGGCAAGGCGGCTGGAGGGTATGTGGGAGGGCTTTTCGGCGGCGGTGGGAAGAAATAGAGAGTGGGGCGGCTGCTTGACGGCTCTTCCCCTTCTTTTTTTTTCTTTTCTTTCTTGATGTGCCCTGTTTGGAAAGACTCTTCTTCTTTTTGGTTAATTTGTCGGCATCGTGGCCTGTCTGCCTGCCTGCCTGCCTCTTCGTATACCCCCCGTCTAGCGACTTTTCCTCGTTATTAATACCACTACATATATTATCCTAAGAAGACCTCTATTTTAAGAATACTACACCGTGCCTCTTCTCAGTTTTCCCCTCGCGTCCTCCACCATCCCGTCGACATCATAGTGCCAGATCTCGTGGAACCGCCACGTGATCTCCCTGCCGAAATTCTCCGGATCCCGCGATAGCCCCCGGTCCCGCCACTGGAACAGGTCCACCGCGTCGCGCGTGTGCCTGACCAGCCACTGCGTCCGGTTGTATCGGGCGTTGCTGTACACCTCGAACGCGGCGGCGAGCCTCCGAGCCCAGACCGTTGTTGTTGTGGTGGTGGTGGTGGTCGTCGTCGTCGTCGCCGTCGTCTTCCTCCCGTCCGTCACCCCGTCTTCCCCTCCTCCTTGGCCCCCGGCAGCAGCCTCCCCGCCGGTCTCTCCGTCCCGCGCGGCCCGGATCAGCTCCGCAAGGAGCAGCGCGTCCTCGATCCCGAACCCGGCCCCAGCGCCGAGGTGAGGGCCCGCGGCGTGCGCGGCGTCGCCCGCGAGGCACACGACGCCCCCGCATTCACCGCTGCCGTCGCTGCTGTCTTCCCCGCCGCCGCCCCCGCCGCCGTGGTACCGCGGCACGGGGTTCTCCAGCATGTCAAAGATGGCCCACTTGTCCATCTCCCGCGGCAGGAGGCCCACCACGGCCCGGACGTCCGGGTGCCACCCCTCGAACGCGGCGGCGGCCTCGTGCGCGGTCGCGCTGCCGACGTGCGGGTTCTTGATCTTCCTCACACCCTTCAACCCCCCACCACCATCACCACCACCGCCGCCGCCGCCATTCTCCCGCGCCGGATCTGGCACCCCCCACGGCTCTGGGTCCGAGACCACCGCCAGCGCGTTGAGCACCGTGTTGTTGGCCACGGGGTAGGTTATGACGTGCGCCCCCGGCCCGTTGTACATGAAGCGGGTCGAGGTCATGTGGTGAGGGAGGCAGGTTCGGGCCTGGGCCATGGGGATGAGGGCACGGAAGGAGTATTTTGTGCTGTAGGTTGCTGCGGACGAGGGCCCGAAGAGGAGGGCCCGCACGCGGGAGCGGATGCCGTCGCAGCCGATTACTGGTGTGGGAATGTGAGCGTGGGCATGAGTGAGTGTGAGGGGGAGAGAGAGGGAGAGAGAGAGCGATCATGGGCCTTTGTGAGGAGAGCATTCATCTGTCCATAAGCATGAGGAGAGGGGGTGGGGGAAATGCTCACCTGCGTCGGCACGCTCCTCCGTCCCGTCGTCGAACAGGAGCCTCACTCCGCCTCCATCGCCATGGCCACCGTCGACCCGCCGTACCTCGCTCAGCGCCTTGCCGAACCTCACCCTCCCCTCGGGCAAGCACCCCATCAGGCCCTCGAGGAAGTCCCCCCTCCTGCACCCGCGGAAGCAGCCCTCCCCGACGAACAACTTGAACACGACCTCGCGCGTCAGCCCGTCCACCCACTGGAAGTAGTCCTCCCCTACTGACATGTCAGCCAACCTGCCCACCAACCTGCCTGCCTGCCCCAGGTCCCCCCTCCCCTTTCCCCCTGAGTGTTCCATCCAGCATGAGGCCAAGATGGGTGGGGGGTTAAAACCCAGGACAGGAGAGAGAGAAAGAGAGAGGAAAATAAAACCCCCCCCTACACCCCTAGAGCCAGCCAGCCAGCCAGCCAGCCAGCAACAGCAACAGCCCCTTTTAACATACCGTTCGGGTTCGCGACGGCCTCGTACGCGGCCCGCACGCCGGGGGAGAGCCGCGCCATGGCCCGCTCCGCGTTGGGGCTCAGCCCGATGCCCGCGCCGCCGCCGGCCCCCACGCCCGAGGGGTGCGAGGCGCGCTCGAAGACGGTGTACGGGACCTGCCGGGCCTCGAGGCCTGCCGCGAGGGTTAGGCCTGTTATGCCCGCGCCGATGATGGCGATGTGGGGCTGTGGTTGTGGTGGTGAGGGGGGCATTTCGTTTCGGTGGGCTATATGCTGCTGCTGTTGTCGTGTGCGTGCGAGAGGGGGCATGGGGGGTTGTTTATGTGTATGCTTTAGTGAGCGCGAAGACTTGGTGGACGTTGTGTCCTGGTGGGAGACGTCAACACTGTTGGAGCTAAACATTGAGCTCGAGCAGGTCATGGTTAAATCGGTCTGGCGCATGGGAGACCATTGGCTGCGTGCGGAGGCGTGGCTCTCGCCGGTGGTGCTGCAGCCCCTTCGGAGTCCGACCGCCGGCCTTTGGGCGCCGGAGGTCCGGGGCCCCTGCTGACAGGCAGGTGGGCTGTTGTTTCGGCGCCGACCGGGACATGAGGTTAATCCCATGCTTGTATACGTCTTCTCAATTAAAGCTATCTGCGAAATCATGACTGCGTCGTTTGAACTGTGAAGTGTAACTTATTGTCGTCGCTCAACGTGTTCGGAGATGACCGGTGCTTCCAAGGAAAGGGTCCTCCTCACGGGTATGTCAGCTTCACCGGAGTGATGGGCCGCTTGCCTAACTCTCATGCGTCGATCAGGGGGGAGTGGCTTCATTGCCTCTCATGTCCTCGACAGCCTCCTAGACCATGGGTACGTCTTGCTCCGAGAGGCCTTATACATCGCTCCTCTCGTGCTTGAAGCTGTAATAATCTTGTCGCAGGAGTGCGGCTTGCTAACAGAGGGACCGTTGAAATCAGGTTCTCGGTTGTCGTGACGGCGAGGTCAGCGGGAAAAGGCCAAGCTATCGTCGACTCAATCGGCGAGTCCTTGAAGTCTCGTGTGTCTTTTGTTGTGGTTGAGGACATCGCCCAAGACGGCGCTTTTGACCATGTGAGTACTCTCTTGATGCATGCTGCCAACTCAAGCCTCGCCTTTGCTAAGCCCCGCCTTTGCTAAGCCCCAAACCCATCAGGTCTTCCAGTCCGGCACAAGTTTCGACTATGTCATCCACACGGCCTCCCCCTACAGCTTCAATATCGACGACCCGGTCAGGGACTTTCTCGACCCGGCAATCAAGGGCACCACCGGCATCCTCAAGTCCATCAAGGCGTACGCGCCCTCTGTTAAGCGCGTCGTCATCACCTCATCCTCGGCCGCCATCATTAACCCCCTGAAGCACGAAAAGGTCTACGACGAGAGCAAGTGGGCGCCATTCACCATGGAGGATGCCCTGTCCAACCCCCAATTCGGATACCCAACAAGCAAGGTGAGCCAGCCCCCTCCCCCAAGCCAGGCCAGCCGACAGTCCTCCGAGACGGCCTCTCAAGACATTCCTCCCAGCCAGCGAAACACATATAGCTAACCCCACGGCATATGCAGAAGCTGGCAGAACAGACAGCCTGGGCCTTCATAGCCAGCGACAATCCCAACTTCGACCTCGCCACCGTCTGCAACACCTACACCTTCGGCCCCGTCCAGCGCCAGCTCCCCTCCCTCGACGCCATCAACACCTCGAACCACCGCATCCGCGACCTCATCCTGGGCCGCATGCGCGACGGGCTCGAGCCCACCGCGCCCGTCTTCACCTGGGTCGACGTCCGCGACGTGGCCCTCGCGCACGTGCGCGCCATGGCGAGGCCCGAAGCGGGCGGGAAGAGGTTCTATGTGGTGGGTGGGTATTTCTCCAACAAGAGGCTCGCGGATGTTATTCGGGAGAAGTACCCGCAGCTGGAGGGGAGGTTGCCGGCTGAGGGGGGTGTGGAGGATGATTTCCCTGGGGTGGGGGAGGTGTATGGGTTCGATAATGGGCGGTCGAGGGGGGTGTTGGGGGTTGAGTATCGGGGCCTGGAGGAGAGCGTGGGGGAGACGGTTGCGTCTATACTGGAGTGGCAGGCTCGGCACTGAGGATTGTTCAGTAGAATGTGCTGAGATTGTAGGTTTGGGCCCCAGGGGATTGGCAGAGGCTCTTGTAGGATGAGTCCTGCTGCATGCTGTGCCTTTGACTCATGCTATATAGATCCCGGGTGATTGCCCGGACGCCCTATCCTGTGCAAATGCTCTTTGAACAACAGCAAAAAGAGTCACACCAGCCGGTTAGGCTGGAGAGAAGCCTGGCCACATGCTATCCACGGCCCACTCTTTTCCTAGTGATACGGCTATGAACAGAGTAATCCCACTATTGTCCTAGTGATCCGGCTATGGACAGATTACTCTATAGTCAAAGACTTAGGAAAGCCCTCCTAAGGTAAAGTGCATGATGGCGCACATAGCAGCGACTACCGCACACCATTGTCATCCCTGCTGCTCATGTTTTGTGTTTCTCCGGATTTGAACAACACGATGTGACTCATAGGGAAACCCACGGGATTTCCACTAACTACCTGGGTATGCTTCCGGACACCATGTTGATCTGTTAGGACCTTATACAAGACCATGGCTGCAGCTATAAATTAAATATATACCCACGGAACTTTAATGCTTCTCACTCAATGGCCACTGTCATCCACCAACAATAATATTTCTTTCAGCTTTCCAGGCTGTACGATATCGTCCTAAAGAAATAACACAACACTCACCCGATGCTCGACGGCTCGCTCTCTACGAAAGTGAGCATGCTGAACCAGTAGAGCCCAGGAGACGACACTCGGGTGCTCGGTAGCTGCTGGCCTTCTGTCTGGTCGTCCTGTATAAGCTCGTCTAGACTCTAGTACCATGCAAATGTGGCCGCTCGTCGACTCCCAGTGCTCTCTCGAGCAGATGGAAGGGCGCCTGGGTGACCTTCAAATTTGTTTTCCCACACCAGAAGCGCTGTACAATCAACGGCGTCTTAGCCTGCTCAGTGTCTTCTGGTGACCAGCTCGTATATTACAACTCAGGCCTTGCGGTCCATATATACTACTTCGTGCTGACACCCAACGGCAACACCCTCCTTGGGAGAGCAGGCTCATGTATTTACTCCCTGCCAGCGGGGGCAGCCGCTTATCGTACAGATGGGGGCCCCTTATCGTTCAGATGGGGCAGCGCGGTGTATCACTTGCAGGGTACGTACCATGGCAGCCTCGCCCTGGGATTTGGATGGGTCCAGCGCGCCCATGCTTCTGATGATGGCTTCTTATCGATTCGCACGGCAGGCATGGCATACAAATTACTACTGTTTGTTGGCTACTCTGCCAGCCTGCTACAGAATCAACCTGTTTCCCAAGGTCAAAAGCGCACGCGGTCGCGTCATCTGCAAACACGACACTCTTCCTTCTTCCAACGCCATCGTTCCCAGCGCTGACACTCGCTCGAGCTCAACAACTTTCATCGCTCTGAACCAACCGTCCAGAATCTGTCAACATGAGCGCGTTTGACGGTATCAGCGCGTTTGACGGTATTGCTCCAGGATCGGTCATCACCCTGGGCCACGCCGCGATGCTTCTCGACATCGACAACGGTTTTCACCTCGCGGTCGCGGCCGCGCGCCACGGCCACCCCACTGGGGGATTACAGGCGGTTGCTGACGCTTCAGGGGTAATTTAACGGAGACACCGTTATGGGGAACTCGTTGGCTAACGATTCGAAGGCGGGGAGTAGCCAGGGCGCCGAGACGCACGGAGTGTCCGGTGGTACCAACTCCACCGAGCGCGGCGACGACGACCCCCCTATCGACACTGTCAAGGGCTCCACGCAGGCCTTTGAGGCAGAAGGCTCGTTTCGTGTCGTATCAGAAGTAAGTCAAACGCACTAGTGATACATGAGAGAACTGGCGGCTAACATTTCGAAGGACAGCAGTGGCCGGGGCACCGAGACGGGCGTGGTGCCCCGGATTACCTACTACAACTGCATCAAGAGCGGTCGCTTCTGGAGGCACAACCCCGACGACATGGCCATCTACAACGCCATCGTCACGGACACAGGGTACTTGGTCCCCCCTGACACGGCAATCCAGCTTAATTTCGCCCCCGCAGTAAGTAAAACGCAGAAGTACCACGTAAGAGAACCGCTGGCTAACATATCGAAGGCGAGTAGTAGCCAGAGCGCCGAGACGGCCGGAGTATCCGGCTTTATCAACTCCAGTGAGGGCACGAGCAGCGACGGACCCAGCGACGCAGCCGACGGGGTTGTCTTCCCGCTCTTCAAACTCTTCCCTGCTGAGATCCGGTCGAGGATCTGGCTGATGGCAGCCGACGCTGCCAAGCCCCGAGGAGTCTACTAGTTCATGGCTGATCACGTCTTGTTCGGATTCGGTGTCTGCAGACTGTCCAGGTCCATGGACAACGTCGTGGGCTCGCTCGGCCACGAGAGCCCCCTGTCTCACGAGTACCGCAGCCTGAGCCAGAGCATCCAGAACGGCGGGTACGCCACGGTAATCAACCCCAGGCCCTACGTTGCCGAGTTCACGCGCGAGATCCGGGGCCTGCTCCGGAGCTGCCCCGAGGCCCGGGCCGAGCTGGTGCGCACCCCGGAGTTCGGCTCGGCCTTCACATTCCACTGGACCAGGATCGGAGACCGCGTCCAGCTGCCGGGCCGCGAGGTGACGGGCATGGAGCTGGACGTGGGCTGCATCCGGCCGTTCTGCTACGGCGCGGACTGGGTCAGCCTTGACTTCGGGGACGGGGGCCTCAAGCGCTGGTGGATAGTGGAGCCTGCCGGCAGCGCCTCGATCTGCACGCCCGACCTCTGTCGCATCCAGCACCTCGCGTTCCCGCACCGGTACTTTATGAAGCGGAAGATGATGCCCCGAGAGCGGGCGGCAATGCTGGGCGTGCTCCGCGGGCTCAGGACCCTCGGCCTGTACGACCAATCGTTCGTGCTCGGGCGCGCGCCGTACTGGGGCAGCATCATGACAGCCGAGCAATGGCTCTTCCTCAGGGGCGTCTCCACCACGGCCCCCGGGGCTGTCGCAGCTGCGACCTCCTGTCTGTCCCGAGCGTCAATGGCTAGGCTCCGATGCGCAATGTATAACCTCGAGGGGCTGCTGAAAAATGCGCGAACGGCTGCGAGATCAAAGAGGATGGGGGGGATCGCCGACCCCTGTGCGGACTTTGCGGGCCTGAACTTCTGTCTCCTGGTCCATGCGAGCACCCAGAGAGACTGGACCTCATGGAGTTCAAGGAGGATGGCTCCCACCTTGAAAGCACCCCACGGATTCAGGATCTGGGAGTCCTTGGACAAAAGCTGAAGGAGGTGCGGGATCAGAGGTGAGGGAGGTATTTCTGTGTGGTGGTCCTGGGCCAGGGTAGAGGTACTCAGCCCATGCGTGCCGCCGCCTGAAAGGGGAGTGGCTCCTCTCTCCTGTCATCTAGAAGTTCAGGCTCGTTTAACGGGTCGAAAAGTAGCCTGAAGACTTGGTAGCATCAACTTGTGTTTAACCAATGGCTTCCCATGAAACTGCATCTGTTAAATGTGATCTTCCCAACTGTGGAAATGCCATCCTGATAGTTCAAAAACCGCATATTCGCACATGCCGAAATGAATGTACATCAACTCATTTCAAGCCAAGAGAAACGAAGAGTAGAAAACCAGCTACCTACGTTGCCACACCGAACACCCAACGCCGACTCCTACAACGCCGACTCCTACAATACCAATTCCCAGAACACGGATTCCCAGAACACAAACTCCTACCTAGGCCTACCACTTACCATGTACCTTATATAAATCATACAGATATTTACACAACAAGGTGCACCTCAGGGTTCAAGTCGGCCTTGCGTGGTAAGTAAGGGCTGGAAGATACTCTCTGGCGAAAAGGCATTGCGTGAGTCACGGAACAGTGCTTCCTCTGTTTTTGCAGGTACGACTCCAACTACATGGCACAAAATCTAGTGTGAGTGAAGGCAACTAATTCGAGCAGGAATGAGCCGCCGTTCTGAAGTTGAAGAGTGAATGGGTCGCTTTTGTATGCAAGCCCAAATATTTGAACTTCAGGTGTGAAGCCTCACAGTTGCACTGCGGATCATGTCAGCCACCTTACAACCCTGTTGCTTGTAAAGCTTGTAACAGCTCGGCTTGAAATGAGTCGCGAGCGCGGGAGAGCGTCGCGTGGCACAGCTGTCAACCAGCTTGGCGCACATCTTGACCTTCGACAACGCTGATCACGACTCCCAAGCAGTCGCCGGCCGGCCGTTCCTATTGCACGAATTACAATCCTGGTTCCTGTAAATCCCTTCGGCCTGTTCCTTTTCGGATGTCGGACTCGCTACTCCTGAACTATTCCGACGGAAATACACCTCCACAGGCATCCCAAATGTTAAATGGTGTTGTACATTTTGTACATTTTGTATTGGCAATTCTGGACCCACCTGGTCACACTTTGCCGAACTTGTTGGCAAAAGCGACTTCGGGTGGAGAAGTCAAAATTTAACGTATGGGATGCCTGCGGAGGTGTAAAGTCATGCACCGCAGTTGAGGAGGCGATGGAATAATCGGGAGAACATTCAGGAGGTGAAGTCGCATACAGGAAGGCAAAGATCGCCAACACCCCTATCGCCAAGGCTCTTGGCAGAGTCCTGGAAAGATTGCAGCTCAAAAGAATCGCCTGCATGTCTTTTAAGTTCAAACAGGCAGGATCCGATTTCTCCACCGTTCACAGTCGAGAACTTAGGGAAACATGTCGATCAACGGCCAATAACGGCAATACAGGGGACCCACGAGGGCGGAAGAGGTCTTCATCGGGCCATTCGGATGGATCCAGGGCGTCGGAGATGATGTTGAGAACACGAAGTCGAGGCATAGCAGAGAGAGTGCAAAACACGCCAGGAGAGCTCCTCCATCTCACCAGGAACAGGGCTCCTGATCAAGCGCAGATACATCCCCACAGGACAACGTAACCGCCAAGGCGGCAGTCCTGACGACTCGTCACGCAGGCCTTGGCGTGATCCACAGCAGATGGGGACCGAAGCCAAGTTAGCGCCAAGGGAGATCGAGCAGATCGCCATGGTTGGCCGCTGTTGGGATTCGGACGACAGAAAAGATCACCGCCTGACCGAGGACGCCCTCGCGTGGAATCCCTCCCCTTGCAGCGACCCCAGTTTTCATATCAATACTGCAATATAGGGATGAAACAACTACGCAGGAGACACCACCAACATGGCCCCCATATGTTTTGCAAAAAGGGCTACAGATCATCGTGCGGTCCCACAACTTTCCGCCCTGTAGGGTCTAGACAATCCAATGAAGGCCTCCGGGACTGTAAAATATCCTCAATAGGCAACCAACCGGGTGTTGTAAGCGACTACCGATATCTCCGAATTTGTGCTGGCATCCGGGGGGCTACTTGCCTTGCGTGGGACTCTCGTGATGTATTCAACAGGAGACTGTGGACCGGTCGTCTGAGGGGAGGCCGATACAAACGAGGAAGCCCCGTGGAAAACCTCTATATAAATGCACGACCTCGAAACGGTTTTGTTTCCTATTTCTCTCTCTCCTCATCATCCCACCAAGTCAAAGAGTCTTCTCTCCCTCACTTTCTTTTCCAAACCAAATACAACAAGCAGTGCTTGTCTTTCGTTATCAACCTTCATTACCAACTCACTGCCCTTACACTCACTTCGTACCCAACACCCAACCATCAAAATGCAGTACTCCCTCCTCATCGCCTCTCTGGCCATCGGCGCCATCGCCGCCCCCCAGCCCGCCATCACCCCGGCCCCCAAGGCCCGCGACATCCAGAAGCGCTTCGACGTCCCCGCCTCCTCGGGCTCCTCCGTCCTGGACGACGTCAAGACCATCGCGGCCGGCGAGTCCTTCGACGGCGGCATGTACGTCTACGACCGCGGCGTCGACTGCACGGGGCAGTCCGAGGGCGGCGACTCGGACGCCGTCTTCCAGATCGAGGAGGGCGGCACGCTGAGCAACGTCATTATCGGCCCCAACCAGATCGAGGGCGTCCACTGCCAGGGCGGCTGCACCCTCGAGAACGTCTGGTGGAGCGCCGTCTGCGAGGACGCCTTCACCATCAAGAACCAGGACGCCGGCGACACCACCTACATCAAGGGCGGCGGCGCCTACGGCGCAGAGGACAAGGTCCTGCAGCACAACGGCGGCGGCTCCCTCGAGGTCTCCGACTTCACCGTCGAGGACTTTGGAAAGCTGTACCGCTCCTGCGGCAACTGCAAGACCATGTACGAGCGTCACTTCACCGTGACCGGCTCCACCGCCACCGACGGAAAGAGCATCTGCGGTAAGCGACCACTCTAGATACTGCAACGAGTAGAAAAAGGACAAATAGCTGACTTGATAACCCCCCCAACAGGTATCAACTCCAACTTCGGTGACACTTGCACCATCACCGACACCACCACCGACGGTGTCAAGGACGTCTGCGTCACCTACGACGGCACCGAGGACAACGACAAGGAGCCCGAGAAGAACGACGACAACGGAGACGGCTGTGACGGCACCTACTGTGTCTGCTAAGCAGATCGCAGAGGCCACGGCAGGGAGACCTGGGAGAGTTGGGAGAGACTCTGAGGATCCCGAGAGTTGAACTTTTTTGACTTGAGCGTGTTGCATCGCTTTATTTCACTGTATATTTGCTAGAGGCATACATATATTAGTACATAGCAGGATCGTGTTTCTGAATCGAGCATGATATTTGCACTTACTTTGATGATTCACTTGACGTTGTACATTATGTGGTTGATGTGATTTTGGCGCTACGCAACGCTGCTCTAGGCTCCAGAATGGGGAGCTACGAGCTTGAAAGGTTAGACGAAATTAGATATTCAGGCACATGAAACTGTTCTACTAGCTCATTTTTCTTTACTACGAACCAGTAGTTCCTTTCTAGCCGGATATTCGCATACCCAAACTCCAGAGATCAATTTTCAAGGAGTGAGTAGTAGCTACAGGTCTGGTAATCACCGTTTTCCAAGGAATGGGTGTTGTGAGAGTGATGGAGGGTAATGGTGTTTGTAGATCTCTGACTCCATGTATCGAGGCTCCTTTTGGTACATTTCGACACTAAAGCGGCACGATCTGGAACCCATATAAGTCAGTGAGATAATTTGTGGTGGCGCTTAACATCGCCAAGCGGGAATGCTCCCAGGACAGGAAATACAATCTTGTGCTGCCCATGTGGATCCTGAGTTACAGGAAGGTGCAACAAGATGACTGCAAGGCATCAATTTCTCAGAGAATAATTTATCACATGATTCATATACAAAGGTACAACCCATATTGCAAAATCCCGCAATGTGCAAAGCCCATGTGGAGGTTGAGAACCGATGTCGTTGGCATTTTGTGGGGCTCCACCTTGAAATATGCATTGGCACTCTGTCCATCCCCACAACACCTTGCCGATGTCTCAAATCTGGGGCAGGGCTGAAGTCAAAGTAAAAAATGATAAAAACCTAGATTGGAGTATTCCGATGCAGTCACTAGTCTGATCGCTTCTCGATCTGCGTGGAAGTGGGCTTCATGGGGGAGGCTGTGCAGAGGCTAGACCACCGCTACGGCGGGTGTTCGGCACGAGGCGATATCATCGCTACGGAGTTCGGCACGGGGCACGTATCCAGCGGATGGATACCACGGGACTTTGGCACGGGAGATCGAGCAAAGCCATTAAATGTTGAGGTAATAAGTAACAAATTGCTACACAGGGGCAAACCACTGCTTCTGCAATGATTTATATCAAGGCAGAAGAGCTGAGGAATGATACTCCGGGTGTTGTAAAAATTATCAGGGCACATATATAGCACGATATAAGATCCTTCAAGCCTCCGCAAACGAATATTCCTAAATAACCTAGCATACACGTATCTTATTGAATTCTGCGTGCCGCTATCTCCGGTGCATGGCCTCAATTGTGTACATTTGCAATAGCTCCTCTAGAAATAGGTCTGTCTGAAAGAAGCTTCGAAGAATCTTCATCATGCTGGAAGAACCCAAAATGGTTCGCAGGCCAGACTTTCCCGCAATGACTCCCTTGCCACCAATCCTTTGACCACATACACAAGTTATGAGAAACTGGCATGCTTGATCAGGACTCACGAAGAATTTCCAGCCGATTCCTATGCGTGCCGAATCGCCCGGCATCCTGACAGGAGTTTCCTTTATCATTCTCCTGGATTGGCAATCCATTGTGGTCTTACTCCTCCCCCACATATTTATACTCAAATGCTCCATTGTTCATATCGATGAATCCTTGAATGCTGATCCTATCTGTTGATCATTTAGTATTCGAACTGTTGTATCGGAATTGTAAGGTCATGTTAATCAACTGGTCCAAGTTATCACGAATTGAATGAAAGGTGTTATCGTATCCCTGAAGAATAGGATGTATTCTAAAAAGCAAGGGCTGGATTTTAACTATTTGTTCGATAGTAAATTGTGCTTAAGCAAAGCTATTAGTCTGATAGGTAAATGATATGAGTCTGTTCTACTGAAGTTTATTTTGGATATGGTATGACTAGGATTCCAACTTAAAGAGTTGGTAGACCTTGCACCGCGGGCATATGGATGGAGAAAACCTGGCGTGATCTTTGAGCCAGGGTGGGGAACCGGTGGCGGAGAATGTCCATGCTGGAAAACTTCAAGCATACGTGAGATCACGAAAGCTAGGAGGACGACGCATTTCTTGGACGCAACTACGATTCCGGGACCTATTAAATGTTACACAAGACGAATCGTACCGGGTAGCAATATCATCTAGGTTGCTGCAGTCTGGTCCGAGTTTCACAGTGCGGCTCGCATGTCTACCCAAGCACCAGCGCCTGATACCTACTTAAGTAGGCAACCCAGAAGCGCCACCCAGACGGGGGAGTAGGTGTGTGCGCTCGATCTCTGCGTGTTGCTGCAACTTGAACGTGGGTGATGCACTGCCGATGTACTCTTTACCTCCATTCCTTACTGGGTAAACCTTTGTGTTCTCTAGTTACTGCTACTTTGTGCTCAGGACTCAACCGCCTCGCCGCGCCGGACTACCTCGACACATTCCCAAACATGCGGGTCCAGCGCCGTGCCGCTCCGTCATTTGGAGAATGCCGACTGGACTTAGGGCCCTAAACAATTGATGCCCACGTGTCCGTCCCTGATGGCAATTGAACACTACGAAACGACCGCGTCCCCGTTGGTGTTTCCTGCTTACCCACCAAATCTTAAAGTCCCACATTAACCGTGCTCACAAGGTTACTGGGATCGTCGCAATCACTGGGATCGGACTCGTCCGAAAAGGCTTGTAAGTGCCCTCGCGTCCGCTTGTGTGGTCGGCCACTGCATAACACCTCAGAGCTGATGCAGGGTACTTGGTTCGGCGTGATGCCCGTGATGCCCATGAGCCCATCGGAATGCGCCCGTGACCTCATCATTCATGATTCATTCAGCGTATACTTATTGGCCATCTAGTGTCTTAAGAAGCCGTTTGGATGCTGTACTATATTGGCTTGGACATCATCCGACTCTGGTCGTAGCTCGGCTCCCTACTGTCAAAATCGTCACCTGAGACCGAGTTTTGGGGGCGGTTTGAAGAGGTGTCTCAGGATACCGATGGAGACTCCTTGCTCAGAAGCAGTAATACTACGGTGCCGGAGTCACTGTGGTATGAAATGCAGTTGGTTACCAGGCGACCTCGGGACGTTTATCCGTGATGACTACTTCGGGGGACACTTCTCAAGCTCCATATGATCTATAAAATATCGATCCATATTTTATCCTTGGCCAATACTCAAGAAGCCTTTCCAGCCGGTCTCTTGTACTTGCCCTAGAGCGCTATACTTGTTGCTGGAATTCGGCGTTTGCGTTATCTGAATGTCCCTGAACACGGGAGAAGCATCTATAGCGTCCACAGAGAACATTTCACATTGCAAGAAGTGAAGGGCAGGCTTCAGTAAGCTCCGTATATGGAGCAACAATATTTACAATTCGACACCTCTAAAAGTATTTATATACAAGAATGTTAAGCCCGGCTTTCGCCACGGGCGACCGCTGGGATAAGGCCACTAGCTACATCCAGAACGGTGACCAATCAACCCCTGGGTTATGATGGCGATGATGATGATAAAAACCCCCTCCCCACCAGCTCGCAAGCGAGAGCGAGGGAGCAATGCCCAAGCACAGCTTAGATCTTGCCAACACCGGCGGTCTTGGCGACGTTGGCTGAGGCGGCGGCGGCCGGGGCGATGTTCTTGCCCTTGAAGCTGCTGAGGAAGCTGGTGTCGGCGCTGGTGTAGCTTCCCGAGCTGCCGTAGGCGTTGAGGACGCAGTTGCGGCCGATGGCGGCCTTGCAGGCGGCGTTGCTGTTGGCGTCGGGGCTGGTGAACATCTTGCCGCTCTTGGACTGGGGGTCGATGACCTCGACGACGTTCTGGAAGGTGTTGCCCTCGAGGAGGACGTAGGCGCCCTGGGTGGTCTCGAAGGCGTGCTTGCTGTTGGCGTAGAAATAGTTGTTGACGGCGTGAAGGAGGGTGTTGCCGGCGACCTTGGGGCTGCGGCCCGACGAGTGGTGGACGTAGTTGCCCTTGAAGGTGACCATGTCGTTGCTGCCGGTGAAGTAGAGGAGGAAGTAGTGCTGTGTGATACCTAGTTAGCAATTGTTCTGGGCGAGATGTATTGGATGGGAGGGGGTTCTTACGTGGTTGTCACAGGTGGCAGACCAGTTGGTGGAGCCGTCGAACTCGGAGTTGGAGATGGTGACGCGGTTGGAGGCATCGTTTCCGAGGACAACGTGCTGGCGGCCAATGCGGGAGGTCTGTGTTGCGTCTGGTCAGCTTCCTATCATGGGAGGGAGGCATTTCGTGCTGCGGTTCTCGATTCCATCTTACCTTGACGTGGTCGATCCAGATCATGTCGGCACCAGAGATAGAGATAGCATCACCGCCCCACACGTACTGAGGGTTGATCTCAGTGAAGTGGACGTTCTGGATGATGATATTCTTGACACCGCCAGCCATGTAGACACCCTTGCCCTTGATGACACCAGCAGAGCCCTGGCCGACCAGGGACTTGTTGGACTGGACGCGGATGGCGTTCCAGGCAGCCTTGTCGTAAGTGATGGACTTGACGATCTCGGAGCCGGACTGGTAGTTCTTGCACCACTGGAGGTCGAGACAAGCATTAGCGATCTTTAAAGCCGAGAATTGGCAGCCGCGGATAAGATGTCCACTCACGTTGTCCTTGTTGATGGCAACCTGGCAGCCAGAGCCGGTGCCGTAGGGAGCACATCCAGCCTCGGTCGTCTTTCCCTCGGTGCCGGTGAAGTCGAAGGTCTTGGTCAGGATGATGGTGCGGGCGCTCTTGTCCGTGAGGTACGAAACAAGCTCGTCGTTGGTCTTGGGGTAGACGGGGGCGGCAGAGCCACCACCGGTCACGCCTTTGGCGAAACCCTCAGCGGCGCCGGTGACGCCAGCAGCAGCCACGGCGTTGGCGAAGGCGGCCAGCGCCGTGACAATCACGGATGGTGCAAGCATGGTGAAAGAGTGTGTTGGTCGATCGGAAAAGAGTGACGATCGGCTGGAACGAGAGATGGAGGAGAGAGTGTGAGTGAGTGAGTGTTGATGATCAGCAAGAAGAGATCGTCGTTGAGAGGCTGGTGATCGTCTTCTTTTAAGCTTATTGAAAGCTTGGAGGAAGTGGGCCTGTCAAAACCATCGTGGGAGCATATACACGCTCTTTCGGCACAATCGGTAGGACCGTCCGAGGCTTCACCCCCCGTGTTGGCCCAGCCTGGTCCACAGAATATCTCCATGTTTGACATGCTTGCCCCCAATCATCGTACGAGAAGCGCAGCGTTATCGCTCAGCCGGCACTGCAGAGTTGGCACAAGCTGTCAGATTGACCCCACAAGCATGATTCTCCACCAAATGACAGCCGCCGCCCCCTGAGACATTAAGGGGCGCCTTCTAGAAGCCATATCTCGGCATCCAGGCCGAGAGTGGCCTAGTTGCGGCTGTTGAGCGGTACTTTCGAGCTGGGCCATGTGCGCTTGCTATGGCTGTTCTGCATCGCCTGCGAGCCACTCTATGCCTGGTTGTAGTGGAACCCGGGAGATGGAGTTGTGAGCTGCCTTGTAATGCGCACCAGTAGCTGTGGCTCGCTTAAGAAGAATCTCCACGGCGAACACAAGTGGCTGTGCCGTGGATTGTGGCTACATGAGATTTTCCCTGAGGAGCTGGAGCAGTTGGTTCGGTGTCAAAGATGTGTTCTAGAATGGCATCATTAGTAGTTAATGCACATGTTGTGTTTCTCGTGGGCAGCTACGCCGGTTGCGATCTGCCCTCGCGGTGAATACCGACACTTATGCAACGGCAGTTGTGAATCCACACAAAGAGGCTCAGGAAGAGTGTATTCGGTGGAGCATGAAGATCTGCAGGTGCGAATCATTGTGTCAGTTGTGCACGGTAGAAAAGAGTGAATACACATACATCTGAAGGCTACCTGGCAACCTCCGGCAAAACGGCGGGCGGGTTGGTGGCTTGCCCCTTGAATACCCACTGAAAAGAGCTCACGCAATTTAAACTTCATGCAACTCTGTTGTGTGTACCCCTGCCCGTTCCTGAACCGCCGACTTCAGACTCCACATGGCTTGACGGTGGGCTGGGAAACAAATGCAGGTCTGGCACTGCCGCAGGGCTGCCCACCCACCGTCAAGTCGGCATGCCGGATGCGGTGTGTCTCTCTGGCTTCCAGCCAACAGGCCAAATCCCCCGTAGCGTCAGGGGTTTCTGTGTGCCTGTGTGGGTTCCGGACTGACGACTTCCACTAATCAGGAGCCGAGGATGACGGAATGCTGGTCGGATGGCCTGTCGAGGAATCCACCTGGGCGGATCACACGTTTGCTGGCTAAGATGATCTCCCTGCTTTCAAATATGGAGCCTCCCGCTTTGCTTCTCTTTGTGCCTACCTCGGGTGGCACCTATTGCGGGCCGGCGGCAGATCACCGAGGAGTCTCGGCCATATTTCAGCAAACGGCCTGTCTGTGTGCCTTGTGCTGACTGTCTGACTCAGGCAACTCAACTCGGTGCTTGTCAGCTGAGCCCAGGCCATCGGGTGGCCTCGAATTTCTTATCCACATCGAATTCCACGTGAGACACGCTAACTTTTTAGTAAGGACCCTGGAATGTCTGCGCGGATTTCTAGTGAGCGAGCGATTACGGCGCCGAAGGACCTCGACAGAGAAAAGGCCAGCGAAAAGAAAGTGTCACTCGGAGTTATCCGAGCTGTCGAAACAGAAAAAATGACCAACATACACTGTGGCTTGGAATATTTCACGATATATAAAGAGTCAAGGCATGTAAACATTTTCACGATGTTATCGCAGACACGTCTAGTTCTCGCATTTTGGCCAACATGAAGACTGCATGTGCTCAAGCAAATTACTGCGTTTTGTTCGGACATGGATAGCCCAGCCGCCAAGGTGATGACCTTGAAGGAAGCCTCATTTTCAGCAACCAGCGGCAGGTAGTACAAGGAACATGGCAAGACCTCTTCCCACAAATGGGATTGACTTGTTCGATTATATCGCTCTTGGTCAAAAATCACCAACCGCATGCTGGACACCACGGATTTCAACCTGAGGCACCCAAACCTGACACCACCCGAGAGTATAACGTGCAGTGAGTGTTCGACAGGGGCGAGCAAGCGCGTCAATAATGTTTTCCACGAGCCTGAATATGTGCCCCTTAAAGAATTTAAGGTTACTGTCAGGTTATCAGTCCATTGCGGACTGCCCCCAGGGGCGCACCCACAAAGGGGTGCCTCAGGCATCAACACTAGCGTCGGTAGAAAAGACCCAACCACCAGAAAGGAGGGGACCAACCGAACATAGAAGACACACAATCAAGTTACATCAAGACCCATCCAATTATCTTTATAACATCAGTGATTACGTATAATCTGACACAAGCAATCAAGTTTTATTAAAAGCAGGATCTCCGCCCATCAGGGAAGCTCCCCTACACCAATTATGGAGGCTGTTGATTGTACGGCGAAGGGAGCACAGGCGATAGCACACTTAATTATACTGATGAGCGAGCAGATCCGGACACTTCAAGAGGTCAACAAAGCACTTGCTAAACGCTGGAAGGCTAAAAAGACCCGAGTACAGCTTAGAGGGGCACTTAGTATTAAGGAATCCCAGGTGATAATTAAAGAAAAGGAAAAGGGGAAGCGACCAGCTGGTGAAATCAGCGGTGGTGCTGAGGAGGAGGTCCGCGGCGGACCGAGCAAACGACGCTGTGGCAACTGCGGCGAGACTGGGCATAATGCGAGAACGTGTGAGAAAGAGGAAGAGGGGTCTAATGGATCAGATTCTGACTGTATTATAGGAAATCCAGCCTAGTTGGCACCAATTGGTGCGAAGTGTATTTTTCCCACCATAAGTCAGCCTGTTCGAACCAGCACTGCAACCCCACCAACCGCTCCAAATTAGCAAAATTAATTAGAAATCAGCAATTGAGTGCAGTTGGCACCAATCGGTGCCCACTTTTGTTAATTATTTGGCCCTGGGCGGTGGGATGTGCTGGGGTTGGCAGAAGTTGGCGGAAATAGCAAAAGTATTCCACTTGGTGGTAAACCACGTTATATGTTACAGAAATATTAGATGCGTTAACAGGAAATACAAAAGGGAAATTCGGAATATTAAAACTGATCTGTTAACTAAAACTAATATCGGCCATTTCAAACTTCGCAGAACAATCCAATCAAGCCCGTGGGAAACTTAGATTGAATTTCGTTGTTCCTTATTTACAACTCGCCTCCATGTTTCTGTAATAATCTACCTCTTCCAGATTTTATTACAGCGTCGCGACTTAGCATTCCCATTACGGGATCTGCGGAGTTCTGCCTGCTATGATTATCATGGCGGTCAGACTGCCAGATCGTAGGCTGATAAATGTTAAATGCTTGAAAAACGAGCGGCTTATAGTATTGTGTTGCATGCCGACAAGCCAAAGGAATTAGCTAAGCTCGCTATGCAGCAGTCAATTATAGAAGGGCTCATCTGCATTTATACCCAAGTCTTAGTGCAGTAAATGAGGGGGACACAAAGAACCTTGTAAAAAGCATTACTACGGCGCCGCAAGCAAGCTCTAAGGTCAGAAATGGAGATTAATAAAGCTCGGATCTTTAAAAATCTGAATGATGTTAATGTGGAGTTTTAGGCATGGCTCGCTAAAGAGCCCATAAGGGATAATATATTAATCAGTTGGGCTAGGACAAATAGAGCGTGCGTAATGATAGGATTCATAAGTGTAAGGGTCTAGACTGAGTGTCACACTCTAACGTCTATTTTCTCTATTAACAAGAAGACTTCTCTGGGGAGAGAAGTCTTTCCCCCTTGACTAGAAGCACAGGTTCCTACTGATCTATATACTTGGTTGTCGCCCTTCGCTGGTCCTTCTTGTAGATGGTAGCAGGTTCTGTGGGGAATCGTGCTGTGGGTCAGTGGGTCGTACGAAGGGCCCTGGCCCTGAGTTTTGTTGACAAGGGTCCATCCCATTACAATAAGTGTTAGGAGATATAGTAATAAGCTTCCAGTAATGGTAGACTTAATTTTCCTAGTGGAAGCAAATATATTAGAAAATCTGAATTATAAAGTTAACAATATTATAATTAAAGCATTAACCGATCATAATATGCAAAAGCTGTAGCCAACTATAGAAATATAGTTAATAATATTTAATCACAATTGGTAAACAATTCACTATATTAAGGACTAAAAGAATTTTCATCAGGGTTACAAATATCTGTATCTTTTCCAGTAATATCAACGATTTAACACCCAACAATTTGTTTCATTCGCGACTTTTCCTAGTTTGCACGACCCCTCGCCTCTCGGTTGAAAGGAATGCGAAAAGGACGCGAGGCAGGGATTTTGGCATTCACTACACCGGAGAATTCCGAAGCCCGGGAGGCATTCAAAACACTCAAGAAGCGTTTTACCACAGGCCCCTTACTCAGACATTACCACGCGTACTTTAAGCTTGGTGAAATTATGGGATTTGCGTTGGAAGGAAGGCTGTGTGTTTAAGGATAGGGCGACTTTATAAGGCAGGCACTTGATTCTAAATTAAGTATTTCTCCTTAGACATATTGATTACTTTGTTAAGGATCTTGCTTTTGTCCTCCTTTGAAGGTTGTGGGATTCTGTCTTCGAAGTCTCGAGTGTAAGACCCCTCCAAGAGCCGCCGAATTTTAGAGTTGGTCGGGCCCGGGCGTTCCTACTTCTGAACAACTAATGGCCCTAAAATGGATTAAATTCTGTAGAACGATACAACCTTCGAGTCTTCGGATGTGGATGACCAAGTTGCACGCTGTCCGAAGCGAAAACACCAAGGGAATATCATGAGATCCGGGGCGCCGGCCTCGGATGCTTTAACGCATATAGACCTTAACGGTTCATCCCTCTTTACTAAGCAGGAGACTTTGCCAGACAGTCCTCATTGTAAGGCCGTGGCAGGTTTTGTAGATGAGGATGAAGAGAATTAAGGAAAGCCTATAGTAAGTAAGAGAAGAGAACGAAGAGTAGCCGCTCGACTTCATGATGAGAGGATTATTTAAAACATAAATCAACGATGTTAACAAGCCACTTCTTGTATCTATAAGACGAGGTAAGACTATGACAGTAGCGCCTTGGTTTAATTGCGATGCCAAGTGCCCGTTTCCTCTAAAAAGTTTTTGGATCAATTTTATTCGAATGGCCTCGCAGTGTGATTTGTTCCCCGGCTAATGTGTTGGACGTCAGGCTTTCCATAAATGTTAGATGTTGCTATCCTACTGTACTGAATCCAATCATATTCCACGCTACTTAAATAATCTTTTCCACCACTGAGCTTCATCCAGTCTGTTTAGCGAATCAGGGTCGTTTCCCCCTATCTCCCGGTGCTCAGTGGGAACACCGAGAAATATCCTAGCCTTTAAATGTTCCTTAGAGTTGACCAGGGGGCTTGTTTGATCTATTACATTCTTCTCAGAACTAACTCATGTCTGAAATGGGAAGTTTAAAATATGAGTATCTTACCCCCAAGCATCAGGACTTGGCGAGCCTCTAGACTTTCTATAAACAAACGCTTAATATTAGTAATTAGGCTTGAAAACGGATTCCACATAGAATTACCCCGCGGAGGCATAGTGAGACCCTTAAGTGCAAGCAGACCTGTAATAAAAACGAGGATATGCATATTTCTATTATTGAAGTGTGAGAATAGTAGATGGCAGCTTGGGCTCTATGAAAACTCTCATAAAGGGGGATATGGTTTATATAGCTTAATTCAGAAGCACTTAATTAGCCGACAGTAACTAGGTGTAGTACAGTCGAAGGCGAAATGGGTTTCGCAAAATCCTTTAGTTAACATTTTTGATAGTGGTGGTGTGGGTCCGCGGCTTGTGTGGCTTGGCAGATCACGCTCGTAGTGACGAGGATACTCAAGAAGTGATCGCTAACAAAGCCATTGGCTTAGTGACCATCCGTCACCAAGCCCCAGCTTATCCAAAAAAAAAAAAAAAAAAAAAAAACTCCCTTAGCCCCTATCTTGCTTCGCCGTCGTTCATCCCATACTTCTTCCTCTTCTGTTTTTCCTCCGTTACAATCAATGGTAAATTGATATTCTACTGCACGAACATGAAGCCTTGATCAAACATTATATTTAAAAAGCAAATGTTCGCAGTGGTACTGTAAAACAAATGGCATAACAGTGCATGCACCCTCCTGTGGACGGAATCACGCCCATACCTCGATTTGTATAGACAGCAGCTTTGGAAATAGCGTCGTAAAACACTAACTTACTTTTGCGTTCTAGCCCTGTATATTTGGCCTACGTGAGCTCTTCGGTGTGATGGTTTACATTGCGACTGGAAATAGAGACGGAACCAAGCGCAATTTGACAGTAACTTCGACTGAAACAGAAACAGTGCAGTATAGACAAAAGTGAGTTGACTTCCGATCAGGCTGTCCTTCAGTCTGATTCAAGCATGTACAAAGCAAGATTAAATGCCCCGTACTCCTGGTGACCTTTCCAGTGCCTCACTACTTTGACTTCTCTTCAGACCTTGATGAGGAAGTTGGGAATTATCCTGTTATCTGCGTTGAACAGAACTTATGCGAGGCCTTCGTTCATAATTTGTGTACCTTTGATATGGTATTTTTTTTTTGAAAAAAAAAAAGGATATTTGCTTTTACCACCACAATGGTGCTTTATTCTTTCAGGCGCGGATTCAACAGAATCATGGTCCCGTTGACCAGTATGCTTCTATTCAGAGACTTTCCAGGTCGAGTTCTCACTCCGGCATCATGGTTCTAACACAAACAGCCAACGAGGGAATCGATATTCCAAATGTCAAGACGTAGCTCGAATACATTTATCATTCCACAAGTCGTGCAACGTATCAAATACTTCAAATCTTTAAATACACCCCATTCCTAAGGTTCTAATTGACATGTCTCTGAATAGCTAGGAACTATCTATTCAGCCAAATTTGATACTGCAGCGGTATCAAGGCAGCGGAAATCGCCACAAGATAAGCCCCCAGACCAGCCGCCGTAGAAGAGTCCTTGGTGACACACGAATATGCTATAACCACAGGAACGGTCAGGAAAAGAATTAAAAATGCCCAAACTAAGAAAAAAACTATGTTTAGTTCTTCGTTGATTCGGATACCCCAACCGTTTGTTCCCGGCGAAAGATCTAATCGTGAGTCAAGCTTCTTTGCCAACTTATCGTACCAGAACCGTTCATTTCCAGAAAAATGGTTCCCAGGTTTGAACATATGTTTCAGAGGGATATTCCGGATCTTAGTTCTCATAGGAACAGGACTGTACATATATCTGCCTTGCACAACCTCGGTCTCAGGAGGCCAACTCTGAGGTGTGAAAAAGTCAGGACTTATAGTGTTATTCCCTATGGGTATGAGATGGAACTAGACTCGACGTTAGGAATATACAACCATGCATTCAAGAAATATAATTTTCTGTGGGAAGGCGGGCTTACTTCGACAAAGTCGGCCGAGATCGGTATGTGAAGGCGTTGAGTCAGAAGTTCTGGCAGCCGCCAGGACCGCAAACCATACCTCGTCAGGTCCGATGGAGCTCGGAGATTCCTTACCCATAAAGGAAAGAGCCGAGACACCTCCCAGTGATTACCAGCGCGAATTAATTCGTATGCATCACGAATTTTATTTATTAGCTCATCTTCACTTGTATCCAGAGAGAGTCCGATTTGTTGGAGTTCAGTTGGTCCTGACATGGCCTTTCTGTCAGCACACACAAGAAGAAATTGATCTCGAGTTTGACGAGCTCTTGATGAGATTGATAAATCTGTGCTATCCATGGTTGACGAGTCAGACGATGAAGATGTTGCTGTCAGAGGAAGCCCTGATGGTGAGCTGTTACGTGGTCTGTCAGGATTTGTGTGCGCAGCTAGAGTTGCTGAAGATGTCCCTAGAACAAAAGTTCCTAGATTCGGTGGACTTGAAGTTGCAAGCCCCATTAATTCGCACCGCAGTCTCTCCACGCCGCCAGGCCTCAAGTCTTTGAAGTCGACGTGTGCCATATCTCCACAGCCCTGTAATATATTCAGAATCTCCGCGCCAAGTTCCAGTCAATTAAAGCAGATAACATACGCATTGATACCAGAGTCGCTGGTAGTCTTTCGGTGGTGGGCAAAGCAGATCGCCGAACCAGATTCTGGCTCTGGTCATCAGCGGAGGAATCACCGTTCTTGAGCTGCCGTCCTTCTGCTGATTGTCTTCGGCATTTTGGTCGATCTTTCGCATTCCGAATGAAAAAGCCTCGGTTTGAGAGCCTGGTAGTATAGAGGCTTCAACTTTCGAATGGCCAAACACTGAGCTCTGTACTATAGAATCTCGCTCATCGCCTTCATCATCCTTGGTAATAGGTAACCCGTTGTCTTCCGTCTGTGTTGTACTTTCAGTACCAGAGAACCGGCCCGGTACTATAGAGCTTTCGAGTATCGAAGGAAAAGATGCTGCGCTCTGGACTGAGGAGTATCGAGCATTGAACTTCCCGTCTTGAGTATGAGCAAGACCAGCCATTTCGATTTTTGACCTGTTGAGTGTTCCCGAGCCTTCGTCTGACTTGACACGGAGTGACTCTGCAAGTCGCTCTGTGTACCTTGCAAACGCGGCACTATTAAGCAGGAAGTCTTTTGTATCCCCCAATTTGCTTATCCAAGAATGTTCACTTCTCAATTCGGGATCGCCATCATGAGGAATCTGTCTGCTGTCGATGTCATTGTCGCTGTCGCTGTCGCTGTCGCTGTCGCTGTCACAGCCGCCACTGATTCGTTCTTTAAAGATTCCGTCAGGGGGTTTCTCAGGCTCTAAAGAGTTCGGATCCACTGAATCATTGCGTAATCAGTAGCCTTCTTCGACGATAAATGAAACGGTATCTTCTGCGGTGTCTCCTCACTGTTAGACCTAACCCAATAAATGGTGAACATACCTGCCGTGTCAACACTTTCAAGGAATCTACCAATTTCTTCTTCCTGATTTTTATACTCCTTGTGAGATGGACGGGGATCCTCGAGCTCTTCGTGAGGACGCAATTCTCTCAAGATGCTTCGGCTGATCTCAATACGGCGTTTTCGTGATCGGAAGAATTCAATGGCTTCCTTTTGTGAAGGTCTGGCCTCTTTTCCAACTGAATCATTCTGAAACTCGTCCGAGGCACCCTTCCAGAGCCCCTTTAGCATTCGATAATGTATCTGGACAAACCGCGCCTCGCCAAATCTCTGCCTTGCCTCACTGTAGAGCTTTCCAAGGGAACGGTGATTTAAAAAGCTCCGGGCAATAAAATTTGCCCCGCTTTGCTCAAGCTCTCCAAAGATAGATTGAGTGGTGGAGCGGTATTCTGACATTGCATCCTCGAACAGTGAGGAAGGGATGCGGAATTTACGAAAAACTTCCGTGCTCGCTCCCCGACGGAGAAAACGTTGCCTCATGTCCTCAAAACCCGCCAACGTGGCAGCTGCGAGCGCGATATCCAGGTGCTCTCCTTCCAGATTTTCGAGGTCGGCACCTGCCTCAACAGGCAAATCCATCTCTATTAATTCTTTGAACAGCTTCTCAGCCTTTTCCCACCGGCCTTGGTTCCGATAAGTCGATGCCAGGTTGGCCATGCTGGTGAGCATGGAGGGATGGGCAGGCCCGAGTTTCTGCTTCCAAGTCTCCATCACTTCCACCTCTAGCTTCTCAGCGTCTTCCCATCGGCCTTGGTTCCGGTATGTTGACGCAAGGTTGGCCATGCTGGTAAGAGTGTCGGGATGGGCATCCCCGAGTTTCTGCTTCCGAGTTTCCACCACTTCTATAGACAGCTTCTCGGCCTCTTTCCATCGGCCTTGGGACTGGTATGTTAATACGAGGTAAGCCATAATGGTGAGTGTGTCGGGATGGGTAGGCCCGAGCTTCTGCTTGCTCATCTCCATCACTTCTACCTCCAACTTCTCAGCCTCTTCCCATCGGCCTTGGTTCCGGTATGTTGACGCCAGATTGGCCATGCTGGTAAGTGTGGAGGGATGAGTAGGCCCGAGCCTCTGCTTGCTCATCTCCATCACTTCCACCTCTAACTTCTCCGCCTCTTCCCATCGGCCTTGGTTCCGGTATGTTGACGCCAGATTGGCCATGCTGGTGAGCATGTCAGGATGGGCAGGCCCGAGTTTCTGCTTCCGAGTCTCCATTACTTCCACCTCTAACTTCTCCGCCTCTTCCCATCGGCCTTGGTTCCGGTATGTTGACGCCAGATTGGCCATGCTGGTGAGCGTGTCAGGATGGGTAGGCCCGAGTTTCTGCTTCCGAGTCTCCATTACTTCCACCTCTAACTTCTCCACTTCTTCCCATCGGCCTTGGTTCCGGTATGTTGACGCAAGGTTGGCAATGCTGATGAGCGTGGAGGGATGAGTAGGCCCGAGCTTCTGCTTGCTCATCTCCATCACTTCCACCTCTAACTTCTCCGCCTCTTCCCATCGGCCTTGGTTCCGGTATGTTGACGCCAGATTGGCCATGCTGGTGAGCATGTCAGGATGGGCTGGCCCGAGTTTCTGCTTCCGAGTCTCCATTACTTCCACCTCTAACTTCTCCGCCTCTTCCCATCGGCCTTGGTTCCGGTATGTTGACGCCAGATTGGCCATGCTGGTGAGCGTGTCAGGATGGGTAGGCCCGAGTTTCTGCTTCCGAGTCTCCATTACTTCCACCTCTAACTTCTCCACTTCTTCCCATCGGCCTTGGTTCCGGTATGTTGATGCCAGATTGGCCATTCTGGTGAGTGTGTCAGGATGATTAGGCCCGAGCTTTCGCTTGCTCATCTCCATCACTTCCACCTCCAGCTTCTCAGCCTCGTCCCATCGGCCTTGGTTCCGGTATGTTGACGCAAGGTTGGCAATGCTGATGAGCGTGGAGGGATGAGTAGGCCCGAGCTTCTGCTTCCGAGTCTCCATTACTTCCACCTCTAACTTCTCCGCTTCTTCCCATCGGCCTTGGTTCCGGTATGTTGATGCCAGATTGGCCATTCTGGTGAGTGTGTCAGGATGATTAGGCCCGAGCTTTCGCTTGCTCATCTCCATCACTTCCACCTCCAGCTTCTCAGCCTCGTCCCATCGGCCTTGGTTCCGGTATGTTGACGCAAGGTTGGCAATGCTGATGAGCGTGGAGGGATGAGTAGGCCCGAGCTTCTGCTTGCTCATCTCCATCACTTCTGCAAACAGCTTCTCAGCTGTCTTATATTTCCCTTGATTGCGAAAGGTTTCACCAACCATCAACAAACTATCCAAGGTCAGCTCATGCTCATCGCCGAGTGTTTCCATCCTTGCATCCCACGACGTCTTGGCCATTATCTCCGCTAAATTGTATAACCCTTTGCTCTGCGCATACCAGCCGCCATTATATAGGACTTTCGCCCACTCCTCCAGCGGCTTTCCACCTATCGGACGGTGATCAATCGCTTTTTGCACATGTGCAAACAGTGCTTCACATATAGCCCAATTTCTGTAATCTCCTGTCGGAAATCCACGCTCTAACCGACTTATAAATCGTTCCTTAAATATCTCTGTTTTGTTATTAATGCTCAACCATTTCCTTATAGCTAGTTGTACAAGGGTGTGCATTTCAAACGCGTCCCCTGTCTTGTTCAAGGATATGAGGCTGTAGTTTCGAAGTATGGCTAGGTCCTGCTCAAAGGCACGCACAGCTGAGCTATTCGAAGCATCGCTAGCACTAGAAGCATCGCTGTCGTCATTGTCATCGCTCTCGCCGTCATTGCTCTCATCGCCTTTGCCCTTATCTGCGTCGCCATCCTGGCTCGAATTGTTGTCGGGCGGTCGCACCAGCCATTCCGGGATTCCCTGGCTGTCAAAAAAGCTCACCAGCGAGAGAAGATCGGCTGCTGATGACCGCTCTGATCGGATGGAATCAAAGGAGATCTGCAATGTTGTAATCACCGAGTTCGAAGCGCTGCGATCTCGCCGTAGGCTCTCCTCATCCCGGTTTAAAAGACTGAACTTCCGTCGTTCCCTTCGGAACTCCTCTAAGTACTTGCTGATGGAGGTTCGCGGCGCCCCTTGCTGGATATACGCCCCCGCTAGACTGATAGCTAGAGGCAAGTACCCAAGGGCTTTCACCAGGTCTGCGCCATGGTCCATATCGCGCTGACTGCCGACCTTTCTTGTAAGCAATGCAAGCGCATGGCTTTTGTCCATAGGGTGGACCTTGATGATGCTATTGGGGTCTCCTGTTAGCTTTTCAGCAACATCTTTGCTTCTCGATGTAATCAGGATCGATCCGTTGGGGCTTTGCGGCAGATATGTCCAGAGAGCCCTTCCTGTGCCTGCCCTCGCTGCAGTTTTCTTAGTGTCGGTGTCGTCATGGCCGGTGTCGAAAAATACCCCGGCGTTTTCTGCGTTGTCCAGAACGAGAAGCCACGGCCCATTTTCCACGTTACAGAGCCACTGTTCTATCAGCTGTAGGATGTCGGCCTTGGGATCCTTTCGTCCCGGTAGCTTGACGGCTTCGGCGACTTTTTTGAAGTCCTCCTCAATGCGCGCTCGCGTCTCCGCATGGATCCAGAATACCCATAGATCGGCATTCCTCTGTATCGCTGTCTCGCTTGTACGATAGCAATAGTTGATGGCGAGTTGCGACTTGCCCACCCCGCCCGGCCCCACAAGCGCAGCGCGGGAAGCTGGTCTCGAACAGGTGCGGTGTATCTGGTCGAGGAGGGTCTCACGGTCGACGAAATCGGGGTCGCGGGCGAAAGGGATTGTGCACGATGGTTTCGGCGGGGTTTCTAGTGGTTCTAGTAAGGTTAGTTAGCGCTTGCGGGAAGTAATCAAGGTTTGTTTTACCTGGTGGCAAGTGGAACTGATTTATGATCGTTCCGGTGTTTAGCCCCACCTGGGTCTCATAGTTCCCAGCTCCAAAAGAAATTGTAGTCCAGTCAGCCATAAGAATGGAAGATTTGCAATCGAGCCTGTGGAGATTGATAGAATAGGATGGACTTTCTGTATTAAGGGTGGGGGCCTCATATAGTACACAGAACAGATTTGTTGACACGGCTCAAAGTGTCTTGATGGCCTGCTGAGAAACGCGAGCACGTGACGTAAGCCGGGTGACACCGGCGTTGCTTACGGCACCTATCTAGCGGCAGAACCACAACCCCGCATCTGCCTGCTCGACGGAACTACCAGGCCTCCAAATCACTGAGGAGTTGAATACCGCTATCACTGCAATGGAGAAAGACATCGCCAACTCGATCACAAGCACCGATCAGCAACTCACTAGGCTGAAGACCCGGTTTGAGCAGCTGGACCCCACAGACGTTGAACTTGGCGATACCAGCGACACAGAAGACAAACACAAAGACGAAGACGGTATGCAACGAACGATAGGGGAAGAACGCGCCATGCTGTATACGGTGCTGGTGATACTGAAGGGCCTGAGATCAAAGACGCAAGACGAAGGGAAGAGGATGGCGGAAGAGGTACGAAAGCAATCAACGCAGGTGACGTTTGGAAACAATAACTCGGGCCTTCAACTAGGAGTCAATACTGGGGCTATCTCAGGCTTCACGTTCGGACACCGTGGCTCATAAGTCATTGTAACGAAAGACCTCATTGCAGAATTCGCAGGATTTGGAGAAATCCAGCACAGATGATAATGCCAACTTTGACCTTGATGATAGCAGCCCAGAATATCCAGCTTGTGATGACAGTTTACTAGTGTCGAGTGGTATGTAGGTAATGTTTAACACAGTGTGTTCTTTTGCGGCGCCACATTCAGAAACCTTGATATACGGTACAGTACTGTCAGCTGAAATTCCAAAATAAAGAATCATGTGAAGGGGACGACCGACGGGGAAGCAAAGACGGGAGCCAAGCAAATTCTAAATAGGCTGGGTCCCTGACGCATCTGTTGTAAGCAATTTCTGGTCTGTTAGTGACTTCTCCCTGGGTACTCCGTCGCTACGAATGTGATCTTCGAAGCCACGTAAGATCCGGACCCACACCACCACTACTAAAAATGTTAACTAAAGATTTTCGCGAAGCCAATTTCGCCTTTGACTGTATAAATTAGCACTTTTGATAATTAAGAAGTTCAAGATTTGTATTCTTTATTGTATTAACAATGAACGTTTAAGGGCAATAAGAAAGAACCTTGTAACTTGAATCAGTCTAGCACTAATGATGCACTTAAAAGGTGGCAAAAAGTACTATACCAGAAGGAAGACCCTCTTCGGCTTCTGAATCTGGTTGATTATGGTGTTTCTTGCTAGGCTGCAGCGGTTTGTACAGAAAACTAGGCTTCCGTCGTTCACTCCTTCGGAATTCCTCTAAGTACTTGCTGATGGAGGTTCGCGGCGCCCGTTGGTGGATACACGCACCAGGTTGACTGATAGCTAGAGGCATATATTCAAGGGCTTTCACCAGGTCAGCGCCATGGCCCATGTCGGGCTGACTGCCGACCTTCCTCACAAGTAATACAAGTGCAATACCTTTGTCCATGGCCCATAGATTGGCCTCTTCTATATCACCGTCTCGCTTGTCCGATAGCAATATTTAATGGCGAGTTGCAACTTGCCTACCCCGCCCAGCCCCACAAGCGCAGCGCGGGAAACTGATCTCGAGCATGTGTGGTATATCTGGCCAAGGAGGGTTTCGCGGTTGATGAAATCAAGGTCGCGGCTAAAAGGGATCGTGCACGATGGTTTCGGCGGGGCTTCTAGTGGTTCTAGGAAGGTCGCTCAACGCGTGTAGGAAGTAATTAAGGTTCGTTTTACCTGGTAACAAGTGGAACTTGTTTGTAATTGTTCCGCTGTTTAGCCCCACCTGGAAGCCATAGTTCTGATCTCCAAAAGTAATTATGGTCTGATCCGTTATGACGATGAAAGATTCACAACGGAGCGTATGGAGACTAATAGAAGAGGCAATTTTGGGTCTGACGGCAAGGCGAGGCAGACGCACCAGGATAGGAGGGGGTCTCTCGAGGATGGGTAATGGGCCCGCTGGGCGCTTCGCCAGGCGTTTGTGATATTCGATGTCGGGAATCAACGGAAGGGGCGAGGCGCGAGATACCGGACGAGGGTAGACAAAATTGCTGGAAGCGGCAATATACTGAAGGAATCAGCAACACTGTTGCAGCAGGAGAGGCGGAAGCCTACTCGATAAGGGCACGCTGCAACTCGCATCGGCACAAATGCTGCAGGCAACTGGGAGCACCGACATGGGTCTACCTACCGCCAGCTTCAGTTGGCCTCGGCAGAAATCATGGCTCATTGCGTGGTTTATCATGGAGAACGAGTTGAGGAAAGGTTGACGATGTGTGAACACCGCTGTAAAATGTGGATGTGGCTGAGGCGGGCGGAAGGTGAATGTGGCGTGGGTGTGCTCAAAGACAGAAGAAGGTACAAGAGGAACTCCGAGGTACATTGGCGTTTCGGTCTGGGCAGGCGGCGTTTTGTGGGAGAGCAGAAACAGCGAGGGATGGCGTGGCCGAGAATTACCCGATGTGGCAGGTGCCGAAAATGCCATGTCGGCACCACCATTTCCGAAGGCGGGCAAGCTGACGATTTTTTTTTTTACTAATTAAAAGAAAATGATTATTATATAAAAGATTAAAAAAGGTTATATAATAAAATTAACAGTATATAGTATTTTTGTTGAATGGGCTTTCTGCACGTACGTACGTGTTGGGGGTGATCAACTCTTCTGATTGATTCTGCGTGTGTCGTCTCTATGAAACTACCAAAGGGGTGATCGTGCGGGTCCTCCCTTCGCCAAGCCGAGCAGCTTACCTAAGCCATCAAGCTTGATGAAGGAACCGTATGGCCCCAACGACCATTATTCCCACAATTTTATTAAAATGAAAATAGGAAATAATGGAGTATTTTTATGCTGCTTTAAAGTGTTAAGGTAAAATAATCATATTGTTGAATGGGCTTTCTGTACGTACGTACTGGTATCGCGTAAACGATGGGTTGGATTCGGTGCTGATTACTTGTTATTTTCTAACTAACAAGAAAGGGAGCCCTTGAGGTGTGATGGGCAAGATAAGCATGCCTACCGCACAGGGGCTGGCTTAGTCATCTGATCAAGCCGTGAGTATCATGTAATGTTCACACCAAACCTTTATAGGGTTTAGTAGGTAACCTGTAGGGTTTATGTTAGCAGAGCGGCGTAGAGGTGATATGTGACTGTTTGTAATACGAAGACACTGTTCTTCTTCCTTGAATGGTAATGATCACTAACTGTGAGGTGATTCAGGTATGAGACTGAATACTTAGATTGACGACTAAAGAGTCTGTTCTATGGAAGCTATCTACTGTGGTGATGACCATGTCCTTATCTGTTCCGACTCTTCAGTTGGCTCTGTAGCTCACCTGGTGATCCGGTGATCCACGGATCTGTGGCTCACCTGGTGATCCAGTGATCCATTGGTTCGTGGGTGGGTCCCTAACCCTAATCCTGTGTGTGTTCGGACTCCGTTACCTAGTGTATACGGGGCAACATCGTGGCATCTGTTTCTGATTGCTTGGGTCTTCGGAACGGGTTCCCTAGGTGCCGTCGTGTTAATTCATAACACCGGCATCCTGAAAAAAATACGAACCTTGCCAAGTATCTCTAAAGGCCGCCGCTGCTTATACTCGAAAGAGTAGCTATCACCTGTTTATAATATCCCTGGAACAGATTAACGAAATTCTAGAAACCAAATCTGCCTCCCCATCTACTAAAAAGCCTGTGCCGCCTATGGCCCTACCAGAAGAACTCAAAGAGTTCTCAGATGTATTCTCACCTAAACCGGCTAAGAGGTTACCATCATACCACCCCTATAATCACTATATTCAGCTGGTAGAGGGAAAAGCACTCTTATTTAGCCCGCTGTACGTTATATCCCGAGACGAGCTGATAGCTTTGAGAGAATGGTTAAATGAAAACCTGTAAAAGGCATTTATCCGACCAATTGCCTCTCACATTACCTTACCTGTAATGGGATGAACCCCTGTCAACAGAACTCAGGGCCAGGGCCCTTCGTACGACCCACTGACCCACAGCACGATTCCCCACAGAACCTGCTAGCATCTACAAGAAGGACCAGCGAAGGACGACAACCAAGTATATAGATGAGCAGGAACATGTACGATAGTCGAAGAGGAAGAGACTTCTCTCCCCAGAGAAGTCTTCTTGTTCATAGAGAAAATAGACGTTAGAGTGTGACACTCAGTCTAGATCCTTACATTGCCAGTCCTATCCGTATCAAAATCTGGAGGGGGGCTCCGATTCTGCGTAAATTGTCAGGCTTTAAATAGTATTACTATTGAAAACTATTATCCCTTATTCTTAATAAGAAAGACTCTAAATAACCTTAAGGATATAAGGTATTTTGTAAAAATTAATTGTTATGAACCAACCCGATGGCACACCAGGGACCCGTTTCACTGACCCAGGCGACCAAAATCAGATGCCACGACGCAACTCCGCATGCACTTGCATCCGGAGTCAGCAAACTCCAGGGTTAGGGTCAGGAACCCAACCACCCGGATGGATATGCTGGATATGAGTTATCGAGACATATCCACCCACAACGGATATGTTGGATATGAGTTATCCAACATAGCCACTGAAGAGTCGGAACACATAACCACATGGTCATCACCACGGTAGATAGCTTTCATAGAACAGACTCTTCAGTCGTCAATCTAAGTATTCAGTCTTACCTACTGGATAGCCTCACAGCTAGTGATCATACTGCAAGAAGAACAGCGAGTGTCTTCGTATTGGAAGAACAGTCAAGTATCACCTCTACGCCGCTCTGCTAACATAAACCCTACAGGTTACCTACTAAACCCTACAAAGGTTTGGTGTGATCATTACACAGCGGCGCTTTCTCATTTCAGGGTCTGGTAATAACCTATGAATTTCAAATTTCTGAGTTCAGCGACGCATCGACTGGGTTGGGCGACTGCAGAGGAGGTAGGGACGGGCCGACACCCAGTGCCAGTGGCTTATCTCCCAGTCGAAACACCGCTTGGCTTGTGCTTAGTCGAGCCAACCGAAGCACCGGGTTTTTCGTAAACCCGGGCTTCTGTATTAGATATCTACGTAGATGACTGGTGTTCCGCAGCATGCCAAGGGGTCCGCCCATTTGGTTCGGCGCCCGTGCAGTAGGACTAAATTGACGGCACTTGATTACCGTACCCCATAGACCTTCCGTCACCCCTACCTGCCGACACAAATTTTGACCACGCCACACAAAGAGAAGTTATTCAGACGGCCACAACTCAATCAATTCTGATGATGCACGCAAAGTAGCTACATGAGAATGATCGTGAGAAATCACTTAATCATCGTGTGTAGCCGGTCGTCGAATTTTACGACCCCCTTGTCCAACTCTCTCGGCCACAATCTCAGGCTCAGATGCATCTTGTTCATCTTCCTCCTCCTCAACTTCAACTTCGACTTGAGCAACTTTACGGCGTTTCTGAGGCCGCGGTTCTTCTTCAAGTGCCTCTACTGTGAGATCTTTCTTCCCTATCTCAAACATAGTCATGAACTCCGCGTTGGGGTTAGGTATAGCCTTGTGGCGTTTCGTCTCTTTCGGACCTCTTTTCTAACTTTGAGGCCGGTATTCTCTCTCGAGGAGTGCTACTCGTGATCGTAGTCGATCAATCTCGTCGGCAACTTGTTTGGCTCTATATCTAGCCTCACGGTTGTCTCTGGGTACGAGTGACATCACATAGTCTCTTGTGATGCCCTCCTCTTGCTCGGATGCCTGATTGTTGGCTTCATCACCAGAATTCTCGTGATCTGACTGCTCTGGTTGATTGGGAAGATCTGGCTCAACGTCTGGGTGTATGTCTGGACGCTGCATTGCCTTCTCTCGTGATATGGGGTACATCCCCGTGTGTCTGAATGCATTTTTGATAGTCTTCTTGGTGACAGCTTTTCGAGCTTCAAGGAGGCAATTGACGAAGTTGATCTTGCCCATAGGAGTCCAATTGGTGTACCTAGACAGCCTTTCGGTCTTATTATTAAATGCTCCTTTGATCACACTTAAGATGCTGTTGTCAAGAGGCTGAAGCCCGTGAGAAGTATGTGCGGGCAGCCACAACGGGTTGATGTTGTGCCTATAGGACATAGTCATGAACTCGACGCTTCGGTGACTATCGTGGCTATCAAGAATCAACAGAATAGCCCGTGACTCGTCGTTCTCTCGGATCTTATTCATTGCTGGGACAAAGATATCACGAAGCCATTTGACGGCAATCTCATTGCTCGTCCAGCCGTTCGGAAACCCCATTCTGGGGGCACGATCTTCTCAAATTCTCTCTCGAACCATTGCTGCTGAAGGCTGAGGCCTTTGAATATAAGACCTGGGGGCAAATAGTGGTCCGTGGCGGTTACGGAGTCAATGATCGTGACTATTGCCTGAGCAGCATTCTCTTTCACAGCGACGGACCGCTTCTCAGCACTTCCTAACACAAATTTGTCGTAGGCTATGAATAGTTAGCTTAAAAATACTTTCTTCCGATCAATAATTAAGGGATAAGCGTACTATCTCCCTCCATGATTCCTCCCTTATCAGCATTGACTATTAAGCCGGCTTCAACCCTTTCAAAGTCCTCCAGCTTGTCAAAATACTAGTTGACTGCCTTCGGAGTGAATGAGTAAAAGCGCTCGGCTTCCTGCTTCCTACTCATCTTCGAAACAATCTTGGGATTCCTCTTCTTGAAGTTGTCGACCCAATTCTTGCCCAGCGGCTTGCTATCGCCATTCTCTGCGAGAATAGACGTAACGAGGGAACGGACAAAGGAACTAGTTGGAGCATAGCCCAACTTCTCTTCTCGTAGGATTCAATTGACGATATCCTTTTCTTGGGCACGAGATAGGCGTTGAGCAGGCTGAATCTGCTCATCTGAGGGTCTGGTACCCTTCATTTGGTCTAGAAGTGTGCTCTTCGGCACACCGAACCGATTGGCTGCTGTGTAGGGCGTGAGGCCCTCATCTGTGACTGCATATGCTGAATCGTATAACTGGGACTGTGTACAGTCCTTCTCTTTACCGCACGACTTCTTTTTGGGCGCCATACTGGGCAATTCAGTCGGTGGTGCTGCAAAGAGAAGAGTGCTCAATTCATAAGGGTGACCATCTCGGAAGGCACATAGATAGTGGGGTATTCTGCCGGGCCACACCGCCAACGAGCCCCGCAGCCTACAAAATGACACTCGGAATGAGTAGATCTATTGAAGGGCTATCGATTGATCATAAGAACATCACGAGAACTTCAGAATTGGGCGAATGCATATAAGCCAAATACCCTCACTTTGTGTTGTGGCTGTGGAATTTGTGTGGTCGAAAGGTGGGGGTGACGGAAGAGTCTATGGGGTACGGTAGGTGGTTGAGCATCAGAAACACAGGTGCACGCCGGCCTGGCAAAATGGAGCCGCAAGTCCGGGGCAGTTTTAGTACTAACGGAACCAATGACCTGGCTCTCATGTGACCACGCCTAAAACATGAGCTGGCAAGTGTACCTAGGTAATTTGTCTTGGAGTTGGTATCAATAATTGGGGAGACCGAAAGTCTTCCAAAATCATGTTTTCCCACAGAGCAGCCTGTGTCTGGCCGAGTGCTGCATGAATCTTCTCGAAAACCAAAGTTCTGCGGAAGTCTCCGTAATAACTGAATGGACCGCTTGCACGTATTGACGGCCGTGTCTTCTGCCCTTGCTTTTGAGACAATCACTTCAGGTGGCATGGAAAAAGGCTTGAGGCTTCGGTGTTGAATTTATCATTGGTTTTTCTCTGATATATTGTAAACTGCTATACGGACTTCCGCAAATACAACGTGAGTCCCCGAACCTATTATCAATATGAATTTGTACCCAAGACATTGCTGTCTATCATTGTCTACCCCACCCATGTATTGCCGCATTCTCTATCAAATCGACCGCATAGTGTAGCACTGGGATCACCCCCCCCCCCACCAAGCTCTCATAGTCGTACAAGATAGTGATACAGTGGTTGCACACGAGGCATGTTAAGTGTGATTTTAGTTGACACCGCATCCTCCAACGCATTCCTGTGCAAAGCAGATTAGCAAGTAATTCCGTCTCCAGTGAGTCCGACAAAACATTGTCCACGGGAAAAAAACACAAGAATGAAAACTGGATCGTAACTTACAGGCTCCTTTCCGACCTCAGTCTGAGGGGCAGGGGCAGCGACGGGTGCAGCCGCGGCAAAGCTGGCCAGGGCCACGACGATGGCAGAGATGAAGGCGGAGGTGTTCATTGTGAAGGTTTGGCAGGACAGTGAAATATTGATGTTTGGATGAGCTTGATGATTGGTCGTATAGATGTAGAGGGAGTAAGCTGTCAGATAGAATGTTGTGAAACTGTCTAGAGTGCTTGGTGATGTTGATGATGATGCTAAAATCGAAACAACAAGACTGAGGAAACCGCCTCTCTTTATATACTCAGTTACGAGGTCCAAGTATTCAATGTATTCCTCAGTGTTCGTCTCACCTCCCCCCCCCCCCCAAAGCGAAGTCATCCTCGCAGGGCTGGGGGCTAGGCGGGCTGTGCGATTCCATCTGACCGCATACACACCGAGCCATTCGAGCTACCTAGTTACCACCTGTCCCAAAACGGATTGCTTACGGCCCCCAACCCTCGCACCTCCCCAGGCGGACGTGAGCGCCCTGTGGCACTTGAGGGCGACTATTTTCTCCTTGACATGGAGAAGGATGAGTCAAGATTCTTTGTGCGGCTCTTTTCCAGGCACTTATTCCTATTGTCGACGCTTATTAGTTACCGACACCCCAACGGGCTGCAATGGCTTGGCTTACCTAGGTAGGTCTCATCTTGTTGCATAGGGCTGGCCCTTGGACCCTATTGGCCGAAAAAAGAGACCCCAAGGCATATTACCTCCCGAATGGATTTTTGAACTCGGTCAACCCATACTCACCGCCACTGGTGTTCCTGCTTGGCATTTGAGGCTCTACCATTCCTACTTAGGTACTTCCCGACTTAGGTGGTTACTAAGTTTGCCGAAGGTCTTAGTATGAACCTGTCTGACGGCGGGTGCTACGAACTCGTATCTGACAACGAACTTAATACCAGATTGGGAAACTCTCGTGAACACCATGCAACCATTCGTAATACCTCAAAAGCCATTGCAAATGGCCTGATGAGGATTATGAAGGGGCCCGCCCGGGCATCTGCAGTGCTTCGGAAGGGATTTGGATTATTGGAATCTAAGGATTCGGTCTCGCCCGATTTTGTTGAGACACAAGTGAAAACGGAGGGTTCAATCCTAAATCATTCTAATCAACGGCAAGTGCCGAGATAACTAGTTTCCAAACAAGCCAGAAGTCCTATCCAAACATCCTAGATTGGCCATTATCATTACGGGCTCTTCGTACAATCAAAATTGGCCCTAGACACGAGCATGCGTGTCCGACATAGACACACTAGTACCTATTCTCAGGCGACCCTGATGGCTGCTTGCACTTGTGCACCATTGGGTATGGGCGCTCCCGTCTCCCATCCCGGGATGCATCTTCTTTTCCGGCAAGGACACTCTCAACCCAGACCCTCGTAGGTTTCCTGTATCATGGCGGTCAAGGCATCTCGTATCATCCCAAGCGCATACACGTGAGAAAACCCAAGCCGGATGATGACTCAACCTGCCAAAAGTTGATGACAGGCCTGAAAGGCTTGGCAGCCTTCAACACGACCGGCCAGGCCGAAGAAAAGAGCCGCATCTCTCATGCATCCCTAAACGGGCGGTGCTGGTGTCTTGGCTGCCTGGGCAGGAATAACAGCAATACCTAGTCAGCTAAGTAATCAAGGTCCAGGCAGCAAGAAGAAACACTGCCCTGGGCAAGGTGCCGGGGATCTGCAAGGGCAGGGAGGGGCCGTGGCAGAGCGAATGGGGGAAAGCAGGGGAGGGGGTCAAAAGACCCTGGCACGCATGTTGCATACTATTCGAGATTACTGTGAACACTGAACACCCTGTCCTGTCAGAGAGTTCAATTGTGGTGGTGGTGTCTGCCCCCCTCTTCCTTTGGACCCCACGCCCGGGCATGCTTCCCTCGTGGCTGCACATGGCTCAGCCCTACGGGGCGTGACACTCTCTGCCTAGTCATGTATTCGTTTCCTGCAAATCAGTGGAGATAATGGGGCTGATGGGGGTGCCCTGGCTCCCGTGAGTTCCCGTCCACGTGGTAGCCTGACAGGGACGGTGCCAAGTGTTACGTTGAAATTCGTGATTTTGTTTTGAAGGATCCCGCTTTCTATGCGGGTGATTCCTATATTACTTGCTTGAACGTCGCACAGGTGAAACCATAGAAGCTTGGAAGCCAATGGAAGGTGTCTTGGAGCCTAGGATCGAGGCGTTTTTTTTCAGAAGTTACCGAAATAGATTCCGAGTGTGACTGACGCCGATCAGTTATCAGGGTTTATCTGGGCCAAAATTCATATTCATCTACCAGTCACGGGGGAAACTGCAAGGGAGATTGGCCTGCAACAAGTTAAGTAGAGTCCAAGACGAGCAGAGTGATCAACTGCGCAGAGGGGCCACCCGGCACGCGCACATTCCATCTCAACATGGGCCTCTTTCACCGCATTTCTGGAGAAAAAAGGGTGTCAGCTGCAAGAGCTAGCCCCCCCCCCCGGCGCCACAGCCCGCGAATCTGGTTGCCCGACGACGCTCCAAGTAAGACGAGGCGGCCGCTAGGGTGTAAGTTTGTGTCTGTGTGTGTGTGGTCAGTACACCCGATAATAAAACTGGGGCGCCTGTTGTCTCGGTAATTGTCCACTGGCACATCTAGCTCGCATGCGCGTGCGCTGGACGTCCCATCGGACCTGCGTTTTTCCAGGTGCGACTCGAACACGTGGTCGTTTTGTGTGAGTTGTACGATGGACCGCTCCTCTGAAAATCATAACATTGAAGTATCTTGGCATTATTGCATTGCCGCCATTGCGCTTTCTTTTCTTAACGTTGTGTGTTCATGCCTGGAATTCGAATTTAGGCAGATTCCGGCTGATCTTCGCGTTTTAGTCTGGCAGAGAGTAGCATTTGAGTTTTTCGCGCGGCAAGGATGACAAGAACCAACAGGACGGTACCTTTCACGGGAGCAAGGGGCATGATCGGCGAGGCCCACCGCTGCCGTCGGCTTCCCGAAAGTCTATTTGGGAAAGCTGGGCTGCGAATAAGGTTTGACACTATTGCCAACCAGAACGTGGGGCGTTGGGCTGAAAATACAGATTGGGAGCGAGCGCACCAAGTCTGGATTGCTCCATTGGCCGTGCCCGGACGGATCGAGTCGTTGCAGCAGAGACCTGCTGCCCGGGAACCAGGCATCCGGTAGTTAGATTGTCTCATTGTCTGACTTGGAATGGGCTGAGAATGTTGTATGGCCCCTGCATTTGAAGCGCCACAAGAAAGGTCTAGACAACGTTCCCCCGCTCTGCAAATGGCCCGCCCAGATGCCTTTCCAGGAGTCTCAATGCCATAACTTGGCAAGCTAGAGCTTGTCACGGGTACAGACTAATTAACCAGCATTTTGAAACTCTCCAGGCTTGCCCAGGCTTAAGGGACAGCGAGTGTAGAAACCTCGCATGCTGAGGCCTTGTATTATGACGTGACGAGTTTCTCTTGTAGATACCAACAAACCCCGCCGCACTTGCACCGCGTGCCTCTCCCAGCACCAGAACCCCCCCCCCCCCCTGCATTCTGCATCGCCTTAGTCCAACAAAGGAAGTAGAACCCAGACCCCCATCTACCAAACTAGAGACGGTTGATCATTATTCCAGGGCCGTCAATTGACCGGTGTGGGTCCCCCTCCGAACCAACCCACTCCCACAGCCGGGAGGATGGGCCAGTGAGGTCCAATATGTGAATCACGGCGGTGAGCGGCTTAGTATGGGGGTTGCCAGTGGGTACCGATTGCATGTGGGAGTCACCTACTGGTCGTATCCCGGAGGATTCGTTTGGGGGCCATGGGATGGGATTCTGCCTGGCCAGTGACGCAAAAAGGCGGCAGTGACACCTCGCCGAGGCTCTCTCACAAAAGTTCAGCCATCGGCTCGCTCCCTTGACTTGTCGTAACCGTTGAGGAGGATCTCGACGTATGATTGTGGCTGGACTTTGTTGCAGTGGCACGCGCCTTCTCTCGCCCGTATCAAATTGGTGGCAGATAAACGGCCGCAGACACGAGGACGGGCATTGCGCTCCGGGCGCAAAGCCAGCCCTATCAATAATTCGGTGCCTGCCCGACGGCGTGCAGCATATATTTCATCCTGTCATTCGGCGGTGCCGCCCCCAGGGCCGGTCTTTGTGGTGGGAATGGGGGGTTTACAGCCGACTCGTTTCCCGCTCTGACCATCATCTTGACGTCCAGTCATCCTTCATCAAGGGATGGAGGCCTTGTAGTTAGCACATCTCCCCGTGAGGTAAGTAGTTCCCAAACGCAAGCCCCAAAACTACCCGCCGGGCTCGTTGTTGAGCGCCACGATGATGCCCATCGACCTCTCCCTTGGCTCGGCGAGCTTGTCGTCGCCCTCGCCCCACTCGGCGAGGCGGTTCTCGAGCTCAAACAGCATCTGCAGGACGCGCTCGTCGTTGCGCCCGTGCCTGACGGCCGCGGTGTCGATGGCGGCGCGGAGATACTCCTCAGACAGGTCCCGCCGGCCCTGGTCGCCGTATATCTCGGCCAGGCTGCGCTGGCAGTTGTATTTCGCGACGAGCCCCTTGCCCGGCTCGGCGCCCTCGATCCCGCGGAGCGTCATCTCGAGGTAGCCCTGCAGCTTGTGCGTGGGCGTACCCCTGGCTTTCACCTTTTGCCTCTCCAGCTCGGCCAGGTAGAAGAGCTGCGACCACGACTGCATGTCCGCCTCGCCGCGCTCCTCCACGCGCTTGCGGTACACCTCCCAGTGCATCTTCTCGAGCAGCTCCGAGGGCAGGACGTCGAACCCGGCCGACTCGCCGAGGTCGAGCCAGTTGGGGAAGGTCTGGGCGCAGTCCGGGGAGCCTAGGGTCAGGTCTTGCGAGCGCAGGAGGCACTTCCACGCGTGGACGGCCATGTCGCGCAGGGCAAAGTCCCTGGAGGTGCTGAGGTCCGCGAGGCTGCGGAGGATGCGCCGCACGGGGTACTGCGGCGACCAGTGGCGCGAGTTCTCGTCGGCCGTGGCGGCAGCGTAGGCGAGCAGGGCCTTGATGCTGCTGACGAGCTGCCCGGACCCAGAGGTGCTGAGGAGGTGCACTATGACCATGAAGAGGCAGTGCAGAATGTTGGGGGGCTCATACATGATGACGTTCTTGAGCCGGGCGGGCGCCACGCGCAGCAAGGCGAGGGCCTCGTCGAGCCGCCCCTGCTTGAGGAACTCGCTGGCGGCGTGCACCATAGAGAAGACGGGGGACGTGGTATCGTAGTCGGACCGCTGCACCAGCGTGAGGCCCTTGGGCTCGAGGATCTGCCCGCACACGTAGGCGTGCACGTCGGCGAAGACGATCTCGGAGATGCGGTACATGTCGGGCGAGTTGATGGCCAGCGACGTCGGCGACGGGCTCCTGGCGGCACTGCTGAGGCTGGCACTGCTCCCGCCGCCGCCACCACCGATACTTCCCCCGACGCCACGCCAGTTATTATACCTCGTGATCGACGTCGAAGTGGACGAGGAGGCAGACGCGGGCCCGGAGGCAGAGGACGAGGCAGAGGCGGCGGCAGCAGCAGTGTGCGCCGAGGCGAACCGCGTATCGACGGCCAGGGCCTGGTGCTGCCTCTGCGCCTTGCGCCGCAGGTGCGCGGCGAGGCGGTCGAGCCCGACGACGCGGCCCGTGGCGAGCTGGACCTCTCCCAGCGAGGAGGAGGACGAGGAGGAGGCGCGGGCGTCGCCGCCGAACTTGTGCTCCGCCTCGTCGAGGAGCCTCAGCAGCGGCTCGATCTCCTCGGACTTGACGCTGACGTTCTTGCTGTAGCCCCACTTCTTGAGGCGGATCTTGTACATGCGGGCCCTGCAGCAACAGAAAAGAATCGGGGCGTAAGTAAGTAAGCAGGCAGGCAGGCAAGCGGATGTGCGTCATCGGAGAGGGCCGGCGGGCCCGTGAGCAGCACACGCAAGCAGGGGGGGTGAGCAGCTGGGGGGCTGGGCCGGGATTTGGTTGCCTGGGCTTGGGGGGGGGGGCTCCATGGAGCTGTGTAGGTGCATATTCTGCACATGTGTGTGTAGATGCAGGATGTGATCTGAGACGACGACTTGGAACTCAGACAGGGACAGGGACTCGGACTTACGTTGCGATGAAGTTGTGCTCCTTCTCCATGATCCCCATGACCTCCTTGAGGGTCTTGTCCTCCTCGATATAGAGATGCTTGATAGTGGGCATATGCTTGCTCCAGTCATATCTACTGGGACACCTGCCACCGCCGCCACCGCCGCCGCCGGATGTCTTGGGACTGGTGATCTCGTCCGAGTCCCGGTCATCGAGTCTCGCTGTCCATTGTCCTCCTCCTTCCTGCACCGCGTGTGACGATGCAGGGGATGGAAGTTCTGGATGTGGATGTGGTTGTGGATGTGGTTGTGGTAGTGTCTGTATCTGTGTCGCTGTGGCCCGAGACACGTCTGGCTGCGGCGGCGAAGCTGTTAACGATGATGAAGATCCTCCTACGCCTTCGATGAAGGGCATGCCCACCTGGGGCGCCCAGTCGTGTCTGCTGCTCCTGTGGTTGCCGCCGCTGCCGCTGCCAACACCACGATAGCTATGGACAGAAGCCATGGCGTCCAAGATGAGGAGGAGCACGAGATTTATGGAGACTTGGGGTCAATACAGGATAGGCAAGCGAGAATATCATCTGCCTGTGCACCTGTATTAAGGTTATTTAGCGCGGTCGAGCCGGGGGGCATGAGATGGTGTCGCGATGGGTCGGCCGCGATATGCATGTTGGTTGATGATGGTCGTCATGAGGAGAAGCCAGCCAGCAAAAGAAAGGGTTCGAGATTCCCAGCTTTGCCTGGGGGAAAAGCCCGCAGAGGGCGCTAAATGGGAGGGAGGATCGAAACCCTTCCCTCCCCCCTCGCATTTCGATCCAAACCGGTTGGCTCGGGCCGTCAGCCAATGGGCATGAGCTGTGTCACAGTCCGTTGGCTCCCATTGTGCGACATTACACCGGTGTGCGTGCTCACATGCATGATGTACTTCTGTAGTGTAGGTGGTCGATAATGGGCTGGCTTGGGCGAGACTGGTCGTAAATGATATACCCTGCTTGGCCTACTGCATGTGCCGGGCCACGGAAGAGGTTGGAATGCAGCAGCGCGGATTCCGGAATGTGGGTGGCCGAATTGAATGGCACACATGCAACACAGACTTGGCCAACAGCGGTAATTGGCAACGAAAACAGTACCTACGTACGTACTTATGCATGTGCTGATGTGAATTCAAATTGCATGGCTTGTACATGGTACTACAGGGGTAGTCACAGCATGTGATTTATCATTTTGGTGCTCTCTCCAAAAACCACATGATGGACACTTTGAGTTACTCAGATTCTGCCCAACATTGTATCAATCAGTCTATACCGTGCTACCGGGTGTACACTTGCTCACTCAACAAGCATTCCTCCGGGGAGTGAGTCCATCCCTAACAGATGTCAGCAATTCGTTCCGCAGTATTACCAAACAATATGAAATCCCACAGATAACGGTGGACTTACATCCATCAACATCTTCATCGACAAACTGCGGCTTGGTGCACTTGATCGCCTCAGCAGCAGGCTGTCGCTTGAGCTCACTACAGACATCTCCCGTGCAGCGCTTGTCGAGGGCTCTCTGGAGCGCGTCACCCTCCCATCCGAAGAGATAGTCTCCATGCTGGGAGTGACCGGTTCTGTATCGTTTCAACAAGATAGAGACTCAGCTGTGTATTCATGCCAAAAGAGTGCATCGGGGAGTTCCGACTCACGGGTCACCAGTCGAATATACAAACGGCTGGCTGCCATCCTCAGGCCAGAGCGATGGGTCATTAAACGGCGTCGTATCCCACATGACCTCGTACATGAGCTGCGGCAGGCGGACAGGGTGCGACGAAGGACAAGACCCGGTCGTCTCGAAGGACCCTGAACTCGGGTAGGCGACGTGGGCCTTATGGTCTGGGCTGTCCACGTTGACACCGTCCCAGCACCTACACGATGGGCAAGTCAGTTCAACGGCTAAGGGTACAGTCGACGTGTAGCAAGCTTTGCGTACGTAGGGAACGTGATGGTTGTCCGGATCCCTCCACCGCATGTACCTGTGGGCAGCGAGGTGTTGTCACCGCCGGTGCAAGGGGCGCCGCCAAACGGGTTCTGCTCCATGTTGCTGAAGCAGCGGTGGCAGATCTGCTTCTGCTGTCCCTCTGGAACCCTCAGGCCGGCGTCACCCACGAGCATGCGGAAGCCCTGCGACAACGAGGTAAATATGTACTGCCATCCCCACGGATTTATGGAAAGACGGTATCGGGTACTCACGGGTTTGAAGGCAGTGACCGTCGTTTTACCGTCGTAAGGGGGGATATAGTACACCGTAATCCCCCCCACCCCACCCTCGAGCCCCAGGTTCACCATCTGAGGCACCCTCTTGAATGTCCCGTTCCTCGCCCGGAAGTACAGGTTCGCCGTCCAGTAGTTGGAGAAGTCCTCGCTGAACGTGCACGAGGTGCAGGTGGACTCCAGCGGGGGGTCGAACTCGACGGGGGCCATGGTGGCGTTGAACGAGTTGCCCCCCACGATCTGGTGGTTGTGGCTGGACTGGATCCTCCCCGGCTCGACCAGGGGGTCGGCCCGCTGTATGACGAGCTGGGAGCACTCGAACCGGAGCATGGCTGCCGTGGCGCAGCAGCCCTCGGGTGGTGTGAACTGGGCCGTGACATGGTGCTGGAGAAGGAGCGTGGCTGCTAGGAGGAGGGAATTCATCTTCGTTCAATGTGAAATGACAGGGTGTATCAAGATTATGCAGGATGGGGATGTACAGAGAATTCAGCAGCCAGTGGGTAGGGGACGACTGGCGGCCTTTTAATACAGATATCGGGAATATAATATCGCCACGATGTTATCTGCGGTTCAATGATTCCTCTGGTTCTAGAAGATTTCAGATTTTAATTTTACTCGCCATTCCCAACTGCCGTTCAACAGATCATCGCGGCTCCTTTATTTATATGGACGGGTAAATGGGCCCAGAGGAGAGTATGCAACTTGATTGGCCATCTAATTTATGCTACGCAACCTCTTTGAGAAGCAGACTGCACAGATCCGAATTGAACCACAGAATGTCACGGCAGGTGTAATTAATCGTTACTATTCATCAGTCACGACTGATTCCTTTTCGCGCTATGAATGGCTCGCCATCGAAGTGAGATATCAGTCAATCGTGGTTAGGAGCTGCTCCTCAGCCGCACTAATCTCAGATAATGTGAGACAGACAACAATTCTGAACAGCTTCGCGATTAATTACGCAGATTTCGCTGTGGTACGGATGCCAACAGTACGAATGTAACCATCGAAACTATGTCCCCTTCGAAACTCAACCTGTGGCCAACAGAAACCATTTTTGGAATTCATCCCGATTCCCCTGCGCGTTCCTCCGATTTCGCTGGGCTGTGGCTCCTGCGTCCGCGATGGCTGTACATTTCTCCATACCTATTTGGAAGGAATAACTTTGTGCAATCCGATAAGTCCAATTCTTCGATTTTCAAGAGGTTATAGGATTCCGTCTCGCGTATCTCTTCCTCCGTCTTGACTTATCCCCGGAGACTTCTGACCCAGAAGATTGAACCTCCCCACTAGGCATCCATCAACACGTCTATTTCGCGAGTCCAAAACATTGCGGCATATTTGATCTGTCTGCATGGTTGGACGCATCATGAAGTATCCCTATTGTCTTAAATACTGATCAGAAAGTTGCGTTCTATCCCGTGTCCAGTGTCTTTACTCGTGGGGATAGAGCACATCACTTCATACCATGATGATGGATATCCCTGGACACACAAGACATGTCAAGCTATTGAACACCTTCTTTCAGGGAGGCGCGGCCGAGTCGTGAGTACAATATCATCTGCAGCACCCGCATGTGCCGGCGATTAAGTGTGGGCTGACCAAAAGTGGTCCGGGCTAGATTCACTGGCAGCGCTGGCGGCCAGATAATCCATGAAATGATGTGAAGTAAAAGTCAGGCACGTCAGTTGGTATTGAATCCATGCAGTCTTCCATTTTTTCCTGGAGGGTGGCCGGGATCTGGTGCAGCACGTTGTCACGCTGCATCAATTTCTGCCTTTGCAGCAGTATTCACCAGCGTATGGGCGTTTCTTCGCCGATCTCGGCCGCAATGCGTTAAAATGGGGCAGTGATCCTTTTTTTCTACTTATCTAGTCTCCTCAAGCTGGCATACATGATACAAGGTTCGCGCCAACTAGCATTGCAAATACCGAGAGGTGCCACTTTACCACTTTTTAGGAGGCTGTGGAGACGGGAAAACCCGAGGGTGACAAATGGCTATCTGTAGCTAATTTTTTCAATCAGATCGAAACAGACAGAAGCGTTGGGCCGCTGACTGGCGATCAAGGTGGCCGGGCAGACGGCGGAGAAAGCCGGCCATGGGACTCGAACCTCTGCCAAAACACTATTTATATCCAACTTCTATCACCTCCAAGATCTATTGATTATAGGTATGTATCAACTTTTTCTTTAGCCTGGTCCTTTCAAAACGAGTTAAGATGATATGTTTCTCTGCTTGTTCAGACCTTGATTTATGTATTTATTGCTTTCCCCGGCGATTTCAGAATCTGCGATGAAACTAAGGCAGGTCATATCGAATCAGGCTCGCCAATTGTCTGCTTTTGGTTATTCATAACGCCACCCAACCAGGAACACGAATCCGATTGTGCCATTTTCTTGGTGCTGTCGCAGAAAACTCACATGCAGGACACGGGGCAAGTCGTATTCGAAAGGATAGGAAGGTTGCATACAGAACTTGGCAGGTTCGACAAAATGAAGCATTTGATGGGGGAGAAACGATCCTTTGTCCTAGTATAGATCCGGCTATAGTGCCACTCGTGTTCATCCACGTTTCGTCGTTTCATTACTCGCACGGAGCCTTTTGGTTCAACACCAAATGGCTGGTTATTCAACGGATATCACTACATCTCTGTACATCGCTTCCATGCGCCGATTCATGTGGTACTATAGGGTGTAGAGGAGAAAATATAGTCAAGATGATTTGGTAAATCACCCTGATGGAATATAATAGAAATCGTAATTCTCGTGACTGCGACTAATTACAGGTACTTGTCTTGCCTTTCCAGAACTCAATGCGCGTTGTCCACGTAGGAATTAAGCCACATTTTTTGCTTTAATTTGCAACCATTCCATGAAAGTGGAGTGTCAATCAGCACCCATGTGAAAGAGTCTCGTTAAGACAACATACCAATGGTGCTTACTCCAAAATGGTGCTATCAGCACCATTTTCTTTCCGGTCGAATCTAATATAGTCCCGGAATGGTAAACTAAATCATGGTATGGGTGGTGCCCTATCCAAGGCTCCCACCCCCTTAGCCCTCGCTCTCACAGCACCCAGGTCATGCACGTTCAAGACGCCGACGCCAGCATCAACCAAAACTCTCCATACAACTTCCCTCAAGTTTGGAGGCTCTGTTGGAGTATCCCAATATTGTGTCAGCAAGCCTCTCACTCTTGCTTGTTCGAGTTGGGAAGGTGGTGAGCCGTCATCACTGGGGGAGTCGAAGAGCATGGCGTTTCTGAATTCTGTCGAGGCAAAGTAAGAGTTCGACTGGTTGGCCTTGTACGTGGGCGACTCGCCAACTGGGTTGTCGTCGGCGGCGAGAAGGGTTTCAAGCTTGGCATCCCAGAATATGTCCCTGTGGGTTGCATTCAGGGCAAGCACAGAATCGAAATCGCTGTTGCCCGATGCTACGATGGTAAGGGGTTTCATGATCCGAGTCGTGCCGTTCCAGTACGTGAGGAAATCAAGGTCTCGCAATGGTTCTAGTTGGGCCTCCATCTCGGCAAAAGGCTCCGGCCCTGAGCTTTTGAAGTCCACAAGGAGGACTAGAGTTTGCTCGGGGGCGAGGTCGAAAACGCCGCGACGAGTACCAGCCGCCACGTTCTGCCCTTCCAAAATACGTTGGATGGGCTCCGAATACAGGGAGCGCAGCGTAGCATCTTTGTGAAGGTCTGCGGAAGAGTGCCCGACTAGAAGATCATTGCCTTTCAAGTGGACATCGGCTTCAACGCTTATGCACCCGGACCCGCGTGCCTCGAAGAGAGGAATCCGGCGCTCGTAATCGTTATGGGAATGAACTGGCACCGGTAATATGCTGCGCAGAAATAACTGGCGGTCCTCGCTCCAGAACTCGGGCCCAGTGGCGCTGACATGGTGACCAAACCGGTTATCGAAATCGTCATTGGCGATGCGGACTAATCCAGTCTCGAGTCGATACAAATACGCAGATTATGCCGCGAAACCGAGGACAGAGCCGTTTCAGTAATCCAGCAGCGTCAGGGAGATCTTGAAGCGTACTCACCCGAGAAACAACACGCCACTGACATATTTGAATAGCTTTCGTCTGCCGCTGTTCAAGAGTTTTGATAGGATCGTCTGCTTATGTGGGCCCTCGAGGCTCGAAGATGAGGATGAGTTTGTACCGTTGGCAAGCGATCTATTGTCCTGGAAGTTTATGAGGTGGTGAGAAGAAGCCATGATGTATATGTTGTTGGTCCCTTTGTCACACGATCATCGGAAGAACGGTCGTACGGGGCAGAGCGGTCGTTAAATGACTTGAAGCGGGTTTTGGCGCTGAGGGGCTACATACGTAGCGACGGAGTTAAAAAGATCGGTGCCCCAGGTGTGGATCCGGGCTTGCGCCACGCTGACAGCCTGCCAACACCTGCATCCAGTGTTCCACAGGCAGCCATAATTAGTACAGCCGCGATGCCCATCCGACCTGTAAGCGCTAGGACCGATTTGGAGTACCATGATGTATTACCCAGGTCCAGATTATACCAGGATAATTGTATCAGCATCGTCATCCTCCCAATCGACAGCTTCTCCGAACATGACACCATCAACATAACAATCACCGATCAACCGATATCTCGGCTCCTTCCCTTCGATCTTCCGAAATACACCGGGAAAACTTGCGCCGTGCAGGATCGCGATTTCATCACCTGTCTCGATGGAACCGGGACCGAGACCGATGTGATCTTCGCCCTCTTTGATAACCGCGTCGCGAGATCTCTGAAGGTTGAAGAATCGCCTTCCCTGGGCTTGATAAGTTATTAGATCACACGTTACAGCAAGGTGACGCGCATCGTTCTCCGAAAGTTCTTCTGAGCCGACAGGCCAGTGATCCCTGCCAAGGCTGCTTTCATCTTCAGGACTTCCTCCAGCTTGACACTCCAACTGCGACCACTTCTCGGCGCCCGGCAAACGCTCTATGAGGATTGAAATGCCTCTATTTTCCTTCACAAATCGATCGACCCTGTATAATTTGACATCCCTTTTCAATCTCCTGCAAAGATGTAGAATCCTGAATGCGTCCAAGACCGATACTGGTTGTGCCGTCGAGTCTAGACCCAACGAGTTCTGAGATTGTGCCAAATTGCTCGGGTCAGTCGGAATTCCTTTGATTTGTTGAGATACGCAGCCAATCTTCCAGAGAACCCGGCCGCGCGTGCTTAGCTCTGCGGCCTTTGGCGTATCAGGTCGATGCTGGTGCTCCCTGGAGCGCGAAGCGTCCCACTTGTAGCCACTGTCATATTAGTCGTAGTCGCATGCGTCAAAGTGGTGCAATAAGGCGTATCAAAGATGCGACTACATGTTGTATCGGTGCTGGAAGACGGGCGAAAGCGTTGGTGCGTGTCGTACTTCTATCCGGGCACCTACGAAGGCAGCGCGCGTCCAGTACAGGTTCCGTCACGGGCCTCTGGCTTCTGCTAGACGGCCGCCAAGATCTCCAAGCTTTTTCTATGTTCGATCAACGACGTGGCAAATCTTGTGTAGACCTCAGCTGCCGTTTGATCTTGTTGCGTTGCAGTCATGACGTCGAAATGGGGCGGCTTCCAGAGGCTAAAGAACCCAAAGATTTTGTCCTTGGAGTCGCTGGCTTTGAATTGTCGGCTTTATCTTGCCAGAAACCCACAAAACTCGCGAGGCTGACTATGAGTCATCCTCTTGAAGTCACTCCATTCTCTACAGGCGCGAAAGTGGGCATACGTCTTCTGGATGCCAATCGGGTCTCGAACCCGATCAATGATCCACCGAAAATTAATCGCTTTCTGCTTTGCAAGACAGGACTCCTGGACCACCCAGTCCCGCTGGAACTAGTCGTTTTCGCACAGTCTCCGAAGCCCATCGGGACCTATCAGGTCATCCGCCTCCTCCGCCGAGTTCAATGATGACAGGCTGTAAACCTACGGAAGAAGTGATGGTTTGGATTCCGTTGTCGCCGTAACCTGGACCAAGCCATACCAGAACTTCAATCGCTTTGCTGTGTATCTCCTCCATCAGTCCAATTTTGTGTGCTTTCTCCTCGTTGTTATGTTGATCAATGCAAATCTGATCTATCCAAATGTGCGCTGTTTTGCACGACCGTGGTACAAATATCAGGGCTGTGGCCAAGCTTTCAGTCAAGGGTATAAATTTTTCGCCGCAGTCTGTCTCGACTGGGGCATGATATGGCTGCTCGTTCGGGCCCCAACAGTATGACAGGGCTTCGAAAGCTGGAGCGGTGTCCGGCGGCACAGATAAGACCTTCAACCTTGGCAATGCTCGAGGCTCCTCGATGATCATGTGGAGGAGGCGAATATGTCGTTCGCTTTCCAGGTGGGAGTATTCGTACTTAGAACTGCGACTTAAATTCCTGTGCTCAGACATGGTCTTTAATCGTGGCCGGTTGCAGTCAGGATCTGATTCTGTGAGACTTCCTACAACCTGTTTGTGGGGTGCTCGTGAAGGGGACAGAGCTTTGAGTTCAGGATGGTACGAATGAGGAATCAATTTTCTCCGCCTCTCGAAGCGTGGTAACACAGCCTCAAGACACGTGTAAATTCTGTGGAAAGTTCCTCAGCTACTTGGGCTCATCGCAGCCAAAAGCGCCTCGCTTAGGCGCGCTTCGACCAGATACTTGACAAAAGCAGCTTAGCGGCCCCACTGACAAAGTTAAATCTTGAAATATGTAGAAGAATTCTGATCAAATACTCATCTAGCTGTTACTTCAGTATGAATCAAGTGGAAGCTTGATTTTGCCTTGTTCTTGTGTGATATCTTGAAAGCCACTAACGGTCAAAATGTCATAACAGTCGGTGAGAATCGCGCACAAGGCGCTTTAAATCAACCAAGCGGTTTGTTTGCTGAGGCTAACCGTGTTTGAATGTGGTTGATTAGCAGCGTCAGTCAATCATTTTCAGTCTTTGCTCCCTTGCTTCAGTACAATGATCAGGATACCTGGTTGAACGCAGAGTAACTCAGTCCTGAAGTGGACAGAGCAATGCTTTCGCCAAGAATACTCTGCTCTGCGAATTCTAGCTTAATGAATAGTCAATTTTTGCAAGGTACTTGTAGTACCGGAGTATAGTATGCTTGGCTGTGTCACTGTTTCTAGCAAGATCATCCAACCAGGAATGGTTGGATGGTGGCAAATGATTGAGAATCAAATCATGGTGTCTCAGTTAAGTACGCTGTGGTAGTGGACTTTCGAATCAAGTGGCCTGATGGCGGGCGGCTCCAAGTTTCCAGTTGGACTCTGTCCTCCAGGCTCCAAACTTAGAAGGTCGGGATTGTTCAATTATAAATACAATCCGACTCATGCCATCGAAACATTGTACCCTTCTCAGCCACCGAAATCCGAGTAAGGCTCTGGCCATTTTCCAAAGGCGCGAGCGGCGGCGGTCACCGGTTTTCTAGCTGCATTCGGTGCATAATTCTTGTACGATCTGAACGAGGCTCTCGGCATTACTTTCGCCGCATATCCCCCCAATATCTTTAGCCTATTTAAGCACCCAGTGGGCTCAGTAATCGAGCTGATTTCTGTGTATCCCTTTCAGTTGTACAATTTTCAACCGGAAGAACATATTTTTTCAGCGGGATTGGGCGCAGCCCTAAGCCGCGTTGCGCTTTGTGGACGCGATGATCGATTTTGGACATGGTCCCCAAAATGCTCAAGGTTGCAACCACTACCGTATGAGTCAAACTTTCAGCAAACAATCAATTCCGGCTTCGCCTAAGTTGAGCTTCTCGGCTCAGCCTTCAGTGGCTCATGGGCAGAGCTTTGGGGTCGGAACTCGTCACCTTCAGGGCTCGTACATCCAACCTTGGAAGCATTCATTCAAAAAACAATGGTTCTAGTTTCTCGGGCGAAATGGTCTAATTATAGCTGGTCACATACGCCTACTATGCGTGAAATCATTCCCCTATAACAAGAAGCAGCCCCGAGCTCTTCATGTTCTGCTCTTTGGTAGAGGGGCCTCAGTAATCCATCCTACGCTTTGAATGTTGAAATTCAGGGAAGAGTCAGGCTTTAAGCTCCGATAAACTCCCTTTATTTTTGGAACTTTACGTATCACTCAACAAGCTAAACAATATGCCGCGCATCTCGGTCGCCGTGACCACGTCAGAAGATTGGAGCGGCTCAGACCCAGAACTAGACCAACACACCATACCGGTATATAGTAGCCAAGGAGTCCGACTTGATGAAAATAATCATCGCTCCTACCGGCATCTATATCCGCCGGGTCCGACCCTGAGATCTCGACGTCGAAGCCCTTCTCCCGCTCGCACAATTTACAGCCCGCCTCAGAGGTCCAAATCAGCCTATTTTCACCGCGACCGCCCTTCGACACCTACTATCACTCGGCGTACTAGCTTGCCAAGACGATCATCTTCACCAGAGGTTAGTTGCTATGAAGTCTTTCATCGCCGTCATTCGCACAAGCGTCGATCGTCATTCACACCGCCAAGATCAGATTCCCCTCATTACCGCGTTGTTTACGTCGCTAGCCGCGGGAGACAGACACACAGCCTGGATCATCTTGATACGGACAAGCCGCCTGTTGGCACCCGGAGACATGCCAATCGTCAAGGATTTCATCACCACGATGCTCCGCGACCACAGGAAATGGGTGCTGGAACATCCACAAATGTGCGGAGGGACAATCCCCACCGCATAACCATCCTCACGCGTGGTGCAAAACAGGAAGTCGTCGTGCAACAAGATAACAATCCATCGCCCGTCATAATTATGCGAAGACAGGGAGAGGACACAAAAGTGTCTCCTAAGAGGATGGAGAAGGCCTTGAACCAGGAGGAGGCCCTTCGAAGGCAAGTATCACGCCTTGAAGACGAGCTTCAGCGATGCAAACAAAACGAAAGAATTCTAAAAAGAGAGAAACGTGTCAAAAAGGTAAGAATGCTGTGTGCGAAAGAACAACCCCACCATTTAAATTGCATACTGATGAGATTCTCGCTTCAGCCTCAGGAAGACTTCCTGCAGCCTATACTGAAGAGGCATGGCCGTACCGACGAACTCCTTGAGGGACTTGAGAAGCTTAAGCTCGGTGAACCACTCGAGTGTGATAGAAGACGAGGCGTGAGCGGGTGTTGTGTTACACCTGTGTCTCACTCCACTGACGAGACCTATGTCGAGGAGTCTCCCACAACAGACCGGTATGGCCGCACAAGAAGGCATTACGTCATTACTAGATATAAAACGCGCCGGAGTAGTAGATAGACACAGATAAAGACCGTATTAATATCGAATATTCGTCATGCAAGAAACGGAAATCCGCATCTAAGTTATATAGTATTAGCACGACGCCAGCCACAGATGAAGCATAAGATGCTATCCTAAGCTACCATCAGTGAATGACGACACAAGCAAAGCAATTCCCTACAAATTGACAAGAGCGGACCAAAGGGTTTGCTTAGTCGATCTTGTACAGGATTTCAGCAACATTGAACCATCCTTCGTACTCGACTGTATCCATCGTTTCATCCAGATCATAGTGGTAGTGACCGCCTCTCTGAGTCTGCCCCTCATCGTCGGCCCCGAAGCAGTGCGTGTGCTCTTTCCTAAGCCCGAGGTCTTTGTCGTCGCCGGAATGGAGTACGCTCAAGCAGACCATCGGCGTGTCCATGTCAAAGAACAGGAGCCACTGGTCGACCTCGTCCCGACTCTTGAACGGCTTATCGGGAAAGTCCGGCATAACATGCATCTTCAATTTTCCCGAGCGAACAACAAATACACCACCCAAACTGAGCAGCCGATTGCCGTAAACATCTGCCAGGCCCTTTTGAATAGTCTCCGTGAAGTTTAGTTTCCCTTTCCTGCCTTTGGCCTTGATGTGAAGGAGCAGTCCCGTTTCCCCGTCACAGCCGAATAGGTTACACATGAGCGCGCAACCTGTCGAGGTGCCGATCCCCTCGCACAGAGCGCTGCCGTCGTCAAGCACCTTGGCATAGCGGGTACAGTTCCTCAGATCCCTGTCCGGGGAAGGACCGAACGCAATGTTTGGCATCAGCTCGATGTTGCGCCCCATGTCGAAGAATGGCCCGGCACCAGCCCCGATCAGAAGACCACTCCTCATCTCCATGAGCTCAGAGATGCTGAGCAGGTCATACCACTTGTCCAGATTAAACGAGGGGAAGAGGTTGACCTGGCCGCCTGTGTCCGCGACGCGCGGGTTCCCGGAGAGGCCGGGGGCAGCGAGGTGGAAGGGGGATTGGCGAAGGTCGGGTGAGATGGAAATTGAGGTACCCGATGTGCTGAAGTTTGACTCGAGTCCAGTGCGTATTGCAGCAGCCACCTCGTTGAGAGGAGGAGGATCAAGGACCATTCTCCGTACCGGCAAATGGCTCTGGGTCATTATCCTGGCGGATCAGCAAGGTGAGCCAGACTTGACGCTGGTATCACTTTGCGAAGTCGTGATAAGTAGGCCTTCGAACCGTTACTGCAAGATGATATGTCGACCGTGTCCTGATGCCACAGAGACTTGGGCTTGTGGTGGCCGATGTGGCGCACAGTGGTGTGTGTGGAGGTACGAGACTTTCCGAGGGCCCTCGGCTAGCTTCTGGGATCCGGGGCTCGCGCAATAGTCCAAGTTGGCCCAACCGTATAGGTTGTGCCGACCACAGAAGGCGTCACCTATACATCGGCAATAAGGACCACCATTAAGGGGATGTTAAACTGATTTTTAATAGTATTTTTACTACGAACAGGACGGAATTAGGAGTAATCCTACGAACCAGCTGTCTGCCAGCTGGGAGCAGCTGGGCTTCACTTGTTCCTCCAGTCCAAACCTTAAATACAGCCTAGTATGACAGACACTTATGGCAAATACAAACTCATTGTGGGTCTACAAACGCTCCAGAATGGACTTGTATAGTAAGTCAGGTCTATTGCAACAACCAGCTCCTGGTAGGTAGTACTGACGTAGACTCTCATCACCGTCGCAGACTTGTAGCTGCAATGCTCAAATTGCCCATCACATCCGAGTCTCTTGCCAATGAGACTTTGCATCCGCCAGGGTTTAATTGTTGCCAGTGGGATATGCAAACCAGAAACACGTTCCGCGCTCGCGAACCGTGGCACATGTGAAATAGCCAGCGAACAGAATCTAACTTAAGCGAGACCTGACACTTTTATGCCACCGGCTTCTAGCTTGTTCATCCGTCTGTAAAGAGCAAAAGTCCACATGAACAAACACGCGACAGTTAACCGCTCATCTGCTATAAATAAACTTGGAAGTCTCTAACTGGCGAGTGGGTTCAGGGATAACTTGAACTGTCTACTGTGTGTGCTGTTTGTGTCCGAAGCGATGTATGAACTTCCCAACCAAGGCTATCTGAAACCAATGACAACTTCAAAATAACGTCGTTGAGTGCAAAGACTTCAACTCCCCGGTCAATACTACAGCTGGTTAGTCAATTTGTCACTTTGAAATCCCTGTAATGCATACCTTTAATTGGAGACAAGGCATTGCCTTGATTTCCTGCTCCGACCGTGGGTGGCAAATTGCAAGATAGGCCAAGGGGGTTTGCAGCTGAGTCTCTTTTATGTGCCCCTCCCCCCCCCCCCACCCACCAAAAAAGTTGGCCTACATGTGTCAGTCATCCACCCACTCATTCTCTGGATCCTTCGTGGTCCGATCCGGCTACCTACCAAGGGGAGGGGGGGAGGTTCTAATTATATAGTGCAATAATGCTAATTGGGTGCTATAATTATTTTGATGTATAATTAAATCTCTTATAATATTGTTTTATATATTTTCATGCTTAAACGCATATCATAGTTATTATCATAATGTTAATATTGAGTCAATGTTAAAATATTATGATAATTTGAAAAATTTGAAAATATATTGATGTTAATTATTTTTATATTGAAATTTAAATATTTCATTTGATTTTCAAATAAATCAGAAAAATGAAAAAATGGAACTTTAAAATATTAAATAACGTGGTTCACCACCTAGCGAGCGATACCACCTAGAAAGCGATTTTTAGAAAAATCAGCAACTTTAGTCAATCCCAGCACCCTCTCAGAGCGGATGGTTAATCAAAATTGGTACTAATTGGTGCCAACTGCTTTAAATTACTTATTTTCAATTGATTTCGTGAATTCGGAGGTGTGGTGGGGTTATAGTGCTAGTCTGAAAAGTTGAAGTTTTGGTGGGCGGGTTTGTTTTTGGTGCAGATCGCGTCCCCATTTTTCACATTAGTCTCGCATCACTCTACCTATTTAAATATTCACCACACTAGAAATCAACATCCATAATGCCGATTTATTCCAAAAAAATATGAGATCATTCTAGCCCTCCAGGCGATTAAGAAATCTAAAACAAATTATAAAAGACCCTTAAGTGCTGCCCAGGCTGCACGAATCTTTAAAGTACCTTGCTCTACCCTCAAGTGTAATGATCACACCAAACTTTTGTAGGGTCTAGTAGGTAACCTGTAGGGTTTATGTTAGCAGAGCGGCGTAGAGGTGATACTTGACTGTTCGTAATACGAAGACACTGTTCTCTTCTTAAGCGGTAATGATCGCTAGCTGTGAGGCTATCCAGTTGTTGGACTGAATACTTAGATTGACGACTGAAGAGTCTGTTCTATGAAAGCTATCTACTGTGGTGATGACCACGTCCTTATATGTTCCGACTCTTCAGTCCCTATGTTGCCTATGTGCCTAGTCAACATAGGCGTTCCATATGTTGACTATGTTCCTAGGCTACATAGTCATAACCCTAACCCCAGTCTTGGCAGGCTATGCTTGCCCCGCTATCAAGTGCCTGCCGGGTTGCGTTGTGGCATCTAGTCTTTGATTTGCTTAGGCCCCCCAAAGGGGTACCTGGCGTGCCAACGTGTTGGTTCATAACATCAAGCACAGGATGAATGAACGACCTAGTTGTGAGATCACGCGTTAACAATCATAAACTCGAACCAATTAAAGAATATGTGCCCTATCTAATAAATCATTAACCACGATGTGCGAGGATTTCCAATGCAACTTTCTAGAATGGCAGATATAGCCAACCTCCTGCTGGCATCGCGTAGTAATAAGCCAGTTGGCAAGTAATGAACTTAACGCTTTATATATACACAACTGAGCTTGAAAAACATATTAAATCAGCCTTATGATTAACAAAGAGTCCTGTATAAAGATCCAGAGATTATTGGGAACTAGTTTCGGCTACTTCGCAATATGATGGCCAAGTATGGGATTATAGATGATGATCTCTATAACTATAACTAGATAAGCTTCATAAAGGGCGTAATCACCGGATTAATAGTGGTTATACGTATTAATGAGTATGAAAAGGCTGAATCTGTACAACCTGGAAACCGGGAATGAGCAACAGTTATCGAATGCATTAATGCAAAGGGCTGGTGTATCCCGCCGTTCGTCATTATGCAAGGCGACTACCACCTTGCTAACTGGACCACAGAGTCAGGTTTTCTTATCGATTAGGTAATTAATTCTACTCTAAATAGATGAACAGATAACAAGACTGGTCTAGAGTGGATTTACCACTTCAACAAGCATATAATCAAGCGAACCAAGAGCACATACCGGATGCTTATCTTGGATAGATATAAAAGCTACATATCAGCAGACTTTGAGAACTACTATAAGATAAACAATATTATCCCTATTAGCATGCCGGCATATTCATCGGATTTGCTTTAAATATTAGACTTTTCATTATATTTACCATTAAAGCGCACATACGGCGATAAGATCAACCTCTTTATCCAAGCCTCCATCAACCACATCACCAAATTCGAGTTCCTTATCGCATTTAAGGCAGCTCATAACAAAGTCTTTATAGAAGAAAATATAAAATATGGATTCAGAGAAGCCGTTATTTTACCATGGGACCCAGATTCTGTGATTTCAAAGCTTAATATCTGCCTGCGACCCCTGTTACAATCCCTCCCTGTGTCACCATCGAAATGGGAATCACAAACACCTTCCAATGCCCAACAGACTGTCCAGCAATCAAGTTTTGTCAAGGGCAAGGTTTCGGCTCATCAGAGAAGCTCCCCTAAACCAATTATCTTGGCATTTGGTCAGTTTGCAAAGAGTTTACAGGTAATGGCATATGAGATTACCATTTTATAGGATCAGGTCCGTACACTTGAGGATACTAATATAGCACTCGCTAAGCGCCGGAGGGCAAAGAGAAGTTGAGTACAGCTTAGCGGAGCACTTACTGTTGAGGACTCCTATGTTATAATCGAAGAAAACAAAAGGGGAAGCGGCCAGCTGGTGAAATGGTTGATGGTGCTGAGGAGGCGGTTCGCGGCGGACCGAGCAAACGACGATGTGGCAATTGCAGCGAGACTGGGCATAATGCAGCTTGTGAGAAATATGTAGAAGAGTCTATTCTTCAGATTCCGAGTAGATAATAGCACATTTTCAAGCGGTCCGCAGCGGGCCGCTCAAATAGTTGGTCTAGCTGGTGTAGATTGAGGTTGATTTTGCATGCCTCAAATGCTACATTTTGGTGGGGAAGCTGATTTTCCTACCAAAAGTTGGCTACTTTAGATTAGCAATGCAACCACACAAACACGTCCAAATTCACGAAATCAATTCAAAATAAGTAATTTAAAGCAGTTGGCACGAATCGGTGCTTATTTTGATTGACCATTCCGCCCTGGTGGGTGGGTGCTGGGGTTGACTAAAGTTTGTAGTTTCTCTAAACATCGCTCGCTTGGTGGTATCGCTCGCTGGGTGGTGAACCACGTTAAGTATAATTATAATAATAAAATAATATATAAAATCATTGTAGATTCGTTTATAGATTTTAAAAGAATATTTTAAAAGAATATTTGGAAATTTCAATAAGTAGAGAGTAAATAAAATAATGAAAAAGATTAAGGTTTTGATTAAATAGTGTAATATATAATGTGGCCGAAGCTGTAATACACTTGAGAGATATGTCGGAATAAAAAATGGCCAAACGCTGTAGTTACCGTCGTCTTCATTCATACCATAAGAACATCGCTCCCGAGATATGAACTCATAAGAGGTGCTCATCATCAAAGTCGCCCGGCATCAAGTTTTAAACAACTTGCCACCCTATTAACGAGTAAGGCGTCCTTGTGGGAGGTGCCACTCTGCATCGAGTCACCGAGTGGGCCACGACAGTGGAGCCCAAAATGAAAACAGCAAAAACGTACAACACCGGGTATTCGCTGATCGTCACCGACTCAACTACTAATCCGGCCCTCACTGGCTTAACTATGGGAGAGCGGACGGGATCCCGTGTATTCCAATGGGTATGGTCGTACGTGACAGAATAAGCCTCAACCTGCACTTATATTGGCACCACTAAGATAGAACAACGACATTTTTTGGACTAATTATGCAGACGCTATCCCACCATGTAAATTCATGTTATCTTCAAAAGCGTCCATGAAATACGGGAAATGCTTTGCAGACTGCATTTTGTGATCCTAGTACTGTGGTAAAAGACGAGGGCAATCTCCATCAGACCGGGGATGATAATTCTTGAATCGATGGCAGCCCGTTGATTAGCACGCCTGGGCAGTGAGAAAGGGCACGCAGTCATGCATTGTCCATGCACTTTCCCATCAAAAGGTGGCTCTCTCGCTGCAGTTGATAGCATATCACCGAGACCAGCTCTGTCATTCGTCATGCCGCAGATCTTGTTTACCCGCCCAGCCGTCGTGCACCAAAATTCGGTAAGCTAGTATCGCCTCTCCGTCGTAGATTTACAGATCCAGGGCCCATCGTGCCTGTTAGTCTATGTGAAGCGAACGATGGCAAGGAATAATCTCACCAAGATGCATTCTAGTCACTCTCTGGTTATTAGCGCAAATACTGCCATGCTGGCCGCCTCACCACTGGGGCAGCATCACTTAATCTCTACCGTTCTGCCCCATCCGCGTCGCCACGTAATGGCCACTCGGCGTTGATGCTCCGTCTGCCTATCGTGGTGGCGCAGTCGCATTCGATATCGCTGCCTCGGAGGTACTTCAGAGTGGAAAGGGAGCCTTTAGACCCATATGAACGATCGAGACTAAAGTAACTATCTTCTGTTGGACCTAGTCTTTCACGATGGCCTGCAAGTGGCGAAATGAGCTCCTTTGATTGCTGATTCAAGTGCGTTTTTGAGATGGCACCTAGTTTAGTCCGGAGTACACATGTTCTAAGCAAAGGTCTCACGTTGACCAGCACAAGAGCAGGTGTTGAATGCCACAGACACTGTTCTATGCGAGTGTGGGCACGGTATCGTATACAAAGCAGATTCATGCATGGACAGAGTATACACGGGCAGAACATGATTCCGGGCGCAACGAGTGATTGCTCCTCACACCGATGACTTGGGATTCGATCGATATGCAGGGTCAATGATAATTCCGACCAGTTCACTCAACTGCACGAAGATTGACACGAATGAATTACAGAGACCCCGGCTGAGTCCTTACTCGCAATAAAATGGAAGCAGATTGTGTGCGCCACCGCCGTCGAAAAGGAGACTGGCGCAATCTATCCAATATATTCCCAAGGGCCGTCGTCAAGGCTGGACTAAGGTGCTAGCGCGTCTCACCCCAATCAATCTGACGGCCGCCGTCCTGATGGCCCCTTACTCGCAAGCCTCGACTCTGAGTCAAGAAGCAGGGTCTCACCCTAGCCAGGACCCGGCAATCGCCATCCGCTGTCGAAGGACTGCCGCTTCGCGTAGAAAGGTACTTTCACAACGGCGTACTCCTTGGTGGAAATGCTTCGGGTTTTAAACGAGGGTGCCCACCTCACATTGAGGTGCTGTAAATTGCAGAACAGTCTGGACCGCGCCGCGTGAACACCTCGCTTGGCATGTTGTCGTCCCCAAGTGGGCCGGGAAGTCATCCGATTGTCATCAAGTTTGGTACGGCGGATCAAGCTTATATTGTCAAGGGAAAAGCTTGAATTATGGCACCTCTTTCTGGTCCGGTGGGCTCGTGGGAGCAACAAAAGATATCTCGGAGGCTCTTGACGGGCGTGTTCACCGTGGCTTCCTGGATCGGTTGCCCCAACCAAACCTTGTCCCTCCCTCCATCTCAGTTCTCTTCATAACTCGTTCGCGCAGAGCCCATAAATAAGCACATTCATTCCACTTTTTCGGCAATCGATCGACTATCTATTGGATCATAGTTTTACCGGTCAACTTGGTCAAAATTCGACGGCAATATGAAGCTATCCGTTATAATCCTCCTCGTCCTGGTGGGCGCAGCCGCAGCTCAGCTCTCCGGGAGCGTCGGCCCGACGACAGGCACTGCAGCCAAGCGGTCCAAGAAGACGTGCAACGTGCTTGACTACGGCGCCAAGGCAGACAAGCAGACCGACCTTGGCGCGGCTCTTTCCAAGGCTTGGACTGCATGTGTGAGTGGTGGCATTGGTAGGGATCGACTCCAACCCCACATGATGCTTCAGAACCACAAGAGTAAGTCCGCGATGCTGACGGTGTCGCAGTCGTCATCCCCTCGGGTGACTATGCCATGTCGACCTGGGTCAAGCTGAACAAGGGCACCGGCGTCGGTATCCAGCTGGACGGCACCATCTACCGGACCGGGACCGCGGGCGGCAACATGATTGGCATCCAGAACAGCAAGGACATCGAGTTCTTCTCCAGCAACGGCTCCGGTGCCATCCAGGGGTACGGGTACGAGATCCACAAGACAGGATCGCTCTCGGGTGCCCGTCTCCTCCGGGTCACAAAGACCAGCGACTTCTCCGTTCACGACCTCAAGTTTGTGGACGCGCCGGCGTTCCACATCTCTTTGGACACCAGCACCAATGGCGAGGTTTACAACCTTGCCATAAGAGGTGGTGACCACGGCGGTCTTGATGGCATCGACGTGTGGGGAACGAACATCCACATCCACGATGTGATGGTAACCAACAAGGATGAGTAAGTAATCTCTTCACTGGCAACGGTGCCGCGTTTTCTATCCTTGAGATTGCAGAGAAGAGGACTTGCTCTGGGACAAAATATCGTCTGATTATCTCCATGGTGCGAGAGAGACTTGGAGATATCTCTTTAGACACCTCTCTGTGGAGACTTCCGACTGACAATGCCGGACAGATGCGTGACGGTCAAGTCTCCCGCCCAGAACATCCTCATCGAGCAAATCTACTGCAATCTCTCGGGCGGGTCCGCAATCGGGTCCCTGGGGGCGGGCACAGCCATCTCCAACATCGCCTACCGCAAGGTGTACACGGTGGGCAGCAACCAGATGCTCATGATCAAGAGCAACGGCGGGTCGGGCTACGTCGAAGACGCCCTCTTCAGCGAGTTCATCGGGCACGGCAATGCCTACTCGCTCGACGTCGACCAGGCCTGGGCGTCCATGTCGGCGGCGGCGGGCAGCGGCGTCCAGCTGACCAACATGACCTTCAGCAGCTGGAGGGGCACCTGCGCGTCGGGGACGCAGCGCGGGCCGTTGCAGTTCAAGTGCGACGCCGACACGCCCTGCAGGGGCATGGTGGTCGAGGACTTTGCCATGTGGACCGACAGCGGGAGCAAAGTCAACTACATCTGCCAGAACGCGTTCGGCACGGGCGCGTGCCTCAAGAGCGGCAGCGGGGGTTCCTACATGACCACCGCGGCCGTGTCATCTGCGCCGACTGGGTATCAGGCTGCCACCATGCCCGACGACCTCAAGACCGGCTTCGGGTTCACGGTTCAGATTCCTGTGCCTACCATGCCGAGCAGCTTCTTCCCCGGGGCGACGCCCTTGGTCGCACTGGCTCACTGATTCACAAATTTACGGCTTAGCCATTTCACCGTCTCTAGTAACGTTATAAGCCTGCTGTATACGGAGCAGGTATCAATGTATATAGTCTTTTGAAATTGTTATCATATTGAAATCGGATATCCATACCTACAAAAGTAGAAGTGCGCCAGTACATTGATTGCATCATTTACAGGCATGGGTATTGTCGATAGGTTTTATTATGTAGATTTTGTTAGCTTGAGCGGCTCAAGGGGGGCAGGTCAGCTAACAAACGTGCACATGTGCCCACCTCGTCTCCAAAACCACATCCAATATACCGTGTAAATTATCATCCGACGACGGACCTCGCTTCCAAACCTGCCTGCACGCGCCACATGTTCCCACGATAGGAGGCAATGAGCCCAGCCGGCGGTCTGTCTCCCGCCAAGGTCAGCTAGCCTTTTTTCGCGGGCAACAAGTCGCGGGTGGGTGTTGCCCCCCGGTGATGTTTCGCGATGTTTCGATCACAGGGGGTCTAACTTCTTTATTGCTAACTGTTTGTGGAGCCCAGACTTTCGGGGCCCAGGAGAAAAGGGAGAAATTGGGCCGACGAGGCCCCACAGGCTCCAGTTTGTGGGTTTGGACCTCGCTTGCGCTGTGCCGAGCAAATGGATCGACGACTCCAGCACACACCATTGATTGATTCATGGCCGGATCTGGGCTTGTGCAAATCCCGTTTTGGCTTTTAGGCGGGTCTCTTGTCGGCTCACCAAAATCCGCGGTAGGGTTCACGAATACCGGTTTTGTCCATGTCATGCACCTGATCGCTCGTCTCGAGTATGTAGATCCCATATGTCTTATATTTTCAGGAGTGCAGTACGCATAGATCTGCCTCCTCGTTTGAATATGTACAACCAAAAATTGATCAAAACGCTACCCACCTTCTGCATACCCCAGCCCGCACCATTCCCATCCCGGGTCTCCGTGGCCCCTGCTTAGTAGACACTCGGGGGCGGATTGACGATGTAGCTGGTCAGGCTGGTGGTGCCGTTCATCTTGGAGGCGATGGCCTGGGCAAAGGCCTGGGCTGCGAGCTTCGCGCCCGCGGGGCTGGTGTGGGTGTGGTCCTTGGGGTAGAGGGCGTTGGTGCCGCTGTTGCCGAGCTTCTTGTAGGCGAGGCTCTGGGCGTTGTAGTGGTCGACGTAGGTGACGCTGCTGCTGGCGATGGCGGTGGCGGCCGTCTTGACGTAGCCGACGAAGCGCGGCGGGGCGTAGGACCAGCTGCCCGTCTCCCACTCGTTGTTGGGCGTCTGCGAGCTCAGGACGACGGTGGCGCCCTTGGACACCATCAGCTTGGCGGCCTGGCTGACGTAGTAGACGAAGGTGTAGACGGTGGACCCGTCCTTGCTGGACGTGCACGTCTCCTTGCCAGCGCCCGGGCAGTCGCTGCGGCCGTTGTCGTTGGACTCTGGGCTGCCGCCGTCGTTGTGGCCGAACTCGATGACCACGATGTCGCCCGACTTGACGAGGTTGGCAACCTCGGTGAAGCGGCCCTCGACCGTGTAGGAGCGGGCAGAGCGGCCGCCGATGGCCTTGTTGACGACGGTGGCGGTTGAGAACTGGCCAAAGTACTGGCCCCAGCCGTCGGTCGAGCCGTCGTTGGCTCCGTTCTTGGCCATGGTGCTGTCACCGCACAGGTACACTGTTGGTGTCGCCCTCTCCACGAGGTCCACGGGGGATGCATAGGCGGTGATGGCGCCGAATGCGACGGCGACGGCGGGTAGTGAGAACTTCATTGTGAAGGCGGTCGTGGACGGAGAATCTTGGAGACTTGAAGATGATGCGGCAACAGAACGAGGTCAGATAACCGGGATGGTGCAGAAAAAGAATGTGTGCCGGCACAGGGATGAAGACGAGGACGAAGGCGAGATAATTAATAAAAAGTCAACGGCTGGCGTCGCAGGGTGAAGTAATATGTAGAGAACGAAGCATCCAAAGAGCCAGAGCCAACCGGAATAATTGAGAGCATATGCCCAGACCTGTTCCCGCCGTCGAGTCAACTTACACGTAGTGTCTGCCCTGACCCTGCATACTTTGGTAGCTTTTGATTAAAGGGGGGGGTGGCACACGGAGAAGGACTGCCGCTGCAACTCCGCGCTGCCCAGGCGCCATCGCGCAAGCATGAGCCCTCATGACCACATGACGGGCAGACAGGCCTAATTCGGACGTGTAGCCTCAATGGGGAACCTCCCCTCGTGGAAGGGGAGAGACAGAGAGAGCGAAGCCCACAGCGTAGCCGACGGTGACAGTCAGTTCTCTTCGCTCCAATATTGTGCCCTTTTGACCTTGCAACACCCCACTTCCGGGGTGGGCGCCAAGGATGATCCTCGTGACTGAGGATTTGTGGAAGATCCCCCCAGAAGAGATCCGAGCTACGCGAGCGATCCACCCAGAATGTCCATGAAACAACAAACACGACCAGGGGGGTTCCGAACTGGCCTCGGACGGAAACACGCCGTTCGTCGGCTGGGGGGAAAGCCTTGGCCTCCCACACATTGCATTAAATACCGAGTCAATGCCTCTGATGCACCCGCATCCAACCCCATATTATCGAGAAGAGCCACTTGTAGTTTGCACTGCTCGGCAGAGTAGTGGCCGAGAACTCACACTAGAGCATCCGTTGATCCGGAGTGGCGTCGGTCCCGGAGTCACGGAGCCGGTGTGTGCTCGTGGTATACGGGGTATATATATCGTGGAAACCCGACTCTTCGGTGCCAAGCGGGCAGGGGCACACAATCATACCGAAACTGCGAGTGATAAAGTGGGAATAAAGCCACGTGCGGCTTCTGCCGCTGAAAAGAAACGAGTGATGCAGTTGTGCCCTGGCCCTGGTCAGCCACCAAAGGATGGCAAGCCATTCAACTCACAGGCCATGTGCGGGCACATACTGGGGTAATAAACAAAGCGAAATGGGTGAACTGCCACGTGCACCACGCAGATGACCACCGGTGAAGGCATCAGCAAAAACCGATGGCGCTGCAAGGATTCGAACCTTGGTCTTTGGAGAGCTGATATGCTTGACCACAAGCTGATATGCTTGACCACAATCCAACGTCCTAAACCTCTGGACGACAGCGCCTCTGAACTATCCCTGCAGGCCGATTGCTAAAGTGTGTGCTGTGTGCGGCGAGGCGATGCTGCGGTCAGGAGTGGGAAGGTGAATTGCATGCAAGATCGGACGAGATCCTGCTTTGGCGCCTCTGTGACAACCTGCCTCGGCGTGACTCACCAGATGACGGAGACGCCCTTTCCCAAATGAGAGCCAGGGCACATTGATATCCCCCGTACTGTGTACAGCAGCCCACAGGAGGTAGATTCCGTCTCCACCGACGAGAGTGTCTTGAATCACAGTATTCAGCCATTGATATTGTGTACGAGCTACTCAGAACTTGCATAATTTCGTAGATGCCGCTTCCACATGCATCGTCCAAAGTCGCCAGCTCTGCCCGGCCCCAAGCATTATAGTTACTACGGCTCGGGTTCAAGTCCTACACTATAGTATGAACAAATCAGACAGCGCTGCTGGCATAAAACGCAACACAGCATGATAGGCTCAATCTGACACCTAGAAGCTCAACATGTGGTCATGTGATTCTATGTATGAATTTAGTGATATGTCACCGAGGTGGTCAATGGGTGAACAGATCGATGTGGGCCCTGGTGGGTACCCTGGCAGCCTCGCAGCATACCGGGTACCTGCCGACGCACATGGCTTAGCGGGGTGGACAAGGTAGTATCTCTTTTGATCACCAGATGATGTCTAGTCTTAGCAATTGCATTGTAGACATTAACAGGGAGTGTAACCTCTCAGTGGTCAACAATGGGATGGCTGACTATCTATTGGACCCCAATAAGAAACCTTAGGCCCCTGAAATGTGGCCACAGAGGCACCTAATTTTGCAAATGCACTCCGGTACATTATTTATGTAGGCTACTTACATGGCCACATCGATATTCAGGTGATGATCTCTTTGGTGGCCGCCTACTCAGCTCCTCGCTTGATTATTAGGGCAAGACTTGAGGTCGCCATGACCCAAAATAACAATGAGCGAGGGGGAGGGTACGTGCTTTCGCAACAGGAATCTGACTTCCTTCTGCTCTCGGCCTCTTGAGATGCCGACCGGAACTTCGCTGGAATACTTAGGAGTTTGTTTCCGGCATTCATCACCGACAAGCAAGGACCTCTTCGTGATCACCTGACACTTCTGATTGAGTCATCGAGAAACTTTGAAATGGTAAAAAGAACCGAAGAGGTGTGCCGCCAGTGCATCATCCTAAGCCTGTGCTCTCGACCCTCTGTGGTAGGCAGTGTTCGATTCCGGCTTACATCACAAGCCAGGCTGAGGGAGAAGGGCATTTGGAATCATCTGACTCCTGGACTGTCTACAATATTATCCGTTCCGCCCTCGCTTACGCTGACTTGACCTGCAAGACGTCTTAGCGGCGGAATTGGTCTGGACCGCAAGTCCGACAGCAACGAGTGATCCACAAGTTCCACGCTCACGGCAAGTTCCAAAGCGGAATTCGGAGGGAAAGCCGATCCGTTTTGAAGCCATGCACCGCAAACGTGGGTGTTGGTGACAACAACTGGGCCTTCCAGAGGGATACGACTGTCTGGTGTCACTAGAATGCTGACGCGGTGTTGCTCAGTTTATACCATTAATAGAGTCAGTGAAATCCTAAATCCGATTTTCGTGCGGCCCTGTAAATGGAATCATTGCAAGAGGACATTGTATTTACGTTCAAATTGAAAATTTATAAAACCTGAAAATCCAGCCCAAATAAATCTCTGCCAAGCTTTCTACACCAACAACCCACAAACTTCTGTGCACACCCGAAAATATGGCCCCTTCATCTGAGACTCAGTCGAGGCAAAAGGTCATCTTTGGCGCGATGACCTTTGGAGAAAAAGGTCAGTAGCTCCCCTCATGCATGCAAGCAAAAGCAGCAGCTATTTACTTGTCACAATTCAACCCAGGCGCCGAGCAAGCACGCGTCAACGACTTGGGCGTTGCCGCCAACATATTAGACGTCTTCCAGAGCCATAGACACTCAGAAGTTGATACGGCGCGAATGTACGGTGGAGGCAGCTCCGAGACCTACCTGGCACAACTGGACTGGCAGGGCCGCGGTATCGCCCTGGCCACGAAACTGCCTCCCCCAGGCGTCCACCTGCCACCATTCCTGGACACGAGGAACAAGACCTTGCGTGGTCTGACCACCGAGAGCATGAGCGCCCTGAAGACAGACAAAGTGGACCTCCTGTACCTCCACGGACCAGACCGTACCAGGCCTTACGAGGAGACACTCCGTGAAGTCAACGACCTATACAACGAGGGCTACTTCAAGCGCTTTGGTGTCAGCAACTTCGCCGCATGGGAATTGGCAAAGATTAGCGAAATCATCGACCGCAACGGGTGGAAGAAGATCGACGTGTACCAGGGTGTCTACCACGCGCTGCACCGTGCCGTCGAGCCGGAGCTCTTTCCAGCGCTGAGACACTACGGCATCGCGTTCTATGCCTATAACCCCCTGGCCGGCGGCCTTCTAACTGACCGCTATGAGCGCGAAACGGGGTCCCACGAGGGCGGCCGATTCGACCCCAAGCATGTGCAAGGGATTATGTACCGGAGGAGATACTGGAACGATGCGCATTTTGATGCCCTGGACAAGATACGCCCGCTCGCCAGAAGCCTCGGGCTCACAACAGCGGAGGCAACTATGAGATGGATCAATCACCACAGTGAATTGAGCGAGGAGTCCGGAGATGCGGTCATCACTTCAGCGAGCTCGGCTGAACAACTCGAGGAGAACCTTGCGGCGCTTGAGATGGGTCCGCTTCCCGAAGAACTCGTCCAAGCTTTCGATGAAGCCTATAGTGTTGTGAAGGCCAACGTGTCGCCATATTTCTTCTGAGAATTGGCATGAGAAACCCGCCCTGGTTGTCAAGGAGCAGACTTAGGAGGCTAGGTGCGGACCTAATTTAGGAAAGAATCGTGCTTTTTTTTATTATCCACAGCCCACCATAAAGTACATAACAAGGCCTAGACCCCATTCCTTGAACTCATTTGATCCTATGGGGCCGTAGTATTGGATCACTTGCCTTGCTAGCGTCGCTTTCCGAGCCTTATTTGGTATGTGACAAATGCAAGTGAGCTGCAACCTGCCGTGTGCAGTGATGGCTAACCTACTACTATTATCTGCCCGCGCAGCTCAGGACATTCCCAAAGATGGGACATCTTCAAATCCACAGGATTATACGAATCCGTGTTCCATAAAAGATCTTGGTCACAAATAGCGCACGTCATTTTAAATCATCGAATCGACCTCCTCACTTGAGAACAACATATATCAGGACGATTAATGCCGTGTCGTTGGTGCAAAGGATCCCGCTTCCAAGCCTTAGTGTCTTGTCAAGCCTTGACAATCGACTAAGCATTGTGGGGATATCTTGGCCACGGGAGCTATTGGCAGCAGATAAGCCGGCCACATCTCCCACGCATCCCACAGGAGCCCGTTGGCGGCACACCAACACCAACTACCGTCAGCTTGGCTCCCCCCCCCGTGAGCTTGGTTCAGCTGGGACATTTCATTCCTGCCAAGGGGCGGGGCGACGAGTCGGCCGCTAGGGGTCTGGTGGCTTGCTGTGGTGAGCCCCTGTCTAAGACGTATTGGGCGACCCTGTGTCCTATTGTGCGACGCGAGGAACAACGCAGTCTAGAATCTGACCTGCATTCCAATGGGCACCAACATTGGGCCTGACCGATTAGCTGCGCTGTGTATGGCCACGATGCGAAGCGCCCGGTTTTGCCAAGTGGCGCTGGAATATGAGCTACCGGGGGAACGGGGAGGGGCCGCGAAGGATTACTGGATGTCCTCTCCGAGAAGGTTGGATGGAATATTCACAAGTTCATGACCAGGGGCTTACTCATGTGCCTGTGATAAGATTTCAACGGAATACTTAAATCCTGCCGCCCCGCTGTGCAACTCGAGTGAGACCCTTCTTGCCTGTCTGCGTCTTGGTTCCTTCACCTAAGTTATTCTCTTAGAACCGAGGAAGGATTTTCTCTACTGTCAAACCCAGTAGTAAACGCCCAGAAGTTATGGTAATTTCGATAAAGGAAAAGGCTCTCGAGCCTACGGACATCTCGGCAAATGCGTCCGTTGTCGAGATCACCGAGGCCGCGGGATACGACCGCAGCGCCACCAAAAAGCTGCTGCGGAAGTTAGACTGGCACATCATCCCGTTCATGTCGTTGATATACTTGTTAGTGTCTACAAACCCGTTTCTTTCTTGTAATTTCGGCGCAATTCCTAACAAGTAAGCGCAGGCTCTGTTTCTTGGATAGAACCAACATTGGCAACGCGCGACTAGACCACCTCGAGCAGGACCTGAAACTGAAAGGCTTGCAATACAATGACTGCCTTGCTATCCTCTTCCCGTTTTACATGTAAGTAGAACAACAGCTACAATTTCAAGGGAGTCATTGCACCTGTACTGACAAACATATGTCCTAGAGCCGCCGAGATCCCATCTAACATGATGATGAAGCGCACACGCCCCTCAATATGGCTCACGTTCATCATGGTCGGGTGGTCCGCCAGCATGATAGGTCAGGGCTTCGTAAAGAACTATTCGGGCCTGATGGCCACGAGGGTGTTCCTCGGCGCGTTCGAGGGCGGTCTCTTCCCGGGCGTCAACTACTACATCACACAGTGGTACTGCCGGCACGAATGCGGCTTCCGCATGGCCCTCTTCTTCTCAGCCGCCACGCTGGCGGGCGCCTTTGGCGGGATCCTAGCCAGGGGAATCGCCGAGATGAGCGGCGTCGGCGGCCTGTCTGCCTGGTGAGCACACTCTTGTTCTTTCACGGATCCACGTCTTCGATGTTTCGATGTTGCGGAGTGTTCCAGAATGAAATACTTTAGGCTCCGTAGCAGGTGATTAACAGGTACGCAGGTCATGGATCTTCATTCTTGAGGGCATACTGAGTATCTTGGTCTCATTCACCGCCTACTGGGCCATCTACGACTACCCCACGACCGCCAGGTTCCTCAACGAAAGCGAGCGCACCGAGGTGGTCAGGCGCCTGCGCGTCGACGGCGGTGACCTCTCCGAGGGCTTCAACATGCGGTACGTGTGGCAGGCCATTGGCGACTGGAAGATCTACATGCACTGCGGCATCTTCCTCGCGGGCTTCTGCCCCATCTACTCCATCGCCCTCTTCTCGCCCACCATCATCAAGGGCATGGGGTACACCGCCAACAACGCGCAGCTCATGAGCGTCCCGCCGTACGTGTGCGCCTGCGCCTTCACCATCGCGGCCAGCTACGCGGCGGACCGCGTAAAGCAGCGCGGGGTCTTTCTGCTCGCGTTCCAGCTCATCGGAATTGCTGGCTTCGTGCTCCTGGCCGGTACGAGCAATACCAAGGCTCAGTACGGGGGGCTGGTGATGGCCGCGGTCGGGGTGTATCCTACTGTGCCTCTTGCGATGGCGTGGAACAGCGGCAACATCGGCGGCTCACTGAAGAGAGGCACCGGTATTGCTATGCAAGTTATGGGTGGGAACTGTGGCGGTATCATAGCGTCATACGTGTATCTGACCAGGGATGGGCCTCGGTACATCACGGGACACAGCATTTTGATCGGTATCATCAGGTAAGCTCTTGTCTGAATAACTTCGCATTGAAGCGCTGGCCCAACTGAAATTTTGCCTTTCTTCAGCCTTGCGTTTATACTCACCCTGACCATGACTATGTGGTATCGTATCGAGAACGCTCGCCGAGACCGCATTTCAGCAGAGATATCAAGACAAGAAATGACGGAGGAGCAGAAGGCGCTTGAGCAGGAGCTGGCTGACAATGCGCCATTTTTCCGGTACACAGTGTAGACTTCTGCTACAAGGCGAGATGTCGCGAGTCGAAGATGCCTCATAAATGACCACATAATGGAACTGCGGTCCAAGACGCTGGAAGGGCTGTCCTAGGGGTAGAGGAAACAGATCTTCATACCATGACAAATATTTTCCATCCAGTACTTGTTGATCTATTGAAATATCTTCCGCAGCAGTCTTCGGCTCTGTGCGGGATCCTGTACTTAGATGCATATAGGAAAGAGAAATTATAGTCAGATCTGAGAGTAGCTAGGAAGCACTGAGGCCCAGTTCCTTGATGAAAATATCTGCCGCCCTCTCACCCACCGCCAAAGCAGTGTTATTAGTGTTGGCTGCGACGTTCCGCGGGACAACGCTGAGATCAGCGATCTTCAAACCTTCAACCCCGTAAACACTGAGATTGGCGTCCACGACGCCGTTCTGCTCGCGCGGAAGCATCTTGCACGTGCCAAGAGCATGCCACGTCGTCCCGACATTATTACGCAGCCACTCCTCAAGCACCGCATCGTCCTGCACAGTATACTCAATATCAGGCACGTCATCAGGAAGTGGTACATCAAGATTGACGCATGCAGCCTTCGACCCGGGCGCAAAGGGCGGGTGGCACTGGGCCATTTCGCCGCGGTAGGACCGCATTCGGCGCACGATCTCGCGCTGCTTCTTGTACGACCATATATGCTTCTTGATGTCGATGTCGCCAGCGTCGGTGAAGAAGCCGTGCTCAAAATTGAGTGGGTCGCCTAGGCTTGGGCCTGTTATATGTACGTGGCCTCGTGAGAATGGGTATACGGTGAAGGCTGTGACTGCAAGGCATGGGTCACCCGTGGCGAGACGAGGGTCGCCGGGGAATCTGGATTATTGTCAGCGTGCCCGTAATGAAGGCAATGAGGCGGGATTCCACCTACCCAGCAATCACACTCATTACAACCATAGGCTTGTCAGGTGATGCCTTGAATTCCACATCCCACGCCTCCGTGAATTCAGGACCAAACCCAGCGACCTCGGCCTTCGAAGGACGGACCTTAACCTGGATCTCCTGGGCATTCCATCCCAGCATCTTGTTGCTGCTCTTTATCAAGTCCTCTGGAGTTCCGAGGCGACCGAAGACAAGAGCATCGAGGGTATCGTCAGGGGCCAGGGAATTGAGGTAGGGGTACACGAGCAGGTGGTGGTCCTCATAGCCGGCCCCAACGCCAGGCACCTCGGCCACAATGGGGACACCAGCGGCCTCGAGCACGGAAGGGTTACCAACCCCAGACCGTTCCAGCAGTGAGGGCGTAGCGCACGCTCCGCTGGAAGAGATAACGAGCCTTCTGGCCTTGACGGTGCGATACTGGCTGGCCTCCTCGGGATGAAAGATTGGGTTAGGTCTGTACTCAACCCCAATCGCCCTCTTACCCTCAAACAGGACGCGCAGGACCTGCGACTCAACCAAGACGTGCAGGTTGGGGTGCTTCCCACCCTCGAGTCGGGGGTGAATGTAGCAAGATGCCGCATCCTGACGCTTGCCGTCGGGCGAGATGTACCGCTGGGCACGGCCGACGGTATTGACAGACTCAAGATCAGACGGATCTTCCCCTTCAACCAGCCCCTGCTTAGTAGCTGACTCAATGAATTCGTTCTCGATCCTTGGTGAGCTGTATGTCCCACGGGAAACGTGGATTGGGCCGTCGCGGCCGTGCGTGCGGGTCTCGTCTTCACCATGGTAGGTCTCAAGCTAGGAATCGTGTCAATCAGCGATGCTCTGACAACAAAGAGTGACGGCACGGGTTTACCTTCTGCAAGTACGGCACCATGTCGTCGGCCGACCATCCCGGTGTTTGCCAGGAGTCAAAGTCAGATCTCTGTGCACGGCTGTACATCATGAAGTTGGTGGAAGAGCCACCACCAAGAACGCCGCCAGCCGGCAGGACAAGCTCCCTGTTCCCAACCGCCGGTGACTTCTTGGTCATGTAGAACAGGTTAGTCTTGGAGCCCGGGGAGAGATTGGCAGTGAAGAAGGCCGGGTACTGGATGGTGGGTATTTGGTTGTTGGGACCGCCCTCGATGAGCATTACGGAAAGCTTGGGATCTGCATCGGCGAGCCTGGCCGCGACGACACAAGCAGTGGTTCCACCTGGCGGGAGTGTTTAGTGGCAATGGAAATCAATAGCTGAGCGTCTGGCCCGCGAAGCTGGACCAAGGAGGAGTAACTTACCTCCAGCGATGATTATATCGACTTCCCCAATTTCTTCGGGAAGTTTGTTGTAGAGACCCATTGTGGCAGTGTTGATGTGTCGATAGAGTGTTTTCCGGACGACAAGTACAAAAATCAGCAAGACTTTTGAGGAACGCTTGAGCAGTTTGACGTAGCAGTGAGATTCAATATATTATAAAGTAAGTACTGAAATTCCATGACAGTACTCTGGTGAAAAGGAAAGAAAACTGCAAAGGCCTGCCGACCGGATGCCAGTCCCGGTAGTCGACGCCGCCGGTGCTAGCAACCAACACGCCAATTCCAAATGGCGGCGCTAAACCAGGGATATACATCTGTAGTGTGCATGATGGATGTTTGTCTGCGGCGCGGATTGAAACTCAGGCCTGCAACGCCCGACAAAGACCATGTTGTGGCTGCATCGAAGTGAATTCGGTTGAGATGTCCGCCAATGTTCTACGTAATGTGTGCATGTTGGTCGTTAGTACTGTACCTCCAGTCCTGGAAACGATGCGCCCCGCAGTTGCTGTGTAATACCTCAACCCCAGTCCGTCTTGGCTAACAGTGATGTTGTGTGGAGACCCTTTTGGCCACAGTCCAATGTAGACAGTCTTCCCGGCCAAGATTGACCTGATCACTGTACCAAAAAGTGAATTTGCGAGCTGTCTTAGGTTTCTGAGCCGACGGGTGCGTGCAAGAAATGCTATTTATGAAAGTGATATTGCGCAACTGCCATCTGGAGCCAAAAAGAAAATGCATCTGAAGCGCTTGTCATGAACCAGCCGGAAGGGCGAGTGGGAATCCAATGAGACACGCCTGCATAATGATCTGTGAAATACTTACCAGGGGGGGGGGGTAATTTAATATAACTACGTAAAATTATTGTTGGTCGGTCTTCATGTGTGCACACGAGTGTTGCTCGGTACGGTTGTATTCATCTCTTTGTTGGTTGTTGTTCGAGGGGAAGGGGTAGCCGAAGGCTTCGGCCTTCCCATCGCAGCTATGGTTTGGCTGCAGTGATCTGTGCGCCGCCAGCTGGTACACAGCTGGCGGACGGACCGTCAGCAGTGTGGCTATCTACCGTACACCTCCCTCAGCGTGCATCGCACCCACGATACGGCTTATACCCACAATTATAAAATTATAATAAATTACTGTTTCAAATAAATCGTAATATAATATACTAATTCAATATTCATATTAACCTGAATTTAACTACTAATTCAGATCTTTACAATTTATAATATATTATAATATAAAGAATTTTAAATCTCAATACAAATAAATATAAATTTATGATTCTAAAAGCTTATTATAGAATTCTTTTCATAACTTGTTTTAAAAAAAATTATTTAAAAGAAATATATAAATATACATTATATAAACAGTTTATTAAAATCTCTTATTCTTAGAAATAAAATTCATTTATATTTGATATAACTTGGTTTACCAGGAAGTCACGCATATCAGGAAGTGACGCACTTTTGGTATTTCCGCCAACTTCCGCCAGCCCCAGCACCCCCCCAGGGCCAAATAATTAACAGTATTGAGCAGCAATTAGTTCCAATTAATCTAAATTACTTATTTCTAATTAATTTTATTAATTTGGAGGGGTTAGTGTGGGAATAACCGTCGTTGGGGCCATACGGTTCCTTCATCAACCTTAGTGGCTTAGGTAAGCTGCTCGGCTTGGCGAAGGGAGGACCTTATATGTTCTCCACACAAGCAACCTTTTCGTAGTTTCATAGAGAAGACATACGAAGAATCAACCAGAAGAGTTGATCACCACCAACACGTACGTACGTGCAGAAAGCCCATTCAACAATAATAATTATATTTATTATAAAGGTTATTTTTAATAATCTAGTATTTAATTATTATATTATGGAGGAGTTTAAACCAGTTCTTAAAAATCTCTGGACTTTTGTAAAGGGCCCTTTAATAATTATATGGATAATGAAATTTGGTTTTTGAAGTGAATTATATATCCATAAAGTTCTAAGCTTAATGCTTACTTATAAGTTTACCATATTATAATACTGACAGAAAATTAGTTACATTTTCCACATTAAAAACTTATAAGGGAAATTCTCAGATATCTTAATTAATTGAATATTAAATAAACATTTACTTTCGAATTCAATTGAGTTCCTATTTGTTAATATATAATTGCTTATGACTATGTTATTAATTCATTCTATTTTATAAAGTTGCTTCTGGGGTAGTAAATATTTAAGTAGTTCTACATATATTTATATGTTGGAAGGCACCACTTCGGGCCTGTCAGGGCTCAGGCTAAGGCGCCCCAACAAGGGATGAGCTGCAAGCACTGTCATCCATAGGAAATGGCAGGCTATATAATACGTGACCAGACGTGTTGCAATCACAACGATTAGTTAGGCATCGAAACAGTGCAGAATGTCCAGGTCCTGATCTGCCCACTAGCAATCTTTTGCCCAGCATCTTCCCCAAAGACTCTCGACATTATAACTTTTATATTATTCTTTTTAAATTTTGAAATGGTTTATATTATTAGACATATTTGTCGAGTCTCTGGGGAAGATGGTAGGCAAATGGTTGCTTGGGGCAGATCAGAATCTGAACATTCTGTGCTATGTTGTTGATGATGATGCCTAACTACATTGTGATTCCCGTGCGTCTAGCCACCTGCCTTATAACCTAGCCTGCCCATTCCTATGGATCTCGATGCACGCTAGCCTGAGCGAGGCTCAGCCCTGAGTTGTGCGCCATATGGGCCCGAGCGGTGCTGCGGTGCCTTTTAGCCGATATTACGGTGTCATCACCGGGCCTCCGACGGGCCCGAAGTGCTGCCTTCCAACAATATTCTACTCTTTCAAAATATAAGATAACTTACAATGTTTTTGTATTAATTTTTAAGGCGTTAAACATTTAAATAAGTATATTAGTATAAAGTTTAAGTGAAAATTAGAGACACGATTAATATTATAAAAATTAGTCCCACCAACACCTCAATAATTACTAGCCCCCCTGTACTCACTTTCACTCCTTTAAGCTACCAGAATTAACTAAAAATAAATAATTTAGATTAATTATCATTATTTGTTATTAAATATCATCAATTATTTAACTCTGGGGGAGTGCTGGGGTTGGTGGAAGTTAGCGGAGATAGTAAAAGTGTACCACTTCCTAATATGTGTCAATTCCTGGTAAACCACGTTATAGTTTTAACTTATTTTATTATCAAGTTATTATTATCATTTTCATAATAAGTTATTATATTTATATTCAATATTCAGTTTAGAGTCTTTGTAATTATGTAAAGAAATTATCTTTAGGCTTTTTTTAAAAAAAATATTATAACCGGATTAAGAACGAAATCAACTCAAGTGTGTTGCACAACTCTTATCCATACCTGGTGCCCTTGGAATAAATGCTGGACGTTTCAAAAATAATTAGGATAGCTGCTGGGTCCAGGTGTTCCTTGGAAACGAATGAATAAGATGTTTTAGCACACTAAGAAGCCAAACCCGCAATGCTCAGATCAGTATGTCGTGACAGAAAGTCTGATATTCGATATTGTCTGCCCAATGGCTCAGTCTAGGGTTCCACTTGCGTCCGAGTACGGTGCTGACACAACAAAAGTATATCTGACAGAACAAAACCCTATAATACCCGTGGGCCACTGTTGCAACCTAAGACACAATATCTGTACCTCCGCTTTCCAAAGTGGCATTACCCAAGCCTCCAAAGCTCTTGTTCGGGCCTGAATCCCGATTATCACACCCATAATAGTAGTCTATCGAAACCAAGCATCCATTTCCAGAATGCTTCGAACCACACTTGGAGCAGTCACCAACTTTCCGAATGTCTTGATATGCGACCCACATATCGTTGCCAGTAATTTTGCAAGTATTTCCATCATTGTCCTTTCCCCGGATGCCCTCGGCATTGGTCCAGCAGGTTCCAGCACTTGCCAGGATGTCGCCGGATGTGTATATCTTTGAGCCGCGCTCCATCATGTTGACAACCTTGTCGCAGGATTTCACATTGGTACCTAGGTAGTGCTAAAGAGGCTGTATCCTTTGCAGTCATTTCAAGGCGACGGTGTTGGCTTGCTAGCAGGAGGGGCGGTGGTCGATTTCGGTGACGGTATCGGTGTTGGTGCGGTCAAACCCGCCCAGGAAGACCAACTCGACATGTACTCAGCCGGAAAAGCCGATTCTGCGGCGAAGGCGGCGCTCAGAGTTAATATATGGCTTTCGGAGTTCACCGTATCATCGGTCAGGACAGCACAAGTATCGGCCGGGTCCCATGACAGATCGTCGTAATCGGTTGTGTTGGTGTCCATCTCGACGGTGCCATCTCCGAACATCGTGAATAGGCCAGGCACTTTGAAATACTCGCTTGACCGATCCTCGCCTTTTACTTGTTTGGTATTTCCAAGCAACCGGCAGGTGAGGGTACATGCCGACTTTCTTCTGTACATACATTGCCAGAGCAAGCATGAGAAAGCTTTCCGCGTTTTGAACGGTCCAATAACCTGTTCTGATACCCCATCGCGCCAAAATCTGGGTTCCAAGCGGTCCGGCCGCAGTCACCCATTCTTTCGATGGTGTTCCCGTGCTTGTCTTCCCTCGTGACCATCATTTTGACGTCGACAATTTTGGTATTATCGCCGCAACTCCCAAACTTCGAAACCCAATCAAAGTGGAGGAGCTCGTGAAACCAGGTACCGCCTTGCGTCCACTTGTGATAGTCCATATCTGCCCATGCCTTAGGAAATTTGACTCGGTCGGCATTCTTCATAGCATGGTCCAGTGTATCCTCGTGGAAGTATTTTTGACAGAAATTGATCATAGTTATGCCGTCATCCAGCCCCTTGCTGACCGTATAGGCAAATGGTTGTTTGTCGAGGTCTCGGTCGCACAAGCATCGTTCTCGTGGATCATCGCATCCTACATGGATGTGCCAATCAAGAGGACTCTCAACGTATCCTGGCTGGAGAGTGGTCAAATTCTGGAAAATACTGCTGAAGTTCGATAGTTGTGGCTTGGTCTGCACCGGAGGGCCGAGATATTGCAACGCTGCTGCAGAGTTGAGATCGATGCCCCCTTTTGACTCCTCGTGCATCAGGTTCATGAGCTTCCACGACTGCTGTCAGCCTGAGTAAACAGCAGCCTTCGACATACTCCTGTCAGCCGTACATCCCTCGAACCCTATCAACCTTGTCGCCAGGTCGGTCAGATGTAAGTCTCTAAATTTGATGTGTCGTAGCCGCTCAGCTCTAGGCCATCCTCGAAACTTTGTTCAAGCGCTTGGGTTTCCATATCCTGCTCGCATGAGTCTGGGGGACAGTCTCCTCGAGGGCAGGCGAACGAGCAGAAGCTGGCGTCACGGCTCTTTCCAATGGCCTTATCAAAGGTAGTGGCGTCAAGTTCTCAGTTGGATATCTGTCATTAGAGATTGATTTTTGGTCAGTCTGTGGCTTTTGTAGCCCGCAGAAAGCAGGTGCATGGTGCCAAATGGAGATCGTGCTCGAATACCAAGGCTTCAAAGAAGTATTTGGAGAGACGTCGGGCATACCAGGAAATGGGCAGGCATCGCCTTTGCATCCATCCCGCAGACACATAGTAGTGTCACGGCTGCAGATAGAATGCACCTCATTTTGCGAAAAGTGGAGGAAACGTCGAGAGCGAAGTGTTTTATGGGCTGATTCCGGTGACGTCAGCAAGCAAACTTGACTCTCAAGCGAATCCTGGGTCAGTGGGACACGGAAAACCTTAGCTGATAATCACTGTGATGAGGTGATTGAATTTTATGAATAGAAAGAGAAAGAACCCGCGGCTGACATGTGGTATGACGGGTGTTCGTGGGCGCAGTGTAACGTGTGCCTGACTAGGCTTCCATTTACTGTGCGGCACCGCGGTACTTCTGGTCGTACTTCTGGCGTTGGCGCTAGTTAATGAACTAATGCACCAGGCGACGTCCAATGGAACGAGAAGACCCTGCTGATTAATTCTGTGGTTGATTTAGAAATAAACCTCTGAACAAAGGCGTTTTTGTGAAATACCTAGTTTCATGTCCTGCTCTAAGTCAATTCTGTTGCTTCCATACGTAGCTGGTTTGTGTAACCGAGCACGGAATTCAACGATGAGCGTTTAGTACCGGGTTCAGTTGTTGGTTGTGCTATGGGTGAGCTTGTCAAGATAGTGACGGGTTTAACCTGGTATTCGATCTTCTTGCCGTGTACAAAATGACAACTCGCCAACTAGGGTCTGATAAGACATGAGTCATCTTTTTTTCTTCGATATCTGTGTCACTGAGTCAACCCACTCGCAGCGGACTGACTTCAGAGTTTGGGGCGGATAGGTCTCATATGGACAGGTTCCCTTGCGGTGGCCAATACTCACTGTTACAATGTGAATCCCGCAGTGTTCGGATTACAAGGTCCGAGATTTTCAACCCAGAACAGCGCATTCTGTTGTATCCTCAGTATTCTGGCTACTGGAGCTGCATGAGGATTTGTTTATACAGCCCAGTCAAGACCGATGATCACGACGCCCGTACGTGATGACAGTGTCTCTAACCTCTATACCAATCACGGTTAGTGAAGCATTTCAGGGCCTAGCAACGGCTGTCGGAAGTCGGGCTCAAATTCGGAGGTGCACTTCGAATGTGACGAGCCATTGCCAACAAGGGCTCAATCAGAACGACGACATCACGGTTCCTGGAAGACCTGTCTCACTGCTGCAGCGCAGTATCGAATATAAATTTCGGTACGCGTTCAATCAAGGACACGGATAAGGGTTCTCCTTGCAAAATTTAATTTCGATTAATTGAGAGATGAGGAATCGTATCTTCCCTCATGCTTCTCAAGCACGCTGAAGTCCAGCATCACCTCTGACGCAAGCCTCCTCACGAACTGAAATAGCCGCCATCTGAGGCACTCGATAACCACTGCCTCTCCACACCCAAAATTTATCACAAATGAAGCTCTCCTTCTGTAGCCTGTCTGGCCTGGGTTCAATGTTATTGCTGCGGTCATGCTTGCTTTCTTTGTCAAGGGTGTGTGACCGCCGCCAGGTGAGACTTGAAGTGTGCCGTCTGTGACTGGCCACTGCCGGGCCCACAGGCACTTGGACGGTTCTGCTAAAGACTAGAGTCGCTCTGATGGACACGAAGTGCCGATTACGGCGCAGAGGCTCCAATGGGAGATTTTGGTGGCTGGTATGGCTGAGAACATGATGCCGCCGGTGGTGACATTCCCTTTCTGGTTGGTAGTGGCGAGGGTTCTGATTCCGAGATTCTCAGCGTATCTCGAGACTTCCTTGCAGCTCGTTGGCAATGGGGCGTCAAACAGAATGAGCCCGCTGCGTGGGCTGTGACTCACATGGAGTCGGCGAGGCGTGGCCATAGTCCGGAGCCATCCCCAGCACCACTTGACCTTGTGAGTCTTATATATAGCTCCCCTCAGACCTCGGGGACGCTTCTCCGGGGCCGAGAGAATTGCTGCCGCTGTTGTTACCAGAGCGCTGGCGGGACCAAGCGAAACCATTCTCGTCGTAGTACTTCTGCATACAGTCTCGCAGCGCGGAGGCCTGTTCGCGGGCGAAATCCTGCATGTTCCTCAGGACGTTGTGGGTGCGCTAGTAGTCTTCTATGGATCTGGTTGAACCACAAGCCATATGGCGTTGATAAAACTCTTCTCTGCCAGAAGCATCATCCCGTTGGGCGTAGTGCCCATACACCGCCCAATCTGTGCCAACGATCACAGCGGTGAGTACCGCAGGCTGTCGCAGAGGATCCCGTTTTCCAATGAGTCTTAGAGCCTCATTCCCAGCATAGACCATGGCGGCACCGTCGTAACCAGCTTTGACGTTGGTCCGGTACAAAGCTTTCCTGGCGTGCTTGTACTCCACAGCCATGTGTGGCAAAGCAGGGTTTCTGTACACGGTCGGCCTTGATGCTTCGAGAAGCTCAACGATTGGGGGGAATGACTCTCTCGGGAACCCCTCGATGATGTTAGGCTTAGGAGGCGATAGGCCATCGTTGAACCCGACGTTCTCGGGGAATTCGGTCCACCTGCGTTTCAGGTTCCTCTGGTACCCAGTTTCGGGATGGGTATCATGAGGGTGTTGGAAATGTAGTGCGAGTACGCCTCGAACGTGTCCATATCGCTTGATGCTCGGGTCATTAAATCTGGAAATCTGGTGTATTGTGACTGGGTTGGCGACGCAGACCGCCGGGGGGCAAGCAGCTGTTCTTTGACGTCGGACTTTGCAAGCTGTTGGAGACTGGATTCAAGGACACTGATGAAACCATTCCTGCGGGCTCTGGCCTCGAACTTCCAATTGGCCGACTCATTCCCCGCGGAGACGTCATCCGAGATCCCGGACTCCATGCTCTTGACGCTTGTATCTTTGGGTGGCTCAGAGACTGTCGACATGGCGAGATGATAGAGGTTCTCCATCGTCAAGAGGAATCGCCACAGCGTAGTGTCGGAACCAGCAACCAATTCTTCAGTGTCTCGATATCCGTTAGCTGCGACTTCGAGTTGGTCTTGAGGATCGGGGTGTCGCGAAATAGGAGAGGCTTCGTCGAATTCCCGACCCTCCGAATATGGGCCAGAGGACAAGCTGGCCAGCATGGGACCTGTGACCAACGCGTCAGTCTGCACTGCAGCGCCTGGGTTAACACGTGGAAAGGCATGTACCGGTGCTCGAGTCGACCCGGCGAGCCTTCATGGCTGGTTCGGAAGCCCACGAGGCGGGGTATTTCGTTTGGCAGGCATCTTGAAGGCGGTTCTTACACGGTTGAAGGAGTCGTTCGTCTTTTTCGAATCTCTCCGGTTCCTGTTTTGTGCGTTGCTGCAGCTTGAATGCAATATGGCAGTCCCGGCGCGGTGCGTTTTGGCCAAAGGTTTTGAGGTGCGTCGAGCTTGAGTGACTTGGACGAACTTGGTGACGGTATCAATGCCGCCGCTTCATCCTCTCTGACGAGGGTTGCTTGTCGCCGGGAACATCTTCTTCTCGAGCTCCTCGACAAACCAACCTCCACTGTCCTATCTCGTACCTAGGTAGTATTTGCGAAGGGGGTTGCGCCGTGTTGCGCGCACCAGTACGTTGCGCAGATTCGCTTACTCGCGCTCTTGCTCGATCGTCTCGGCCACTTTGGTGGGCGGTTCGAGTTCGAGCGACTTGTCGGATGCCTTCGTCTGTCCAGTGTGGTGTAGCGACATGGCTCCAAGTGGGGTGGGGAGGGGGGAGTAGCGATTATTTCCGCTTGCCAGAGGACTCCAATGTATCCATCCGTTTCTTGGTACGCTTTTATGCAGGCTTCAAGTACTTAGGTAGGTACTTAGGGTCCACGGCTGGTTATGACCTCTGGTACAACGGTTCAGGGTAACAAAGCCAAAGCCCCGCCTGACATCAACGAAGTCGACGAACATCATCCTATCTTCACCATCATGCTGACGCTTATTGGCCCCAAATATTAGACAAGTAAATGCAGCTACTCCGTACTAATAAACGGGTTCGGGTTTGCAGAAGCGGTCATCTGAGAGGCCCATAATATCATGATGCTTGTTGCCACGGCCAGTCAATACGTCATCCAGTCAGTGACGAAGGGTGCTAATGTATGTTGCGTTGTTACAACAACACGAAGATCTGCAGTCGAAGTGTTTGTTTTCATGTCTAAAATGCCCCGTGAGTAGGTGCTGTGATGAAGAACTTCACTTACCACTGGCCCTGAATAATATGTCCACCGGAATAAGGGCATACGCGACGCACTTATTCTGTATTTCTCAGGATGGGGTGGTAAATTCGAAACAACGCTGTTCTTTGCAGAGGCACCTTCAATGTGTTATCCTCGAAAAGAAGCATATGGCAGAGGCATGACCTCCGGCGTGCTCAAATACCATCCACTATCCCGTCGCACCATGTCATTTTTCTCACGACGTATTCAAGCACTATTGCTTCGGTAGAATAGCAATGTTACCCTGTTGAAGATCATAAAATCACCAGCAGTCTCAAGAGTCTTGGAGCTCAAAGCCCAGGCTGTGATTCTCACGGGACATCCATGTGGGATAATCTGCGATTTTGATTTCCGTAACCCTGTCGTTAAGTGAGAACACAAGATCTGGTCCCCTGACCGACATCCAGTGAACATCATAGGGAGGTTACTATGCGATGACAGGTATAGGAAGAGGAATTCTAGGCTTCAATAGGTTGCTCCTGGGAAAACTTCATAAATTCTTGGCTGCTGATCACAGTAAGAACTGTGATAATGCCTACCTATATGCCCGCCATATACCTTTAACACTCCGTGCTAGTTTTCAAAGCACGCGGAAGATGCCTTGGTTCTTGGGTATCACGAGCGAACGCTTCCAGGACCGGGTAAGCCTTTGGGGGGGTGGGTGGTTGAAGGCAAGGCCTCGGCCAACCCAGAGCTCGCTCGTTCAATGCTTGCTCTTGGGCCATAAAAGCAGATGTCGCGGTCAAGACTCCTGCCCATAGACCATTTAATGCAACAGCGAGTCTTGACCGGCGGTTGTCGCCGTGGGCGCGGAGGACAACAATGTACTTGCAAGGGTCTTCAGTCAACAAGCAACGTACGTCGTGGTTGTGGCTCGATTGTCATGCTTTCCAACTACGCTCGCAACAATTTGCGCACAAATCCGAGTGAACTGCCTAGCCTGGACAGTCAGCGAGGTTTCGTTTGAGAACAATTGCAGGAAATTCGCGGCGTACCTAATCCATATCTACCTAGGTAGGAAGTTTTATGTCGGCAGATTAGAGTGTCCAGGGCCAGCATCCATATTATTCCATGCCATAACTTTTCCCGTCTACTACTAGGCTACTTGTTCAAGCACTCGGTTAAGGCACCACAAATTCCTGTGGGATTGACAGCGTGGTCATCTCGTGAGCCCATGAACAACTGCATCTTCCATAATGTGTATTACATCCCCATGTGGTTTGATGGGTACGTTCACCACATACATTGGTAGTTACTGTGGTCGCCGACAAGTATGCGTTCAGCTTGTGCCATGTCCACTACAGCGCGGTGCTACTTAGTAGTTAGTCTATGGGTGGCGTGAGTTATTCGCGCTAGAACGGCTGAAGTCCGAAGCCGAACTCGTGACCGCTGTCGCCGGCCACGCTAGGTTAGGGATCGACGTCCACCAGCGAAGGTTTTCACAACCAAGCCCATCTAAGAGAATGCGAATACTGGTACGGCCGAGGTCCTAGTAGCAAAACCATCCAAGAGGGGATGGACGGCGGCTTAGCTCGAGTCTCCCGCTTCAGGGGCATCAGCAGGCTAGCCAGGAGTTGATCTTCGGTGCGCCGACATTGCCCGACAGGCGCTCATGATGGTCTACCTGCAGCATCAGCTGCCCGATCTGGCTCCAGGTCTGGGGAAGCCCATGCGAGTGAGCGTACAGGCGCCGCGAGGTCATATCAAGCTCGGGTGTTTCACCGCCAAGGCGTCATATTCACCCCGAGAACAAGCTCGACTGACCCCATACTGTTCCATCCCATCTCAGTCATCATACCAGTCCTGCCTGACGCCCGAGTTCAGCTCAGCACCTCGCACGTTCAACACCAGCGTGACAGTTCACGCAGGTGAATTACAGCCGCTGGATCTCGCGGTGGCTCAAGCGCCGTCATGCCAAGCCGTTAAGATTAACGCGAAGCATGGCAACAAAAGATTTCCCAAAATACCAGGGCGCCGTGGCTTGATCCAGATCGCAGACTGCCACGGGCCCAGCGCCGGATCGTCGATACTGTTCGACTGCGCGACGCAACGAAAGACCAAAAAAGAAAAAAGGCGCTTATCGACTCAAGCGTATGAAGATCTTCAGCTCTTTGTTTCAGTCTGCTTCCACGGGCCGGACACTAGCTCGCGTCCGTCCGCGCCCGCGCGGTCCGCCGACCTGGTGTTGGAGACAAGCCCACACCGACCTTGGGGGAAAAGGGACTAGATTTCCGTCCTAGAGCCTTAGGGTGCCGGACTGTGGCTCAATGCCCAGCCGCCTCTAGTTAGGACCGGCGGCGTCCAAAGACTGGGTTGCGCATGGATGCCGCTGCCTGTCAGTAGTTCCCAGCTCTTGCGTCTGCTGGTAGCGAAGGTGGGAGATCAACACTGGAGTGTGAGAGTGCTCAGACCTTCCCAAGAAGCTACAATCCAGGGGGGCTAGGAAATCAACGACACCTCGAGATTGCATCTGATAGCCTCATGCGGCGCCGTCGCGCGTCGCAAGTAACTCTTACTTGGGACGAAGTTGAGTCCGTGAGAGTCCGCCGCTATAATTGATCGACAGGGCCATATTAATCTCTAGAATTGGCTGCCGTGCCCTGTCAGCCTGTTTAACGTACGCGGCTTTTCTGTCTAGTTTATTAACCGGGAGATGATTCCGTCGAATTGGCGCGATAGGGGGGCAGGTTCCCCCCTCCAACGTAAAAGGAGGATGCGGATTTTCCGGAGCCGAATATCTCCCGCTTGCTTGTCGCCATTGGTCGCATCTGGGGCGCAGCAGCTGCTCGAGGAGATTGTCTTGCATCTGATGTTCCAGGGCAAGGATCCCAGAATCTCGCTGCCCCCAGGTAGTTCGTCAAGGCCGGTGTGAGCCCAGATGCTGCCTGATGCTGCCAGCGAACAATGATATTGGTTCTCGGGCCGTTGCCTCAGGGGAACGGGACTTTCCAACACACACGAGTCATCGTCATGACAGCAGTTGTAATCATGTTCGATAGTGTGTGCCGGCTGGCGGGTGGGTGGTGTGCATGGATACACCCAAGAGCTGCCAGACGCACGCGGGGACCTCCTCGGATGCACACTCGCTGCAGCCGGACGGCTCCGCGGTTGGCAGTGGTTGGGCCCAGTTCCCTGATGAGACGAAGCCGAAGCCCATTCACAACCGCGCTAATCTTGGGCCTTCCATCGTGTCTCCCAGCGAAATGGTACCCTGTGGTGTGGCTGCTGTGACCGGGCGGCGAGTGGGAGGACAGCGGAAAACGTGACATCCCAGCATACGTGGACGGCATCCCTGCCCATCAGAGTGCTCCTGTGGCCCCACAATGTGCGCGGTGGGACGCTCGCATGCTTCCAATCCGCGTCGATCCAGACGTGCAGCTTGATCGACTGGTTGTGGTGGCCATGTCGCCGGATGTGCACCAGAAAGAGACACTCTGACGGAGAAATTCTGACTTGCGCTGCGGCCGCCCCTGCTGCCCTGGTGGGTGGCCTGCAGCACATGGACAAGAGGGGCAAAGGATGCACATGTCATGAACGCCTCCTCCTCTCCGTAGTTTGGGTTATGTGCCCCGGAGACAGCCGCTTCAAGACCGATATGAAACCACAGCGTGCTCACCACACACGCCTCAGGCACAAGCACCCCAGATAGTGGAAGCGAGGTGCGCCGAGGGATTGTTATGTGTCGGTGGCGCAGGCTTCCTGCAGCAGCTGGGCAAATGGTCAAACGAGCCCCCCTCCCGACCCACATCCCGTTCAAGTCACCAAGGAACGCCGCCGAGCAGGCATCTTCTCACGTACCCAATGGGAGGGCGGTACTTGACACACAAGCGGCCCAGAAGAGGGCATCGAGTAAGAAAGCCCAGATTTGAGATGTGGTTGGCGATGGTGGTTGTCGCCAAATGTCTGAGCGCAGTTTGAGTGTTGTTGACAATATACAGGGCCCAAGTCGATCTCATCTGAACCCCAGATGGGCGCCATATAGTGCGGTCTAGGATATTAATCAGGATGCATGGGTCTACCAGGCTGATGAGGTCAATCCACCACAACAATATCACAGATATCCATGATAAATGGACAACTAGAAAAGGGCAAGCCTTCGAGTCTAGTTTCAGGGTCATCTCGTCGGGATCCCGAAAGGCCAAGGCACCTGGGTCTGGCAGATCCCGAGTAGCACTAGGCGACAAGACGGCCTAGCTATTCAGACGTTTCATCGGAATGTGAATAGGATAGCGACTGGGCGAGGGTGTTCCCTTGTCTGCAAACCTGCATTCGACTACATTACTGATTGATGTACGGCCCGGGGACTAGACCATTTTATCCGCTGCCAAAGGAGGGGGTATGGGGTTATGCGGTCATTTTCTTGTCCAACACCGGTTACTCTTACCGAGGCTCTACCAACTGTACGCTGTAGATCTACTGTGTATGCATGGTAGCACGGGCCCATTGGGCAGGGCTTGCTGCTCCAATGTTGATATTTGGCAGTGGGGACTCAGCCAGTCGCAACGTCACAACCTCTGCAATCTCCTCAGCATGGAGCACCCGAGGCGTGCTAGGTATCTAGGCTGTAAAAGTGCCAGGAGTGCGAGGGGTTGGTTCCCAATCTTGTCCCAACCCCCTCGGCCGGCGGCGAGCACTGGAGATCGGAGGCGGGGGCATCACTGCTAACACCCTGGAGAAGATCATTTGCGACCCTGGCATCGCCTGGGTCGCCTGTCAGCGGCGCTCCCTGACTTGGAAGCAGCAGGGCACGGGCTCTCCGCGACCTCAACGGTCTCTAGCGCTTCCAGGGTGTTCGCCAAGTGTGTAGTGTGTGTGTGTGTGTGTGTGTCTGTGTGTGTGTGCCGAGGGGCGCAGGCGGGGATAGGGAGTACTGCATGTTGCTGCTTCGGATCTACCAAGACGAGCCTGCTCCATGTGGCGAGCAGTTCGCAACGATGGAGGTCGGGCCGCCTGCGCAGTCTGTGACGCGTAGTAGTCGTCGTACTGGTATGTGATTTCCCATCGTCGGGCAGCTATGATTCCGATGGGGCGGACCCAATCGACGTTAACGTGAATAGACACTAGCCCGGGTCGATCTGGTCCCCTTTCAGATCACGAACTAGTTTAGCTGTTGTGGCCACGACTCAGACGCCATTCCCCGACCTTCTCAACAGGGCAGCTGGATTTGCACTCGCACCAATTCTGGAAACTAGAAACCTGAATTGCAGGATCCGAGTTGCTGGTGCCGACGCTGATACCGGATAAACGGCCGCCAGTCTCAAACGCCATAGCCACCCGGTGCCCTCGACTACTATTGAACGGGGCCCGCCGCACACAAATGTAGGGAGAGTGGCAGGGGCCATGACGATTTCGAGATCGGGAAGAAAAGGTACCAGATGACGAGTCTTATACCGAGGGGAGGTAACCATGGTCCCCCAGCAATCAATCCAGGTCGGTGCGGCCCCATTCTCGGAGTCAGGCGGCCTCTATACCACGTAGATGTAGTACCTTACGGTGGCAGTCCGCTGGGGCAACGTGTCCAAGGGTTGAGAGGGGCATTGACGAGTCTCTATGAGGTTATTCCCGATCCACAGCCGCTATTGAATAGTGACAGTGACAGTGATACCGTAGATTGCGACCGTCACACTCGCTGTGACTCTGGGAAGGCCATAAAGCCGATTTGCTTCCGGATCATGTCCGCCATGGACTCTCCGCAGATGCCGCCGCTGGGGAACCCTCCAGGCTGGGAGGAGGAGGGGGGTGATGGATGGGAAGAGCCACCTCCATCAAGAACTGTGTGGGCCTTAGCTTATTCTCGCATCCACCGTCCAATAAACACCCGCCGGGGAAGAGACCGGAGCTGGGATCCAGCCTCTCGAGTCAAAAGGCCGGGCTGCAGGCCCCGTAAATTGTAATTGCACCGAGGTCGAAGAGTGGGCACCGATGATATCAGCTCAAACTCTATTCTACCCAGCAATCAGTTGCCCGCGATCGAGTGTTCAAGGTTCCTCTTAGTGAACTGTGCGCCGTGCTATCGTCGTCCGTGGTCCCCAGGCTGGCCGAATAAGAGCTCATCAACATGCACATCATCCCTTATAATGTTCTTGACATATTGCGATTGTCCTTGTGAGGCTTACTACCTCCTTACCTAGGTATTAGACCCTCAATTATACACCTGTTAGGGTGTTCTTCTCCACGTGCATGCAGCATTTTCTGCACACACGGAGTCACACGTGGGCTGGGCGTCCTGCGCAATCAGGATGAACTTCCAAGAGTTTGGTGACGGAATAGTGGCGAGACGTCGTAGGGGGGGTACGGAAGAGGCGCACGCAGCCGGTGTCAATGTCCTGTCTGTCGTGCCACTCCGGGCAACCTAAGCCGCGTACGGAGATGCAGCCACCGCTACCGTTGCTTTTCTCTCCCTCCTCCCCCTCCCGAGGCCTGCCGGCTTCCCACATGACACCGTCCGCTGTGCCAGAAAGCTGGTACTCGCCCCTGGAAACACGGGCTGTGATACCACATGTATGAGGCTCGCTGTGGGTCCTCGCCGGAGCAAGAGACACGCTTGGAATGCTGCAGGAAATCTGCTGCAGGAAACGAGAAGCTGCTGCCGCGGGCAAGACACCTTGCATGGGTTGATGGGCTCTCTCGCATTCCTCTCCCTGCCAGGGATCTCCTCCTTTCTGCCATGCAAGCCATGCAACAGCAGCACATGCAAGATGCCAGCTCGCCTCGCCCTCGCAGAGACGTGGGGACCCTTGGGCCTTGTCCCCGGGATCGGCTGGGTGCAGGTTCGCCGCACTAACAGCAGCAGCTCTTTTGCTTCGACAGGCGACGTTCCCGGCTCCAAGATCTGGCAATCGCGCATCGTTCAATTTAGCAGCTGGTGCTCGGACATTAAAATCGGGTTACATGGGGGCGGGCCAGCGTCCCTGTCTTGGGTTGGCACGAACTGAGCTAGTACGAGATGGAGGGTGGTATTGGAGTCAAGACTCCCGCTATGCGCGCTCATTGGAATTCTCTGGCGTGTTAATGCTCTGGAACAAAGGAGTTGGACAGGAGAAAAAAGCTTGGTGTATTAAGTCGAGACCCTGGCCCACCTCCGTTCCTGACATACCCGCGTGGAGGGGACATATTGGGATTCTTTTCTTGTCTCTGTTAAAGGAAACACCCGCCTGCTCCCCTCGCGCGTGTCCCGGCCTCTATTTCTCTCCATACACGACTAATACATCTCACATCATCCGAGAGAGGAATAATACTCGTCGTCCTCAGCCGCGGCCTGAGAGACTGATACTCGTCGAGGGCGCCCTTCCCGGGCCACTGTCACCATGTCGTTCAACGTACCCGACCACACGCTCGACCATGAGTCGTCGTCGGAGCTGATGATCGGCCTGTCAGCTACCCTTGGCTTCATCACCACAGTTGTTGTCATATTACGGATGTACACGAGACTCGTACAGCTGCGAAATGCCGGTCTTGATGATCTCATGATAGTTGTCACGCAGGTATGAAGTTTTGCCATTTGGGGTTGATTTCACCCGAAATCAATATGACTAAACTCCAATTAAGGTTCTTGCGATTGGGTTGAATGTGTCAACATGTTTAGGTCCGTCGCCTCCCATGGACTTCGTCCTCCAGCCAAACCATCCCATCATCCTGCGTGCATGTGGCTGACGGCTCTCACAGAGGGACACTACGGAACAGGGAGGCATTATTGGCTCTCCAGCCCGGAGGACCTGATGAACCAGCTGAAATCACTCTTCGCCGCCATCCAGCTCTACATCTGGTCCCTCTGCTGCGTCAAGATCAGCCTGCTCCTCCAGTACAGGCGCATCTTCATGGCCGCCTGGCTGCAGCGCGTGTCCATGATCATAATCTGCTTCTCCGTCTCGTGGAACGTCGCCCAGTCCATCCTCGTCTCCTTCGCCTGCAGCCCGGCGAGCGTCTTCATCCCGAGCCTCGCGCCACACTGCCTCGACAGCCTGACGATATGGTACATCGCCGCGGGCATCAACATCACGACCGACTTTATTGTCTTCCTGCTCCCGATACCGCTCATCAACTCCCTGCAGCTGCCCATCCGCCAGAGGGTTCTTCTAATCATGGTGTTCTGCCTTGGCTTCTTGTAAGTTTCTTTTCCTGCTGAATCGCTGCCAACACCACTTTCCGAAAGCCAAAAAAAAAATGCGATAGGGATAAAAGCTTGGGGGGACCCGCGGAGTCGTCAGGGCAGCCCAAATGGGCCGCGAGCACACCCTCTCCCGTTACGGTTTCCATACGGACGTTGTACGGGACTTGCAGGGTCTCAGCCAAGCCCCCAATATCACCCCATCCCAGAGCCAGTCATTCTATCCTCTGTTTCCCCAAGTCTTCATCAAGGTTTCTGACACCCATTACCACAACAGCACGTGCGTCATCTCGATTGTCCGCGCCACAAAGCTTGAGGCCGTGGTCAACGCGGGCGACCCGTCCTTCTACGGCGCCCCGGGTGCCATCTGGTCCATGGTGGAGCTCAACTGCGCCATCCTGTGCGCGTGCCTGCCGACCGTCCGGCACCTCATCGCCTCGTGGCTGCCGTGCCTGGGCCTGCGCACGGTCAGGGACACATCGGGCTACTACGCCAAGAGCCGGTCGACCCCGAGCGGCAGGCGGAGGAGCATCTTTGCCCTGCGCTCCAAGAAGAGCAGCGGCAGGCTGCATGTCCCCGGGGGCGGCGGCGGCGGGATCGGCTATCCCAAGGGCTCGAAGGGCAGCGGGGCCTCGGAGGCGGTCATGTCCGGTAGTAGTAGTAAGCACGACGGGGGCAACATCGAGCTGGACACGACGTGGGCCAACGACCTCGAGAACGACGGCGCGCTGTACCACAGCAACAACATCTCGGCATGGGTGAGCGCCCAGGAGCCAAAGTCGCCCATAAGGGCCAAGGTCAGGCCGAGCGACGACAGGAGGGAGAGGAGGGGGAGCGAGTCGCGGCTGATAGGATCCGGGGTGTCTGACGACCAGCTCCGGACGAATATTCTGGTCACCAGTGAGGTGACGGTGGAGGAGGGCCGGACGACTACCCCCAGCCCGCGGTCGCGATCTTTTACCGGTTTAGCGTTATGATCATTTATTGGCCTTGACTCGGCTCTGTAGATATTAGCGAGCGAATTGATCAGCCTCGACGTCGACTCTTCACAAGGTTCTTCTCATCGTCAAATCATATACCCTATCAGCATTGGATTTTTCCGCGAGATAAGATGGGCAGCTTTCGTTTCCATGGGAATTTTCACAGTGAAGGGAATGATCTCGATCCCCGTCGCACCGAATTACGTCGGCCCAACTGCCTCACATGAAAGCTATACTGAGGTGGCTTGCCACTACCAACCACCAAGCCAATGGCTACAAGCCTGAGCCGTACTAATACGCTTCAAGTACCATCCTTGGCTGGAAGCCAAGTCAATTGGCAGGCTCTTCTTATTAAGCTTCAGCTCAAGGCCCAATGGTCGTCGAAGCTTGCAGAGGCTGTGGCCTGCTCGCAGGGAAACCTCGGAATCTTGAGTTCCCCGGGCCTGTCAGCACGGCCCAGGATGCCAAAGTTACTTGTGTTAAATGGATCATACACACCAGAAGTGGCTACCGACACGTGAACTCTATCCAAAGTAGTACTGTAAGCACGGCCTTATTTGTTTGGCTTCTGTTCTAGGCCAACATGGCAGTCATTTCCGACCCGGGGTCGTGGGAATTGCGTATGCATGACAACACGCTGTACCCAATGATACACATTATTGATACCTGTTCGCCTCGCGTCTTTCCTCACGAGGGGCTAGCTGCCCCGAGGCCTCAGCCATCCCAGAGCTCATCAATCCCTGCTCGATGGTCAAACAAGGAGATGACGCGGTCACGGCTTCTGTCCATAGACTCGTGAGACGCAAATGTCCCCCAAGGGATTCGAATGCCACATGGTGTAACGACTGCTGTGCGATGTGATTTCTTTGTTTTATTGCTGTGAATTGGCTGGCTATTGCCTGTGAGGTCATTGTGATAATATCTAGATAATAGTGGTCGCATTACTAACGGCTCTTGTATCCTAGTGAAAATCGATTTCAAAAAGGAGCCGTGCGACTGTTTCACCCACCTAGATCCAGTCATCAGTAATGTGAAGTGAGAACACCGCACCGCAGCAGGGCAAACAATAGGATAACTGAATATCCGATATCATCCCTGAGGATGGGCGGCTTCACCACGGGTAGTTCACTTTGTCCACGATGCACTACGTTTTAATTGAACGTTTCTAACAGTCCAAAGAAGCGTCATTGGGAGTCACTTGCACGGAATTAACAATTCTGACGCTGACAGGTATTCCTTTGTAACTACATGACGTACAAAGAGCTCGGTGGCCAGATCTCCCTGCTGGATTAGCTAATGACACCCGGGGACCTTCTTTGTCCCGGTAGAGTATTCATGAATGCCAGTAATTGTGTCTGAGCTGGGATGCGTCACACAAGAATTGCACCGACCGGAACATCATTGATGTACTACCACTGCAGCTCTTAGCACGATAAAGACTGAAGAGTTGGGTCGAAATGAACAGCCTTTCAGTCGTCAATTAGAAAAAACCAAGATGCCTGCCAAAAGGAAGATCCAAACCTCGCAGGAACCCCAACCAACCAAGAAGTCTCGTAGAATACAGTCGAATACAAGTACACGTCTCCTTGCAAGGCTACTGACATTCGATCTAACGCATTTCTCTCGGCCTCGTTACCCACGGACTCAGGCCCCAAGACACAATTGAGAGATTCCAGTTTGCACAAATTTGCCCCAGGACTTGTGACTCGACACCACAACGATCGGTCCGTAGACGCCGTTCTTGAAGTCCAACACGCTGGAGAGTTGATCGCCGCGTGATTACAAACATTGAACCGAGTTCTGCCATTGACGAGAAACAACCTACATCGTTTGGCAATGGCTTTGATTTTTAGGAAAAACTATAAGCCCGCCGGGGATCTGTATTACCGACACAGTTCGAATACGAGAAATTCGCTAATGCGATTATAAGAGTATTAAGTAAACAGAATAATATCTATAATTACTTGAGATATATATTTTAAAACGCTGATAATAATAATTGGATATCAGATATTAAAGAAACTATAATAAGATACAAGGCGGATTTCTTAAAAATATTAAGTTTAGTAATAATTTATTAATTTTTAAACTTAATATAATTAAAACAATTTGAAAACACCTTTTTCAATGATTAAAAATATTAAAATATTAAGCATTATTACGAATAATTTAAAAGATGTTATATCATTTTATATAGTAATAAAATATTAAAAACCAATACGTTTTTACTCAGGAGTAGGGCTGCAATAAATTATTATAATATTATTATAATTTATAAAAGGAATAAAGCTTTAAATCTCATTAATAAGCTAAATTTCTTATAACTAAATATTTATAAATATGACATTTTGTAAGGGTCTAGACTGAGTGTCACACTCTAACGTCTATTTTCTCTATGAACAAGAAGACTTCTCTGGGGAGAGAAGTCTCTTCCTCTTCGACTATCGTACAGGTTCCTGCTGATCTATATACTTGGTTGTCGTCCTTCGCTGGTCCTTCTTGTAGATGCTAGCAGGTTCTGTGGGGAATCGTGCTGCGGGTCAGTGGGTCGTACGAAGGGCCCTGGCCCTGAGTTCTGTTGACAAGGGTTCATCCCATTACATTACTCCCCCCCTTCTTCAGGTTGATGCCGTCGTCTTCTGCGCTGGTTCCAGCGTTGCAAGGCGATGGTTCCTTGGAGGGACGAAGCGGGTTCCCAAGTTGGCTGAGCATACCCTTCCCATTTGACCTTATAGAGGGTCTGCCAGCCTCGACCTCTTCTCCGTCTTTTTTCATCTAATATTTCCTCCACATCGTAGTACTCCTCTTGCCCATCAATTATGACTGGTGGTGGTTGATGATCGTCCTGTGCCTGGCTCGGAAGGGGGTCGATCGAGGCAGGTCGTATACGGTTGACGTGAAAGGTTGGTTCGGTTCCAATCGGCATATTGAGCCGTACTGTATGTGATCCAATAACATCCTTAACCTTGAACTTGCCATTTTTCCAGTCTAGTTTACCTCGGCCGTCTGCAACAGAATTCTTCAACCGAAGCCATACCGAATCTCCAGCTCTGTATTGTGGCGCTGGCGTGCGATGTCTGTTAGCGTAGGCTTCTTGGTCTTGTTGAGCCTCAGCCATAGCTGCTTGTGCCCATTCCGAAGCCTTTGTGATCGCATGTACGATGGCTTCCCCTCGTTGAATTGGGCTGTGTTGACCTGAGCTCGTGCGGTTGCTAATCTCTTCCGTAGGCTGGAAAGGAGTTGCGTGGTACCCGTGTGATAGGAAGAATGGACTTAACCCAGTTGTAGTTGATGTGCGAGCATTTAGAGCATATTCAGCGACAGGGCATAGTGCGGCCCAACGATCTTGATATTCAGCAGCATATGATCGTAAGTATGCTTCTATGACGCTGTTCATCCGTTCCGTAGCTCCATCGGTTTCCGGGTGGTATGCTGTCGAAATCCGTTGTTCAATGCCTAAGAGCTGGCATATCCGTTTCCAAAGGAAGCCTACAAACTGCCTTCCTCGATCAGAGGTGATAGCTGCAGGCAGGCCGTGCTGGCTGATAACCCGTCGTATGAATGCCCAAGCCATCGATTCAGCTGTAATCTCCATCATAGGCTCGATTATCGCGCCCTTGCTGAGTCGGTCTGTCACAACCATCATATTCGTACACTCGAAGCTCTCCGGGAGGTCGGTAACGAAGTCTACCGATACTTCTTTCCAAATCCTGTCTGGTACTGGTAGTGGTTTTAGAAGCCCCTGTTTCTGGTCTCTCCAGGGCTTCGATCTGCCACAGATGTCGCAGTTCTTCACATATCGTCGTATAAAAGGCCCCATTCCTGGCCAGAAGAAATCTCTAGCAAGCGTATTGTAGGTCTGGTGGCGTCCAGGGTGTCCGGCAAGCAAGTCGTTATGGGCTATAGAAACAAGCTTTGTACGCAGGGGCTCGTAATCTGGTACCCAATGTCGTCCACGGAAAAGGGGTTGACCATCTTCGTTGAGAGCACATTCAGATATCGATACCTTAAGCCGTAGCAAAGGAGGGAACTTGGTTGCGCCGTCCTTAAGGCTCTGTATGATTGTTCGATATGTTTCGTCTTGCTGAATGCCCTCATCCCACAAGGTTTGTAGTTCAGGGGTGGGAAAGGAGATAGAGGCTGCTTGAACTGCGTATCTCTGTTTTCCAAGCATCTCCGGTGTAATCAGCTGGAACTCTCGGTGCTGAATCCTCTCGTCCTCGGAGTTTCGTAGCATATCCTGCTCTCGCCTAGATAACGCGTCTGCTCGTTTGTTCTGATTCCCAGCTCTGTATTCGATCCGGAAGTTGTAGCGACTGAGAATAAGCGCCCATCGTACGTGTCTCTCGCTCAGCTTCCGAGGTGACATGAAGTACTCGAGGTTCTTATGATCTGTGACGATAGTAAATTCACGTGCGGATCGTAGCTCAGCATCCCACTCTTCTAAGCACCGGATGATCACTAGCATCTCCTTATCGTAGATCTCGTAGTTGCACTCAGCAGGTAACATCTTCTTTGAGAAGTAAGCATAAGGTCGAAGCAACCCCTTATCGTCGTATTGAGAAAGAACTCCTCCAATACAGTATCCTGAGGAATCTGTCTCAAGTATTGTCATGCGATCAGGGTCGAATTGTAACAGTACCGGCTGTTGCGTAAATAGTTCCTTTAGATGGTCAAATGCTTGTTGACAATCTGGTCCCCAGTGGAAGGGTATGTCGTTCCTAGTTAGGCGTACGAGTAGTGCTACTATTCTTGAGAAGTCCCGGATGAATCTTCAATAGTAGTTTGCAAACCCGAGGAACCCTCGCACTTCCCGTATAGAGCTTAGATTCTTCCAGTCTAAAATAGCACGAATCTTCTCGGGATCCATCTGAATACCATCTTGTACGTTGAGGATAAAACCGAGGTATTTCGTTATCGTAACTTCGAATTCGCATTTATCGATATCCAATTGCAGGCCGGCTTCTGAGAGGCGTTGGAGTACCTTCGTAACGTGTATACGATGTTGTTCCAGGCTACCATCTGTATAGATGAGGATATCATCTATATATGCTGAGCAGAACTCATTAAGAAAGTCTCGTAAGGTCCAGTTGATATACTTCTGAAAAGTGCTTAGCGCGTTTGTAAGACCGAAGGGGGTAACAAGCCATTCGAATAGCCCATATCTTGTACGGAAAGCTGTCTTCCATTCATCGCCTTCTGCGATCCTAATCTTATGAAAGGCAGCCGAGACATCCAACTTGGTATACCACTTTGCTCGGGAAATTTGAACTAGGGTTTCCTGAATCAAGGGTAGTGGGTAACGGTCCTTCTTTGTAATCTTGTTCAAGGCTTGATAATCCACACAAAATCGTAAGCCCCCTCCAGGTTTTCGTACGAATAGGACTGGTGCTGCAGCAGGAGAGTGGCTCACTCGGATAAACCCTTTATCCAGCAGCTCCGTAAGCGTTTTTCGTAAGACTAAGAGTTCCTCTCGTGACATCTTATATAACGGCCCCCATGGGATATCTGGTTCTTTCCCGTCTTCTTATATAAGTTCGATCTGGTGATCGATTCCTTCTCCTCGGAGTGGAAGCAGTGGTCCGTCCTTTGGGTCTTCGAATAGTGAGAGAAACCTTTGATATTGTAGTGGTAGCTTCTTCCGAGGGTCTGTCTTTGGCTTTGCACGAAGTGCCTTCTCGATGTCTGCCATACTTGCTGCAAAAACCTGTACTCGGGCCTTGGGGGATCGAGACTTCTTCATCCAGTGCCCGAATCCCACGGCTCCAATTGCAACGTGGTCGAACGAGGAGGCGGGACGCCTTCGCCCGAGGCTCCTTACTCGCACTCCTGTTGTCCGAATCCATAGCTCTTCCTCTCCTAGGAGCAGCTTTACCTTCTGCTTTGTCATCCAAGCTTTACCTAGTATGAGGTCATACCCGAGAGTATCTGATGCAACATAGAAATGTACATCTTTCTCTTGGTGCCCATCGATATCTAGGTGTAAACGGGCCATCTCACAGAAGTAACTAGAACCGATAAGTCCGTCAACTGGTTAAGGTGGTATCGGTATGCGTTGGAGTGAGTTTTGCTACACAAAACGCTCATTGATGATACCATAAGAAAAACATCCTGAGTCGACGAGTATATGTGCAAAGGCGGCTCTGTCGATCAAACACTCTATCGTGAATGGTATAGCATCCATGCTTTCTTTCTGGATATCCTTACGGTTTTGTGTCTTGCTCAACTCCCGGGCTTCCCCTGAGACACGACTTCGTCTCAGGGGCTTCCTTTTCCCTGCTCGCTTCTGATCTTCGGTTGTGTCTCCAGGGGCTTATTCTTTCTTGGGAGCTCGGCTTCACAATCTCTTGCTTTGTGACCCTTCTCTCCGCAACGGTAACAGAGCCCTATATTTCTGTGGCTCTGAGAACTTCGCGTGCGGCTGAAGGCTGCTTGTATTGGCTCCCATTCCATAGCATCTGTTCCTTGTGGTGTTTCTACCTGCTGACCTCGGTTGGTGCTGCGCCAGTTTGCTCGCTTAACCTTCTTGAGTTGCTCCTCGATCTTCCGTAATTGTTGGCAGTATTCTTCATACGACTTGGCTTCTTCCGTACCAACTAGCCCCCTTAGGAGCTCGATGTTTAGAGCCGAACTCAGGTATCCCTTCTTAACCTCGTCGTTCCATGTAAGCCCTCCGGCTTCAAGCAATAGTCGGTCAAACTCTCCGAGGAACTCAGATAGGTCTTTTCCTCCTTGTTTGATAACATTTAGCCGGCTGATAGCTTTTGTTCGTCGTAAGGGGTCTGAGAAGGTCGTCCGAAGGAAGGTTCGAAAGGCTTCCCAAGTAAGGCCGGTCGGATCGGTGTCTTGCTTCGTCTGTATCCATGGCAGGACCCTGGCGGCTGCCTTCCCTTCAAGTCGGCTGAAGGCATACCACATAAGTTGGTAATCGTTCCCGATCGCGTCCTTATCAACTTCGATTTTCGCCGTTAGCTTGGCTTCGAACTGGGGATACAGTGCCAAGTCTTCTCCAGAAAACGTGGAAGGGTCCGGTAGTCGTGCCTGAGGTCTGTGCGTGACTGTGGTCGTCGGTTGCACTATTGAGGGTTCTGTTATCGGTTGCCGAAGCACCGCTTCACGTAGAGAACGGTTCTCTTCTTGGAGTGTCTGCACAACCGTGTTTAATGCTTGAAACTGAGCCAAGAATTCATCGTACGACGGCTGTGCCATTTTGAGAGAGAGAAGTCTAATGTAAGGGTCTAGACTGAGTGTCACACTCTAACGTCTATTTTCTCTATGAACAAGAAGACTTCTCTGGGGAGAGAAGTCTCTTCCTCTTCGACTATCGTACAGGTTCCTGCTGATCTATATACTTGGTTGTCGTCCTTCGCTGGTCCTTCTTGTAGATGCTAGCAGGTTCTGTGGGGAATCGTGCTGCGGGTCAGTGGGTCGTACGAAGGGCCCTGGCCCTGAGTTCTGTTGACAAGGGTTCATCCCATTACACATTTATTTTAATACTTTTATTAATGAAACGGAATAATTTAATATCATATAGTTGATAAGTTAGTGAAAGGTTTAAATGAGTACAAGTAGGGTTATAAGGTGCTAAGAAATATGTAAGAGTTCGCCTGTATGCAATCTTCATAGTTGTAAGATAATATGCAAAGACATTACGATAAGCTCAGCCAGCGTCCTGGTCATATGGGGACATCATATGCGACAGCAATGTCCAACGAGACTCAGCGTGCCAAGCGATGGCCAAAGCAAATCATCATCCTGGGCTTGGCACAGCTGCCCTACAAGACTCACAGTTCACGCAACTGTGCCAACATGTTTCCAACACCTCTAACCAGCAAACAGCACGGGGCCAATACAAATGGAATAAGTCAACGTCAGCCGCGTCACCTCTTCCAACAAGGCAGATGAAGCCACTGCCGGCTCCTCGTCTCCGCCTACGCAAGCCATTAAATACTGTCACTGGGCGTCCGGGAGCCTCAGGAGCACGTCCTGTACATCGGAATAACTAGATATTCACAGAAGAGCCCTCGTCAAAGTCATTCTGGACTCGGGAGCAGCCAGTCGGCGGCAACGCAGCCCAAGTCTGTCCCACAGGCAAGGACGGCGGTGTCACTATATAGGCAGGAATTGCCTGCTGGCTCGTCATCGTATTCGTCTTCTGGGAGGTTGAGCATTGGCGACAGACTCCGGGTCATCCTTAAACACACGCTACCATGGGAGACGTAGCCAATCAATGTATAGGAGCTCATGGAACCAGCTGCCGCCCTGCGTCCACTTGTAATTCTCCACATCCATCCACCTCAATGAAGAAACGACTTGATCTGTCTTCTCCATAGTATGGTTCAGTTCTACCTCGTTGAAGTATATTTGTCAAAGATGACTATAGCTTTGCCATCTTTCAGGCCCTTGCTAGGCATATAGACGCAGAGCAACACCAAATTTTGTTGTAAAAATGATTGATCAAAGAAACAAAAGGTTGTCATTGGTTTATCATGAAAGAAACCCTTTGAAGTATAATAACACACTATTACGCAATAGGATGCAATTATAGTGTCTACTTACATTCTCGAGACTTTCCATTCATCAGGAGGACTGGAACACAAGGAACTTCTGAAAACCTCTAATTCGATACATCTTAGAACCCTGCTTTTTCCTATCACGAGCGATCATCCGGGTCAAAGAGCTCTGACAACCGGATCCTGAAGTGGTGGGTGAGTCCAACATCGGTAATCTCTTTCATTTCCTCCTCCGAAAGCTGCAGATCCAAGGCCTGAAAGTACTTCTGGATCCTCTCCGGCTTGGTTGTCGTCGAGATGGAGATGACACCTTGGTTCAGATGCCAACAGATGAGCGCCGCACTGGCATCAACGTTGTATTTCGCAGCAATCCTGGCCAGTGGCTTGTCCAACGGTCCTCCCTTTGCGTGAGTAAGAGGAGCCAGCCCAAAAAAGCTCTGGACGGCGATCCCCTGCTCCTGGAGCTAAGGGACATACCCACTAGCTCTCTGAAGGTAAGGGTGGAATTCGATTTGGTTGACGAAGGGCTTGATCTCAGCGACTTCCAGAATGGCTTCCATGTGGGGCAGCAAGAAGCTCGAGACACCAATCGTCCCGGCCTTTCCAGATTGCTGCACCTTTTCCATTTCCTTCCAGGCCTCCTGAAAGCCTGCGGCAGTTGTGGTGAGGTAAGGGCTGTGGATGAGATATCTGTAATCTGTCTTTAGCTGCGTGGTCGGATACGAGATTGTGTGGGTTGAGGTCGAAGACAGTCACTCTAGGGTCCCACTCACAGGTCCAAGTAATCCAGCTGGAGGTATTTCAGACTGGTCTCGATAGCGCGGGGCACGTGCTCGATGGTCTCGACAACCTTGGTTGTGACAAAGAGCTCGTCTCGAGACACGCCACTTTCCTTGATCACAACCCCGACTTCCTTTTCAGTCCCATATGCCTCTGCACAGTCTACATGGCGGTACCCGGCGGTGATGGCTGTTTTGACCATATTTACGACTTCGGGGTTGAAAGGCCCGAATCGATCATCCTTATACCATGCAGTGCCAGATCCAAAGCCGAGCTGTCACAATACTACATCAGTTCAAGACAAGTCCACTGCATCAGTAACCGGAATGTGAAGGCTAATTTACCACAGGCACCTGAATTCCATCGCTCAGCATCTTGGAGGGGATGTTGGAACTCATGTTGGACAGACTTGCGAAGAAGTTCGATCGATGAGGTGATGTGAGGATAATAAGCTTCAGCTCGGTGCCTAGTTGTCAGTTGGTAGCTTCAGAAAGAGATTCGGACGAGAGGATCGCACTTTAAGAGATGATGGGTTCTTTGTCAACATTACCGGAACACTTGAATGCATGAACTAATACATCGACGGGGCTCGGAGTAGACTTGCCTTGGTCTGTGAGAGATATATTCCCAACGAAAGTGCAATGATCAGGCAGAAGTATGTCGGAGAGCAAGAGTTGGTAGTGAGGCCCTCGGAGACCTAGAACTGTTTGTTGAGCTGCATTATTTCTTGCAAGGGTGAGAGAGGTGCCCGCATGCATGTTGTGTAGGATAGCACACGCGTTCCAGACAGGGCCGACTCCTGCAGCACCGGTCAAACATGCTGCACACGCTGTGCATGATTGGATTCACTTCCGGGGACAGGTAAAAGGGCTACATGCCAACAGTAGTCAAAAACGCGATGCGGAGACATCATCCTAACCATCAACGTTTGATGACAGAATCACCGTCCATGAGCTACAATGGTGCTTTGGGTGTGCTGCTTTCAGTAATACATCACATATGGACTATATACCGCACCCACACGCTGCGAGCGAGACCCTCGGAATGAATCTCCAAGGAGATTTGTCTTGGGTCACCGCAGTTTGTCATCTTGTGTGCCCGTCGGGGGTGAAAAAACAAAGAAGAAAAAGGTGATCATGAGCATCCACAGAGGAATCACGCACGACGACGCTGACTGCAAGTATACCGAATTGTTGTATTGTGCGAAGCATACCACTTGATCGTTGTCAGACTGAGTCAAGAGAGAACGCCGTTTCAACAATATCCAGTTGTAGATAACAAGCTAGGCAAATGAATCGAATTAATTGTTCTTCGCTTGTATTACGCCTCAACAAGTCCAATGAGGCTAGGTCTCAAGCCATGACCAGGATGGGGCACCTCAAATCTCGCCGTATAATGTAACCAGTGCAATGAGGTTCCCAGGCAACAAAAGAAAGGGATCAACAAGAGCGCCAGCCAGTCACTCCCGCACAACTCACACCCCCCCACCCCCACCAGAGTTAGTCAGACATCAGGCCCCTCAACTGACGGCTGGGAGTTGGGTTCCTCCTCAAGAAGCTCGCTGTCGATCACCTTCTCGATCACCTTCTCGATCGCCGTCTCGACCCCTCTTTCTCGACCCCTCTCCATCTCCCTCTCCACCAGCAGCCTCGCCAGCGCCGCGACCCCGGGGTCGTCCTTGGCGAAGTTGTTCGAGGAGATCGCCACCTTCCTCAGCCTGGGGAGCAAGCCCTTCTCCAACGCCTCCGCCAGAGCGAGCGTGTTGGCCCCGCTCAGGTTGCATCCCATCACCTCGAGGACCTCGAGCTTGCTGCCGCCGGGCTGCCGCGCCAGCGCGGCGATCAGCAGCGCCGCGGCCCGCGAGCCCAGGTACCTGTCGTTGAGGCTGAGGACCCGCAGCTCCGGCCACCCGAGGGCCGCGGCCGCGAGGGCCCCGCGCTCGACGCCGCGCTCCGCGACGAAGTTGTCCCCCAGGTCGAGCTCCTCGAGGGCGTGCAGGCGCGCCAGCGCCTCCGACACGAGCACGTCCATCCCCGCGAAGCGGACGCCGTTCACGCCAAAGTTCACCTTGCGCAGGCCCGGGTGCGCCGCGAAGGCGGCCGCCCACTCGGCCATACCGAAGAGAGGGGCGTCGCTGTCCTGGATGTAGCAGTTTCGGCTGCTCAGCAGGGAGCGCAGGGGCGGGGCCGCGGCTTCGCCGCCGCCGCCGGGTGCTGCCCCGCTGGCCCTGGCCCGCTGGCCCTTGCCTTGTTCTCGGAGAGGGTGACGAGCGCCTTTGCGAGGTTGACGCCGACCTCCGGACCGATGCCCATGTTTGTGATGTCGAGGTCCAGTACGGGCGTGAGGCCCTGCACGAGGCGCAGGAAGGGCCACTCGACCTCCGGGCCGAAGGCGTTGTGCGCAAGGCTGATGTCCTCGAGGTTGGGCAGCTCGAGGAGGGCCGAGGCGAGGGCGTCCATCGCGGGGGCTATCTCGGAGGAGCCGCGCGAGGTGAAGCAGCTCGAGAAGTCGGCGCGGCGCAGCCTCTTCTTGGACCGCAGCGCCACCGCGAGGGGGTAGGCGGCCCAGATGCCTATCGAGGCCCCAGCGAAGGATATCTCCTCGAGCAGGGGCAGATTCTCAATGGCGATGACGTAGGGGCGGATCTGCCCCGGGGTTTTGAGCTTGACGACGTTCTCGCCGAGAGTAAACTTGCGAATGTGATAGAGGCTGCCGAAAGTATTGAAGAACAACGCCACCTGTGCCGTGTCGGCGGGCTTGAGGGCAAAGGAGTCGAGGGTGAAGGCAATGGGCTCGCCTTGTGGGCGGGTCGCCAGGCTCATCAGCTCAGCGCGGAGCCTGCTTCCCAAGCTGTGACATTTGCAATCGTGTGCGCATCTGGCCCTCCCCAACGCCCGGCCTACGGGGCATTGGTTTGCGCTGAGCTTCTTCACGCGGGCGTCAAGGATTCCATTCGTGCGTCTTGCAGGCGAGGGCCTGAGTCGCAGGATCAGCGGCCGGGACGAGCCGCCGTTTGAGCCTGGGGAACCAGTGTCCACCATCGTTGGATATGCGAAATGTGCTGTTACTAGGTATTGGGGAGCAAGGGTTAAAGATTATGCAACAGGTCACATCAAGTCAATTGAAGAGTAATGAGGAACAGTGGATTTGAGAATGACATTGCTCTGGGCTGATGGGGCAAAACCATCAAGGCACCGAGAGGCCGGGGCACGGTTTAATACTGTGCTGTTGTCCATGGTGCCTTATATGAAGGTGTCGGGTTGATGCTGAGATTGGGTCCCGCGCAGACAAAGACGAGGTTGCAATGTTTTACGAAGGACATGTCGAAGCTTTGCTGGCTCAAAGGGCTTTGAGGCGGCGTGGCAACCGGTCTTGGTGTCCATACCGCGTCGCGAAGAACGGAACATACAATATCGTTGACAGTGGTGCCAATTTGGCAATTTTGAGGTCGGTCCAGGCATGGAAGTTGATGCAGCTCCTTGTAGAGAATATTCTTCGAGGGTCTCGGCCATCCGAGCCAAAGCACTCAAGCAAAGTCAATGATTGTCGGCTGAGCCCCGACAGAGGGGGGCTTGAAAGGGCGTGGCGGGCGGCCATTTTTCGACACAACCGAGTTCCTCTCTCAACCCTTCTCAGTTGTTCTCGAAAGCTGTAAGTTGAATGCGAAGGCCGTCGACTGTTGCGCGTACCCCGGGAACTACTGGGCCGATGCACGTTCTTGAACCTGACTGAAGCATATCCCACTGTAATGTCGGCTGGGTCGATGTCCTGTTCTTTGGGCCCATAACTTCGACCACTCCGTTAGTGGGCATCGGCCCCGTTCCATGTTGCTCTTCTGAGCATCCAATAAGGTACCGACGCGGCGGCGGATGCATGTCCTTGCCGCGACTATGCTGGATGTTTCTCGACAGACCCCTCGAGCTGATGATATCGAGCCGAGCTTCTAGCTTCCAAGCCTTTTTCAATCCTCGACTTGCCGAATGGCATGACTGAGGATATGTAAGGTGACATCGACCACTTTGTCCATTGGAGGACTGTCGGACCTTTGTTCGCACGCGTCGAATCCAGCTCGGTTAACAGACCCACGGTAGCTTCAAGCAGGTTTGCCCTGCCGTATTCTCTCTGGCTCGGCAGCAATCGAACATTCGATCGAATTCAGGGTCCAACACGACAGGGGCATCGAAAGACAGCATCGGCACGGAGCAAACAGATGTTGCCCGTTGCAGCATCGCATTTCCATGTCATCGCGTGGCCCATCATCGCCCCAGGTTCCCTGTCACGCTGCCCACCATGACGGCAACCTCGCGGTCCCACCCGGCGGCCCTCTCCCCCTTTGTCTTGGCCATGGCACTGGGCGGCAGGCTGCCGCGCACCACACACTCCCGGATGACGGCCGCGACGTTGTCCTTGTTCGTCCTCAGCGTCCGCGCGGACACGCCGCCCCTGTTGATGATTTCCTGGACGCGTGACGACAGGCCGCCGGCCATGGTGCGCCAGAAGTAGCTGGGCAGCGAGCCGGTCTCGAGGTAGGCCAGCAGGGGGTGGAGGAGGTTGCCGTGGTGGCCCTTGTCGGCGGTAGTGCCCGGCGGCAGCAGCGGGTGCGGCGGGGCCTTGGTCGCGTCCAGGACCATCTCGAGGGCGACGATGTTCTGGCACCGGGCGGCGACCTCGGCTAGGGTCCGGTCCAGCCTGGGCAGGGCGGCGAGGGCGTCGCGGAGGCTGGCGGTGCTGCTCTGCAGCTGAGTGCGCAGGTAGGTCTCGAGGGCTCGCAGCATCCAGATGGGTGACCACTTCTGGCCCTTCTCGAGGGTGGTCGGGGAGAGGAGGTAGAGGGTTGACAGTGCGGATATGGTCCTGGCCTTTGTCTCCTCGGACTGGGCGAATGTGGAGGAGCCCGAGGCGGACCCCATGGAGAACTCGCGTATTATCCTCTCGCTGGTCTCCCGTACCGATGTCTCGATTGGCTGGGTGACATTCTCCTGCAGGGCGCGGATGCTGTCGACCCTGTCCAGGCCCTGGCCCTCGTCGCCGGAGCCCTTGTGCTCGAGGATCTCGCGCAGGGAGAGTATGGTGTGGGCGCATCGCACCAGGGTCCTGTGGTCCTCCTTCTTGGTTCCGGGAGCGAGCTCCGCGTGTTGTATCTCCAGCTGGCGTCCCAGCTGCAGGCAGCGGCCGACGGCGCGCCCCAGCCTCAGGGTCTCCCACAGACGGCTCGCGACCTGCCTAACCTCGTCGGCCTCTGCGTGTTTCTGGATGACCTCCTTCTCGAGCTGCTTGTAGCTGTTGTTGAGGCTCTTGATCTGGCCGTCGAGCTCCCCAACGATCCTCCCGCTGGCCTCGGTCTGGTCTTTGGTGTAGTTGAGCAGGGGCAGGGCGGAGCGGGTGGTGAGGAGGTCGATGTGGGAGTCGATCTCCTGGATGTCGAAGAGGACGCGGGACAGGGGGGTGGAGAGGTCGAGGGGCGTGTCGTTTGCGTTGTTTGTTGAGAGAACGAGGGTATTTGCGAAGGCTGAGGGGGAGAAGTCTGGGGCGACAAAGGTCTCGTAGTCGATGTAGGAGGGTTCTTCCTCTTCGCGGCCGTCTGTTGGGCTGTCCATTTTGGTGTCTGTGTGTCTTTCTCTGTGCGTTTGTGTTCTTATTATCGAGGACAGGCTTTCTTAATGTGTGGGTCAATCTGATTTGATCAATTGCTGGCCCTTGAACTGTCAATGGCTGTTATACCAGCAGTCAGGTTGGGCTGGTTGAAACTTGAAGCCGGAGAAAGCTTCCCCACGATCTATCTGGCTTCAATGGAGCTTGAGCCCTGGCCAGCTGCACTGCAGCCTCTTGCCGTTTAGGGTGGCAGGGGTGAGAAATCCAAGTGTAGTCTACCAATGGCATTGCCCCCTTGTCAGATGAAGTCATCCGATGTACCTGTGTATGTTTGTACCTCCGTACCTCCGACCTGTGTACTTTGTATACGGACAGTAGGCAGACTAGTGACAGACCTACCACCTGGTATCAACATTCAATTTATGCTGTAATTCTAAACAAATCGAACAAGCCATGCGAATTCCATGAAAGTTATATTTCAGTCTAGACAATATTAGTCTGGCCTGGAATAAACACCGCAACAATAAGCAAACAGCAAGAAGATGACGTTCTTCGCGTTCTCAGTCTTGGCGAGCTTATCCGCTTATCCTCCGCGCTAGCAAGGATAATCCCATGTCCCCACCATTCCTGCCCACAATCCCCACCATCCCCGCCTTCCCATTGGCTGTGATGCTGTTGAGTGATTTTCGACCTAGAGCCCTGACTGGCCCGACAGCCCGGCCTGGCCTGCGGCTTCTTCGGACGCCCGGCTCTTGTGGTTCTACTTTGCAGTAGCGACAGCAGCAGCAAACTGACTTTTGACATTCCCGTTGTTGAAGTCAGAGCGGCGGTCGAGCGTAACCTTACCCTTCCTCTCCTCCTCCCCTCCCTCGTACCTCCAACCCTCGACCTCCATTCCAGAGATCACGACACGACACACGACACAACAGGACGTGACATGACCTGACATACCTTGTCCACCGGTCTGTTGTCTGTCTGTCTACTCTCCGACTCCACCGATTTCTTGATTGAAATGCGGTCAGCGAGCTAGAACCCGAGTCGATTCAATCCTACGAACCCACGAGTTGCACTGCATTGTGCCGACGTATTCACGGTCGCCAACGTGACGACGATAATTGCTTCAAAACGACGACACGAGAAGAACATCAACTGCCCATAGAGACAAAACGGGGCGCACGCCCATACGTCCATGATGCCCGTCTTCGACGCCAGGGATATCATCTCCTGGGCCCCGGGCGACAACGAGACAGACACTGTCATTGGCGGCATCCACTTCAACCTGACCGCCCTACAGCACTGGAACTTCACCCTCTATTCCAACGGCACCCTCTCCAATGGCTCCCGCTGCCTGCTCACCTTTGGCGACTACACACCGAAATATGTCTTTCCCAACGGCACATTCCTCAACACCACCTCGTGCTACTCGCCCATCGACCCCATATCCACCAGGGGCTACGCCAGCATCGGACTCTCCGTCGTCTTCGGCCTCGCCCTGATATTCACCCTCATCTGCCTCAAGAAACACGGCAGCATGTACCTGCCCACCGAGAAGCGCTTCCGCCCCGTCGGGAGGAGGTGGCAGTGGTACTGGATGTGCGCAATGTGCGCCACCGGCTTCATCAGCCTCGTCACAAACATCGACGTCGACCGCTACTACCTTCCCGAGATCCCCATCGTCCTCACCTCCTTCTTCTGGTTCCTCATGAACCTCTGCTCCATGGCCGCCGTCTGGGAGGCCGTCCGCCACTGGGGCAGCTGGCAGGAGAGGCAGTTCATCGACCCGGACCCCTTCCGCCTCAAGATGGACGACAAGCGCGCAAAGTTCGAGTTCTGGGTGCCCCTCTTCTTCTACCTCTGGTGGTGGCTCGACTTCTTCATGGGCATCCCCCGCAACTGGGGCTCCCTCGAGCTGCAGCGCTCCGAGGAGCAGACCTGGGCCAGGGCCGCCCCCGGCGCCACCGACAACAGGCTCAAGGCCGCCGCCTTCCTGCTGCTCATGTGCTGGCTGACCACCGTCTACTACCTCCGCCACTCCATCAAGCACTACAAGGAGCGCAACCGGGGCATCTTCAACCGCGCCATCGGCTTCGTCAAGTTCACCCCCTACCGCTTCATGCTCATCATCCCCCTCGCCCTCTCTGTCGTCGCCTATCAGGCGCTCAGCGCGTGGAAGTTCGAGTACTCGGTCATGGACATCAGGGGGGACAACGTGGCCACTTTCGTCGGCGGGTACGCCCCGGCGCTCCTGATCATGCTCGTCCAGATCGTCGCCGGCTTCCTCAACCCAAACGAGGACAGGGAGCTCATCCGCCAGCGCCGCATCCGCGGCGCCGCGGCGGACCACGAGCTGGGCGTCGTCCGGAAGCCGGCCTGGTGGAGGCGCATCAACGGCGAGGTGCGCGAGGGCGAGACCATGCGGGAGCGCATCGCCCGGAACGTGCGCGAGGTCGGCGGGGGGCGGGCCACGGCCAAGAACATCGACGAGATGCACGAGGTCCGCGTGAGGGAGGGCGACGCTTCCAACAACGACCAGCCGAACGTCGAGGCGGGCCAGGTCCGGCGGACCACCTCCAATGCCGGAGGCGCTGTTGCCGCCGCAGCGCGCCCGACGCCGGTCACCACCTACTCCGGCAACAACGACCGCCGCCGCTCGGAGCAGGCCATGCAGGCCGTGGCGGGCCTGCTGTTCCCCAACGCCGGCAACCCACAAGGCTTTGCGGACCGGGTGAGCTACCTTTCGACCGACGGCCCGCCCCCGCCGTACCCGGACACCACGCCGCCGCAGCAGCAGCAGCAGCCGCAGCACGAGGAGCGCGGTCGCCAGCGCAGCGACCGCCCGGCCAGGTCTGGGGCCGGGGCGGGAGGGGCCGCGCGACCTGCAACGGCCGAGAGGAGCGCGAGCGCCAACACGAGTAACTCGCTCGCGTCGCCGCCGCAGCAGATCAAGAGCATGCTGGATGTGTAGGCGTTTCGCCCTCCGATCCCCTCCCACCGCAGGAGGTACCAGTGCTAAAAAAGCTTGTCGCTTAACCTCCATTTTATGAGACATGACGATTATCATGGCGGGAACACACAACACAAACACACTCATTCGTAATTGGGCATCTTGCATAGAGACGGTAAACCGATTGGGCCGATCTTTCCAGCCGGGCGTTTGTTGGGTCTCTTGCTGCTGCACTTAAGGTGGGAGGCCAACTCAACACACACTCCTTGGGGGGCGTATGGTACATTGTATATAGACTTGAAAGTAATCGTTGTAGCTAAGTTTTAATTGACGTTCGGACTTGGACGGCCCTTTTTGGATAAATCTTTGGAGAACTTCAATGCGTCTCGCCCTCGTGATACTTTTTGTCTTTTCACTGGGAGGGAGGAACGGAAAGAGAGGATGGGCTTTCCGCTCGGCCTTTTTGGGTCCGGTTCTTCCTCGGACGAGCCCAGGGAGGTACAGTACTAGGTTTGTTCCTCCGTCGTCTTGGTGGAATTTTCAACAGCACCTGGGTAATCAGGGCACAGGAGCACCTGGTTGCTTCCTCTGTCCACGTCTACAACCGACCTTTGTGGCTCTTGTTTCGTAAGTACAGACTGCACGTGTGGCTGGTCATGTAGACGAGCCACAGACTCCGCTCGGCCTCGGCCACGGAGGCAATTCGCTTCATATTGGACGGAGGTGGGCCCCCGACGTGGGAGAGCTGTCTGGCTGGTATATAGATAGATTTTCAGGACCCCATGCTTCGACGAAGGGCTTGATGGTGTCCCACCTAGCTGCGGTGGAGGCGCTAACGCCTCCCGGCTCGGGCCTTGGGTTGTTGGTTCCCAAGCCGTGGGGAACTGTTGAAGTGAGCGGCAGAACTTCTCGGGACGTTACACGCTGGGCGTCACTCTGATGCCAAAATCTTGCTGCCATGAGTCTTTGAGTAGCCGCGGGTCTATCCGTCGTGGCCGGCCTGGCGTCAACTCATTACGACATGACCATCTCGAGCCCGGGCGCCGAAGATCGTTGGGTAGATCGATTCGAGCAGCACCCTCTAGCACTCGACAGGAGCCCCAGACGTATGATATGGGGCTACTACGGTATGGGGCCAGTACTGAAGCCCTCCGAGGCACGCGTGGCGGACCACGTGCAATGGACGAAAGTCACCTGCACCTTTGACCTGGAGGTCGTATGGCCTCATCGGAGCCGACGGCGGCTTCTTGCCGTATCCTCAGAATAGAGGCTCAGGCTTATTGGTGCCCTTAAGGTTCGATTTTCCTTGCTGTCCAGGGGCCGTTCGCCAGCATGCTTCAAGTTGGGTCGTGAACCGGCCACGCAGAAAGTCCCACTAGCCAACCCGTCTGAGGCATTGTAGCCGACACTCTGCGATATCAGGAGAGATGTAAAGAGCTGCGGTCCGAACCTCTGCTGTAGGGGATCTTCTCATCAACACGCATGTGCAACCTCAAACCCCCGTCACGAGGCCGGCCGTAGCCAGCCGGTGACTGGAGCAGCAAGGCATATAGTGTAAACATCCCCACATCCTTCCCCGTCCTGTGTGTTCAACTTGCTGGGCATGAGAGACGAGCAGGCGACAATGATGGTTGCTGAGTTGAACTCATGGACGGCCAACTTTTGTAAGCTGGGACAATCTTAACCTCGACCCGCGACGTAACGACCGAGACATGGCTGTCTGTCAACGTGACTGTTGACTGTTTCTTCATTTCGTGTCAAACTGCACACTTTCGATAACTCACAGTTTGTTGACGGCGGAGCAGCTTATCTGGGTTGGCGCCTAGTTCTCCATTTCCAGGTTCCATTTCTAGAAGCAGAGGTGAAGAAAAGGGGGTAAATCCTTTAACGAGGTAGGGAACCTGATTTTCATGAGCACCGCTCGTCGAGCGGTCTCCTCTCAGAAGCTTGAGCAGTCCGCCCGCCCTCCCTCTACCCTCGCTCGAGCACCGCGGTTCCCACATTCGCAGCCGCCAGGCACACTCACTCACCGTCGGCACGCCGAAGTATGGATCAAGCGGTCGATGTGATAGGTCGAGCCCTGCTAGTATATTGTAATTGGTATTGGATATTGGATCGCACTGATTGGCATCGGCTCCAGGAGGCAGTGAGGGCGGTTCCCGGGTCCCCACTAGCTGGGCTGCCCGTACGAGAGATTAATCTACGGGCGGGTTTCGGGGTTCCAAAAGGGGATTTTCCGACTCAGTTTGACCTCGCGTTTTGGGAAGGAGGCTCTTTTTTTTGTTCTGTGTTTGTCGTGTGGGCTGACTAGAAGAACATAGTGTTATCGAAGGCAAGCCCGGGAATGGAACACGGGTGGTTGTGCCCAGGGCGAGTTGCGATCATAATCCTTTTCGATGGTTATGTTTGATTTGAAAGCGATATGTCATTGAACACAGACAAAATTGGTCTTATGCATGACTTCTGAAGTGCACAATATAATTCCCGTGGCTGTTTCACTACTTGGGATCCTTTCCGCCGAGGTATCTCACGGTCAGCCTCACAAGTTTTTTTTCTGTCCCTGTCGTCTGTAATCGGAGAAAATCTCCCATAGGCAAATTGATGCGGCCAGTGTTTTGGGCTTGGCGCTACATGGGACGGATCTAGCTGGGTTTATCGCTGGCGCTGTGGCCCCCCCTTGGTGTGTGGGTTTTCCCCTGCCTGTCCTGAAACACCATGGATCGTGACCGAGCGAAAAGGAGGCTCCTTCGGCGGCACGCGGGGAGCCCACCCTCCCTCCCACCTCCCTCGCACCTCGCAAAGATTGCTCCAGGCTTTCGAGAAGTCCGCTAGAAGGGAGTGCAGGGCGGACGGGCTATCCACCAATATTGGATAGGAGGAGTGCAGATCCGGTCAGACTACTATACTCTTTCAGGGGTAATGATAGAGACTCTTAGAGGTTGGAAGCATCATATAGACAACAGTGTTTCCCGGCAATGTTTCTACTGCGGGAGATCGACTCGGCCGAGTAGTTGTTTGGCAAGTGATTTACTTTGGGATGTTTATGATCGACCTGAGGCTCTTTGCAAAGCCGGAGCATTGGCAAGCAATGGTGAGTCCAGTCGGCTGAGTCGGTTCATCCCGGCAATGCAGTGTGGGTCGGAATGTGACTGTAATCAGCCTCCAACTGCAACGACAGACCCACGCACCTGGTTTCGTCGCCTTGCCCAGCCCTCGTCTGATTTGTCCGCCTATCCGACGTGGGGCTTGACTCCCCTGATACTCCGTACATACCACACAAACCCCTGAGTGCCATCCCAGCTTCGCGTTTAATTCTGACATGTCGAGCCCACCCTGTCCTTGAGCCGCAAGCAAACAACTTCGTCATTCGTTTGGGCGGCGCATGAAACCAACTGCCACCAAACAAGGGGAGAGGAGGGGCCGCGCTCGCGCTCGTGGGATCCCCCAGGGCCAGCTCATCTCGGCTCACACCGATGATGGCGGGTCTTCCTCGGTCGTCCTCTTCTGTGGGAATCTGGGGGGAGGAACATAATACAAAAGGGACCTCGTCTGATTCTCTCGGGGCTTGTTGCATCTTGATTTCTCTTCTTCATCTTCAGCCTCAGCTTAAGCTTCACCACAGTTTTCCCTCCCTTTTCGGACCAACCGCCATTCTTTTCTAGCAAGCCAGCTCTTGCGACATCATTCTTTTCAAAAATCCAAAAACCAAAACACTCACTTATAGGCCGAGCCTACCAAGTTGTTCCAAAAACTATCCCACAATATCAACCACACCTTTTCGTCCATCACAACCCCCCCCCCCCAAGCAAATCAATCAAGATGTACAAGCAAATCTCCGCTGTCGCCCTCTTCGCCGCCGGCGTCTCCGCCCACGGCCGGGTCACCTCGCCCACGCCCCGCCCCCTGGGCGACGCCATGAAGGCCGCCTGCGGCGACCAGGTCTGGAACATGCAGTCGTCGGACAACAACGGCAACATCCAGACCATGGCCCAGATCGGCACCTCGCAGTCCGACTTTGACGCCGCCAAGTGCCACCTGTGGCAGTGCCGCGGCTACCAGTTCGACGACGCCACCGCGGACTCCATCCAGAGCTTTACCGCCGGCCAGAAGGTCCCCTTCGTCGTCGACGTCGCCGCGCCCCACACGGGTGTCGCCAACGTCTCCGTCATCGACCTCGGCGCTAACAGCGTTATTGGCGACGCCCTCATCTCCTGGGACTCGTACGCCTCCACCGAGAAGGGCGTCCAGCCCGGCGACGAGAACTTCTCCGTCACCATCCCCACCGACCTCCCCGCCACCTGCGCCACCAAGGGCGGCTGCGCCCTCCAGTGGTGGTGGGACGCCCGCTCCATCGACCAGACCTACATCAGCTGCGTCGACTTCGTCGTCGGCGGCGCCTCCGGCTCCGGCTCGGCTTCCCCCGCCAGCTCGGCCGCCCCGGCCGCCTCCAGCGCTGCGGCCGCCACCTCGGTCGACGCCAACGCCGCCGCGGCCGCCCCCACCGCTGCTGCTGAGGCTGAGGACTCGTCTGCTTGCACAAAGCGCAAGACCCGCCGTGCCTTCCGCGCTTAAGCGGTCTCATGGCCTGCGTGTCTTTGCGGCGCTCTTCTCGGGCTCCTCGTAAAGGACCGAGGGTGGCGCGTGTTTGAGTAGGATTGGGGCTGCTGAGTGTCTTAGGGATTTAGGGCACGATATCTGGTTTCTGGGTGATTGTGGATTTGGGAACTGTTGTGTTGCTTCTCTGTATATAACATACAAATTCAAGACTTTTGCTGTACATTTTCTCTTCTCTTTCCTGATTGATGTGCCTGAGGGCTGATTGCCATTTGTGACACAGAAAGACTAACTTGATTGAGTGTACTAAGTTATGCTAGTGAGGAATCGTTGTTTTTGTTCAAAGCGGCCAATTTGTACGGTGTCAATATTTGGATCGCAACTAGGCTGTCTCTAGTTACACCCTAGTGTGTCTGGCCACAAGCCTTAGGGCTCTAAGATGAACCGCATCAGAGGCTGAATGGTAAGGCATAGTACAGAATCACAATTCCAAGAGAGATACAACTAAGGAATATAGGGTGGAAAAAGTGCATGCAGTCCATAGGCAAACCTTGATATATAATATAAATTGATGGGGGGATGATGAATTCGTGCAGATAAGATGTGAGAATCAAATGTTAGGTACACCCCTCAATATTCAATGACATATGGTCAAGGAAATGTAGTCTGAACACTTGAGGACCTCGGGAGTTGGACTTTAGACACAGGATAACTACGAGCTGATGGCTACCAAGCTAATCCACACCAGCGCCTGTTACTTGTGATAGTGTCGAAAACAAAACAGTACTAATAAGTCAAGAGTCAACAATTGGGAGAAATAAATTGCTGGAAATGTCACTATTTCTAGAGAACCACCTTCGCTCCAGGGACGAGAACTTGTTCCCCTTCTCTTCATCATCAAACACTCAATCCATCAAACACTCAATCCATCACCACTAAATCCATCACCACTAAATCCATCACCACTGAATCCATCATCACTCATACAATCATAGCGCTCAGAGCAAAACACCTCAAACCCACATCCTATTCATTTCCTGGAGTAGCTCTTAGCTACTTTGTCATCCCCAAAATGTCAGAGTACATGCCCCTGGACTCAGCACAACTGTCAACGAAAATGGAGTCACCGTTTCAGTTTCTCCGCCACCTAGAAATCAAAATCCCACGTTTCTTATATCGTGGGTTCAACAAGCATTCAGGAGGTGTTCTAGCTGGACAGAACACCACCGAGGGCATTGTCCCGCCTAAATTCCTGGTCGATTGGAAACTCCCCAGAAAATTGGATCCGTCGTTGATCATGACATGTTTCGAGCTCCATGTCACCACTGAACACTACCCAACGCCGTTCAGTTCATGGACATCTGATTGGAACCCTGCACTGGGGTTTACATTCAGTCGAGTCAAACGTGACGGTGGTAAGGATCATGTGGCTCGTCTCGACCCGGTGGACTATGACGGCGCCTAGGTCGCAGTCCTCGACACCTGGACCCTCGGCGACCAGGAATCGCTTCGGGACAGGATCTTCAACTCCTCTCATTCTGGACAAGGACGGCTCGCCGACACTCGCGAGTGGCTCATATGGGGCCGCATCTCCGGCCCCGCGTACAGCTGCGTATCCGTGTCCGCGATACGCGACGCCGTCGGCACGCACCTGAACTGGCCCTATGATACCCACGAGAAGCGAGAGCCCCCCTGCCCGGAAAAGAGATCCGCGACAGTCTGGCAGTCGCAGGGTGCTTCCAGAGGACAATGACACCAGCGCCGACGTCACGCTTACCGTTGCCGCCACGGAGCTGAATTGTCGGATGTGGGGACTGCTGGAGATTCGTCCGGACAAAGACCTCGCGAAGGACCCTGACAGGCTGCTGTGGCCGCCGGAATCGCGGGCTATGGGCACGCGAGGCTCGCGTGTGAACTACTATCCGCAGTAGAGGCTCGCTGGAGACAGCCCAACTCGGGTAGGCATTGGACTCGTGTTAACTGGGGAAAGGTTTGGACAGTGTTTGTTCTGGCCGGCAACAGACGAGCTTCTCAAGCGGCGTCGAGAGGGAAAAGGGCCACTTCAACTTAAGAGAATCCTGTTGGCCATTGGACCCCTGGCAATTCGACATGTCAGACTCCACACTCTCTGGTTCGACATTACTCTTTGTGGCAGGACATCATGGGTCTCGCAGTAGTGGGGTTTCTTATACCCAGATTGGGCGTTGGTGGTGAGGGTCTGGCTGCGGGAGATCCTGAAGGATTCACGTACTCAGGTACTACGAGCACTAGGCTCCACCCTTTTGCGTCCCCAATCGAAACCATCCTTTTCTTGTCATACTGTTACACATCGTCTGGGCGTCAGCACGGGAAATGAGGCGATTATGGAAACACGGCACCGAGTGACTACGGCTTACCAGCTTGTCATCCTGCATCCCTTCAACAAATTTTCGAACTCTGACTTCTTTTTATCACATGCGCAGCCACCACCTGTACCCTTTGCCCGGATCCATTTCAACATGCCTCTCCACAGGCACTGGGTCGCTGCCTCTGTAGCTGTCTTGGGCACAATATTATTGCTTGCAGGGCTCCGGTGGCAAAGTACCCGATACACACCGGCCTATTATAACCCTCCTCTGGAACTCGGGTGGTCAGATCAACAGGCGCAGGATATCGATAATACGAGCGTAGGAAAAGATTCTCCTACCGATAACTCGACACCGTCTGCCCCTCAGAAGACGCCTGTGGCTCCGCTAACCCAGAGCAAGACGGGCCATGATGGGGTATCAGTCGAAGATGCGGCAAACGCGACCCTCGGTGTAAGTCGGCACGCGCCGCAGCATCCACTCCCTATTCACCCTCCTCAACTCACCACATGCACTCACCCCACGCATACTGATCAAACCCCTTACCCGAACAGTTCTCCGAGCTCATCGTGATAAACATGCCCGACCGCACCGACAAGCGCGACCGCATGACCCTCATGGCCTCCACCACAGGCCTCCGCTTCACCTTCCTCCCCGGCGTGCCCCTCGACAAGGTCCCCGACGCCGCCATGCCCCCCAAGGCCCAGGGCTGGACGGGAAAGGTCCGCGCCTCGTGGCGCGCCCACATGGACGCCCTGTGGTACGTCGTCCAGCACAACCTCACCTCGGCCATCATCCTCGAGGACGACCTGGACTGGGACGTGCGCATCCGCGAGCAGGCGCGCGACTTCGCCACGGCCAGCCGCGCCCTGCTGCAGCCCCTGGCCGCCGGCACGACAAAGGACAAGGAGAGGTTCTACGCCGACCCGACATACCCGACCGTGCGCGACAAGGACGCCGCCCTCAACCCGCCGCCGCTCAGCTTCGCGAACCTCCCCAAGACCGATCACCCGACCTCTTCCGCATACGGCGACGGCTGGGACGTGCTCTGGCTGGGCCACTGCGGCGTGCAGCAGCCCACGGGGGACCCCAAGGACCAGTGGGCCGAGCGGTCGCGGCACATCTCGCGCGGCGTGGTGGTCAAAGAGAAGGACGCCACCGTCCCGCAGGCGAACAACATCCACTCGTGGGACGACGGCGGGAACGCGCGCTTCCGGGAGACGTACCCCGCGCACACGCGCATCACGCACCACGCGCTCGACGCCGTGTGTACGTTCGCCTACGGGGTGTCGCAGGCCGGGGCGAGGCGGATATTGTATGATTTGGGCCTGTGGAAGATGGATGACCCGTTTGACCTGGGGCTAAGGCAGTTTTGCGACGGGACGTTTGAGCATTCGAGGCATGTCTGTTTGACGACGCAGCCGAGCTTGTTTTCACATTTTGAGAAGAAGGAGGGGAGTGAGCTGGACCATGAGAAGACTTGGAATATACGGTGGAGCGCGAGGGAGAATTTGGTCAAGTTGCTGGACGGCAAGGAAGATTATGATGATCAGTGGCCGGATACCTTGTGGAGGTCATGAGACACTTACCGCAGCAGGAGTTTGGAGGCGAGGAAATATACACATCTAATGTTTGCGCGAGTAAAGCAGGCGGCCAGCATCTGTTTCATGCACCAGGATGGCTACGCATGGAGTTTGATTTGAATATTATTCTCGGTCCCTGTTTTGGGTAGACCTAGGCTGTTTAGATAAATTGATTTCAAGTCCCGGAACCGCGGTTCTGGTTCTAGCCGGCTGGCCATGAAGAGGAAAACGCTCTTCTTGCCCGTTTGCTCCTACTAATTATTATTCATGTTTGTGTCAAGTGTGAGGCGTGCGCTGCAATAGGGAGAATCGAGGGCTGGGGAAACAGTCTGCCGGGTAAGCTCATGTTTTTGTAAATATTCTGAGAGACAATGGCCTTGGGCGTCCTCCGTCACCAATGTCCAGCAGTCTGCTCCCTTCCTGTCAGGCCCCTTCAACTGTTAGGCCCTTTCCACTATACCCTCTAAAAGGAAGAACTTCAAATAAAGCTTCTAAGGAAGAGAGCTGTGGAGGAATAATTTTATGTTAGAGAAGACCACTCTGTTATGTCTCATACAGAGTTCTTCATTGGCTATAAACCATGGCAATATGCTTCAAGCATGCTCTCTGAAACTGCGGAGTTTCCCCGACGCATCGAGTATCTGCCTCTTCCCATGTCTATGGCCCTCAAGGTTGACTCAACTCCTTATAGAATCATTAAATCGTTCATTTTACTCTTGAGACTTTTGTTGGCTGCGTATCAGTATTTTCCATGCAACAAAATTGTGCGAAGCATAGCATGTGGCATCCCCGTGTTGTAAATCTGCTTCCATACCCAGGTGTCTACAACCATAGCCTCGAATATCTAGTGTTCCAGACTTTTGCGCCACCGTGCAACGTGCTTCGAAATGAACACGCGATGACGGCCCATATGAGGCAGCTTCAGGTTGTGGATGGTGTCTTCACCAATCAAGTCCCTGAGAAATCCCACATCTGTTCTGCGCGGTTTGGCCCCGTATCGCAGCAACAGACACAAAGAATCTACCCACCACTCCTTTTGAAGGTCCGGGTGCTCGTGATGAAACTTCAACAGAGACACGACCACATCAAATCCGGTCATTACCCTTTTGCCATCTTGAGACCGAATGCGGATATTAGGATCTGCGCCATTCTCCAGAAGCAAGGAGACCATGTCTGGGTTTGGTTTGATTGCAGACAGGAAGGTATCCAGCAATAGCGGCCACTCCATATTTCCGTCTGTATGAGCGTCCAGGATCTCATCCAAACAATGCATGCCCGCTGTACTCCACCCACGCGCGTTTTGGGATTTGGAAATATGAACGGATGAAGATCGGACTACACAGTCTTGACTTTGACCTACTTTGCTCCTCACATAGTCTTTGACACCGAGCACCACAGCGAAAGACAGCATGCTGCCTCCAAACCAGAAACAAGGTGAGAAGTATCCGTCGATCATGTAATCAGAGTTATCGAAGTCCGGATTCAATTCATCAAGTAATCGAACCATCATATTGCAACTCTCGCTGGTTACCTTTGCTGCGTGCTGTACACAATTATAGAGACTCGTTGGCCGTGTGTGTGCTGCCATGGAAGCATAGTCTGCAGCGCACTTCCACCATGCCAGATTGGCCGAACAGAGTCTGAGGTGAGGGTCAAAAGCGCCATCCAACATGTTGTTGAGCTTTACCTGGATACTGCTCATGGTCAGGTAGTCCCTGGCGCTCCGGTGGCAATACTGGACGGCCCCTCTCTTCCGTTCGACTTCAAACTCTACCTGACCGAAGTGGAACGACTCCGTCGAGACTGAGAGAAGACCTCGGCATCTTGAGTTGATCCTTTTCCTCAATTCAGAGACGCGATGACGAAATTGTGTTGCCGTAAGAGGTTCCTCGGACATTTTCAACGAGTACTCGCTGTCCTTGTCGATCTCGTCTGCGAAAGAGAAGATGAGCGCACCAGGCCACCCCAAACACTCTTGCAAAAGCAAGAAATATTTGGCTGCTTGATCGGTGTCGCGAGCATCAAGGTTGGCGAGTATATGTCCATAGAGGTTCTCCATGTCAACCGGAAGCGCGTTGACTATCTTTCTCAGGTCACTAATCAAGTCGCCTCTCGACATTGCTTCGAGCAAATGGGTGCAGACGAGATCAACCCATAGAAAGACTCCCTCTGCTTTTGTGACGATGTCGTTCAGGATCTGATTGCAGAAAGCGGCGTCCACCAAGTTCCGGTCCCTAAAATTGGGGTCATCATGAAAGTTTCGCCACACGTATTGCTGAATGTCCTTGAAGTTGAAGTCCTCCATCAGCAAATGCGGTTGATCCTGCAGTGCATTCTCAAACACTTGCCAGGGCCGACTGGCGACGCAGAGTTTTACTGTCGAGGTCTCTACCAGACTTTTGACCCAAGCAATTAGACCCTTCAGATCTTCATTTTTGCCCTCAAACTCGTCGAGGCCGTCGATGAAAAGACATATTTTTGCCTTGGAGCTCACATACTGAATGGCTCTGGCTAATATGTCCTTTAGCTCTGTAATATTGGGACGCCTACCATCTCTGTTGAACAGACAGAGGTTTTCCCATCGCCGAGGCGAGATGAACGGTGCAGAATCCGGATAGGCCTCCAGCATCTGAGTGAGAAGTGTTCGATATAAGCCTTCTACTGAAGTCTGGATCCTTGTCTCTGCGCTTGAGCCTGCCCAAAAGTAGAATGTTGCGACGAATACTGGCTGACCTTGAGCCCATCGGAGAAGGTATGGTGTGCAACGTCGCTCCGCGCGTGTCGTCGAAGTCCCAGTCAGCTCCTCAGGGACGTAGAGAACTGGTTTTTTTGGTGCGACTGAACGGCCAGAGACCCTTTCAGAGACGTACTTCATCAGCGTCGACTTGCCTGAACCCATCTTACCCGTGATCCAGTACAGCTGGTCTTCGGATTCGAGCCATTGACCAAAGTTGTCCCATTTGCCAGTCTCGCTACCGGGATCCTCGAAGATCCACTTCAGAGTGTCTGGGTGGGCTTCGGACACGCCAGCCTCCCTGTCGAACATACCGTCGTACTGAAAGATGTTGAGGAACTCTATCTCAACACGGGCTAGTCGACTCGATGACAGCTGTAGACCTGCTACGTCACCGTCTTCTATCTGTTGTGCGGAATCTTGCGCAAGCTTCATGAGATCCGTTTCTAGCAAAGCCTCGGGTCGGTTGGATCCAATCACCGAGTTGGCGTTGGAGGACAGGATCTCGAAGATCTGCTGAGAAAAGCCTTTTTGCTGCAGCCCCAGAACCGTTAAGCTCTCCTTGAGGTATGCCCCTTGGCTTCGGAAGTCTGAAAATTCTTCGATAATCTTGTACTGGTTGTCTAGTGACTGCTTCATACCGGTCCTGATTGTAACTCTTAGCACGAAGGCCTGGTACATATTGGTTTCTGCAGGGATTGTGACGGACATACCTGAGCCAGACAATCAAATTCAGCATGAGCTCACTCCGTAAGTCTTCGATTTCTGCCTGGAATTCCACAATATCACTCTCCTTCCACTTGTATTTGAATGCCTTCACCACAGCTCGGCCTTTGTTGCCGTTGAGCACACTGATGGTTTCCTGCATCTTCCTTGCTGCCTTCACACATCTCAGCGCCAGCTGATGGATCTGCTCATCATTCTGGTACAGACTGCCGGTTGCAGGTGAAGGTCTTTGCTGGCTGAGTTCGCCCGCGATCCTTGCAAGGTCTGTGCTCGTCAGGTCAATGCTCTCGATCCTGGGCACCGCATCATTGCCATGCTTGTGGATCTCGAAGGCCAACACAGAGAACTTTCTGCCGAATTCTAGGATTGTAAAAATATTGACGGCAAGACTCAGCGCCTCGGCCATGGTGTTGACGCTGGGTTATAAAGATGAGATGGGAATCGAAGAGGAGGCTGTGAAGATGGATGAGAGTGAGAGTCCAGCGTACTCAAAACGACAAAACGGGAATAAGGTCCAGGTCAGCCAAAGTTCCAGCCCCTCTTCATGACCGCGCAGGCAGGCAGGTCGGTGTGTTCCACAGGCGGCCATGCTCACCATCCTCGGGCTACCAATTGGGCACTACGCAGTAAGCAGGCGCCAAGGCAGATTTTCACCCTAACTCCAATAAGGAGGCCTGTTTTTATGAACCAACACGAGGGCACCTGGGGAACCCGTTCCGAAGACCCAAGCAATCAGAAACAGATGCCACGATGTTGCCCCGTACGCACTAAGCAACGGAGTCCGAACACACACAGGGTTAGGGTCAGAGACCCACCCATGAACCAATGGATCACTGGATCACCAGGTGAGCCACAGAGCCAACTGAAGAGTTGGAACATATAAGGACGTGGTTATCACCACAATAGATAGCTTTCATAGAACAGACTCTTCAGTCGTCAATCTAAGTATTCAGTCCAACAACTGGATAGCCTCACAGCTAGTGATCATCACCGTAAAAGGAAGAAGAACAGTGTCTTCGTATTGCGAACAGTCAAGTATCACCTCTACGCCGCTCTGCTAATATAAACCCAACAGGTTACCTACTAAACCCTACAAAGGTTTGGTGTGATCATTACACCTGTGAGCGTTACATCGCTTGCTGTACTTGCAATACTCACATAGGGCTTATCAATGGGCGCACAGCGGCGAAGTGTAGCAGGCCAATCTAATCTGCGCCCTGGTTAAACTTGTGTTATTTTACTGGGGAACACAGTCACATGGAGTCAGCGACGCGATAATTATACAAACCAAGTATAAACCCATTATTTCGCCGTTGCAAATATTAATAAACCTTTTTATAAAAGCCTTTTTATATATTTATAACATCCATTTCTTTATACTTAATAAATTAATATTTTATAGTATTATTTATTTATATTATTCATATAATAATATTGAAATAAAAATACAAAAGTAATATTGATTTTAGAATAAATTTAAAATTATGATAATTATAATAGTATAAAAAGAATTATATGATTTCTTTAACGACCTTTATTAAATATTAATATTTAGTAATAAAAATATTTTTAGATTAAGCTTCTAATCATATTTAAATTTTATTTTAAATATTTACAATTTAATAATAAATAGTATTTAAAATAATAGATATACGTTAGTTGTGGGTATAAGCCGTATCGTGGGTGCGACGCACGCTGAGGGATGTACAGTAGATAGCCACACTGCTGACGGTCCGTCCGCCAGCTGGTACCAGCTGGCGGTGCACAGACCCTTGCAGCCAACCCATAGCTGCGATGGGAAGGCCGATGTGACGACAGCCACAGTCAGGCAAGCTCCCTGACCGTCACAAGGACCCTAACCCTTAGCCCCACAGTCGCGACGAGATTCTTATGCAGTCCAGGGATCGCGCGAGCGACGCTCTCCGCTTTTCTCCTTTCCCTGTAGCTTAGAATATTCGTTGATAGCGCAAATAGACCCAGCTCTCATGCTGTATCTCATGCTGGCCGTAACAGCCGAAGCCTTCGGCTACCCCTTCCCTCGAACAACAACGAACCACAATAAGAGATGAATACAACCGTACCGAGCAACACTCGTGTGCACATGAAGACCGACCAACATTAGTTATATTTAAAGAATATGAGTTAATAAAAATATGGAGACTTGCTTATATAAGTAAAGTAAAGAAATATTTATACGTAAAAAAACCACAATACAATTAAATTATAAACCATTCTCTTTGTATACATTTATTATTAAATATAATTGATAACTATAAAAATAAAAATAAATAATAAAACTAAAAAAATATTTTTTTACTTTCATTATTTACATTATAATATCAATCCTTTAAAATTAACCAAGTTATATATATTGGAACTTAATATTATATGATATAACTTTTAATTTCATTACTTACTTTTCATAATTATTTAATATTATTTAAAAACACTTCAAATATATATCTGTTATATTTAAATAGAAATATCATTTTTTAAAAATTTCAAATTATATTTTTATAGAATTATATAGTATATTAATTGATAAGGGTATCTGGGGAAGATGCTAGGCAAATGGTTGCTTGGGGCAGATCAGGATCTGAACATTCTGTGCTATGCTGTGATGATACCTAACTACATTGTGGTTCCAGTGCGTCTAGCCACCTGGCTTATAACCTAACCTGCCCATTACCTTATGGATCTCGATGCACGCTAGCCTGAGCGAGGCTCAGCCCTGACTTGGGCGCCGTATGGGCCCGAGCGGTGCTGCGGTGCCTTTCGCCGATACTACGGTGTCTTCATCGGGCCTCCGACGGGCCCGAAGTGCTGCCTTCCAACATTAATTATATCTTAAAAGAAAATAAAGATTTTCATTGTAAACTTTAAACAAAATTTTCTTTCTTTTTTTAAAGACTTTTACTTATTTACCTTTTTATTAGCTTAAGAATACTTTTCTTTATTCTTATATATTTCCTTATTTTAATACACTTTGTATTTTCTACCCTTGACTTTAATAATATTGTTACTAATAATAATAATATACTAAAAACCGTTTTTTTGTTAATAAAAATACTTTGCATAATTTATTCAATAATTTAATACTTATAAATAATTCATAACAAAACATTTTTCAAATAAATCTAGTATCAATTTTAAAACATAAACCAAATTAACGTTTAATAAGATTTATAGCAATACTATGAAGAAAAAAGAACTTAATAAAAATAAAATGTTGTAAAATAACAGGGCAGTTGAAAAGAATCTTAAATTTAAAATTTTAAAAAACTCAAAGAATTTAAAAACAATAACGTGGTTTACCAGTGAGTGGACCATATCACTGGGTGGACCACTTTTGCTATTTCCGCCAGCTTCAGCCACCCACAACACCCCCTCAGGGCCAAATAATTAATAAAAGTTGGGACCAGTTGGTGCCAAATCCACTTAATTGCTTATTTCTAATTGATTTTGCTAACTTGGAGTGGTGAAGGTGGGTGCAGTGTTGGTCTAAACAAGCTAACTTTTGGTCGGAAAAATGCACTTCGCACCAAATGGTGCCAACTTCGCCCTTGAAATCGCGGTCCGCCGCGGACCACCAATACACATATATTCGCACCAATTGGTGCCAACTAGGCTGTATTTGCTACAATACAGTCAGACTCTGATTGATCAGACCCTTACTCATCTTCCTCACACGTTCATGCCTTATGCGCAGTCTTATGATACTTGCCACAGCGTCGTTTGCTCGGTCCGCCGCGGCCCTCCTCCTCAACACCACCCCATGCCCCTACGGGCTATAGCCAATCAAATGACACGGTTTGGAGTTAGTCAGCCAGAGGGCCGACTACTACACCAACCGTCAGGGCGACGAGATTAGCGATAGCTTCTTCCTTCTCGATAAGCAGAAATCAGAACCCGTACCCAAACACGTACGGTCTGCTTCAACCTATTTGCACGTGCAAAGACCCCTTGACCCTCGCCGTCAGGGCCGTACCAACAGGTAGGTCGACAGCTCTTATCTAGGCGGCGGGCGTAGGGTTCAGACGCGGGGTCTGGGGTCAACTGCAGCAGACACGCAACTCCTAGTGGCGGCTATTTCTGGATACGGCGCGGCCCGGAAACAATTAAGTGGCTGCAGCCGTGCACATACGAAGCGGTGTTCCCCGTACCTCCCTCCCGTGATGGTTGCAATATCGATCTCTCTAGGCTGTTGCTGGTTGTCATGATCGGATGACGATTCAGCATCAACATGACCTGCCTGAATGGTTTAAGTATACTAGGCCTCCTGCGTCTATGGCTTGCACTAGATGCAGCAATTCCGTGGGAGCCAAGCCTTGCGCACGCCTTCACCGCCTCAGGGTGCTGGCAAGGTTGTGCTTTTTTCCCAGCACCTCTTTGATTAGCTAAAGTCCATGCTGTCTGGTTATATGGCTCTGTCGAGGAGGATAAGGACAGACGAATGGTAAGCTAACCCTTATCAGGCGCTGTCTGTCGCGAGGTGGGATTCTGGCTCCTGGTGGCACAGAGCATCTCTGGTTGGCTGACCTTGGTGCTGCTCCGTACTGGTCAAGAGTTTCGCTAACAGTAGCTATATTGCCTGTTCAGTGTGCCTCGATGTACGCTGGCAGGCTTTGGCTAAATTCGAAGAGGCTTACAGGCTGGCTGGCTGGCTGGTATCCCGGCGCTGTGCCACAAACATTTTCGCTTGGAGCGAAATCTCATGACTGTACACCGCTGACATGGCTTAGAGTCTCTGTAGTGCTACTGATGTTGCTCCTAATGCTTTTGGTAACGTGGTGGGCAGCAGATCTTTGGGATACATCGCGGTCAAGTACATGGTCGTCGCAGCGATGCCACTGAAATCCCGTGGCAGGCTTAATTGAGTCTGTCGGTAGGGCGATTGCATCTTCAATGTCGCGCTCACATACGAGTATGCTAGCTAAGGAGAAGAAGCAAAGGTGTCTCTAAATCTAGCAACTGCTGGCAAAGGTGCCAAAGTCTGCCTACCCTCTTCTGGCAGCTGGGACCTCGACTCAGGCTTGGAGATAATGAAGGATTACTCGTCCGTCCCTATAGACTCGGAGACGCTTGCAATTTCGAGCTGAGTCCTGCCTTAGTACGAGCATCGTCCACAGTATCCACAATCATCCGCAGAGCACGCAGTGAAATCCGGCTCCGACCGTTCATCCCAACCAAATAAGCCCCCTTCACCAACGTCGTCTCGGCCATGGTCGAGGTCCTCAGCGTGCCCAAGGTGCTCTCCCTCACTATTCACACCATCGAAAATGCACCCTCTTTTGGCCCACAAGACCTTTGCGGCGTCCGGCAACGCGTCACCAGCATCTGCCAGCTGCTCACGAACCTCCAGTGAACCCGCTTTTGCGTGACGGAGCTCCAGCTTCCCATCGGGCCTTGACTTGACGAGGCCGATGATGTGATGGATGAGGGCAGCAAGACGCGATAGGGCGCGAGCCTGTTCCCTCTCCCAGGCCTTGATGTCCTTCTGTGCATCCTTCACGGTGATATCCTCGAAGGTTCCCCTATCGTGATACGCCAGAATGAACTTGGGTACTTGCGACACCCACAATCGAGGGAGCTGGTCGGCAAAGGTGTCCTCGAACGTTGTCGTCTCTTTTTTCCGAATGGAGCGAGTCTTGAGATCGAAGATGCGCTCCTGGTCGACCAGTTTTCCAGCAGAGGACACCATCAATTCGGAGACAGCAGATGGCGCAGAAGCAGTTACACGACTCCGGCCGAGTGCAATTGCTAACTCTTCGACTGTGCCCTTCGCATTTCTTACATTGGCTTGGGATAGCCCAGCGTGAGCGTCCATGTCATCTTCGCTTTCAGCCAAAATGTATCCGTCGCCTTGAAATCTCACCAGGAAGCCAAGTCCACCAAATCGGTACGAGAGAACTCGCTGGTGCGATACAGATCCCTTAACGTCAGGCTCCCATGTTGTGTAAGCCTCTGGAAACGAGTGACCGTATCCTTTGACATCCGGTATGAGCTCATGTGGTGTGTTCTCCCTGCGAACGAAGAAGACGGCCCCCTCGACAAGTTCCACCAGAAACCTGAATTGTTTGTCCTCGCCCCGGATGAACCGGAGAAGGTTTCCGAGAGTACTACCGCAGGCGACGACATCACTATCTCTTATATCATGGGCATTCTGAGCCAACACGGCGAGAATCGTGGGCTCCATGGGATGTTTCGGATGATGCGCGGCATTGGGGTCGCGGAAGTACTGCCCATCGTCAGGCTTGAGCTGTCGTGGCTCAATCAGCGGGGTCCACTTCGCAGGTTTGCCTACTTGCGTCAGTAAAGAACGGGTCGAAAGAGAAGTCAGACTTACCTGGGACAACAATTGTTGGCTTGGCCCTGTCCAACCAATTGTACGAGGTCACGGTCATACAGTCCGTGATGCGCGAATCCGGCTCATATTTCACCGCGGCCTTTGCGAAATCAGTCTGGTTGAGCGTGGTGAGCAGAGACCCCAGAGCGGGCTCGGGGTTGGATGGCTGTTTTGATGCGCCAGTCCAGAAGTTTCTGCGGGCAGGTTTACCAAAGCCCTGGGAAACCCACCCTGTGCCTCTAAACTCTCCATGTCGGCGTCCAATTCCCCCGTCTTGCCATGGCTTATTGCCAGAAGATTCTTTAGAGCTCGACATCACTGGTGTGCCTTAAGACCGTTGTAGTGAGGCTATACGGACGAGATATATCTGAGATGTCGGTGAGCAAGTCCGGAACATAATGAACAATTAAAGAGCAGCCGTGTGGTGTGGGATCCGCCAGGTTCTGAAGTGTATTTATACACATCAATGCAGCCACTCAGTCTGCCCAGAAGGAGTGTTCCTCGAATCCTTTGCCTTATTCCGTTCAGTTGGCTGGGCTCTTCCCGTCTGTGTCGGTCAAATCAGTGTTTGGCCTTGATCGGCTTCTGTTTGCCCATACCACCCCTCCTGGCTGTTTATTTGCTCCAGCAGCAGGCAGCGACGCACACTCCTTGTCGAATACACAGCATTGGTATTTTGAGAGCTGGCATTCGTCCGTATCTGCGTTTCAAATGTCGGAGGCCGTCACGATGAACCAATGACGGGGTCCCCTCCTGGGGTCGAGCGGCTGGGCGGTAGGCCTCATGCATGTGCTGAGCACCAGTGATTTGGCAATGCATGAGGCCTACCTCCACCCAACGGATGAGATGTCCAACGAATGGCCGGTCCACCATCATTTGTGTCACTTCGGTCTAGGTAGTACATGGGTGTTGTCAGGCTTTCAGTAAGGCTTTGATGTCGTTGTTTCTTTCGGAGTTACTGTCTCACGATCTGCAGGCCAAACTCTCACGAATCATCCACACTTAAATAATGCCACCGAAGTTTTGTTCTCCTCATACTTCTCAATTGTTCTAGCTAGGTCGCTCTCCGACTCCACGGCCGGAATCAGACTCTTCATATCAAACATGACCCTCCCTAATCAAGACACGGCAGACTCTGCCAGGGCTGGCCGACTCGCTGGCCTATTTCGCAACGTCCTCAACAAGAACCAAAAAATCCTGTCTTCCAACGATGCGAAACTGTTCTTTGAGGCTGCGCAAGCTCAAGCAGCGCCAAGCTCATGCGTCGAGGCCATCGTTGCCAGCAAACATGGTATCGAGGCCCTGCAACTGGCCGTGCGGGTGGACCTGTCAGTCTCTTTCCTGCTGTTGGTACGGCCCTGACGGCGAGGGTCAAGGGGTCTTTGCACGTGCAAATGGGTTGAAGCAGACCGTACGTGTTTGGGTACGGGTTCTGATTTCTGCTTATAAAGGAGGACGAAGCTATCGCTAATCTCGTCGCCCTGACGGTTAGTGTAGTAGTCGGCCCTCTGGCTGACCAACTCCAAACCGTGTCCTTTGATTGGCTATAGCCCGTAGGGGCATGGGCACTTCACAGTTGTTCAGAAACCCACAGGATCTTTAGAAAGGGCCTTTTAATAATTATAAGGCCGATTAAATCTGGTTTTTAAACTTAATTATACATATATAGCATCATACTCAGTTCTTACCAACTAATTTACTATTACATAATGCTAGTTGTTGGTTGGTCTTTCACGTGTGCACACGAGTGTTGCTTGGTACGGTTGTATTCGTCTCTTTTGGGGTTCTTGTCCAGAGGGAAGGTGTAGCCAAAGGCTTCAGCCTTCCCATCGCAGCTATGGTTTGGCTGCAGTGGTCTGTGCGCTGCCAGCTGGTGCACAGCTGGCGGACGGACAGTCAGCCGTGTGGCTATCTACCGCGCACCTCCCTCAGTGTGCGTCGCCCCCACGATACGGCTTATACCCACACTAGTAAAAGGCTAGCCATATCTTTTACATTTAAAAGTTACATTAGAAGTTCTCATACATTTATTTCAATAATATGTCAGGAGTCTTTGGGGAAGATGCTGGGCAAAAGATTGCTAGTGGGCAGATCAGGACCTGAACATTCTGTACTATGTTTCGATATCTAATTAATCGTTGTGATTGCAGCACGTCTGGTCACGTATTATATAGCCTGCCCATTTCCTATGGATGACAGTGCTCACAGCTCATCCCTTGCTGGGGCGCCTTAGCCTGAGCCCTGACAGGCCCGAAGTGGTGCCTTCCAACATAGCATATTAGATAAGTACCGTATCTGTTTTCGAATTAGATTAAATCTGGGTTTTTTAACGTTTAATTCCTCGCAAGAGCATTATTTATTCATATTATAGCGTAATCATTTCGAGAACGCTGAAGATTTTAGCAACTTAAGCTATAAGTAGTACATTAATGTGAATTCTTTTGGATTTCTAAATAGCCTGAATAGTTAAATGTAACGATCAAACCAAACCTTTGTAGGGTTTAGTAGGTAACCTGTAGGGTTTAGTAGGTAACCTGTAGGGTTTAGTAGGTAACCTGTAGGGTTTAGTAGGTAACCTGTAGGGTTTAGTAGGTAACCTGTAGGGTTTAGTAGGTAACCTGTAGGGTTTAGTAGGTAACCTGTAGGGTTTATGTTAGCAGAGCGGCGTAGAGGTGATGCTTGACTGTTCGTAATACGAAGACACTGTTCTTCCCCTTGAGCGGTAATTGTTAGGGTCTAGACTGAGTGTCACACTCTAACGTCTATTTTCTCTATGAACAAGAAGACTTCTCTGGGGAGAGAAGTCTCTTCCTCTTCGACTATCGTACAGGTTCCTGCTGATCTATATACTTGATTGTCGTCCTTCGCTGGTCCTTCTTGTAGATGCTAGCAGGTTCTGTGGGGAATCGTGCTGTGGGTCAGTGGGTCGTACGAAGGGCCCTGGCCCTGAGTTCTGTTGACAAGGGTTCATTCCATTACAGTAATGGTCACTAGCTGTGAGGCTATCCAGTTGTGAGACTGAATACTTAGATTGACGACTAAAGAGTCTGTGCTATGAAAGCTATCTACTGTGGTGATGACCATGTACTTATATATTCCGACTATTCAATTGGATATATTGCATAAGTAATATCCAACATATCCAAGCAAGCGTGGATATCCTTGGATAACTCATATCCAACATATCCATCACGTGATTCTGCTGAGTCATCTGTGGTCCCTGCCACTCCGCACCCTAGTGCGAATATCCTGCCATTGTAGTATCCGTTTTCGGCCTGCCGGGGTCACCCGGATGGGTCCCCGGGGTGCCACGCCTGTTGGTTCATAACATTAAAATGATTTTGTTTTCTTTAAATAAAGAATACATTAGTAACTATTCATTTTCAATGCATTAAATATTCAAATAAGTGGAATAATGTGAAGTTAATGCGAAAACTAGGGATACGGTTTGCATTAAAAACAAACCCACCAACCAAAACTTTAAACTTTTAAATTAATATTATAACTTTTGCGTAATTTTAAATTAACTACATTAATTAGAAATAAGTAATTAGGATCAGTCAGTACTAATTGCTGCCAACTTTTCTTAATCTTTTGGCCCTTGGTGGGTACTAGGGCTGGCTAAAGTTAGAAGTGGTGATGAAAATCCGCCACTTACTGATATCCGCCACTCACTGGTGAACCACGTTAGTATTTACTAATACTTAGGTACTAATACTAAGGTCCTAATTTTGAGCCCTGGGCAAGACTTACTGGAACTCTTTCCATGTGATGAGGAGGAAATTCTTGGGTCTGATTTCCAAGGTGGTGGAAATGGTGATGCCGGTGAAAGCTCGGCTAGCGACATACGCCTAAAGCGGACAATCAGCCAGTCTACGCAGGTGATAACTACAGAAACCGATGTTGCGGGTGTGAGTAAGGCAGACGTCAGCTAAGCAGACTCAAAACATATCAGCACCCTGTCTATTTTGGATCAGGGTGGCGAGCTCGCGATGGACATGAAGGGGACAGCGACGAGAGCATGGATCGCGGGTCCGACAAAGAGCTGTTGGACTCTAACCTGGATTTCGATATAGGCAGAACCACACGCAGGCAACCATGGACCAAGGCTTATAAGAGCCGGGCTTCTTGAACCCATGGAGGAGGGCTGGCCGCGCTGAACCGTACTGTCAGCGTGGTCAGTGAGCAGTGGAGGAAGATGAGGCCGGGAATGCGACAGGCATGCAATGTCTCGTCTCCCGTGGTGCCACCAAGAGTCTTTGGTACGCCCAAGACATAGCGCGACACCATGGGAAGCCTCCTTGTGCTAGCAGGAGATATTGATGCTGGGTGTATTCTGATACCCGAGGTCCTTGATACAGGCAGCTTCACACAGGTCCCATGGACTTGGAATTCCTTAAGGATTTAGTCATTGAACTCGACAGAGAAACTAGCTTTGCGTATCGACTCCTTCACATTATCCTCTACATCCTCCATAGCTTCCTCAAGCTGTTCCTTAACAAAATCCTGGAGGCAGATTCTCTCGCCCGTTAACCGCTCGTCAATCTCGCACCAGATGCGGTCGTCGACCCGCGTATCCAACTCTTGCACCTGGGTCTCGAGGTCTTGGTGCTGGTCCGACAGCTCCTTGCGGAGGCGGCCGATCTCCTCGTCTATCTTCTTCTCTAGCCGGTCGCCGATGCGAGCTTCCATCTTGGAGAGCTCGTCCGGCAGGTACTGGCCGCAGAGCTGCTCTTTAATCCTCGACAGTTCGGCGTGCAGCCTTTCCTGGGACCCAACATGCTCCTCAGCTAGAATCTTCCTGCACAGGGCCTCTACGACCGCTAAGTCCACCGCGTTTGGTACACCTGGCTCGGTGTTGGAGGAACCACGTTTTCTCTTGTAAGGTGCACCAGAGTGTCTAGACGAGTCTGGTGATCTCATGAGCCCATACCCAACAAGTAGCAACATAGATATACGTCTTACCATCTGAAAAGGCCGGCGGCGCCTTCAGTGCGGATTCGAGCTCATTATATGATGGAGGTGCTTCTGCATCCTCACCAGGCCGTGCTGCACTTGGGGCTGCGTTGTAGTAGTCGTATAGATCACATTCAGGGTCAAGCCTCTGGCTGCCCTGCCCTCTATAGAAGCCAGCGATCTGGTTCGATGGGTCAATGGAGCCCAACTTGTGTTCCGAGAGCGCCTGACAAAGCCGGCTCAAGCTATGCTTCTGTGCATCATCGACGTTGACAAATATCCTGAAGGCGAGGTGCTGGGCGAAAAGACCAATTGATTCGAGGGTCGGACGCTGAGTTCGGCGAGCATGCAACATTGAATTGGGCGGCCCGATCAGATCGCCTCGACTACTCAGCTCGAAGAGCAAGCAGACACGGCACAGGTCACGGCCAGTATTACCACCCCCAACGGACATTTGAGGCGTCGAGCCGTCAGAGTTGTGAGACAAGGTGATATTTTTAATGATGCCCGAGGCGATGAGAAGGAACAGTGCATGCTTGATTTTGGGTCCTCGGGACCGCTGTTCGACCGGGATTCGGATCTTCAAGAGGGCAGAAGGAGGTGTAGAATTTTGATGAACGGCGAGTTCAGGAGCGTCGCTACCAGTCTGCAGTTGACGAAGCCCTCCCGCTCCATACCCAGGCTCATCCCACTGTATAGAAGCCCGCAAAGTCATACATGATTCATGGTCGACATGTTCGAGTCGTCCAGTGTGAACAGCAGCTTCCGGAGACGTCTTCGATGGTTCGTAGGGTTCGGACATCGCAGGCAGGGACTTCGCAATAAGCACTGTGAAGATCAGCGTGAACCTAAGGAGGAAAGGGAATAGACAGCCGTTTATGTCGGGGAACCCAAGAAAGCCCCTGGTGAGCGTGTGATATGCAGCGCTCGCCGAGGCAAAGCGCGGCAACACACTTGCACACACAGGATTCCCACCCACCCCGGCCTTTTTCGTACAGATGGAGTAGCCGAAACCCCGCTCGAGAATCGAAGCTGATGAACGGTGCGACGAGGAAGACGGGAGCGCAACGGCGTGGCTTCTTCCTGACGCGTCCTCCCAGCCGACCACCGAGCACGAGTGAAGGTGGCCAGTACGGGCGCAAGTAACCACTAAGCCCGTCCCGACTCACTCAAGGACAGGGTAATGGGTGCTTGCGGGCGGACAGCAGTCTAGGAATGGACCATCCCAGAGCCCAGGCTGTTTGGCCTGTAGCTTGGCAGCTGGGCGTGCACCTGCCCACGTCCTCGAGGCACGTACTCTGGGTGTGCAATGGAGTATTTTGACGATCAAATGTCAGCAAGAGATGGTTGTTAGAGATGGGTAGACAGGAAATGGCGATAGAAAGGATGGCGAAGATGCATCGCGGTGATGTGGTTGGTAATGGAGCAGGCGGGGCGACGAGAGCGGAGTACGAAGGCGGAGTACGAAGGCGGAGTCACCGCGAGCTCACGTGACGGCTCGCATGACTAAGCGCCAGATCCCAAACCCGGCAGCCAGCGTCTGGACAATTGATGGCGAGAATCACGACGTGGTGCTTTCTCAATGCCTAAATAGACTGCATTTGGCACTTTGGAATCATTTGTTGATATGATGAACTTGGTGACAGGAAAGATATGCAGTCCCATTACCAATGCCCTTTTGCACCCATTACCGTAGCTCTCGGAACAGGTTGAGGATCTGCCAACATCAAGTGGGACGTCAAGACCAGCACAACCAACAGGTTGCCGTAATTACATCCCTAAGAAAGCTTGGATGAGGAGCGTACATTGTTAGATTGGGCGCTGGATCTAGTCGTAACTACCCCGGACTTCTTCTTCCCAATAACAACGCAACTACGTTCTTGTTCTCTCGTGTTCGTCTTCTTGAAGCCCCTCATCTCCTTCGATTCCACATTCAAGCTCGATTCACCTGGTGTCGACACATTATTCTTTGCCTGCTTAAACGGCGTCCCATCATTGATTCATCCCCGCATGCACCTCAAGTACTCTCTATGGAGGCGGACCCGACGGATGACAGCTACTTTCGAATCGGATGTGGTGGCAAAGTAAAATACGTTATCGTCGCACCCGGTACATTGGACTACGAAGACCTTTGGCTGCCACTTTATTCCATGCCTCCGCTCCCTTACAACGAAGACGGACGGAACGTCGCCCATGTATTACGAGCCGAGGGGAGCCAGAACCTACACTCATGACTTGAACTTCGACCCCTGCCTGCGGTGACGGGGATATGGCACCCGCAAAAGATCGACGTCCTCTCGCTAGAAAAGGTCGAGCTTCTGAGAATCAATACGGTCGAGTGCACCTGGAAGGAGCAGCCTACACCTTCCGCGACATATATAGCAAAGAGTGGGAGATTCCCCGCATCGAGCGTGAGACGCACGCATACCGCCTCCTCTAGGACACACACATTGCACCCAGATTCTTAGGCCATATCCAAGAGCAAGGTCGTGTGATTGGTTTCTTGCTTGAGAAGGTCGACGGTCGCTACGCCGGCACCGATGACCTGCCCCGTTGCACTGAGGTCCTGAGCAGCCTCCACAACCTGGGTCTATTCCACGGGGACGTCAACCGTCACAATTTAATACTCGGCGACGGCTGCACTAAGATGATCGACTTCGAGACTTGCCGCGAAACTCAAGATCAGGGACTTAAACAATATGAAATGCTGAGTCTAACTGCAGAATTAAAAAACGAAAGTGGACGTGGTGCGGGGTTCATCGCGGTCGATGAGGAGGATTGAGGTCATTCATTGTGAAAATTGGTCCGAGACGGCCTGCTAGAACCCCAGATTCGAGTGAGACCGAAAAGAAACTTCTAATTTCCTCCCGGCTCACTCATTGCTCCATGTTATGTAGTCAAGTCCACTCCCGGAGGGCGCGTGACTCCAGCCTTCATGAGGCTGGAGCATTAGTCTCCTTCCCAGCGTATCTCTTCGAAGCATCCAGCTTCGGCCAAGGAGCAAACATGTTACTACCAGATGGCGGCAGCGAACCCTCTAACTCAGGTAGATTCCTAACCAGCACGTCGCGCATGGTACTGTCCTGCACCCACTTGAACCCCTCCGGAGTATACGTCTCCTCGTTCCACTGCGTAGCAATAAACCGATCGCTCTTGAGCCGCCGCGAGGCCATGAGAATGAAAATCCGGAACGCCGTGTCGCTGAACCCAAAGCCCTCGGGCACCGGCTCGCTGTGGCTTCCCACCAGGGCGTCGACCGCCTCGATGTCGCCGCCGTACACCTCCTCCAGGTCCCGGGCCAACGCCGCCCGGTCCTTCGCTGCTTGGCCCGAGCCCTTGACGCCGCCCACGAGCTCCTCGAACGTCTTGGGCGCGGGCATCCGGAGGAGCCGGCGGAACTGGTTGTACCGCGGGACCCCGCGCTCTCGGTCGCGAAGGATGTCGACGGTACCCAGGTCGCGGGTGGGGATGCTGTCGGGTGTAGTCAGGTTGCGAAGGAGGTCTGGGTAGTTATGGTTGGTGATCGCGCCAGGGTAGTTGATTCCGAATGAATAGAAAGCGTCGGCAAAAGACAGTGCTTTTGGTCCGATGAAGGGGTCCTGCGCTTTGGAAAAGGTCAAGTCCGCGGTGGGCACTGTGGAGTGATGCTCTCCACTGCTGGTGTTGAAGAAGGCGATATCGTCTAAAGAACTGTCACCATGGCGATCCATGACGTTGCAAATCGTGATTTTTGAACTTACCAGGGACCATAGAATGCATCCTATACACCGAGACGAATTCCTCTGTGAGTGAATATGGCACACCGTCTTGTTCCGCACCCGATCCAGGGATTCCGCTGATAGCCTCACTTGTCTTTGATATCCGACCGACAAGCCTGTTCAGGGTTTCTCCAGCTAAGCCCCACCAGTTCGCTTTCATGGCGATCTTTAAGGCTGGGTGGGCGAGAATTGCCGGTGTCCACTCTACAGTGTGTATCTTGGCCATCAAGGCGCAGTTTACGAGGCGCGCCTTGTCAAAGATCTGGTCTCTGGAAACAAAGTCAGTCAACCATTTCTCCTTCGGCAGACTAGGATTCATCGTGGTCATAAAAAACATGCGTACCCAGTCCAAGATGGGTATGCCTTGCGAAGCGTATCACAGATGGCATTGTGTTCCAATGTGAACAGCGTATGCATCATCTCCAGCGCGACCCACCAGTTGTCGTGGAATCCCGTGACTGGGTTCCCACTCTCGTCGCGGGGGAGAAACGCAATGGCCCCCTTTTGATCGAGCTCCAGCTTCCCATCTGGGCTTTTGTCCCGGAGCTGCTTGGTCAGAACTTCACTCGAGCCATAAATCTGTGAGCCGTCCCACCAGCCCGTGTTGACATTCTTGTAGCCAGGGGATTCGGAATCTGACGGGTCTCGAATTGCATCCGCCTTTGTTCGTGGCAGCTTCATCTCTCCCCCCGGCCAGGAGTCACCATAAGGGAGAGGCACCTCAAACGACTCTTCGCTCTTCGCAGTAGTCAGTCCCAAAGGCCCCTCAAGCGTGGTGCAATAGAGTGCTCACTGTCTCATGATTGAACCAGTCATGGATTTGAAATTGGATCCAGGCAGCGGCCAAGAGGTTCAGGCTAGTCGCCGGTATGAACTTGCCCCTCTTCATGAACCGCTCGCTCACAACGCGTGGATTCGGCGTCCAGAGGTCCCGCTCCGACGGCTTCCGCGTTTGGTGTCTCGAAAAGTTGCGCCCGAAGCGGATACCGGCGCAGCCCATCAGGGGCATCTCCAGCGAGTTGTAAGTCCCGTCAGAGTTCCTCGCGTGCAGGAAACGCTCGCTCGGGAGGGGGTGGTCGTGGGCGTTGCCCTGCTCGGAGGCGGAGGCGTAGCCATCGTAGAGGTTCTGCTCGCGGAGCTCGACGCGGAAGAGGTATAGCTGCAGGGTGCCGACGATCCCCGGGAGCTTGTGCCAGGGCACGAACCTGTTCACGATGCTGAATGTCCAGATCCCGACGCGGTCCAGGATGGATGGTCGAGGGGTCGGGCCCAGAGCCTGAGATGCCATACTACTAACCTGGGGATCGGCGTGCGGCGTTGAGCCTGCTTGCGCAGCGGTCCATTTCCGTGGCAAGGGGAGCAGGAGACAAATAAGTAGCAGGCGAACACGCCATGAGACAAAGCTGGGCTGTTGGTGCCTATATTTGTGTCACACGACGCCTCCGTCATGCTGAGGCACTGCAACCCTCGTTTTCCCATTGCGTGCTTACGCGCTGATCACATTTCCCCAGGACGTCCGGCCGATTGGCCGAGGGCTGTCCTGCTTCTGCAGGATTATCTTGCCCGCCAAGGAACGGTTATCGGTTATCTGCAGATGTGATCCCAACCGGCGAGGGCCGCATCTGCATTTGTGAAAGGGACTCCGATACGATTGGCTGCCTTTTACATCCTTGTGCCGAGTTTCACAGTATATCTGTGTGTTCCCACCCTTTTTGGTTAGCCCGCCCAAAACAGGCATTATTGTGAGCTGAGTAACATTAGATGGCTTAGTGTCTGACTGCGGTCTGGCTGCCTACTCAAAGGTGATTGGAATTTCCATCGGATGTGTGGCGTGGTCAAAAGCAATCCGAATTACTCGTGGCTAGCGCCAACATTCTTGCCGGGGAGGGGGTGACGTGCAACATCACGAATATCTAGCAACACTGATCCAGAGCAGACTCCCTGCTCGTTCTCTGATTCTCAAATAACAGAGCTCATTCAGACAGATTTGATTACTCTTTGTGCCAATCTGTTCCATCTCCTAATACCTATAACACATTATCTCCCCAACCGGGTTGAGAAGGTCATGCAGCGTTGCGTTCCCAGCTAGTGACCCAATGTTGACCTGAAACTCCAGAGTAACGTTCTTCCCTCCATGATCGAAAGGCGTGACGGGGCCCCCAACATCGTTGAGCCGAGATGTCAAATCCTTGGACTGCCACTCCCACAGAATCCGATCGAGGTTGCCGTGGTGCAAGTAGAATAATGGATCTGACAGGTGCAAAATTAGCTGGCAGGAAATAACGCTTCTGCAAAGGTTCGCGAGCGGGTCCTGTCTCACCCCCGGGTGAGTTGTAAGCATCTCCAATGGTACCAAGCACGCCCCCCACGCCAAAGTGACCGCTCCCATGGATGTTCGGCTGGTCAAAGGACGGGACACTTTCAATAGCGAAAGCGAAACTGATATAGTCTGGCTGACTCAGGACATGCTCGACCAGACCCCGCCGGGCAAAGTGATTCATGATCCACGGGGTGAAGTGGCGCTTCAGGCACCCTGTCGATGGGACGCTGACCTTGAAGTCAGGGTACGTGAAGGGACCATCTGCAACACAACCGCCACCCGTGTGACCGCTGATATTGAGCGGGTTCCGGCCCGGAGTTGATTCAACATAGGGTCCGTTGCCTCCAAATCCGTGTATAGGATCAAAGATGGCCATGCTTTCTTTGTTGGTCGGGGATGCGTCGAGAGACCAATCCCAGTATCTAGTGGGAGATCATCGATTTTGAACTGAATAATTACACTACTGAGTTTATCCACTTACGGTGACCTCCTTCGTAACCACATCCCTCTCTCAGGGCCTTCTCGTAGGTCGCAACGAAGTATTGATGCCAAAGTATGAAATGCCCCTGCTCATGTTCAGCTCAAATACCCCGGCTCTTCTGAACGGAACTTAGCTGAGGTCAAGCTATCGCCAGCGTGGGCGCCGAAGCGCTTGGTGTAATAGCCAGCCTTCCGGCTGACTAATCCAGACCGGCCCTTTGATTGGCCGTGGCCGAGGCCGGGCCGGGCAAAGACCCCTTGACCTACTCTCAAACCCACACTCAGCTTACCACTCTTTTCGAATTGGAGGGTCTCGGCAACCTGTGGAGGAATTGCCACCAGTAGGCAGAGCGGCACCGAGCACCAGATACTGGGCGAGAAGTAAAAGAGGTATCATCTTGGAGGGGGAAAGATCTGCTTCTCCAACAAGTTTTTTGTCCGGGATGGGGAGTCAGAGGCAGGCAACTTTTGAAGATCAAAACAACGTCAGCAAGTCTACACTTGACCCCGCATTTGCCGAGGTCTGGATCCGAAATCTCTACCGATTGTCTTTTATTCTCGAGCACCAGTACCGTTGCACGCAATAATGGGCTCCGAGACAGATTTATGGGACAATGGTAAGCTTGGTCATTTTAGGATCGTTGGCCGTTAGGTCTTACGCGTTGATGCAGCTTGGAGTGATAAGCGACTCCTACTCAATTAGTTCAAATTAAAATATTACGTGCGCCACTATTAAATAAGTGTGTTGGCAATGACATTTCCCGCCCAGAGACGTGATACATGTGTGTGAGGACAGGTACTCAAATCAAGAAGGAGTCTGGGTGGTCGTTGAAGAACTGCATCGCCTCGACACGCCAGTCATCCTTCACCACCTCCGGCCCATTTTCCTTGAAATTAAACGTCTCCAGGCCGTCCTCAGAGTACCTCGGCCAGGTGGTAAGATCCAGGCCATGATTGTTCGGGTCCAGGGTGCGGATGAACGAGATCGCAGTCGCTTGGTAGGCCTGCGTGTTTCTGCTCAGGGCATAGGGCAGCCCCGCGAACATGTAGAACCACACATCGAAGGCATGGAAGGAGCCGACCACGGGCAGGTGCGTCAGCACGCCGAGGTCGGGCAGGAGTCCCGCCGACGGGATGCTCACGTCGGTGACGTAGTTCCAGACGGCCTGCTCGGAGGAGTTGTAGTGCGCCAGAAGGTTGCGACGCTGCGTCTGGAAGCTGAAGTCGCCGACGACGGCAGCCAGGCGCTTGAAGTTGGGGGTGACGGCGTTGAGGACGCCCGTGCCGAAGGGGGAGCCCTCGGTGACGTCGGACGGGTAGAGTTCCATAAGCTCTGCCAGCTCGGCGTCGGTCGCCTTGGGCCACCAGATGTCCTTGAAGTACTTGGCGAAGTCGTCGTCCGTGAGGGTCTCGAGCTGCGCGAGCAGGGAGAATAAGGTCCCCTCGTCGCGCATGTCGCCGGTGATCAGGGGCACTGAGGCCATCTTGCCTGCGGCGGCCAGGCGGTGGGGGGAGTCCTTGAGGTGCTTGCCATCTGGGCGGATGGTCCATGTCGAGGCTAGAGAGCGAGGTCCGAGGACTAAAAGAAGCATATAGTCAGCAGAAGATCACCATTTCCGACAGAAAGAGAGCGACTTACGGAACCCCTCGTCGTTTACAGACGCCATGATATCGTCAAATTCGGCGTCCTTCAAGCAGGCAACCTTGTCCGTAGCCCCGGTACACCCCGTCTTCTCGACCATATTGTCAAAGAATGGCTGGGCTCGCTCGGCACTCTCGACCATGACCGGCCCGCCAGACAAGGCCATGGCACCGCGGAACAGATCAGTTGCGCCCTCGCCCTCATCCCACAGTAGATGCGCCACAACGGACCAGCTGCCAGCCGACTCGCCCATGATAACAACCTGATCGGGGTCGCCTCCGAAATCAGCAATATGCTTCTGGACCCACTGCATGGCAACCCTCTGGTCCTCCAGGCCGAGGTTCAGGAGTCCGGCCTCCTCTATCTCTTTGGACGCAGAGAAGCCGAATGCGTTGAGGCGGTAGTTCGCCGATACGCCGATGATGGGCTGATCAAGGTCGACCGAGGTCCGCACCAGACCGCCTACGTTGTAGTTCGGCACGGTGCCGCGGATAGCATCCGTCTCGCTGGTGGCGGTGAAAGGGCTGCCGACCTCGTACCCACCACCGTGGATCCATATCACCACAGGCAGCTTGTCTCCTTTTGTGGTGTCGACGGGTGCTTGCACGTTGATGAGCAGGCAGTCCTCGCTGCGAGTCTGTCCGATGGTGTTGAAGACCGTGTCGGCCAGGGCGCCGACTACGGGGCCGATTGTGGTACCGGTCTCTCCCAGGATCAAGCTGCTAGACGAGTTCATGGACAGGATTGATCCGGTCGTCTTTTGCGGGCAGATCGGCCCGTAGTTGCTGCCATCGAACTCGCCCAGCTGCTCAGCGTAGAGCTGTGAGTGCTCGAAACGGCCGGCCGAGGCGAATGGGATGCCTTGTATAAGGTTAGTACTTTAAGTATAGTACCAGGTACTGGTTTATTTGTTGCAGTACTGTACCTAGAAACTCTTTGATATTCCCATTGATCCGTCCAGTGATGTTGGCATATTCGATCTCTACTCTTGGGCTCAACGCATCACGGGGCCCAATAGGCTTTGCAGTAGCCAAAGCAAGGTTTGACGCTGCAAAGAAGGCCATTAGACCTGCCCAGTTCGGGGCCATGTTGTGCGAAAATATGAAATATAATGTTAAGGAGTGGGGTTGGGAGTTGATGTCTCAACTTGCCAGTTGGATACCATGTAGAGACAAGAGCAAGCTAGTCATGCTCGACCCTGCCAAGGATGGTGCCGGTGAACAAATATAACAACAGGCATCGAGTCCCAGGGACACAACCTATAATCTTAACGGGTATCAATTGCCCGCTCATTCACTGATTAAATGCGCCGGATATTCCGGACCCTCTCAGCTGATTGATCGTGGTGATCATTCAGCGTGCCAAAACAAGGTCGCAGAGGAAGAAAAGTTACCCGTTTAAGGACTATATCTAGTAGCGATCGACGGCCAAGGTTCCTTGTCCTTCCTCGTGGGAGGGTCCTTTGCGTAGTCACTCATTTCAGCACTGGGTCCTATTTCGCAAGAGTGGGCACCGGGGAGCGGAATTCCGCGTCGGACGCCCGTGACTCGAAAAGCTCCGAGTAAGAAAGACACACTCCCGAGTCCACGTCGCCCATCACGCTGAGGCGCTGCTACAGATAGTCATGTATGAAAAAGTAACAGGTAATTATATTGTACGGAGCACAACCGAAACCCTCGCAAGCTACCTAGGTAGCTGATGTTATTCCAGTAAATCCTACATGATGGCTTCTAACTAATGTTTACAAAATCTGAATGCGCGCAAAATATTTAATATTACAATAATCATATGAGAGGGGAATAGGCGCCTAGACATGCTGCCTCACATTCCGCTCTTCCTCCCAAGTCACATCCCTCTGGACGACAATAGTATCCATCGGCACATCATCCCCAAACTCATCGCGCTTCATACTGGACCTAGTCGCCCCAGACACCGAGTACGTCATGCCGCTGCCGTGGTGCAGGTACTCGTCCGAGTCATTGTTCGTCTCCAAGCGCTCGTGGTTCGCAGAGCGCTTGAAGTTATGGTGGCCCCCAACCCGTGAGCCGCCGCCGCCGGCGCCGCCGCCGCCGCCGCCGGTGCCCGCAAAGACCCCCGGGTTCGAGGCGATCTGGTTCGACTTCATGTCGCGTGTTGACCAGGGAGTGCCGTAGCGCAGCTTGCGGTACACCGGCACGAGGGTGACCGCACAGGCGCCTATGATGGCTACGTAAATCTCCACGACGGTGGCAGTCCACATGAGTGCATATTGCTCTATACAGATTTTGCTCAGCCACTGGGAAATATCATCGCGGAAAGAACGCATGTATATAATACTTACGGGTCATATCCGTTACGCCAATTGTGTAGAGGGAAGCCAGAGAGCCGAAACGCACGAGGCTGGCAACTACAACACTGTTTGCGGGTATAAGTTAGCACACAGTGCCAGACATGGACATTGTTTCCACGATCAGAATGGCTCCCTACTCACATGCTACCCAACGCGAACACGCAGCAGATGCCAAGTCTCTTGCTCGAGCTGACCTGCAGCTTCATGGTCTCCCGGACCGGCAGCACAAGAGTCAAGATGTCGATCAAGCTGTTCGCGATCGAGTTTCCCACGAAGTAGAGGATCAGGTCGATGCAGGTTCCAGCTCCCGGGTTCGTCGTCTGCTCCCAGGTGTACGAGAGCGGGCGGCACTGCAGGCAGTTGGTGATGAAGATAGCCAGGAACCAGCCGATGCATGCCGCCGATAAGATATAGATGCCCTTCTTCATGAAGTCCGTGGGGAAGACGCGCCAGTAGAAGGCCAAAAGGGACAGCTTGATGAGCGGCGAGGAGAAGCCGTAGCAGAACTCAGCCGCGACGACGCACTAGTTTCAACACCGTCAGTTCTCAGCCCATCCAGCTTGCTTTCTTTTCTCTCCCCATGCCGGAAACATAACTCGCTGACCTTCAGGAAAGTGACCAACTTCGTCGGGTCCTCGGCCATCACGACCAATATGCTCCGACCAAGACCGCCATTCAGAGTAGCCTCGAGAGTAACGCCACAAAAGGCATGGTTGACAATCAAACTGGCCAACGCCAGCCAGTCATCTAGGCCCCATCCCACTCCCGTGAGTTTCCTGGCCCAGAAGCGTCCGGCACAGGTGAAAGTGGATATGACCGCGAGGATGACATTGATAGCGATGATCGCAGTGGCCGCCGACTGGCCAGAGTCCGTCGTCGTCGTCGTCGTTGTCGTCGTCGTCGTCGAAGCCATTTCGTCGGCACAACTAGGCGGACCTGAGACCGACCTGTGGATAGTGGGAATGGTTCCTCGGACACAGGGGTTATTGACTCGCGTCAGACGACGGCCAGCAAGCCAGAGAGCAAAGAGGAAGTGTTCTGCTCCTTTGGTGGAGGACATCGAAGTTAAAATCCACCATGTCCATCAGCCCCTGACAGGAAAGAAAATTTGTTTACGTGGTAATAAAATCACAACACGGCAGATCCCGCACAGTCTTCGTGTCCTGGGCGGTTCATCATTGTGCCAGCCTTGCGATGCCCCCAACATCTGCTGGTGTCCCAATCTGGCAGTGGGAGGCGAGTCTGCAGGGGAAATGCTTCCAGAAATCCATTGCATGAAACGGATCTAGCCATAATCTGGGCCGGAATCAGGGAAGCTGCTTGCCGCTGGGGAGCTCACCACGGTAAATGCCGGCGCAAAAGGGAGTCGACTTGGGGTTTGCGTGTGTAGATGCTAGTCATGTGCAATCCACTCTCCGTACTAATTAGACTCCAGTCTAATCCCGAAACTCCACGCGTGCTAAAGATCCTGTCCTATCAGAAAAGGTCCGAATAAATGAGGTAATCGTACCAATGCTGTTCAGGTTGAAATTGTCTCGAACGAAAAGGGCATCGGGGCGGGCTTGGATAGTGCGAGGTTCCAAGGCTGATTTGGTAATCCTTAAGACGAGAGTCCGAAGAGCACCGGCAGCCTCGCAGTCGGACAAATGACAAATGGTCGCCGCCAGCCGGCGGACCCGAAATGCCGACACTAAAGGTTTGGCAAAATGCATACGCGTATTGAGGCTGCAACAGCAAACATGAATACTATCTGTGACGGGACTTGCTGCTGTAGATATTAAATGGCTGCCTTTTTCCCTTGCCCATTTCGATAATGTTTCTCAACACTTCTCATCTTTGTGGCTATTGTGATGCGCAGCGTCTCATTGGTCTCCTTCACTAATCCGGAATTTCCCATTCGCCAACCAAGACATATACAAATCATAGCTTTAGTTCTCCGGATTTCAATCCTCAAATATGTCGAGCACTACTACTAGTAGCGACGGAAGTTTCCCGATCCTCTCGCACCAACCTCTTCGTATCTTGTATCAAGTCAGCGCCGGCCTGTTCATCCTGTTCATCCGCCTCCCCGTCTGGTGTGTCCAGGCGCTGATCCCAGCATGGCGGCCACATCCGAAATGGACCTTCAAGCAGGCACTCATGGCACGCCTGATACGAGGATTCGTTGATCTGTACTCGAACTCGGGGATCACCGAGACGCACACCCTCGAGCCAGGCAAGGAAGGCGACCGCTTCCAGGTCGCAGAGCTATTCTCGTCCGAAAACTATCGCGGCCCCTTGACTTCGAACCCGGATGTCAAGCCCGTAGCTGTGGGCGGCACGTGGTTCCCCGAGAAGCCGGATGTTGAGAAGGACGTCGAAGGTCTCGTGGTTCTGCACATCCACGGCGGCGCTTTCGTGCTCGGCGACGGCCGCACAGATTACAGCGGCTTCCTGGCCGAGACACTGACGGACAAGGCCGGCGCCAGCGCCGTCTTCGTGCCGCAATACCGCCTGTCTGGCTACGGCAGCGCCAATTCCGGTGCTACCAACCCCTTTCCCGCCGCTTTGCAAGATGCCGTCACCAGCTACTTGTACTTGACCAAGACTCTCGGCATCTCACCCCAGCGTATTGTCCTCAGCGGCGACAGCGCCGGCGGAAACGTGGCGATTGCGCTGCTGCGCTACATCGACACGTTCGGTGGGGACCTCGGCCTCGCTGCCCCGAGCTGCGCCGTGTTGATCGCCCCTTGGGTCAACCCGCTCGCCAGCCTCGGACCGGACTCGGTGCACAAGCAAAACAAAAACTGGGGTACCGATTATCTGCCCGTGTCATTCCTCCGCTGGGGTGCCAAGGTGTACTCATACGGAGTTGGTAACGAGACCTTGCCGTACGTGACGGCGCTTGGAAACCCTTGGAAGACTCAGGTTCCTATTTTCGTCAGCATGGGCGAGGCAGAGATCTTGGAGACGGACGGCAGCGCCTGGTGCCGCCAGATGCAGGAAGCTGAAAGCAATGTGCATGTATACTGCGAGGAGCACGCCGTCCACGATACGCTGGCAATGGGAGTCATAATTGGCTGGAAGGAGAGTGCGCAGGTTGTGGGAACGAAAATTGGCGAGTTCCTGGCCAAGGTGCAGGGAAAGAAGGGCTTAAGGGTTGTTGGTGATTCCGAGTGGATGGGGGAAGGGGAAAAGGAGTGTCGCATATAAGAGAGATTAACGGTTTTAACAACGTGCGTGAATCAAGATGGGAAACGAGTGGTGAGCTTTCGTGGTAGTCATTCCCAGTCGTCTACGTACTTATATTCAATAATTGGCATTATCAATGCCTCGGTGATGTGGCCGGTCTAGTCAGACACTGACGATTATTCAAAACCCTCATTACAGTCGAGCTGGATAGTCAGTCGATTGCTAAAGACCTCCGGGAGGCTCGAAGATTATGTGCTATTATCTTTGACAATTTCGTTTGGTCAAGAGGTTGTTGCTTTGAAGCATGCTCAAAAGGTTGAAAATCGATTTCGGTTGCATGGAAGCCGGCCAGGTATGGCACCAGCCCCGGCTCGTTGGACTAGAAACTTATCAGACTTGGGTGCCCAGCTGTCGCCCATAAGCCATACTACGACGGGGCCTGCTCCTGATCGAGGCACCTTGAGCTTCGGCAATGAACACGAACCGCAGAAATGCCAGGATTACTGGTCTCTTCGTCGTTGAGCGTCCAAGAATGCCATCTCGGGAATCCCGGACAGCCAATAAATGGGCAAAATGAACACCTCGGCCCCACTTGCCAGGCGTGATAGTAACGTCAAGATGCTACTTCAGCTTACGAGGTATCCCCGAATTCTATTCAAGTCTTCCCCATATTATTTCCCACCTAATATGGACACTATGTTAATAATATTGAAAAGAAAAGAGAAAAAAGAATACAGATATCCTATATAAGTAAATAGATATTATATAATCATTAAGAGGTGTTATTAAGGGGCATTGCTAAGGGGCTTTACCAAGGGTTGTGTATTGCGCAATTAATAGCTGTATGTGCACCATCCGTTTGATTCTTTGCGAATATCTGCGTTTAAAAACAGACTGGTGCATTACTGTTCGCCTACAAGCACAAGCCAGCCAACGTCTTTTCCTTGAACAGTTGTGCAACAAGACACCAAGAAACAAGATGAAAAGTTCTAGCCTTCTCCGTCACTGGTTGGGCCTTGTTGCCCTCCAAATTCCTCATGCATTTGGAGCCGCGACCTCAAATGAGACAATCATATGTTCTGCTAATTCCGCCGAACTCAAGACCAACGGATCAAATGTGTGGCCTTGGCATGAATACGTTTCTTCAGACGTTCAGCCGCCATACTTGGAGATCAGTACTAGTAGTGCTCATCTGTCACTTGCACCGGGACTGGCCTTCTTTACGCCCAGACTGGTCTCACGGCAGATGCGTACATTCCCAACAGTGGCCCCTTCATCATGTCTGATATCGGCGACCTGATCTGGAAAGCTCCACCTCCAGTCACGAGTGCATCGAACTTTAGAGCCCAGACCTTCAACGGCGAACCTGCCCTTACCTTCTGGGTCGGCGCTGGCCAGGCTTCTTATACCATGCGGGACCACCATTTCGGATACCCCCCCATTTCGGACATCCAATCCCCACCATTCCCTACATAATAGCCACACATACACTTACACGTTTCTCGACAACCATTGAAGCTATTTACAAGGCGTCTGAATAGATAGATAGAGAATCTTTCAATCTACGTTATGATTCATTTTGGAAGTAGTCTAGTGCCGTTGGGGCCCGATTGATCCGAGTGCCGATTGACCCCGATGATGCCGATTGCGGGGAATCGAGAGGACTTTTCCTTCAACCCTCTTCAGCCCTCAATCACTCTATTTGCCCCCTCCCCCGTTGTCACAATGCCCAAAGCCTATTCTGAGGAGTCGTTACGGGATGCCGTGTTCGACGTACATGATAATGCCCTCTCTGTAAACAAAGCGGCTGTCAAATGAAGTGTACCAACCTCAACGCTCTCGGATCGACTCTCGGGCAAGCACAATTCGAAGCAAGACCCAGAATCTTTGCCCTCCAATATCATCCTCTCAGAGGCTCAAGAAACGAAGCTAGTAGCATGGATTCTGCGCCAAGAAAGACTGGGTTTCGGCCCTCTCATGGTGTTGTGCGGAACATAGCCGGAAACCCCTCGAATTCGGCTATTGGCAAGCACTGGGTTGAGCGATTCGTCAAACGCCACCCTGAGCTACAAAGCAAAATTAGGCGTAGGCAAGAGGCCGCACGTTTCCACGAGTCTAGGGCGAATATGCGTGGATGAAGCCATCTCTGACCGTCAACGTCGATAAGGTTGGCTTGATGGCAGGCTTTGGTACGTATTTCCAAGTCTATAGTGTTAGAATTGACTATATTGACTCGTTATCTATAGGCCTCGATTCTCTGGTTGTAGGAACGTCCGAAACGAAGACGGCTTTAATCAAGTCCGATCAGTCACGATGGTGGTCGACTATAATCGAGTCTATTGACGCCCTGGGCGTAGCCCTCAATCCCGGAGTGACCTTCAAAGGACAAGACCTCCAAACTCAATGGTTCATTGATAAATTCCGAAAGGAAGTTCCTGGTTGGCGATGGTTGACCTCGCCCAATGGTTGGACCAGCAATGAAATCGGCGTTCTGTGGCTCGAGCAAGTACTTCTGCCCCAGATGAATGCCCGCCGTCAAGACGATTCGGAATCAATTCTATCGATTCTAGATGCCCATTTCAGCCATACTACGGTATTTATAGATAAGCCTCTTTTGATTTGAGCGTTGAAGACTAATTATCAATCTTTATAGGACGAGTTCATGAAGATCTGCTTCCTCAACAACATCATTTGTTGTTACCTTGCAGCCCATTGTTCCCATGGGCTACAGCCACTTGACAATGGAGTCTGTAATGCCTTCAAGGCATACTATAGGTCAATTATCACGACCTGGCAGTCGTTGACTGATTCTTCGCCCGTGGACAAGATCAACTTTATCAGGGCCTATTACGAAGCCCGTACGAAGGGTATGACTAAAGACACCATCAAGAATGCGTGGAGGACCACTGAAAATTGGCCAATTAGCCGCAGAAAAGCGTTGTCCCACCCAGACATCCAATTGGATAAGGAGAAACGCCGTGCCGAGTCTGAAGAGCCAGAAGACGACGAGGCCCTCACTTCTGGGCGTGACATTATGAATCTTCTTGGCCGCAACGCCACCGCTGGAGATTCCGGAAATTCCGGAAGATTTGTCTTGCATTCGACTCAAAAGATGCTGAATTGCAGCTTGCCCAACGTCGTATTCAGGAGCTGGAAGTCAAGTTGAGCGCCTCACCGTCAAGAAGCGCAAAGCCGTCCCCAACCCCAACCAGAAGTTTATGTCAATCGAGGACATAATGGGCAAAGAATTGGAAGCTGTGAATTTCCTCAGCCAAGAAGTTGAGCCCAGAGAAGAGGATCCGGCCGAAGTAGCCGAAAACACAGATGCAGAGGGAGAGGACAATTTTGACGACGAAGGCGACATGCCTGCAGAGGTAAGCACTCGGTCTGGGAGGCAAAGCAAAAAGCCATCACGATACATGGATTGAGAAACCTGATCCAGAGCTTCATTTTCATATATAGATCGTCTATTTATGACTCGAATTGACTTGTCAATTGCTTCTCGAATGAAGGGGGATGTGTAGTGTATATTGTGCGATTGGCTGTCCGAGATGCGGGGGTATCCGAAATGGTGGTCCCGCATGGTAGTTATGGGCAGATCCTCATATACAACTCCTCCTACAATCGAATTGCCACTGTCTGTCCAAAACTGAATCTCACAGTCTCTTCCGGGAGTAACGTGACCTGTCAGGCAGACGGCCACGAGTCACTAATCACTGACCGTAACACGATGCTCATCACTGCCTGCAATGTCACCAACGCAGACCTTACACCGGTTGGTGGACCCAGGGAAGGATATGTCCTGGACTCGCTGGCAATCGAATGGGACACTGCAGCAGAAAAGGTCCTTTGGTCGTGGAGCGCGTTGGAACATGTACCGATCAATGCAACCAAGATTCCCTTCGAAGGCAACGGACGAAACATTTCCACGGCTTTCGATTACTTTCGCATAAACTCTATCCAATCTTGGGAAGGTCAATACTTCATCAACAGCCGTCATATATGGAGTTCTTACTTGGTGAAGCCATCCGGCGAGATTGTTTGGCACATCAACGGTTTGGACGGCGGCGATTTCGGAGCTCTGCCAGATGGTGTCAATTTTGTAGACAGAACTCAATTTCATGGCTGGTTCGATTCCTATCCCAGCTTACCAAAACTAGTCATGGCAACACTTTGCTCGCCTTAAGCGAATCAATCAAACTGCAGCTCATCTTTGACGGTTCGCAATGTGAGAATTTGGGGATGGAAATCAATATATTAACTATTTGAAAGAAGGGGGAAAGGCTTTCTTTTATAAATTAATAGTTCTTTCCCCTATAATCTGATTTAATATGTATTAAATATAGTAACAATATAAAATATTAAAACATCATTAGTTAATATACATAACGTGGTTTACCAGTGAGTGGCGGCCATCAGTGAGTAGCGGATTTTTGCAACTTCTATCAACTTTTATCAGCCCCAGCACCCGCCCAGGGCCAATATATAAAGAAAAGTTAGCCCCAACTGGTATCAACTGGTCCTAATTGCTTATTTTCAATTAATTTGGTTAATTTAGAGTGGTTGGGGTGGGTGTAGTGCTAGTCTGAAAGTTTAAAGTTTTGGTGGGAGGGTTCATTTTTGGTGCAGATTGCGTCCCCATTTTTCGCACCAGTTTCGCATCACTCTACGTCTTAAACATTCAACACGCTATAAATTAACAACCACAATATATATCCTTCATTAAAAGAAGACAAAATCCTTCTAGCTATTCAGGCAATTTAAAAGTCTAAAAAAAATCACGCGAAGCCCCTGCTTATTACTTAAGCTGCTACGATCTTTTACGTCCCTGAAACTATACTACGCCGCAGGATGAACTAACAACGCTCACGCGAAGACCCACGCGTTAACACATATAAACTCAACTAAATCGAAGAGAAAACACTTATCTAATATATTATTAAGCAAGATGCCCGAGAATTCCCATTGCGACTTTCTGCTATAGAAGATTAGCTAACCTCTTATTGGCGTTGCATGATGCTAAACCTGTTAGCAAGCACTAGGCTCGACGCTTTGTGGATATGCAACCTAGTTTAAAAACCAAGTTTAATTGTTTATATGATTATCACAGGGCCCTCTATAAAGACCCAGAGATTATTAGGAACTAGTTTAGGTTGCTCCGGAATATAATAGCTAAATACCGGATTATTAATAATAACCTCTATAACTTTGATAAGACTAGCTTTATAATGAGCATGATAGCCGCGTTAATAGTTGTTATACGCGTCGATAGATGTGGAAAGGCTAAATTAGTTCAGCCTGGTAATTGGGAATAAGCAACTATTATTAAATGCATTAATATAAGTGGGTTATAGATCCCACTATTCGTGGTCATTCAAGGCGCCTACCATCTTGCCAGCTGGGCAACAGAGTCGGGCTTTCTAAACAACTAAGTTATCAAGCCTACTCCTAATAGATAAACAGATAATTAGACTGGTTTGGAATAGATTCAGCACTTTAATAAGCATACTAAACTAAAAAGAGATGCTAATTACCGGATATTGATCATAGATGGCTATGAAAGCTATATATCAGGTGAGTTTAACCAATACTACAAGGAGAACAGGATTATCACCATCAGCATACCGCCGCATTCATCTCACTTGCTCCAGCCACTAGATGTAGCATTATATTCGCTTCTGAAGCGCGCATATGGCGATGAGATTAACCTCTTCATCCGAGCCTCAATCAACCATATCACTAAATCCGAGTTCTTTCTCGCGTTTAAAGCAGCCTATAATAAGACTTTCACAGCAGAAAACATTAAGTCTGCATTTAGAGGAGCCGCAATTTCTCCTTAGGACTCCGACTTTGTGATTTCTAAGCTTGATATCCGCCTGCAAACTCCAACATAATCCCTCCCTGTTTCTCCCCAGAAATGGGAGTCTCAAACACCATCAAATACTTAACAAACTATCCAGCAATCAAGTTTTATCAAGAGCAGGATCTCCGCCCATCAGGGGAGCTCCTCTATACCAATTATAGAGGCTGTTGACCAGATGACAAAGGGTATACAGGTGATAGCACATGAACTTATCATTTTAAAGGATCGGGTCCGTACTCTTAAGGATGCCAATACAGTACTCGCTAAACGCCGGAGGGCTAAAAGAACCCGAGTGCAGCTTGGAGGAGTACTTACTATTAAGGAATCTCAAGCTCTTATTTAAGAGAAACAAAAGGGGAAGTGGTTAGCTGATAAAATGGTGGGTGATGGCGAGGAGGCGGTCTGCGGCGGACTGAGCAAATAACGATGTGGCAATTGCGACAAGACTGGGCTTAATGCGAGAACTTGTGAGAAAGATGCAGAAGAGTCTAGTTAATCAGATTCCGAATAGATTATAGCTTTTCTAGCCCATTTAGCACCAGCGTGGCTTAACCCATATGGAATAAGGGGTGGTTTATCCTATATGGGATAATAGCATAGTTGGTACCAATTGGTGCTAATTGCGCATTTCACACCAAAAGTTAGCAACTTCAGACTGGCACTGCACCCACCCTAACCACTCTAAATTGATTAAATTAATTGAAAATAAGCAATTGGGACCAGTTGGCACTAATTGGGGCTAATTCTTTTTATATATTGGCCCTGGGCTGGTGCTGGGGCTGATAAAAGTTGATAGAAGTTGCAAAAGTCCGCCACTCACTGATATCCGCCACTCACTGGTAAACCGCGTTAAAGGTAATTTAAAAGTTAAGAATTAAAAGTTTTTAAAGCTTGATTTTTTACATTCCTCTTTAACTAAATTTTATGTATAATTTATTTATATATATATATATATATATATATATATTATTCATTAAATAGCTTTATTGTCAATAAATTCTTTTATACTATTATGAGCTAACAGCGATGGCACCCAGAGAAACCGTTTTGATGGTTTAACAAATCAAAACCAGATGCCACGACGCAGCCCCGCAAGCACCTAGAAGCGGAGTCAGCATGACATGCTAATATCAGGGTTAGGGTCTGGGACCCACTCCTGAGGATGAATCGATGGAATCGGTACCGGTATCGATTCCATCGAGCCACACTAAATCGACAGGATCGCCATCGATTCTGCGAGCCAGCTGAAGAGTCGGAACATATAAGGACATGGTCATCACTACAGTAGATATCTTTCATAGAACAGACTCTTCAGTCGTAAATCTAAGCATTCAGTCTTACCTACTGGATAGCCTTACAGCTTCTGATCACACCCTCTTCGTGCACAATGTCTTCGTATACTGCAACTCAGTCAAGTATCACCTCTGCGCCGCTCTGCTAACATAAACCCTACTAGTGAGCCCCATAAAGGCTTGGTGTGATCATTACATATATATTTAAATATCAAAACTTGTTATACAAAGGAAAAAGTCTAATAAATATTGTTTCAAAAATAAAAGATATTAAAAAATATTTATTTATTCAACTAAATTAATAATTTAAACAATATTGACGTGGTTCACCAGTAAATGGCGGATTCTCATCACCATTACTAATTTTAGCTAACCCTAGCACTTACCAAGGGTTAAAAGATTAATAAAATTTAGCATTAATTGGTGCCAAGTGGTCCTAATTGCTGATTTTTAGTTGATCTGATCAATTTAGAGTGTTTGTGGTAGCTGTAGTACCAGCCTGAAGGGGCTGCCTTTTGGTGGGAAAATTGGCTTCCTTACTAAAATGGAGCATTTCAGCCACGTAAGATTAACCTTAATTTATAATAGCCAGACCATTTCTTAGGGTGGTCCGCCGCGGACTGTTTGAAAATATGCTATTATTTACTTGGAATCTGACTGACTAGACCCTTCTACATCTTTCTCACAAGTTCTTACATTATGCCCAGTCTCGCCGCAGTTGCTACATCATTGTTTAGTTGGTTCGCGGCGGACCGCCTCTGTAATGATCAAGGTTTCCTGGGTCCTATAAACCAAAGAGATCAAGGGGTTTCTGTCCAAGATACGTAACAAGGCGGTGGTTGAGCAATATTGGGGTCTATACAATGATCAAGAGCTAATGAAAACTATTCAAAAGTGAAAACTTAGATTGACTGCTGAAGAGCTGTCCTATCCTAATGCTATCTACTGGTAATGAGCGTGTCTATATATTCCAGCTCTTCAGGCTGGCTCATCGTGGCTCGATGAGGCCCGACGAGGCTCACTGGTGCTCAGTGGAGCTCACTGAGGCTCGGTGAGCACTGGTGACCCTGCTCTGACCCTAACCCTGAATGGGTACCACGTGACGGTGGCTAGGTGTTCTTGTGCCGTTCGGCTGGCCCAGTGGGGTTCTGTCTCAAACAGAACCATCCTTTGTTCCTATTTCTGTCAGGGTTGTGACAGCCTCCTTGCTATGGCCAGCCATTTTACCATCTAACCGCTTCCTTTTTCATTTTTCTTTCATTATTACTTGATAGTACTTAATACTAAGTGCTCCTCTAAGCTGAACTCGACTTTTTTTTTAGCCCTCCGGTGCTTACCGCAACATTGGCTTTTTTCAGGGTATGGACCCGATTATTCAAAAGATTAATCTGATGTGCTATTACTTATGCGCCTTTCGTGAATTTTTTAACTGCCTGGATAATTAGTATAGGGGAGCTGCTTTGATGGTTAGAGATCTTGCTTTTAATGAATCTTGATTACTAGATAGTCTAGTGGGCATTTAAGGGTATTTCTCATTCCTATTTCAATGTTAACATAGGGAGTAGTTGCACCGGAGTTTGTAAGCAGATATCCAGTTTAGAAATAATAGAATCTAGGTCCCGTAGAGAAATACCAGCTCAACTAAACCCAGCTTTTATGTTTTCTTCCATAAAAACTTTATTATAAGCTATTTTTAATGCAATAAAAAACTCAGATTCAACAATGTGATTAATTTATGCCCGAATGAAGAGATTAATCTTATCACCATATTCGCGCTTTAATGGTGAGAATAATACAACGTTTAATAGTTAGAGTAGATGAGATAAGTGTAGTGGTATGCTGTAATGTCCCGAAGCCAGCCGGCACTGGGTGGCCGGCGCAGCCTGTAAAGGGGGCGTGCCTTTCCGGGGAGGGTACAGTTCTAATGTCCCGAAACCAGCCGGCACTGGGTGGCCGGTACAGCCTATAAAGGGGGCTAGCCGGCCCGTCCACCAACCGGCTGGAAGAGGGGCAAGAATCAGTCTTGCACCTACAGTACCCCTAATATCATACTCTCTTCCCAAGACCCTCAGTGACTATTGCGCCTAGCGTTGCCGCACGTTACAAATGCTGATGGGGATAATATTGTTTTCATTGTAATGCTGCTCAAACTCCGCTGATATATAGCTTTCATATCCATCTAAGATAAGTATCTGATATTTGCCTTTAATCCGCTTAATTATATGCTTATGAAAGTACCAAATCCATTTTAAACTAATCTCGCTATTCATTTACCCATTCGGGGTAGGCGTAATAATTCAGCTTAAGTGGAAGCCTAACTCTATTATCCAGTTGGTAAGGTTGTAGTCGCCTTGAATGATTATAAAAGGCGGGATATACCAGCCCTTTATATTAATATATTTTAATAACTGTTACCTATTTTCAACCTCCAGGATGTACAGATTTAACCTTCCTGTAAGGGTCTAGACTGAGTGTCACACTCTAACGTCTATTTTCTCTATGAACAAGAAGACTTCTCTGAGGAGAGAAGTCTCTTCCTCTTCGGCTATCGTACAGGTTCCTACTGATCTATATACTTAGTTGTCGTCCTTCGCTGGTCCTTCTTGTAGATGCTAGCAGGTTCTGTGGGGAATCGTGCTGTGGGTCAGTGGGTCGTACGAAGGGCCCTGGCCCTGAGTTCTGTTGACAAGGGTTCATCCCATTACACTTCCCATATTAATCAGATATGTAATAATCAGGGTTGAGGTTATCTGGCTTATCATAAAGCTAGTTTTGTCGAAGTTGTAAAGGTTATTATCTAGGACCTTATACTTAGTCATCACATTGCGGAGCAGCTGGAATCAATTTCTAATGACCTCCGGATCTTTATAGAGGGCCCTCTGGTAATCATAAGGCTGATTAAACCTGATTGTTAAGCTTGGCTGTACATTCACGAAGCGTTGTGCCCAGTTCTTGCCGACCGGCTTGCTATTACGCGATACCAGTAAGAGGTTGGCCATATCTTCTACACCAGAAAGTCGCATTGGAAATCCTTGTGCATCTTACTTAATAACATATCGCATAAATATTTGCTCTCCGATTAGGTTAACTTTATGTTTCTCGATGCGTCATTCCTTATGAGAGCGTTATTTGTTCATCCTGGGGCGTAGTATTGTTTTGGGAACGTTGAAGATTTTAGCAGTTTAAGTTATAGGTAGTAGTTTAGCGCGATTTGTTTTTGGATTTCTGAATAGCCTAAATAGCTGAAATAATTTTAGTTTCTTTAGATGAAGAATGCATTAGTAGTTGTTGATTTCTAATGTGTTAAATGTTTCAATAGGTGGAATGATGCGAAATTAACGCGAAAATTGGGGACGCGATCTGCACTAAAAACAAACTCACCTACTAAAACTTTAAGTTTTTAAATCAGTACTACAATACCACCACACCTCCAAGTTTACAAAATCAATTGAAAATAAGCAATTAGAACCAATTGACACCAATTGGTGATAATTTGTCTTAATCTTTGGCGTTTGGTGGGTGCTAGGTGTAAGGGTCTAGACTGAGTGTCATACTTTAACGTCTATTTTCTCTATGAACAAGAAGACTTCTCTGGGGAGACAAGTCCTTTCCCCTTTGACCAACGTACAGGTTCCTGCTGATCTATATACTTGGTTGTCGTGCTGTGCGTCAGTGGGTCGTACGAAGGGTCCTGGCCCTGAGTTCTGTTGACAAGGGACCATCCCATTACACTAGGGTTGGCCAAAGTTAGTAGTGGTGAGGAAAATCCACTACTTACTGGTGAACCACGTTATATTAAATACATTGAATATACAAAATATTCGAGAATAATTAGTTAATATGTATAAAGATAGCTTAGGGGTTGAAGGTCAGGGGTCCCCAGAGCTCTATTTTCAATAGGCAAACAACAACAACTTACCCACAGGTGATGTGGCGTCCGCTAGGCTGGAGTTTGGAGGAATCATTACCACCGAATCCTCAAAGGCCGATTAAGCTACTATCAAACTTGCTTCATGACCCGAAGGTGTCTTCTCTGGCAATGGGCTCACACAATCTTTTGACAAACGGGAACCATTTCCTAGGATACGGTATCCAGCCTTGGATGGCAGAATATGGACCCGAGTCACAGCTCCTTTGGTCTGGTCGGTTCTCATATGACAACGGATCTGCCAGTTATCGTGCCTACAAGCAGGCCTGGAGCGGCGTGCCATCAACTAACCTTTCGCTTGTAATTCGACAGCATGCTACCAGCGAATCTGATGACGCCTGCGCAGATCAGTTCAGCCCGCTCAAGGGCTTCGTCAGCAGGAATGGAGCTACCGATGCTTTGAGGTTTAACGTTTACAGTACCGAACAGGGGGAGGGGGTCCTTCTAATCACATAACGCCAATATGCTCACAATACAACACAATGATTTTCATACAAAATCAAATATTTAACATTATAAAGAAAGTTGCGTTTAATATATTATATATATTAAAAAACGGAGCCGAAATACTCTAACGTAGAGTTTGATATAATATTAATATAATGTAAACTTTAATATCAGTTTTTTTAAAAAAAAAGACGCCCTTAAAGAGTTGTCCCCGACTTAACTATTAATCTTTTTCCCAGTAACTTAACTGTTTATTGTTATAATTACTATAAATTATGGAAATAAACGGAGAAAAAACTATTTAGTTAATTATAGCAACTCGAATCAGAGCTTTTAATATACATTTAAGTTAATGTGTAGTGATATAATGTGTGGGTATAAGCCGTATCGTGGGTGCGACGCAACGCTGAGTGATGTACAGTAGATAGCCACACTGCTGACGGTCCGTCCGTCAGCTGGTACCAGCTGGCGGTGCACAGACCACTGCAGCCAAACCATCGCTGCGATGGGAAGGCCGAAGCCTTCGGCTACCCCTTCCCTCGAACAACAACAACGAACCAACAAAGAGATGAATACAACCGTACCGAGCAACACTCGTGTGCACATGAAGACCGACCAATATTATGCAACATTATATTAAACCATTGATAAGATTTATTTTTCATAGCATTTTTATAACCTTTCGCTGGTATTTTGTTAGTATTTTAAGGATTCAATTAAATATTAGCATAATAACAAATCTTAATTGTATTGCCGAATCCAAAGAACTTACCCCCCTCCCCCTGGTAGGTAGTCAGACGGAACATGGCATGAGCCTAATCGGCCAGTTCGAGAAGCGGGGATTCGAGACCTCCTTTTACTTGCCAGAGAACGCCGGCAATTATGATCATGTCGGCGCTATCTGCGGTAACCAGGGGCAGGAGCGCCGATCGAATGTCGTTGCCATGTAGTAGCTATGCTATGTGTGTTGAAAGCCTGCAGGGTCGGAACCACAAGGAAGATATTGCTTTTGGTCCAGGATCGTATAAGCGCAAGACACAACTGCGCATCACGGAGCAGCATCAATGACATCTACATGATTTCGCCATCGATTTTGCCGCTGTAGCAGAAGAGCCTTGACGCAGAATTTGTCGGACTCCTCGCTGAGCTTAGAGAGGAGGTAAATCGTGTCGACGCCGGCCTTATCCTCGTTACACAGGACGCCGACCATGACGGCGTCGGTACTCACGTTGTTGTTGTCGAGGGCTTTGGCAGGCTCCACCAGATAGATATCGATGTCCTCCCGGGTCGGCAGGCTCTCCACAAAGACGAGCAAGAAGCTGGGCCATTCATTCTTGAGACGATCAAATCGCTCCTGGAGGGCTGTGCCGGCGCAGATGAGTGCCATGTTGTCGCCGACATTGGCCTTTAGAACGCTCATGTAGATCTCGTCGTTGTTGGGCTGTTCCCTCTCAAGCTTAATGGTATTAGAGTGAGTCACAAAATCAATCGTTTCGTCGATCTTATGAGCGGCTTTGGCTATGGCCTTGAGCTTGAGGGCAATGAGCTCCGCTGCGTCGCCGGAAGCCCCGTTGCTGGCGATGTGGACGTCACATCCCTGGAAGGCGGCGAGATTTCTGGCGACCATGTTGAAAGTCTTGGGTAAATGGGTGAGTGAAGAATGATTGCGATTAAAGAAGAGGCAGCGTGTAGATGCGATTGGGACTGTAAAAGCTGATCTTTAAGGAGGATCAGAAGTGGATGAAATCGAGCAATCATCTCAATCTTACTCTAGCCTTTAGGTTCTCTGCTACCACTGGCCATAATGACGATGACTTACTTCACAGGGCCCCGGATCTCCATCGCTTCATTGCCCTTGGCACCAGCCCTTCCGACTAGAACCAACTCCAGGGTAGTTAGTCGCTACTCCCACTGCTCCAGTTGCGTGACTGGCAGCCCGATTCACCCTATGATGAGTCACCTGCCCACGTGTATCCATTACTCTATCGGAATGGAACGGATAGCCAGCCCATATTGCCTCTGGATCATGAGCAAAGAGAAAACAATTTATTCACATGCCCGCTGACCCAGTGAACCCGAAAAGATGTATAAATCGCGCGCCCAGCCTCATCGGCTTGGAGGCTTTAGTCCACTGCTTAATCCTTTCAGTCTCTCTCCGGGCGTCCACATGACTTTGCCCCCTGACATAGTCCAACTTGTTTCTACAGAGACTAGCTTTTCGAAGGATGAATCCAGCACTGTCACACTAGATGAAGTGCTCTCTGTCCCACAGCAGTTGGTCAAACATTCATTATCTGACCAAAAAGCGATTTTGATAACAGTCGTGGTTTTCGAGTCTCGACCAAATTCCATGTACCTGAAATAGTATTTCTAAGGCAACGAGACTGCTGGCTATCACTATCTACCATCTTTACACCCTCCACATGTGTGTGAGTGTCTTCCTGATTGGTCCGATATAGTGATCTCTGCGCCATTATAGATGTCCTTTCCAGAAACAACAGCGAGTCTGACCCGACCAGACACCCTCTTCTGCTCCAGGCGCGCGACGGTATGCTTTGCACAAGCATGATCGAGAAGACGAAACTTGTTGCCCTCATCATTGCAGTCAATCTGGCACCCGTAGAAATCAATGACGTGAAAACCATTCAGAGCCTGAGTCCCAGGGGGAGTCAGCTTGCCAGTCAGAAATCCAATGATGTCCTTGCTTCTGTAACCAACCGCTCCATCTTCCGAGCTGGCTTGCAGACTGAGCCCTTTCTCTGGGTATGCCATGATTTGAGGCTTTGCAGTCGGTGTCCAAGAAAGGTAGCAATTGCAGGAGCGGGACGTGCACCATTCACACTGCTGCGCTGTTGGTGATATTAGCGTTGGGTTTGGCCAGTTTAGAAACTCTGCTGCGCAATATTTGTCCTCTAGCAATGATGGTACTGGCTTGATGTATAATAGCATGTCGTCCTCTGGAAGTTCGTGGAGAGGGCTGCTCAGCTTTCTTGTTTCCCAGGTAAAATAGTAAGGATGGTCGTCGATTAGAGCCTGCTGGAGAGCCTTTCCCGCTGTGCAAATAGCCCTAGTATAGTCATCACCAAGGAGGTGATGGAATGATTGAAGTTCCTGGCCGCTCAGAGCGTGATAATCTGGTCCTGAAACTCCAAAGCGATTATGCTTATCTGTCAGAATGAAGAATAATAAACCCTCAAAGACCCCACAAATCCGTCGCCACTGCATGCATAGTCGCAGATGGTAGTCGTATTGATGATTGCTTAGCCCTGAGGCCCGCATGGAATCCCGCTTGATGTCCGACGAAACCCGAAGCCCACCGTCCCTTACCTTCTCGATTTCAGCAGCCAGAAGATACTGATTGAAATATTTGACGGTCTTGCTGCTGTTTCTAAGTCCTTCCAAGATGACAAGGCGCCGTGCTGCCCCGGCACACTTGGGAAACATGCGATTGAAAAGCTGCAGTCCCGTTTCGCGCTGACTAGGGCGCAGAACTGCTTCACTGCATCACGACCGCGGATTGCCGCTGCAAGTTTCAAGACGCGCGCGTCAGGGGGTGATATTCTATCGAACCTGGGCATTTTGCACTGGGGTTCTGCTCTCAAAAGCACCTTGACCATAGCCGAACTATCTTTTGCCAGATATGTTCAAGACTGTTTATGGATGATCTCTTGTGATGCTGCCTCTCCAGGAGCCCTATCGCAGGCGGGTGGAGCTGGAACTCGTGCAGATGAGGGTGGGGACCGCTGCGATGCTGTGGAGGATTTGGGAGAATTCTAGGCGTGCAAGTATCGTTTCGTTACGGATTGGTTGTCCAGGGACGAGGGAGGCGTGGGTTGGAAATGTGGCGTCGAGCTGGAAGGGGTGATCGAGCATTGGATTGAAGGCGTTGAGGATGGCGATGGCGAAGCGACGCTTAAGAAGCTGCGCAGTTCTGAGGACTGTTCCCCATCATGCTCAGCAAGGATGCCTGTGTCCTGTTGGGACCCTCTCTCAACGGCTACATCATCAGCCGGGGCCGCGTCTCCTCTCTCATCATCATCGCCGGCTAACGATCCGTCCTCTGCCGCGTCAGACGAAGTCTCTGCTCCTACTTTTTCCAGGTTGCCGTCCTCTGCAAAGACTGCCACTGCAATTTTCGCAATTTTCTCGAGAAAGGTATGCTGCATGAGAGCGTATGGGCTGCCGGGTAGCTCCAACCCGTCTGGCTGGTGATTCGGCTGCGCGATTGAACTATCATCTGTTTGCCGTCTCTTCGGTGCACGATCCCGCTGTGCTCCGTCAAGACTCACGCGTCTCTTAAGCTGTGGCATGGCAACGTCTTTGAGCCCGCAATTTGGACAAAGAAAGATTTTTGATCGTTCGAAGTCTTCCTTCAACTTGACCACGCCCTTGGACAGTCCATCGAGTCGGCTGATGACTAGGTTGCGTGAAGTAGCCTATGAGGAGCAACGGGGCGGGGATTGTGACTCTTGCAAGAGCCCAAGCGCATCCTTTAATATCAGCTCCAGTGAGCACACTGTCTTGTGCAAGTTTGCGGCCATCTCGCGGCTCACGCCGCCAACACTGGTGGGTGATTCGGCCATGGTGGGATGGAGTCGATCACGTCTCGATATATAATGAGTTCTTCTGGGCTGGGACTGCTATTGTGGACGGACAGGTCTGGAGGCGGTTGGTGAGTTGTAGCCTCAGGTATTTATATAAACCGGCAGTGTGTTGGTAATCACCATGGCGTCCGCAGTAGAGGCCTGGACTCTGTTGGTGGTTACAAAGGTGGTGCTATCCAATCACGTTTGCAGAGCTGCCGCTAGACTTGCACATCCGTCCCTGCGCCAAGCTTCAATGGGAACTGATCCAGATGAAATTCAGGGAAGAATTGTTGGCTGGGTGAAAACCCCGCGCCTGTGTGACCTCGCGTACCCGTCCAGCCGTCCTGGGCTGTCTGGGTCTGGGTCCGCGTCTGGCAGGCGTAGAATTCATTGTATGCGTACTTACGTCCCGTATCGACTTTAGGCGCTATTCCTGTGAGATTGAGCTTCAGGTGTGAATACAGGTCGCCAGATTCTGCGCAAAGATTATATCAAGGCAGTCCTTTAGGTCCTATCGACGACATTCCTCTGTCTCCTGCAATGCCACCACAGAATCACCGGTACCGGAAAGCCCAAGATCACCCCTATCAGTGCCAAGACTGTGTTTCCCCAACCGTAGCCAAGATGTTGGTACATGACAGGGGCAGGGACCGGGAGCAAAAAGCCAGCGATGGAACGTGTCACCGTGATGGCACTGACAGCTGAAGCCGATACGCTCGTAAAACAATCAACAGTGTACAGGTTGATGATCTGCAGGCCATTCGCAATACCAAAGGCGAATGTGAAGACCCCGACATTGGGCAAAATCCAGTGAAGCTTTGCTTCGGCCGTCCACTATATCTAGGAATTAGCACAGCTGATTAATCCATCGCCACGGCAGATTGATCTTAAGCACTGTCTTACCCCATAGATCAACAAACCAGGAGGGACCAAGACTGCACACGCTCCCAGCATGGGCAGGCGAAATTCTGGAAGCCCCTTGTCGTTGTTTTTCTTCTTCATGGTGCGATAGACCTAGAAGGTAAGTTAGATTGACACGGATACCGGGCATACCATTTGGATTTGAGAGTGACACATGCCCATCTATTAGCGAAAGAGCCTAACTGGGAGCCGAAGGCGAATCCAAGCCCAAGAGAAATGTAGTTGAGACCTGAAACAAGGCGCGATTCTGCATATTGGACCGTCCACAACTCAGTCATGGACGATATGGCGATGTACATGAGACCGTAGAGGAATGCGCCGTATAAGGAGACAAGCTGGATGATGGGCTCAAAGCAGAGGAGCCGCACAGCCGTTGTGAGCTTCTTGGAGATCCTACTTGTGCCCCTGTCTTCCTCTGAAGATACTCCGTGACCAGGTGTAGTCTGATGTGGCATCTCGAATCTCTTTCGGATCACCGGTGCATAAGTCTCCCTCAGGAGGACCAGCCCGGTCAGCTGAATAGTAGCAGATGCTATAGAAGTGACCCAGAAGATCCACCTCCAACTAAGACTCTCGATGATCAAGCCACCTATAATAGGCCCAAGAGCAGGTCCTCTAGAAGTTATGTTAGCTAGGAAAACTGGAGTCTCGAATTTCGTGATCTTGACCTACAGAAGCGCCGGGAGCGTGTATAGACTCAGTGCTCTAGTACGCTCCTCTGCATTCCAGCAATCGCAGAGCACCCCTCCTCCAAGCTGCCGAAAATGTCGTCAGCAAAGAGACATCAGTATCTTGCTGGCTGGATCCGCAACTCACAGCAAGAGGCCCACTTCCGCCAACCCCAGCAAGAAACCGAAAGGCAATCATTTGGTCCCTTGATGTGGCCAAGCCACAGGCGATGTTGAAAACCAGGTACCAAATGTTACTCAACGTGAGAACAGGCTTGCGCCCGTAGATCTCGGACGCGGGCCCCAGGAATAACGGACCTACTGCGTACCCCAACACATAGACGGTCAGCAGCAGTGTGCTGACGGCTGAGCTGTGGATGTGGAGCTCTTCAGAGATATCATCAATTCCTGGGGCCAAGGTGGATGACGCCAGCGATGAGATGAACTTGTAGCCAGAGAGCACTGCCGTGGCAAACCACCGCTCCCAGAGCGGCCAATCTCTGGCTGTTTGTACCTTCTCGCGTCCTGCATCCTCCCTGTAGATATTGTGTTACGAAATCAAAACATTTTTTTTCTGGCTCTTCGAGTTCTGACATACATCTGGGAAGGCTGCATTTCCTAACGTGGGTTTGATGGTGCCTATGCTTTCTCTGCCAATGTGTATGCGTTGAATTCTAGCTATGTAATGAGGAGCACTGATCTTCCGGCGCAAGACCTCGTGGTTCATGCCCATCCGCACATCCTCTTCCAAGTACAAGGTGAACAATGCCGTGTTCCTTTGGTCCGTAGACCCACAACTTAGAAGTGTATTAGTCCGATTCATGGAATTCCTAGCTGAGTCGTACTGGCACGTTGAGGAATCCATCGTGCCGGCTGATCGCACATTATCACCGCTCCTTTGCTGCACAAGGACCCGACGTCGGACTTGATTTATGGAGCAAAACAAAGGGTTGAGCCAGAACGGTCGGGGTAAAATCATAGTTCGAAAAATCCTGGACAACAGTATTGTAACATTAGGTATCTGCCTGGTAAACTTCCAATCCTATCGGCCCTTGCTCCCATTTCAGGAACAGGTGGAGTGACATCATGAACCCCAAAACGGATTTGCTGTCCGAGTTATGGGTCTGGGTGGCCACAGTAAGCATTTTCTCGGCCAAATAAGCTTTGTCACGTTTGATTAAGGTTATCAGATTGAACAAGTTTGTTTTGACTCACGACATTAAGACCCTGCACCCTCAGCGCGTACCCCATCTGATAACCACGGATCTGATCTGATCCGGGTATGAGGTTGCCATCTGCGTGGGGGCAAGCGTTACTAATGCATGATTAATATACGATCGGCCCATTCTTAGGTAACGCTACGGTCTTACTCCCAAGGTTGGCTTTTTGGTATGAAGTATGCCATCGCTAGAATAAGGTACGGAACCGAGCAACAGAATTTCCCCAGTGCTGGCCATTGTGCCATTTAGTGTTTGTCGACTGTGTTCGCGCTGGGCAGAAATCGGGTGACATTTGGCAGAATCGAGATCGAACAGCCAAGGTGAGATGGCACACGTCTCTTCTATTCTTCTGGTGCCGAAGAGGGCCCCTTGACCTGGTCGAAAAAGTGCACGACTTGTGTTTGCCTCCTGGCAGTCACGACAAGAGCACGTGTGGGCTGGGGCACGCATCTGAGGCCGCTCACTGTGCCCTCGGGCGTGTTAGACGCCTGATTGCCGACACTGTGCCAGTCCTTACATGCCAGACAGCCCTGCCCTGGTCGATCTCATTACCCTCCCTTGAGACGTATTTTGCCGGCATACCTCGACAGAGACCACCACGGACGAAGCCATTTGGTGATCTCTGAAGTAAACTGATTCAAATCACGCGCTCCATAGCACATCATGTGGCGAGGCTCTGTTCGAATCCCGAAGTCGGGGATCTTCCCGCAGCGCACTATATCGCACGTGGTGGTTAGACACGTAATTGGGATATAAAACACTGTCGGTGCTACAATACTAGATGTACGACCGTTCAATACACCGCCCGCACACTCATTGAATCTTTCCACTTCCTACTGCCTATCATTGTTACAGCTTATCGCTCATCATGTCTGCTGCAGCTGCAACATTGAATGCTGGGCCGGCATACTCGGTGCCAGCCAGTAGCAATGGCACAGAAGCTCAAACCACAAATGCAGACATGCATGATAGGGTGTTACACCAATTCGCGCAATTTGAAACCTCCCGTCGAATGATTGCGTGCCTTGTCAACGAGGGCATAATCGGTGCTTTCGTCGACCAGTCAGGCTACCTCAACCTGCAGCATGTCAACAAGTCTGAGGACTCCAAAGGCGCGACTGTGCGAGTTGGTCTGACCGGGGATGCAGCAAGAGAATGGCTTGAGAGCACCTCGAAGCCATACCTTCAGCCCAGCGAGCTTTCAGTTCCCGTCATGATCAGGCGAGAGCATGACGGCCAAGTGGAAGATGTGGCTGAGACTGATTCGACTGTGCTATTCAGTCTCATGTCGCCTTGGTTCACCAGCGCAAACACAAGCCAAGATGCCGTGGACACAATTACCCGACAGTTGAAGAGCTCTGCCGAGAATCAAGGTACTAAAATTCACCGCGAAAGATACTCCCACTCTCACTTACTCAAACCCCCCTTTGCAGAAGAGTGGTTCCATCTGGCCAAGAACCAACGCCTGCCCACCCTCGCCGACCCGGCCATCGTGTGGGAGCAGAGCATCCTTACGGGGCACCCAACACACCCGATGCACAGGAGCTGTTTCGCGCAGGAGCCGCTGGACCCAGTATCTCGCAAGGACGTCCAGTCCCTGCGCAACCCCGAGATCAAGTTCCTGGCCGTGCCATCCTCGGACCTACGAGTCACGGGGGCGTTCCAGTCCCGCCTCCGCCCTCTGCTACACAAGCTGGGTATTGCCAACACCATCCCCGGCGCGGTGGTCGTGCCCTGTCTGAAGCGCCAGATCCCTGCCATTAAGTCCCGCTTCCCGGGCGTCGGGGTACTGCCGTCCCCACCTGTCACCGCGCGCGCCCAGGCCGCGACGAGGACGGTCTCCTTGGCGCCGGAGCTTGATTCCCCATACCACCTCAAGCTCGCCCTGGCCTGCTTCATCACCTCGGCCCTGCGGACTGTCAGCCCCTGGACTGCCTGCGTGGGCCCCGAGGCAGGTGAAGTTTTGTCAGACATCCTTCCAGAGGACTTGTGGGTCGCTCGCGAGGTCGCAAGTGTCACCGGCAGCGGCGCCGACTTTGACGAGGCGAAGCACATCTCGTGCGTGCTCAGAGAGGATCTAGAGCCGCGGGCCAACGCCCTGGGCGAGGCGCTTATTCCCGCCGCTGCCCTCGCCGAGACGGACCTAGCCACCGGAATCAGCAGCGCTGAGCGTGTCTTCGGCCTGGACACCGGCGAAAAGCGCAGGGCGTGGCTACGAAGCTACGTCTCGACCCTCTTGCGACTCACGATTCCACCAGCTCTCGAGTACGGAGTCGCGCTGGAAGCACATGGACAGAACATGCTGGTCCGGGTCAACAGGTCCACAAAGGAGGTTACGGGATTTGTAGTAAGGTTTGCGCGAGTCATTACATGGCTAGACCCATTCTACTTTCTGATAAATCCCCCCACGCTCACTGACCACAACACAGGGACTTTGGCGGCATCAAGATCCACATGCCAACGCTGCGCGAGAGGGGCTATACCCTTTACAGCGCCTTGCCTGATAGCTTCGTGACTACTGACATCCATGAGGAGGCATGGGATATCCTGCATCATACATTGTTCAACAACAATATCAACCACCTCATTCAGTCACTGGGATTGCACCGCAACGGTGGGTGGGCCATTGTCCGCGAGGAACTCAACAAGGTCATCGACGGGTCGACAGTGGGGCCCCGGAAAGAGCTTCTTGAGTATCTATCTAAGGATCAAGTCCATTTGAAGTGCTTTTTGAAAATGAAACTTGAAGGACTTTATAGAGACGTGAGTTCCTTTCCCTCCTGACCCACTCGCAGGTGAATATGCGGCTTCAGTGGCTGACTGTACAAAAACCAAAAGTACCTCCATGTCTATGTCCCAAACTTGCTCCAGACAAAATAGCTTTGCCGTCCTTCTGGATGGAGGACGATGGCTTCATGGGGCGGCAGCAGTCTTCGTGGCATGGCAGTTCACTAAAAGCATTAGGAAAAGCGTGTAGAATGGAAACCAGGCTCCACAATAAATCCAACGGAGTACTAAAAATGTACTTAAATGTGTTTGCAGTGACGTTAAATTTGTGCTTCGTCTTGAACGCCGATCAGCTATTTCTCAAGCTGACCAGCTTCATCTCTCACTTCATCGATCGTTGGATGGACATGGCTCTTCGTGGCGGTGACGAATCGCGTGCTGAGAGTGCCGTCGATCCCCATCCTCGTCCGAAAACAAGATATGACTCAACTTTCTGTAACAATTGGATCACAAGTACAGATTCTTGTGTCGCTTCTTCTTTTCCCTCATTTCCAGGGCAATTCTCAAGTGGTTCGGAAACGTCGCGTAACACTCAGAACTGCCGCACCAAGTCATGCAGCCCACGCCGACCTTGGGCACAGTTTCACGTGCGGCGACGTGACGTCCATCACTGAAGAAAGTCGTCGGAGGGCCCAAGACCTCCCGAAGAGGAAGGACGGTCCCACTATTTCCAAGAGATCCATGGCAGAGATAAAGTTGCTCCACTTGGTCCCTCAACAAGGTTCCATCTGCGCACCCTTGTCATGCAGCATGGTGTAGCTTACAAGGGTTCTAAAAGCTTGTCCCGTCCTCATTCACACAAGGAGAGGAGCACATGGGATCTCTCAAATTTGTTCCCAGATGGCCCCGTCAAGTAGACGGGCGTGGGTCCTCGTGAAATCAGTCAACCGATGCCAATCCTGTATGAATACGTGTATTAGCCGAGTCAGTAGTCTACTTGTGAGCTTGCAATCCCTGCGACCTGTATTGTACTCTAGGCATCGATAAAGTTAGCCCCTGTAGGGCAAGGTACAAAATGGTCACCCAAAATAAGGTTTATTGACGCCGAGTCTTGCAGTTATTATGAATTTTTATCTGCTGATCAGATAATCTAAGGTGCTCGGAACCAAAGACACCCCCACATGCCATCGGCTTCTGAGATAGAGGCGTGAATCTGGTTTCATACACAAGACGGGCAGCAGTTTCTATGCGCCAGGACCCCGGGTTCTCCGCAGACCAAGTGTAGCTCACATCTCTCCGTCACCTCAGATCCGCGTGGTGCCATGGCCTCCCGCTTGCTCCCAATCGCACTGCTCGTCGGCCTGTTGCGCCCCGCGTGGGCAGGCGAGCCGTACCCCGACCGCGAAGAAGTCTGCGTGTCGGCCTGTGAGCATACCCTCGACAAACAGTCCTTTATGTCCACCGGAGCCGGCGACGAAGACGCCGACGCGCAGCCCTGCATAAATACACTTCATGTGGAATCGGTGTACATCTGCGCCAAACAGTACTGTGAACAACAAGAAATCAAACCTGGCTGGGATTTCCTGAGCCACCTCTGCAGCCATGAGGGCTACCCAGGGCTTCCAGCGCTGTCAAGCTTATCCGACGTCCCTTTGGCCGGGGTGAAGGTCATCAACGCAACTTCAAAGAACAAGAAGGTCAACACCACTGTCCTCGCCAATGCTAAATTCTGGGACTTGGTCCTCGAGAGCACTACCGCTAGGGCACAAGCTCGGTGGACCAATCGAAGCCATCAAGAAGCTATATACATCTTCTGGGGCATCATAATGGGCCTTGCCGCGATATTCAACCTTGGTTCAAAGTTCTCCCTCGACCCACGGGCCTTTGCATCAGGCGTCCTGCGCCCGGTCCGAGCAAGTCTCAGCATCCCGCCTCTTCTCACCAGACGCGGTCAGCCCGTCCCCTCGAGGCTGGAAGCCTTGATCATAGCCGCGTTCTTCGTCCTCAGCCTCATCCTCTGCGCAGTCTCCATCGACCCGTTCCCGGGCAGCTGGATCTACGTCAGCTTCAAGGACGAGGGTGACCATGCGCAGATGCTGTCGCTCATCGCCCGCCGGTGCGGTGACATGGCGATAGCTAACATCGCCCTGATCTGGCTCTTCAGCATGAGGAATAATCCTTTGATCCTGCTCACGGGGTGGGGTTTCGCGACGTTCAACCAGTTCCACCGCTGGGTCGCCCGCGTCACCTTTCTCGAGCTGATCGTTCATGCGTGTGTATTCACAAAATACCAGTTTGTGAAAGGCGGCCTGGAGAGGTACAAATACGTCTACCAGAAACTTAAGTGGTGGCGTATGGGTTTTGTGGCTATCATCTTCTTGTCCCTCATCATAGGCTTTACAGCCGCTCCGCTGCGTGCCAGGTTCTATGACAGCTTCCTGCTGATGCACATTCTCATGGCGGTGGTATTCTTTTCCACATTGTGGTACCACACCGAGGCGCAATTCTTCCTGCAGTATCTATGGCCCGTCGTGGCTATCTGGCCTCTTGAGCGCTTGCTGCGAATTGTCAGACTCTTCATTACCGGGTCGAAGGGCGTGGCAACAGTCTCGGCCGATGGCTCTGCTGGCCTGCTGAGGGTAGACGCCTCGACTTTCTTTGGCAAGCGACAACCCACTCCTGGAAGTACTTACTACATGTACGTTGCGAAATTCAACTTATAAATTGCCGCGTTAGATGCTGATACCATTTCTTCTTGTCCAGCTACTATCCAACACGATTTCCATTCTACCAATCTCACCCTTTCACTTTGGTCGCTTTTCCATGCGCAGCCCCTGATACGACACCGAGAGTCGATAGTGAAAAGCAAAGAGACAATGTCACAGTTCAGCCAGTGCCTGATGCATCTGCAAAGCTGAAATACCGCTTCCTCATCGCTCCGCAGAAGGGTTTCACAAAAGATTTATTTGACTCCTTCGCAAAACTGGAAAAGAGTGACGGCGAAGGGACGTCACGCCAGCGGCTTCCAGTACTTCTAGAAGGCCCCTACCAAGAGGAAGCCCACACGATCAACTTCCACTCGTGCAGAGACGTCCTCCTTGTGATTGGCGGAAGCGGAATATCGGTCGCACTGTCTTCTATCTACAAGGCCCTGTCCAACCGTGAAGTATCGAGCATGACGCTGGTCTGGTCGGCTCGACAGCGGGGAATGATAGAATCAGTGGCAGATGAGGAGCTGAAGTGTGCGCTAAGAGACTCGAGATTTACCCTTAAAGCGTAAGTATTTGGTCTGTGGCAAGATGGTAATCCACTGCTGACACAACGAAATTAGACATGTCACACAGAGCCCTACGGAATGCACCAAAGAGGTCCCCCGCGAGCGGCCATATGCCTTGGCATATTCTAGGCCCAACGTTCCTGCTGTCATTCAGGAACATGCACTCAATGGCAGTGGTAGACTTGGCATCGTCGCTTGTGGTCCTCAGGGTATGCTGTCTGAATCAAGAAAGGCCATCGATGTTGTGCTGCGGAACAGGTCGCGGGACGTGGACATCTCGGTTTCAAGTTATGGGTGGTAGACATCATCTTTGCGCGTCTTTGCTTGTTAAAATAGATCTGTTATGATGCGCATACTTCCATAAACACTAACAAGTTTTCCACTTCCGAATGTTGCACTAGCTTGCATTTCTTTTTTCCATGGTTCATTCCAAGTCTTACAGTGCTCACATATTGCGCAACTTTCACTCGTTTTACCCCATTCTAAGTTTTGATGCTTGAGGCTGTTAGGGCATTCAATGCATCACTCCTCTTGCCAGGGATGTTATGAAACGGCCCCTGTTGACTGTCCACCTACGTTCAACAAAGAGATCCGTTGGGTGTTCTTTATCAGATTTCCAACAGCTGTAATCAAGAAACGGCCGGACTGAGATTAGCGGAATGAGGGAACTTGTGACGTGACTGGCACAGTCACTCAAGTCATCCATTCACTGCGAATCCGGTGACTGTCCACCCCGAGGACGACTTATAAGCCGGTCTGCAGCCATTGTGGGCCTCCCACTCTCCTCTACTTCCAAAAGGCTGAATCCACATTTTCATATTATTCCCCACAAAGCTGGCACATGCGGAGATACTCGCGTTCCACAATACTTCAGAGCACATCACCATGGCGACCACCGACGAGAGGATCAAAGAAGTTCGGTGGAAGGACAAGGTCATAGATGTTAGGGGTATCGGCTACAGCAACGACATCTACAGCAGGCACCACAGATCCAAGTTCACCTACGCGGGCGATGACTTCTACACCATTGCTCAGGCAACCGCCTACATGATCGCCGAGATGACTGGGAAAGACATAGCTGCCGACGAGATCATGAAAGGCTCCGGCGCTGGGTACACGGAAGGGAAGTGGGATGACATGGGAATGAGGTTTCTGGACACGACTGACCCCGATGACGCCAAGAACGCCGTGTATGCCGCCATGCTGGCCACCCTAGCCAAATTCCTTACGACGAAGCCTCTGTTCGACGCGCTCGTGAGCACTAAAGACGCTGTCATCATCGATGTGAGCTCCAACCTTGACTCGTTCTGGTCCATCGGCTACCACCACAGCGGCATGTGGCAAAACATCGACAAATGGGGTAAGAACGAGCTTGGGAAGATTCTTCATGTGGTCAGGTTCGTTCTTATTGGAGAGCGCGACCGAGCCTACAAGGACATTACCGAGACCGGCGACAAGAGGATCGCGGAGCTGGCTAAGGAGGCGGCGAAGGTGTACAATTTTACCGCCGACAGCGACTGGAACGAGGTCGTTGGGGAGCTGGAGGAGGAGCAGGAGGAAAAGATGAAGAGCAACGAGCAGAAGCCTTAAGCCCTTATACTACTAACATGACGGCCCAGCTACGAGTGCATAACATTGCCCGGCTTTACAATTACAAACCAAGAGGCAGGCATCGGCATGTATGGGTGATCTGCTGGACATTTTGGCGCACTCGTCGTTCTCAATAAAAAATGACAACCTTGGCGACTTGGAACAACTCCCGAATCAAATCTCACTTAGGTAGAGTTCTGGCCTAGCGCACTTACAGAATTTTATCTCCTTTTGAAACCTGCAGTGCATATCAATCCGATGAGAATAGCTGTGAAGATTTATCAATGTTAAAGATATTGGCCTCTTGTAGTAATCACGGCTTCAATTAGTCATACATCCATTTGCCTAGCACCACGAACATCTCATCTCCAACCGATTCCCATGCGTCAATGGAAGGTTTTGGTACCAACTTCTGTGCAGCTGTCAATACATCCTCCATGAGTAACCTAATAATAGATATTGAGTTCCTGTGTATTAATTGTCAATTTTCCGATCCCAGCTATTCAACTGATCGTGGGGGAAACGTCCTCTATCGTTACCATCCTTGCAGTGTGCATATGTAGCCAACAGCCGGTAAAGCATTCGTTTCTGCTCCATTGCAGAACTTTGGGATGCCGTGGAACCATTTTAACATGAATTTTGGAGATTCTGCGTGAAGTTGTAGCACGATGTCACAGATATCCAGGACGTTGGATTCGATGCTGCACACCGTCTGGATGGCTTTGGTAGTCTTCGTGCTATCTGTCACTTCCATGGAGGTATCAAATGTGCAAGTGGGTATTTCTCAGAAGTCGCTGGAAACGCAGAGGGAGTTGATGAGGCGGAGTCCTAAAGCTTAGCAGCAATAAGACAGGAGAACTGGTCAAGGCATTTCCGTCAATAAATAGCGCGTCTGCAGACTTCACCAGTTGGATTCGTCGCGACTGAACGCGAATTTGGAAGCATCTCTGTTAACATGCTATTAAACTCTGGTAAATTGCATCACCATATCCTATCCTGTGTACCAATGAACTCCTCATCTGCATCAAGCAACTCCCAGGTCGAGGCTGTCAGCGACGCGACGGCCTCGAGACTACCATCCTTATGCTTGCACTCCACGAAAACCACCGGACCAGGGGACAAACCCTCCATGAGAATGAGAGTGGCGAAGGTTGGGGCAACGTCGAGTTCAGCGCCTGAATAGAGGGGAAAGGAGCGCCACCCAATTGTGAGAAGTAAGGCTGGGCTGTTAAACTTGTACCCAAGCTGGGCGTCTAGCGTTTTCGGCTGGGCTGCGATCCAATTCCCAAGCCTGCGCGTCTCGTCGAGCGGGATGTGGCCGACCAGGTCCCTGATGGTCCTTGCGATCTCCCAGGGCCCCACCTGTTCCAACATGGACGAGTCCAGTTCCAATCACTTTACCCCTTCATATATGTGTACATATAAAAGAGCTACAGTTGGGCCCGTCATACAGTCAGTCGTAAGTGCTCAAAGATCCTGTGGCAGCGGGAGTGGGAGTGCACCGTCTGGAGGGCGGCTGACAGCCTCTGGTGCCACGTCGAGGGAGCCAATTTCCCTTTGGTGCTATTTCGAACGAGATAAGGCAGCATAGCATCTCATGGTACCAACTGGGCTTTTTCTTTCCCTTAATGTATTTGTATTTCCTCTCGCCTACGTGAAGACTACCATCGGTGGCGATGATATTGTTGCCTTTGAGGAGAGCTCAGAGGACCCCACGCGAGAAACGTACCCTCGTATGTCTGAGCTCACGCCCTTCCAAGGTTGGTGACAGTTTAGGCAGGTCTGCCACTGTGATGAAGGCGAGGGGCGAACCAACGGACTGATGTATCACAGGCCCATATGAGAACGTCTGGTCCGTACCACAAAAACAGGCCGCCGCCCAAAGCCCAGTAAAATTCGCGAGTGGGAAGATTGAGGCACATGATAATCAAAAATTCGTGCGGATTCTCGCATACACCAGTACCGTTCCATGCTGCCAGTTTTTCCCAGACCGAGTAGTCTGCTGGTAGTAAAATTTAACATCAGCTTCTGGGACCAGAAATTAGGGCAGAGAAACAGTACTGATACTAGGCCCCAATTTGTTAAAATTGACTTCTTTCCGAAACATGTGCGGTGTTGCAATTATTTTCAGCGTGCTGCAGAAAAAGAAAACTGGTAAGCGTGCGATGAAAAAGAACGACACCAGTGTTGGCAAGCCCACTTGTTCAGCACCATCAAATATTCGCCGAAGCGTCCAGGGATCTTCGGCCCAACCTGCGGCCAAAATTTGTTCCTGTGTGGCTCAACTGTCCCCTGGTGGAGCCCATACAATGACATGTCAGTCCCTTGATGCAGCAAGCTTCCCGAACTTGTGGCCCGGATAAAGCAATATAAGAATAGGCAGATATTGGGATGAATTCGTCAAAACCCATCATACATAAGAGTTCACTGACCTTTGAATGCAGCTGTACTTGCATAAATCTTGGCAGGTGAGAATGGTTTTGGTGCTTGGAGCTGAAAGGGTTAAGTAGTGGATGTCATGAGGTCAACCTGCTTTGCTGGACGCCTCCCGGATAAGCGGCATCCTCGGCCGAGTTACGAGCACGGAAGCGGCCCGGAGGATTCTGTGGGCCACAGGCCTTGGTGACCCACATTCGGAGACATCCCCCGGAGGCGTTTTAGCAAAGGAAGCTTGTTGCCTGCTCTTCTATCTACCCGTAATGATTGGCTCCGTCATCTGCGAAACGGCGTGTTGGTGGTCAATGCATACTGCTGGATGACCTCGGGATCATAAGTACTTCACACGCCAGACCACACCGCCTTCAAGTTTCCAGGCAGGAACTGAAAATCATAGCAAGACCATGCTTGTGTGACACTTGGTAAACACAATATTACCTCTGCTAGTCTCAGAGACTATTCCGAGCGAACCAGAAAATGAAGAGGAAGACAAATATGTCTGATGGAATCATAATATCAGAGCTCAAGTGTGGGGTCTCAATGTCAATCAGGGGACGTCTCCCAGGTGATTAGCTGCCACGCCGCCCGCTCATTGAGTAAATAGACGAATGAATGGCATCGTTTCCTTCCAAGGCCACTCAGAGGTACTGACAGAACGTTTGGCTCATTGGACTTCGACCGACCAACCGAGTCCTTGCTTGGGAACAGTACACTGTGCTTTACCCTGGGGTGTTGAATTGGGTTTTACCTTTCCCGGCTGGGCATGTCTGGCTGCTGAGATCCTTCCTCTGTCCGACTCATTCACACAAGTATCTAGTTGTATAATATTCTTCCCGAAGAACCTTACGTTCCAGTCCGATTCCTATAACGTGGTCCACCAGTCAGCCGCGCACACCACATGCCCGCGCACTTTTGCTCACTCGGTCAACTTTAGCCAACCCCAGCACCCACCAGGTGCGAAAGGGTCAATTGAAATTGGCACCAATTGGTGCAAACTGGTTTAAATTATTCATTTCTAACTGAATTAGTCAATTTGGAGGTATGGTTGTATTGCAGTGCCAGTCTGAAAATTTAGAGTTTAGGTGGGCGGGTTTGTTTTTAATATAGATCGCGTCCCCATTTTTCGTGTCAGTCACGCATCACTATACCTACTTAAATATTCAACACGCTAGAGATCAACATCCACTATGCTAATCTACTCAAAAGAAGACAAGATCCAACTAGCACTTTAGGCAATTGAGAATTCTAAAAAAAATCAAAAGAAACCCTTAAGTACACGTCAGGCTTTACGGATCTTTAACATCCCTGAATCTACACTACGCAACAGGATAAAGAACCGACTATATCGCGAAGAATCACGCGTTAATAAGCATAAACTTAACCTAATTAAAGAGTAAACGCTTATCCGGTATATTATCGAGCAAGATGCACGAGGATTTCTAATACGGCTTCCTGGTATGGAGGATATAGCTAATCTCCTGCTGGCGTCACGAGATGGCAGGCCTGTTGGCAAGAACTGGGCACAACGCTTTGTGAATACACAACTAAGCTTAAAGACCAGGTTTAATCGGCCTTATGATTACCAGAGGGCCCTCTGCGAAGATCCAGAGGTTATTGGGAATTGGTTCCGGCTACTCCGTAACATAATGGCCAAGTATGGGGTCCTGGACGACGACCTCTATAACTTCGATGAGACTGGCTTTATGATGGGCCAGATAACCTTAACCCTGGTTGTTACATATTCTGATCGATATGGAAAGGCTAAATTTGTACAGCCTGGGAACCGGAAATGGGCAACTGCTATTGAATATATTAATGTAAAGAGCTGGTGTATCCCGCCGTTTGTAATCGTCCAGGGCGCTTACCACCTTGCCAACTGGATAACAGAGTCTGGCTTTCCATCAAGCTGAATAATCAAGCCTACTCCAAATGGGTGGACAGATAACGAGATTGGTCTAGAATGGATTCGGCACTTTGATAAGCATATAATCAAGCGGATTAAGAGTAAATACCGGATGCTTATCCTAGATGGACACGAAAGCCATATATCAGCGGAATTTAAGCAGTATTGCAAGAATAACAATATTATTCCCGTTAGCATACCCCCATACTCATCTCATCTACTTTAGCTATTAAATATTACATTATTTTTACTATTAAAGCGTACATATAGTAACAAGATTAATCTCTTCATCCGGGCGTCCATTAACCATATCACCAAATCTGAGTTCTTTCTTGCGTTTAAGACAGCTCATAATAAGGTCTTTACAGAAGAAAACATAAAAGCTGGGTTCAGAGGGGCTGGTATTTCTCCATGGGACCCAGATTCTGTTATTTCTAAGCTGGATGTTTACTTATAAACTCCGGTGCAATCTCTCACTATATTACTATCAAAATGAGAATCACAAATACCCTCTAATGCCCAATAGACTATTCAGCAATCAAGTTTTATTAAGGGCAGGATATCCGCACATTAGGAAAGCTCCCCGATACCAATTATAAAGGCTGTTAATCGGATAGCGAAGGGAGCACAAGCGATAGCATACTTAATTACACTTATAAGCGAGCAGATCCGGACACTTTAGGAGGCTAATAAAGCACTCGCTAAACGCCGGAGAGCTAAACGAAGCCGAGTACAGCTTGGAGGAGCACTTACTATTGAGGAATCCCAGGCGATAATTAAAGAAAAAGAGAAAGGGAAGCGGCCAGCTGGTGAAATGGCTGGTAGTGCTGAGAAGGCGGTCCGCGGCGGACCGCCCAAACGACGCTATAGCAACTGCGGCGAAACTGGGCATAATGCAAGAACGTATAAGAAAGGGGAAGAAGGGTCTGAGGGATCAGAATCCGACTGTATTATAGCAAATCCAGCCTAATTGGCACTAATTAGTGCGAATATATGTGTGTTGGTGGTCCGCGGCGGACCGCGATTTCGAGGCCGAAGTTGGCACCATTTGGTGCGAAGTGCAATTTTCCCACCAAAAGTCACCCTGTTTGGACCAGCACTGCACCCACGCCAGCCACACCAGATTAGCAAAATCAATTAGAAATGAATAATTCAAACCAGTTGGCACCAATTGGTGCCAATTTCAATTGACCCTTTCGCACCTGGTGGGTGCTGGGGTTGGCTAAAGTTGACCGAGTGAGCAAAAGTGCGCGGGCATGTGGTGTGCGCGGCTGACTGGTGGACCACGTTAAACAAATATTGTTGTCCTCAGTCTCTTAACAGCAGATGACTTTTTAGCGACAGGGAACAATCTCATCATACCTACTACACTTCATATTAAGCCATAGCCTAACGACCTCAAAGATTATAAAACAACAACCCATCAACCAATCTATGGTCACAAAAGCATCGCAATACTAGTTCTTCCAAGTCTCATAGTCGCAGTAAATACCAGATGCTCAAAAGCCAAGTCGTGTTAAACTGGTTTTAATTTTTCTTCAACTGCAACATATCAACAAAAGCCATCATTCGCCGGCGGCACAAAACGTCTAACGGTGGACGTACCTTTCTGATTTATAAGTACCTAAGTACTCAACAGAGCGGCAGAGTCATTCATCGGGCGGTAATTACTGTAAGTTGTGTAACAGGAAATGCACATGCAAGTATCAGCACAGCCACACAATAAAGGTATCTTTTGGGTCCCCTGGTATCCAAAAGAAGCATGTCCCTGTGCATGGTCTGATTGCTGAGGGAGACCAGCCCAATTGGGTGTAGCTTCTTGGCTTCTTGATGCACAGTCATCGTGTGTGCTTTGCAAGGTTCGCACACCCTCAGGCAAACATTGTGGCACAGTAAGCGTTACTTAGACCTCGCGTTTATCGTTCTCGTCATTTTTCCATCTGCCCTTCATGCTTTGCGAAGCTATCAACTCTAGCTTCCATACTCGTCCTTGAAACCATGTCTCCAACTTCAGCTCCAGCTACTGCTGGGCCCGTCAGCTTCAGGGACATCTGCTGGAAGAACGCATACGACGGCCTGGGGGAAACATTCAAATCACCACTCGACGCGACAAGGATTCAAAAACGAGATGTAGTGCGCTCCGTGTTGCAGGCTGCTGAGGCAAGGAGAAGGGAATGTACGCGCAAGGAATGGAAATATGTGACACCCGGGGGCAAGAACTTAGTCCTCGGAGACGTTGTTCAAAAGATCATGGCATGGGTTGACAGGTTCGTCGCCGTTGGAGACACCGCGGTGCCGAACGATAGTTTACGCGCAGCGCTTCCTCGGGCTGCTATGCGATTCCTGCTCAACATTGCCGTTGTTGACATCAAGGATTTCGGTTCCATGATAGTTCGCATTGAGACTATTTCTCGTCTTCTCTTTCGAGCTTCTGTGGCCGAGGAATTGCAATTTTCTACCGGCAGTGAGGACTCAGTCTCAACTCAATTACTGGAGGCGCTGTCGAGGCTGTACGCCGAGATCCTGAAATCTCTCGCCAAAATGGTGGACTACTTCGGGACAAATACATCTGGTATGTCAGTACTGCAATGCTCGTGACCATCTCCGATCAGCGCTGACGAGAACATTAGGCCGTATGATGAGCAGTGCATTGGGGAGCTCCGACCCCGTGGAGATGACCGACATCATTGAGGCCGAGAAAGAGCTATTCAAGCTCGTATCATTGCTCATGACCGAGAGTGCGCAGAATCCCAATGGAGGAAACCACCAAGTGATACAGGGCTTCTCTGATTCATTGACCGAATTGGACCTCAAGGAGACTCGACTCATTGACGACGCTGCAAGTTCTCGAAGATCCGTCACGAATGATAACGACGGGGAGTTCTTGAATTGTCTTTCTGGTCATGAGTATTGGTTACCCCACCACTCAATCTGCAGGAAGCGATTGCCGGGCACCGCAGCTTGGGTTACGCGTGACGTCGTCTATCAGGAATGGATCTCATCAAGCTGGTCGTCCATGGCTGTGCTGCATGGAATCCGGGGATGCGGCAAAACAATGATCACATCATCAATTATCGAGAGTTTCCAAGCCGAAATGGAGAGGCGTCCCTCTGCTGTTCCTGTTGCCTACTTCTATTGTGCTCGCCTACAGTCTGATCCGAACCGGTCGTCTTGCCGCAGTATTCTCAGCAGCTTGCTGAGGCAGCTTGCGGTCACGATGCACACGGACGAGCCCACTGTATATCACCCTGTATGGTCCTCCTACACCAAGTAAGCCGAGAAGTCGACCTCCTAAGTGACTGACCTCGCTCACTTGGGAACTAATGATTCTGTCAATCTTCTCATTGATGTGACAGCTCCCGGCGCTGCTTACATTGCCATCGACTCAGTGGACGAACTCGAGGTCGCGGACAAGTTTGAGCTGCTCAACGGCCTGCATCATGTTGTGTCAGAATCGCCGGGCCTCGTGAAAGTCTTTCTTACCTGCCGAGATGATACCCGTTTGGAAACGCTTTTAGGGAAGCTCACGCCAGAAATGCTCAAGATCCGAGTGACAGCAGAGAAGGCCCGTTCCGACGTCAACAACTTCGTGGCAGAGAGGCTCCACAAGCTGATTTCGGAAGGGCGAATGCTTGGTGGAAGAGTATCCCCAACTTTGCAAGCGCGCATCTCCAGCAGCGTTCTCGACAAAACCAGAGTTGTGAGTCTTCACTTTCCCTCATATCGAGTCATCTAATATCGCCATTTTGCTGATCTGGAGTTTTTTTACAGGTTTCTCTGGGCCGATAGACAAATAATGCACCTTTGCCGTCAAAGCACCGAACAGGACATTGTCGCTGTACTGGAGCGGACGCCATCACCGACACTTGAGGACCTATTGCGGCGGACCTTTCGAGAAATACTTGGTTCGGACGCCACATCCAAGGAGTTAGCCATGCACACGCTTTCCTGAATTCTCTTCTCAGCTCTGGAGCCTTCACGGAACGCGGGCTCAACTACTCCGCCAAATGGTGCCTCTGTACCTATGAACCTGGTGACCTTGCTCGACGTCTGCCACGATCTCATCGAGCATGACACTGTTGCCGACACCATACAATTTTGCCATCTTTTAGTCCAAGTCTTCTTGTCTAGACAACATGTTCTTCACCAGTGGCGGGTCACCGCCTGCTCGCGCGCAGTTGCCTCGACCGGTGCATGAAGGGGCCTGGCCAGCAGCCATTCCCGGCTGCCCATTCTCCAATCAAGAACTTCTGCCACTACGCAGCGGTCTACTGGGCCCAACATGTCGCGAAGGCCGAGGAACTGGGAGGAGATGGCAACAACGAGCTGCTAGGTCTTCTGGAGGCCTTCGTGTTGGACAAGCAGAGAACCATGGTGCATGGAGCATTTGATTCCTGGCTCACTTGGGTCAAGGTGACCACAAACACACTTCCTCCGTACCATCCGCTTCAGCTTGATCTCACCGCGCTACCAAACGAAGCCCATTTGCCTCTGTTTGCTATCAGTCTACTTGGACTAGGACATCTCATGGTCCAGAACCTGGACCACCTGTCCATTTTTGACGTGGATGGACGCAATGACTTGGGCCACACTAGTCTATACCCGGCCTCATCCAAAGGCTATAAGGCGATCGTCTCACTGCTGTTGAAGCATGGCGCGGAGCCACGTATAAAATGTGGCAAATACGGTACTTGTTTACAAGCTGCCAGCTTCAACGGTCATGTCGACACTGTCAAGACACTTCTGGCTCACGGTGTTTCTGCGCAACATGTCGGATCATTCCAAACCGCCTTAGAGGCCGTTTTCCGAGGATCGAGAGAGAAAATGGCGATCTACCTCGTGCAAGAGCACGACTTCATTCAGAGCCAAGATGAATATGAAATGGCCCTCCATGGCGCAACAAAGGCTGCATTTCGGGATTTAGTGGAGCTACTGTTGGAGCACGCAAGACTGCAACCTCCTCACCAAACAATGGATCAAAGCAGCTCTTCTTAGAGTCAACCCAGGGCGGCGAGGTGCGAGTACTCCAAACTCTCCTCTCTTCTACGCCAGACATGCGCGACGCTCTCCCATCGGATGGTCTTTCCGGGCCTCCGTTTGGCACAACACTCCAAGCGGCAGCGTATTGCGGCCACACGAATACTGCGCGGATGCTGTTAGACGCTGGGTCCAATGTGACCAAACCTGGCTTCGCAAGAGACGCTTTTCATGCGGCTGTGGATGGAAACCATGGGAATATTGCCTTCCTCCTTCTTGAAAGGGGTTACAAGATTGGCAGTATTATGCCACTGTCCCGCAATGTGTGTCGCAAAGGGGCATATGATGATCGGACGCCGCGCGAAGGAGATCGCTATAAGGATATTCTGAAAGCGGAAGATCAGGCTATCAAAGCATCAGAAGGGCTTCTGGGCGTAATGGGCCCAAAGGACCGCCTTGCAGAAGGTGGCGACCGCAGATTGCATAGGCCACGCGACAGACTCAACCCATCTTTCCTGCCCTACCGTTCCGTCACGTACGCCCTGAGTATCTGCGCCGCGACTGGCGACTTGGAGACACTTGCGCTTCTCCTCGAGGAGAACGAGTTCTTCTACCAGAAGTGGGAAGCACACGATGATTTGGAGTTGGCCGCAAAGCGGGAAATAAAAGATGCCATGTTGACAGCGGCCCGTCACGGACGCCTCGAGGCAAGCAAAATTTTGTTGCACCACGGCTTGCGCTTCGTGCCAGAGTTTGCCGAGACTCTTAAGGGAGCAGTAGTAATCGCGTCGAGTTCTGGCCACAATGACATTGTAGAGCTGATACTATCTCGCTTCGGTGTCACCCATGGTACGCGAGAAGAGTTTCTGCAGGCTTTGCCCAGAGAATAGTCGATTTATCATGGTCCATGGCGGAGACGCCACATGATTTCTCTGGGCTACTCAGAGCTCGAACCGGATAGAGACATTACCAGTGGACCACTGTGGGATTACGAGTTTGCCATTTCAATGGATGACGACAGCGGATCATTATCGAGATATGAGTCTGCCATACCAATGGACTTTGTCTCCTGGAAGACCGAGATGACAACGACAGAAGCGCCGGGCGGACAAGATGTTGCGGACCTCATTGAAGCTTCCTTCCTGGGAGACGTTCGAGTCGTCGAGCACACACTACGCGCCTTCAACAAAATCAATATCATTGGAACGCTTCGCCTGTGCGACCGGAAGTGCTACCGGAACCGCTCAAACATACGCCACTTGGACGTAAGCCACATGATGTGCGAGGGAGAATTGACATCCCTGCTCGCAGCTTGTCGAAGAGGCCACCTAGAAGTGGTCAAGATTCTGCTCAGCCACGGTGCAGACGTCAATGTTATCCTTGACGAGGATCGGTATATTCATTCCCAGGGGCTACAGTACACGGCTCTGATGGCCGCGTCGGATGAGGGTCATCTGGAAATCGTCAAGGAGTTGCTCGAAGCAGGTGCAGATCCGAACCAAGGCAACCCAACTCACAGCGCGTTGCTCAAAGCTTGCAAGCGAGGTCACCTCCAGGTTTTCCAGGTACTCTTGGGCCGCTGGTGCTGTCATCGCGCCTCTGCCATCAGTGCCACATACTTTTACCAGTGATGGACCCGGTTCTCATACACAAGTCTCTGAGGAGTCCCAGGTCCCAAACGTCCTCAAGGCAATCATTGATGAAAGGTACTCTATGGCAAGGGGGACGAAAATTGTCGTCTTGCAGCCTCTACTCGAGGAAGCATGTAAGCGAGAGAACCGGGCTGAAGTTCTTAGTGAGGTACTCGAAGCAGCCGCTTATGGGGAGTATTCCGATATTCTGGAGCTTCTCCTTGAATACATGCCCCCCAGTATCGACTCTCTTATCCAAGCCTGCATTTGCTGGTCAACCGATGGAGCAAAGCGATTGATTGATGGGGGTGTTGATGTCAATCAACGAGATGGCCGCGGAGACCTACCTCTGAACGTTGCTGCCTTTCACTTACGGCTTGAAGTGGTCCAGGCGCTGATCAGTTACGGTGCTGATGTCAATGGGATTGCCGGAGACCTCGGCAGCCCGCTTAGCAATGTTTTCGACGCCTGCTTGAGAGGATTGCGATCGACCCTCCACTTGCGCAAATGAAGGATGACAAGGATACCGTGCGATTTCAAAACAAAGAAGCGCTGTGGCCTTATTGCTCGATGCCTTGTCACAGAAGGTGCGAGAATAGCCAACCGGGAGCACTGGTGGCTAGGGGGCATCTTACATATTGCTTGCTATGTTGGAGACGAGAGTCTTGTCGAGTGGCTGATAGAACGAGGCGCCAGGGTCAATGTGAAAAGAGGATACTTCGGCACGCCACTGTTTGCGGCCTTGGAGGGTGGACACCTCAGTGTTGTGCGCCTCTTGCTTCGAAAAGGCGCCGATCCGGAACAAGGAAGGACAATGCTGGCTGAGAATGGCATGCCAAAGTGCATTCCATTCAGTGAGCCGACTGGTGAGAGCTCCTCATCAGAACCCGAGAAAGTTACACAAACCCGGTTGATGATGGCAATGGAGTCTACTGGAGATCCGGTCCTGTTACATGCACTCCTTCAAGCTCAACCGCCGCTTCAAGTCAGCCAAGCAGACTTGATTGTGGCTTCGAAACTGGATGCGCGACGATGGAACGCGTTGATCAGACAGCCGGTCAGTTACCTCCAAAGGCTGGAGACTGAGTCTAACGTGCAAATTGTGCTGGCTAGTAATGATGTACTTGTTCTACCAGAAAAGGCCATGCATGCGCTCTTAGGTGTCTGCTACATGCCACAGGAATATGATGCCTTCTTGCAACTTATCTTCACGAGGTACCCACATCGCGTTAACGAAAGGATGCTCATGACGACCAAGAATATGATGCTACTGCGGAAGCTCCTCCAAATACGGCCCATAGCACCAATCACGAGCGAGGTCTTGGAGTCGCATACCAGCATCCCAGAAATGCAGATGCTCATGGAGCACAATCCGGACCTCGTGCCAAGCCACCAGGTATTCCTTAATGCCTTGGAGTCCAGCCACGGCCTGTACCTATTTCTGTTCGGTGCGCATTCTCATCGAGTGTTGTCGACAATTCTTAGCCGCAACCCGGCTTTAGTCGTCACGGAGCAGATGTTGAAAAGCGTGTGCCGTCCTAGCAACGTTGTGGCGGGTTTGCCGCCCCGTTATCAGGTGGATGGAAATGTGATGCGCCTGCTCCTCTCGCATAAGGCAGACTCGGTTTGCGTCCCGGAGGAGGTACTCATAGGCGCTTCTGAAATGACCGGGAGACCCGACCGCCCCGGCGAGAACAATTCCGGGCTGCTGGAGGAAATACTCATGCGATACATGACCCAACCTGCCACACAAGATCTATTCCTGCGGATGGTCAGCATTGGTTATAGCATGGACATTAGACTGGCGGCTTGTAGGGTCTTCACGCGACACTACCCAGAGCTCAAGGTCGATGCCACTGTGGTCAGCGCTGTCCTTTTTGGACGAGAGGATCTGAAAGGCCACCAGTGGCGAGAAGGGCGGCCAGCGGTCGACTTCTTGAACGTCCCGTTGAAGGATCAAGACTCGGAACCCGGCAATTTTTCCCAGGGTTTGCGCGAAGCAACGAGCAGAGATGGACGTTTCAAAGAACTAGCCGCAGCTTTCTTGAAAGGAAGATCAGTGTGAGGTTCACCAACTTGAATGCGGTCAGGAGTATTGAGAGCACGCTCCCTTGTACCATTGAGCCTTGCCTGCTGTCAGCTCGGCCACACGTATCTAGGTACCAGCCCAAATACTATACTAGTCAGGTCTGTTGATTCAGCACCCAGGATGGTCACGGAATCTTGAGGCTCTTCATCTTCCCATCTATTGGAATATCTTCCAACGTTCGGTAGGATTTCCAGTCGAGCTCCAGAATCGTCGCCCCTTCGAGAAACTCGTACCATTCATCACCCGCTTCGCTGTCCTTCCTGCGCAGTATTGCGACCGAGTGCTACCCCTCCAACAAAACTAAGTGAAGCCCGTCTTCTACAGTTTGACCGCCCGCAACACCGAGATGTCCTGAGCGAGTGCAGTAAAGATCGCTGCTCGTCGGGGCGTTCATGTCAACAGAACCGGCAGAGCTTTGAGTATCATCCCAGAGGCAGGTCTTAATTGCGCGCTCCATTTCAAAGCAAAGTCGGTGGGCCTCATGGTCCAATTGATCGGTGTCCATCGAAGACCGGCGAGCGTAATCCTGTACCGCAGGCACTAACTCTGTGGGAACCTCCCGGACCGTCTCTGGCGTATTGGGATCGTCGATTATCTTCCAGGCTAGATATGCCAAATGCGACTGTGTCAACTTGAAGTCAAGGCCTTCATCTCGGCTACGGACTTTTAGAACCGGAAGAGTACCGAGAGATAAGAATCCCCTTTCCACGCGGGGCTCAAATATGCCCAAGCCCAATAACTTCAAAGCATCAACTAGTGGCCGTATGATGGTGTCATATACTTCTTCACCTGACCTCATCGTTACGCTGAAAGCAGTCTAACCAATCAAATATCCATCTGCATATAGGGTCCTGTAGTCGGTTTTAAAGTGGCTCTCAACCAGCGACGGAACACGCATATCATGAGGGCATTGAAACAGAGTCATCAAAATCGACCCATCGTCCAAATCAAAGTATCTCGAGCTGACACAAGTCCAGTCTGGCACCCAGGATGGCAAGTCGGAGATTTTGTTCGCCGCAGGGTGTTTCATTTTGCGCCAGAATTGCAGCGTCCTGGTTCTCCGAATGATCGCCCTTGCTGCATTTGTGTACACTTGCTGGACGGGAAGGGTGTAGTCCGAAACAAGCTGATCAGACCAAGACCGGTCTACAGTCCCCATCACTGCGTATACTTTGTACTCTGGTTTCCCGCAGTTGAGAAGTCCTATGGCATCCAGAGCACGCTCCATCGTTATGTTGTCAGTGCTATTCATTTCGATGAAGTAAATGATGATAGTAGTGAAAATATCCATTCTCGGGGATGGTACTCGTTTGTCCAAAGCATCCACATGGTCATGAATTGAAGCAAATCCAGCCAAGAAACCTGGGGCTGGCCACAAATAACTCATCCACGCTCTCTGGCTAGAACGAGCTCCTGGAATATCCACGCTCTGGTGAAGTATGATCGGTGTAGCAGTTCCGTTGCCCTACCATCGATTTCGCTGTTTTGGAAATTGCCCCGACTGACTGCGGCAAAACACTTTTCGCCGATCTCCTAGCTTTTCGAATCGTGTCAATTCTCCTTGACACCATATGAAATAAAATACATCATCTTGTGAGAGTTCGTTCCAGGTGCGGAGGACAACAGGGATGGAAGAAATAGCCGCCTTCACCTCTGGGCTATCTTCACCTAGTCACATTAGTACTTTTGATGCTCTTTTGTATATCGTCGTCATCATTCGTACTTGTGAAGAGCAATCTTCAAGGTCTCCCTGGTTGATGCAGACAGCGTCGACCCACAAAGTCTGTGGCTTGTCTCGTAGTCTGATGTTTTTTAGAGCGAGCTTCAAGTTTGGTGTGATGAGGAGGCTCATCCCGTTGCACTGCACAGCCATCGAGCCAGTCTGGCCTTTCCACTCGTAGGAAAGAGCCTTGTATGAATCAAGGTCCATGTCCACATCGTTGAGGTCAGAAGAGATGTTTTCGTGGTCTATTCCCAGATGAAGATCCAAAAGACGAATATAACTCGGCTTTGGGAACGGTGAATAAGTGAAGGGGGATGCTGCTGCAGGATCTGTGGCGAGCCGAGATGGATGGCGGAGCAGCCATGCCACACTCTGATGACCTCTGAGCTTTGCAACTGATTGCGCCGTCAGGACGTCCACATCCCGATAACTGACTATGCTCGGGCCTCCCAACTCGATCAAGATACGGGCGACCGTTTCTCGTCCTGCGCCCGCTGCGTGAAACAACGCCGTCCGGCCTTTGTCTGTCACATCACTTATCATGGCACCGTGCTGCAGAAGTACCTTGACCACGTCTTCGTACCCACATTGTGCAGCGATACAGAGATGAGACACTTTCCCCGCCGATAGTTGCATCGTCGCGCCGGATCGTAGCGAGACATCGACCATGTTGGCATCGCCTCTGTTGACCGCAGCACTTAATGCAGTCATCTCGGGCTTAAGTCCTGCATCCATATTCACACCATCTTCGAGCAAGTAGCTGACCACTTTTGCGTGTACGCCAGCTACTGCGAGGCCTAGTGCGGAGTACACCTGCTGGTCGATAAGGCCCTTGTTCGCGCCTGCTTCGACTAGCAGTTGGACAACCTTGGCGTGGCCATAATACGCAGAGGCCATCAATGGTGACCACAGGTCGTGGCTGATGATGTTTATGTTGGCACCAGCATATCTGGCTGCAAGGACCGCTCATCTGGTGATTCCTCCATGTTTGCCGAAGTCACGGGCGATTGGTGGCGTACTATCGAGAGGGGAGGGTTGAATGATAGTGAATGGGTATTACAGGAGCGCGTATTGTCCCCGCGGACTTTATATTTCGCTGGTGGCCAGGTGTTCTGGGAATGCGCACTTAGTATGTGCTCAGAAGGATTACCGCGATTTCATCATTCCATCCCTCTGGGTACGGACTGGATTGGGACTCAGCGCCTCAGAAATTTCGAGAGCAGGTCAGCCTATTACGCAAAAAAAGCCAACCCAAGGACAGCGCTAGCGACGTGCAAGCTGAGGCGCCAAATTTGTTCTGGAGGCACCTCGTGGATCGGTACAGCCAATGCTGGTTGACCAAAGCAGAAGATCGGCTGGTCGCTATTTCCGGTGTTGCCAAAGAGATTCTGGCTCTCACAGGAGACAATTATCTGGCTGGGCTATGGCAATCGAGCATACTTTATGACCCTGTGTGGAGTGTTGTGACACCGACAAGTACTCCTGCCAAGATGAGTCAAGCTCTCACCTGATCTTGGGCATCGCAGCCATCTGCGTGTCTACTCACCATGGACCACGGGAACCGCCGAAGCATCGAACTAGCGAAATTTGACAGTTGCGATATCAAGCCGTGTGTGAAAGGGAATATGACAGGACAGATTGTTCATGGTCATTTGTACCTGACTGGACGACTCTTAACTCCACCATTCTATTGGGAACAAAGCTCAGGCAATAACTGGTACTTCTCAGTATTTGGTATGCACCTAGCAATCGACGTCTATTGGTATCGAGAGGAATCGTGGAATGAGGACTTAAGCAACCCACTTTCCGAAAGCCTTAGCCAGAGACACAGAGCCTGGTCGATGCCATGGGAGTCTTGTGCTCTCCTACCTATTGTCTTGGAACCAGATGACCTTCAAGAGGTCTCATTGGTCTGTTTGGTGTTGCGGAGAGAGAGCCAGGACTCGACTCACATTGACGTCGGATCCAACGAGGCTGACCAAAGATATGTCAGGGTCGGTCTGTGCTGCTTTTCAAGCTGGTTGTTCGAAGCCGGCGTCGGGCACCGTGCCGAACGATCTGAGAACCATGATGAAGAAGCTTCGGAGGAACCTGAAAGAGGAGTTAGACACGATAAACAAGATGGCCGGGATCCTTGGGAGAGCTTAAGCCAGCATGATGTAAGTCAAGAAAATGCTGAAGAGGCGAGCAACGGTGAGGAGAGTCAAGATGACTTGAAGGTCAAGGGAGAGGCAGGCGTAAGTGAGCTGCTTAATAGGCCGAGCAGCGGTGGAGAAGATGTGGAACTGTACTCGACGGGTACGATGAGCTCCGCGGCGGAGAGCTTGCCGTATGAGGAGCAGGTAGATCCGGGGTCGCAGAACGAGATTGAGCTTTTCAAGAAAATGGTACTGTCTGGGCTTAGACGAGTTCAGGAAGTGAATGTTGTCATTGAATAGATTTCCTTCATTGGGTTGACTCAGAGGTTTGGTTGGGGTTTCCGTACTTCGTTATGCTCGCAACTTCGCGCGGCTTGTCTTGATCCTGACGCGTTTTTTTTGTTCATATAAGAACAGTCATTGACTCTCATCTGTTTCTACTACATCAATTTCTCTCCGCCGCCACCATCAACACAGATTCCTACACTTGCATAGCACAGCAATAGTTGCTGGGCATCGCTGTCGGATCACACCCATGTTGGTGAGACTGGCCGTACACGGATTCAACAAGTGGTACTACTAAAGGTTCCACGAGAAGAAGCTCAGCAGGTATGAGTCCACCCTTGAAATATCAAATTAAAACATGTTACCGGAACAAGGACACTGACGCCGCGTGCATAGTCCATATACCCTCCCAAGCCTCCGCTTCAATCCGGGCCACGTGGACACGGCCAGACACACGCCCAAGCTGCTCAGGTGGCACAGCGTGCTTCATCAGCATACGGACAGGAATCCATGCCATACGTCGGCTCGGGGGTCTCGGTTTCTCGAAACCTTATCCATTCTCATCTTGGACACTTTTCCCCGCCTGTGCACCCCGCACGGCACCTCGTGCGTGGTGGGCCAAGTGACAGGTTATGTGGGCCGATTCTGACTATTCATACGATCGCCAGAGCCTCCTACCCGGAAAATCAGTGATCTCTCATTTTCTGACCTGAGGGCCGCTTTTTCGGTTTACCGAATTTGGTGAGTGCATATAGATTCAAAGGAATCAGGTTGTGTGGCTCGCTTTTGTTTAGATCAACTCCGCACCTCAAGCCCACTCACACTTTGACCAATTCTTAGTTCTCAGTAGCTCTCACTTACACTCACAGGATATCAAGAAAACGACGTCCCATCAAACCAATTATATCTGTCCACCATGAAGGCACTTGTCTACGAAGGCAACAATTCCGTCTCCTTGCAAGACAAGCCGATCCCCTCTATTTCAGCCGCCTCGGACGCCATCGTCAAAGTCCTCTACACCACCATCTGCGGCACCGACCTACATATCCGCAAGGGCCACGTCCCAACCTGCCCACCTGGCCGAACCCTCGGTCACGAAGGTGTCGGCATTATCCACGAAGTCGGCTGCTCCATCACCCGCTACAAGAAGGGCGACAAGGTCCTCATCTCGGCCATCACCAGCTGCAGCACGTGCGAGTACTGCCGCAGGGCCATGTACAGCCACTGCACCACGGGGGGCTGGAGACTGGGCAACCACGTCGAGGGCACCCAGGCGGAGTACGTGCGTGTCCCGCACGCCGAGTCGAGCCTTCATCTGGTGCCCGAGGGCGCCGATGAGGCTTCCCTCGTGATGCTGAGCGATATCTTCCCCACGGGTCTCGAGTGCGGCGTCCTCTGCGGAAAGGTGCAGCCCGGCACGACCGTTGCGGTTGTGGGCGCCGGCCCCGTCGGCCTGGCGGCTATCATCACGGCGCAGATGTACTCGCCGTCTCAGATTATCGCCATCGACACTGATCCGAATAGGCTGGAGGTGGCGATGAATTTTGGCGCCACGGATGCCGTGTTGAGTTCTGGTGAGGCTGTTGCCAGTATCAGGGCCAAGACGGAGGGCAAGGGGTGCGATACTGTAATTGAGGCTGTCGGGATCCCGGCCACTTTTGCAATGTGCCAGGAACTGCTGGCCCCCGGTGGTGTGCTTGCAAATGTTGGTGTCCACGGGACAAAGGTGGATCTTCACCTTCAGAATCTCTGGGACAAGAATATCTGTGCGTCCTGTCAGTTAAACTCATTGTACGAGGCTAATGAAAGTCTTAGCCATTACAACCCGACTTGTTGATACGACAACGACTCCTACGCTGTTGAAGCTCGTCCAGTCCGGAAAACTGCAGCCCTCCCAACTTATTACCCACCGTAAGTGTCCTCTGATTTGAAATTCCTGTGATATTTTCTCACTAATTTTGCTTTCAGGCTTCAAGCTTAGTGAGATTGAAAAGGCGTATGAAACATTTGGTGATGGATCCAAGCATAGGGCTTTGAAAGTTATAATTGAGGTCAATTAAAGTCCGAGTCTTACGTGATTATGTAAACCTCTTTGTACCTCTCTCCGATGTTTAATACGCCTGATGCCCATCGAGGTGTCTCCTCAAAAGTGTCAAGGTGACAGCCGCAAGTTATTGAACGCCTGAGGCAAAAGGATACCTGGGACAACTATATCGACTGTGTCGACAATGGTCCAGATTACTATAGAATCCACGTCCACTTTCTCTCAGCAGAGCTAGATTTACGGAGGTGACCTAATGGGTACTAGTAGTGCCTGCGTGTGCTTGGACAGACTCAGTGAGACCTATAGGACAAGGGTATCGTGCTCAGCCTCAATTCAAGACCTGAACTCCGCGTAATACGGACGAACTACCTGATGTCCAAATATCACGTTGCAGAAGCTCAACTGCATGGTTGAGGCCGACATGGTGGAAACGAAATGAAGCCCGGGGTTTGCCGCATCCTTCAGCCTCCCAAAGAGGAACAGCGTTCAGTTCAATGGGACCCCAGCAGCTCTGTGAGCCGCTACGGTATCTTGCACAGCCTCAAAGTCGGAGCTATAAGTTCCTTTGAAGCGTAGCCCACGATGCTGCACAATGTAGGGCTTGGGTAGAAACTGATCAGACAGCATCTATCTCACTGGGAAATCAACCGAATCACATACATCCTAATATTGAGAACGATATTTCAAAGATGGCTTATCCGAAAAATGTTGGCATCAAGGCCATGGAGATCTATGTCCCTAATCAAGTCAGTTGATGTCCATACAATGCTTCAAATACCGCAGCCCCCATTAGCTTTCTTGAATTTCTGCTAATGTGATCCAACAGTGCCTGGACCAGTCACTTTTTGAACAGTATCAAGGAGTCTTGTCTGGAAAATACACCATCGGCCTTGGTCTGAAGTACATGAACTTCTGTGACGACCGAGAAGGTATCTATCGCATTTATCTTTCTCCACAATAGCCGTGGCCCTGGATTGAACTATGCTGACAAGAGCTAATGGAGATGTTTGCTCCCTTGCTCTGACTGCTGTTTCCTCCCTACTCCGGAAATACAACATCGACCCCAATTCGATCGGGAGACTCGAGGTCGGCACAGAATCTCTCATTGACAAGGCCAAGTCCGTAAAGACTGTCCTGACCCAGCTCTTTGAGCCAGCCGGCAACACGAGCCTGGAGGGCATCGACACGGTCAATGCCTGCTACGGCGGCACGAGCGCGCTGTTCAACGCGGTCAACTGGGTCGAGTCCCGCTCGTGGGACGGCCGCGACGCCATCGTGGTGGCCTCGGACATTGCGCTGTACCAGGAGGCGGCTTCACGCCCTACCGGGGGTGCTGGCTGTGTGGCCATGCTGGTGGGCCCTGGTGCCTTGCTGTCCCTCGAGCCAAGCCTGAAGGGGACTTTCATGACGCATTCGTATGACTTCTATAAGCCCGATCCTAAGTCCGAGTTCCCCATTGTCAACGGGCACGAGTCCATTCGGTCTTACATATCAGCCCTTGATGGCTGTTATAAGCGGCTCCGCGAGAGGGTAGACAAGACGAGTGCCGAGACGAATAGCCACGGCGCAGAAGATGGTCAAGAAAGCACCCTCCTGGACCGTTTCGACTACATGGCGTTCCACACCCCAAACTGCAAGCTCGTTAGCAAATCATACGGGCGGCTCATGTACAACGATGTCTTGCTCTCGGCCGACGAGAAGACCCGGGAGAAGACCATCCCCGCCGAGCTGCGCCAGCTCAGCTACGAAGAGTCGCTGAGGAGCAAGGAGCTCGAGAAGCTCTTCGTGGCGCTCTCCAGGGACCGCTTCAGGGCGCGGGTCGAGCCGTGCATCGCGGCGCCGACGCTGTGCGGCAACATGTACACTGCGAGCCTGTACTGCTCGCTGATTAGCCTCATTAGCAACATTGACGCGAAGGAGGGGATGGGCAAGACGATTGGCATGTTTAGCGTAAGTGGTCACACCAACCGACCCACCAACAAAATCTTCCTCGTAGCTGATATCTCTCGCAGTATGGAAGTGGGATCGCCAGTAGCCTCTTCGCCCTCAAGGTCACAGGAGACGTCAGCGAGATGGTGCGCAAGATCGATCTCATGGGCAGGCTGGGCCGGCGCCACATCGCCACGCCGGAGGAGTACGAGAACGTGAGCCATCTACTCCTTCCCTCCCTACCTTACCCCGAAGTCCGGAATATACCATGCTAAAACGCGCAATCACTATGCAGGCTTGTGCGCTCAGGCTCAAGGCCTACGGCTCCAAGGGGTTTAAGCCGGCTGGGGACGTTGCCTCCCTGGCCACCGGCACGTACTACTTGGACAGTGTCGACGACGCCTATCGAAGGACGTATGCTGTCAAGGCTTGAGGAAATGCTCACTACCTTCCTACCTACTAGGATGAGGGAAGCAGGGCGTGACATGCATTGGGCATGTCACTTCTAATCGAGCTCGTATATCACAGAATGGCGCCTCATGTAGTAGATAGAATAGACAATAGATTTAAAACATCTCTCGGGTATCTTCACCGGTAAACATTTTCCCTCCATTTATAAGCGAATGACATAATATACAGGGCCTTGTGACGCCAACCGTAGGCGCGTTGCCGTTATCAGATAGGTCTCTCTGTCTGTCTGTGATCTCCCTGGCAAGAATCGTTGCGGTATATAAAACCAACATCAAGCAAGGTGTCTCTCGCAATCAAAGGAATAGCTTGATGGTATCATCGATGTCCCGGTTGTTCTGTGAATGTCTGTCTCATGGGCAGCAGTCATCACCAATCCGGGTACCTCCGTCGCAAATCAAAAGGCCGCCTTGCTCTTCCTCCCGTCCCGGAGCATGACGCTGTACTCGCTCCTCTTGCGGATGAGGAACGCTAGCCCCAGCATGTAGTCGGTGGTGTACTTTCCCGCGGGCAGGTGCATGAGCGGGTTGAGCATTCGCGCGGCCAGCCGCTCGGCCGTCATCTCGTTTAGCTCGGCCGCATCGGCGACGTCGCCCCACAGGTTGAGCAGCAGCTTAAACAGGCTGCGCGCGGCGCCCCGGACGCCGAGCAGGGCCTCGTCCCAGAAGTCGATGCAGTGGTCGAGGCGCAGGTGGTTCGGCACCGTGGCCTGCTTGGACAGGACGATCCAGCGCTTGGCGACGGCCTCGCTGATGAGGGGCTTGGGCAGCTGCTGCAGGAAAAGCACGATCAGCTCGGCCGCGTCGTAGATGTCGTGGGCGGCCCAGTCGATGTTGCCCTCGCCGTAGTAGGGCGCCGTGCTGAACCCTTCCTTGAGGCTAGCGACGCGCACCATGAACTCGCCGCCGCCGAGGGACATGTCGCCGCCAAAGATGTGCGGGGCGCGGACCCCGCCGTTGTCCTTGATGAAGGTCACACAGGCCAGGACGCAGCGCGGGAAGTCGCGCCGCGAGGAGCCCTTGGACCCGTCGTGGTGCGTCTTGACCGTCGCCGTCGCCATCTGCATGCTCTTCTTGAGCGAGACGCCAAAGATGTCGTCCGGCTCCGCCTCCTCCTCCGGGGCCGGGTCGGCGGTGATCCGGGGCGACCACACGCTTACCCGTCTGAACATGGACGACAGCCGGGACGAGTTGCTCCGGATGCTCGCGCCCGTCGAGGACACGGCCGTCGAGGGCCGCAGGCCGCCGCCCTTGGAGACGCTGGCTGAGGTGGCGTTGGTGGCTGTCGTGTCGACCGACGGGCTCGCGCGCTGGTGGCCTCGCAGCGTGGGTGGCGATGGGGGCGCTGGGGGTGTGTGTGAATATGGTTGCGAGAAGGCGGCGTCGGCTCTGGCAGCAGGGAGGGCGAGTGCATTGCCCGGGCCTGCGAGGGCAGTGAGGATATGTGCCCTTCCAGAGCCGGAGCCGGAGCCTGAGTTGGTAGTGTGGCTGCTTGTGCCAGGCCTCGTGGGCAGGCCAGGGACGCTGAACGAGCTGCGTCGACCAAAGAGGCGTCGACCAGGCCGGCTGTTGTTATTGGTGTTGTTGTTTGTGCTGTTGTTGTTGTGGTTGATATTGTTGCCATCGTTATTGATATTTGTTTTGCTCGGTCTTGAACTAAACGGGTGAGGAGGATCATGCGCACGAGAACCCCCCGTGATGGTGGTCGTGACCGTGCCTGCGGACGAATACATACTGAAGCTGCTCTCGCTCCTCGGCGGCCTGATTCCCTTGAGGCTGCCCACTGTCGACAGAGCATCACCGTCAGCAGACCGAGGGAGGCTTCGCAGCGAGCTCATCCGCCGGGGCACGACGGGGTTCCCTTCAGAGTCGAGGACGCCGTAGTCGCTGACGCTGCGGACCGACGAGGGCCTGGACAGGCCTGGCAGGTGGCCGCCAAAGGGCGAGAGGGTTGAAACATGAACCATGGAGTTGGACCGTGCGATGGCCTTGGGCGGTGGGGTCGGCGCGCGAGCCGCAGCAGAGGAGGCGGAGGAGGGCTCAGGGAGGTCACCGAGCCCGTCGATCTCGTCGATGAACTCGTCTATTTCGACAATGGGCAGGCGAGGCAGACGAGGGAGGCTCGGTAGCGACTTATCGTGCCGCAGGCGCTGCCTGTCAGGGGCAGCGCCGGGCGAATCAGGCTCCTCCTTGGAATGGCGACGGTACGGGCTCGGGGGCCCGTCGTTCATGTCGATGGCGCTGTCGGGTGCGTCACCCACGGACGAGGACCCACTGTGCGTGACATGACGATCTTCGCGATCTCCGACTCCAGCTCCACGTGGCTGATGCGCATGCGCGTGTGGTTGTGCCCGCCGTGGGGGCTGCTGGGCCTGCTGGGACTGGGTCCGGCGCGCCTCCAATCTCTCGGCCTCGAGCCTGTAGCCCAGGTTCGTCGCCTGCAGCTGCATCGCGTCCAGGTACCTCTCGATGTCCGACACGGCGTAGATGGACCCGAACTCGGCCTGCAGCCTCGCCCGGAGGCCACCCATGTTGCCCATGACCCGCGTGAGGTCGCTCTTGATGTCATCGTTCACCGACGCCTGGCGCTCGAGCGAGTCGCGGTATCCGGATGCGTCGCTGTCGATGGAAAGCCGGTCGTTCTCCCTCTTGGTCTTGGTTCTGTACGTAGGAAGAAACGCGGATGGTCAGTACAGTGTGCCACATTACAGTACAGTATATGCATCTGTTGTTGCCTGCACATATGCTGCATATATAAGCTCGATCCTTGATGAGGGTTGGGTACGCACAATCCGACGAGGTCTGTCACGACGGCCAGGGTGGATTTGTATCCCTCTAGCGTCAGCCTCAGCTTCTCCATGTCCCCCCGTATGGCCATCCATCTGTACTTCTTGTCCCTTGCCGAGAGCCCCAGCCCGTTGCAGACGTGCATGTATCCCTCAATCTGGTGCACTATGCTTGTGCAGTGCTCCAGCAGGGGCGGAGTCCGCTTGGCCAGTGCCTCAGGAAAGCTCGCGGCGTCATCTTTGAGGATGTCGAGCACGCCGTCCAGGGAGTGGAGCTCGGCGAGGACGGCATCGAGCTCTGCGCGTGCCTCCCTGACCTCCCGGATGAAGTTCCTCAGGGTCGGGGACGTCTTCGAGATCGCATTGCTGGTCGCAAAGCATGCCGTCGAGATGGATCTGTAAAGAAAGATGGGGAAAACGTGTGTTAGTGCTGTGCCGCGCCGGCCGTTGAACCAAGCTCAGTGCCAGTGCCAGTGCCAGTGCCAGTGCCAGTGCTGTCTCGTTTGTGCTGGAGCTGCTGCTGCTGCACGAAACGGACTAGAGCATCCGGGAAATTGCATGTCGGAGAAATGAGAACACACGACATTGAACAATACTCACAAGAAATCCATGGTGCCCGCAACGGCCAGCAGTTCGCGCCTCTGCCTCTGTACACGTACAAATAAATATTATGGATATTCAATTCACATGTGCCGGCCCAGCCAAGGGAAAGGACTGGAGAGAAAACAGAACGTGAGATTACACGAGTGGGCTATTGATCGTGAAGCGGGTGGGACGGGACTTTTCAGGTCTTGACCGCCCCCCAACCCCCCCCCCCCCAAGAAGGCAAATCACACACCCCCCACCTCCCTCAATCTTCTTCAGTACAACAGGATTCTTCTTTTTTACTTCGCGTTAGCTGACAATGGTACGCTGGGCCGCCGCAATCTACCAAGTACGGAGTACCCAGGATAGCGCTATATCCACTGCAACGCAACCACACACCACACATGTTCAAGAGTGCAGCGGCCCCCAGAAAGACGCCATCCAGCAGCTAGTATCCTTGTAAACCTGGTCTCTGCACGGAGAGCACGGGGAGTACGGAGTACTTGTACACCACACTACGTTGTAGGCTGTTCGAGAACCAGCGAATCCGCGGCCGTTGACAGCGCAAGTTGGCAGGTTGGCTGACCTGTGGCGTATCTGGTGGTAGCGATCGAGGCCACGGCACACCGAGTTTCTGTGGACCGATTGGTTAGAAATCGCACAGCACTGACAAGAACCGGTCGTGGCACTCGGGCCTCTTCTCTCTCTCTCTCTCTTCCACCAAGGTCTCCCAAGGTTCCCTCAACGTCCACTAATGTGCAAGGATGCTTCCTACCGTAGAAGGTGACGTCTGCCCGGGGGGTGTGGGTGTGTGGGTGTGTGTGTTGTGGGCACCACCACGGGGCAAGGAGCGGGGGTCCACGACCATCAACGGCCGCCAGCGATCATCAGGCGGAGCTCGTTACTTGGTTACCCACAGGGGATCGTGTTTGAGCGTCCCCAGGGCTGCACAGACTTTTGGGGCCCAGCACCCACAGACCTGCCCGGGACGAAAAAGATGGCAGCACGACCACGCCTGGCGGGAAAGGGTATAGATCGGCATCATGGTCCAAGATGCTTCTCCGCACTTGGCTCGAACCTTGAGAAGTTTGTCACTTTCGAGCACGGGTCAAGGAGCGAGAGTAGAGCAGACAGAAGAGTGCAAGACAGAAGAGTGCAAGAGTGGAACATGGATGCCATCCCCCCCAGGGTCCATCACTGCAGCAAATGCCGGTGCACGACCAGACGACCCAAGCACTGGTCCGGTGTGGCTCGACCTGCCCATCCTCTGCCTGCTCGACCGTTGCCCCTGGCTAGCGACACGAGCCTAGGGCGGAAAGAGAAGACGAGCCGAGGGTCCCCACTGATCAGATGTCTGGTTCGAACTGGCCCGTCTCTTGTCGCCCGCAGGCAGGCAAAACACGCTGTCCTGCCAGCTGCCTGCACACTCAACAAGATCTTGCGGGGAAATTCTACTTGGGGCCCCCGATGGAACCCTGGCCAACTGTCGTGTGTTTCCCAAACAGGCTGGTGGGATCGTTCCGGGCGGGGCGTCCTGGGCGTGGGACCTTGCCCAGCCTGTCCTGCCATTGGGGGGAGCGTGACCATCCGGCATTCGAATTTGTCTCTTATCGTCGCGAGTCGGCAAAGCTCCGCGACGTGCTGGATGATGAGCAGAGCCGAGTGCTCGATTCGTTTGTAGGAACCTGAACATATGCGAACAGTTCCAGTCTTCAATGGGACTACAATATGATATAGTAGACTATATACACTATTATAGGCTACTGGCTGACTACTTGCGTGACTGCTGCACGCAGTGACTGTAGATCGACGGGAATGACGGAGTGACAAGAGTGATAGAGTGACAGATTGACGGATTGACAGGAGAGTGACTGTCGCATCAATGTACCTAGTCTAGACGGACGGCAACACGTGCATCTGGAGGATTCCGCCCCCATTCAATGATGCCCGTCCTTGCCGTCCAAGGCCGTCCAAAGGGAGACTACCCTACTGTAACGGCCCGCAATGCAGGGCGGGTCTGGACCCCCAGTGCCTCTCTGGCCTGCATGCATGCATCGTGTCCGCCCAAAGGGCTGTGGATCTTCGGGGGACGAGTGGACGACTGCTTCTCGTTTCCCATTCCCAGAGGATCCTGCCTGTCTCACTGCTCCCCCCAATCCCTCCTCAGCTTCTCTCTTCCTTGTCTGCACGTTTTCACTAGAGCTTACTGGTTCTACGTCAAACAGCCCGACGCAGTCAGACAGACATGCCCTTCTAGTCCTTCTAGTCCTTCTAGTCCTCAGCTGTCCGCCGACATTCCGCACCGCAGACTGATCGTGTCCCACAGCACAAGCCCCTGCCAATCGACTGTGCGCACATCCCGCAATCCTGTTCCCGAACCCAGCTAGGATTTTTTTTTAAAAAAAAAAATTGAAAAAATAAAAATAAAAATAAAAGCAGAGTCGTGGTACAAACCAGTAAGAAATCAAGAGCCTCCTGCCTTGGCATCTCACCCTCCAGCCCCGTCCTGATATGTAGTTGCGCTCGCGGGCCAGATGGGTTACGAGTGAATATTCCAAAATAAAACACGTGCCCCCAGTGAGTGAGTGCCTGCCAGCCTACCGCCATTTCCGAACCGGACGAGAGGCTCCAGTTGTGCCAACCAGTCTCAACATCACGCGATTTAATCTCTCGGGCTCGCGACATGAAACCCGCTGTGGGCTCACCCAGCTCAGTGCTCTCCAGGCCGGCGTTCGACCCCGTTGCGTATTCTCATACGCCCACGTCTCGATCAGTATTCTGGCATTTCTTTTTGGCAAGTATCTGCTGCGCTGCACTGGATACACATCTCGACTTCGCTCGGGGCTTTCGGGACGGGACGCGTCTCCCCCCAAAGACATAGTTTTCTCTGTCCTTGCCGTTGCCTCCCGGGCCACGGACGTGCAGGAAACTCTCGTCGGCACCATGACATAACCACCCTCCCGGCCTCGTCACATTGGAATGTCTCACGTGGAGATGCACTCCGTATCTCCAGACTGCTCGACTGACGTGGGCATCTATAAATTGGTGCATCGCGAGCCTGGTTTTCTTATCGCGGTAGTCTTGTCGTACATTTTCTCATTGCCAGCCTGGCATTCTACCCAAGAAAACGTGCACAAAGGGAACGAGTTCATGACCGGGTGTCTACTATTAGAAGTCCTCATCTTCACTCAGGCTCATGATCGGACGAACTTTGCCCATTGTCGAACCTGTCCTCCGCGTATTCTTCCCTCAGCACCCTGGCGTCTAATCTTACCTATTCTTGCGCGGCTGTCTGATTTCTAGGTTTCCTTGCAGCCCGAGTCATTCAGTCCTCTCCCTGCACTCTCTCTGCCCCTCTGACCTGTCACAATCCGCACCACGTTGCGCCTGCAGCGGCTTTGCTTACCTCCCCGGCCATAACGCTCGCGGCGTACTCAGTACGTACACACAGCACAATCGTTTGGTCTAGCCTTCTCAGCTATGCGTCCAGGGTCAGGGATGATGCAGCCCAGACGCTGGTTCTGCAAATCTTCGCCAGCTCTCCAAATATGTCAAACACGCGAACTTAGGCAACGGGAAAGGTATATGTGAATCCTTCATCATTGTGCTTGCGTGCTGCTCCTTTGGTGACGTCAAGCTTCACATGCCCGCAGGTTCGACAGGCGATCCCAATCGACCCAGCCGAGGATTACTCAAGGGACGACCCCGGGCAGCCCGGGGCGGTTTGGTGCCTTCAACGCGGGGAAAGAACGGCTGTGTGGCGTCTGGGGTAGAAAGTCCCCCAACAAGGTGCCGAGGCTTTTCCTGGGCGACGATCATCCATGTGAGCGCCCTTCTCCGGATCGAACTGTGCCAGAATTCATGCGCTGTAGGTTCTTGATGAGGGGTAGATAGCCCTCATCTTTTGCTGGCATTCTGGACGGCATTGACCTGGGGGACATGGGACTTGGGATAGAGCACGTGTTGACGGACTGCTGTGAGCGAGATGGCTCTGGGTTGGGGCCGATTGACTTTGGACTCTTCGTTTACATGACACAGTGCTCTGCGAATGTCATGTAGTTGACCTTGGTGCTCGTCTGCCCTTTTCTCTGCTTGATTAAGCTGGAACCCTGCTGCCAGCATTACGATCGGACGATGCATCGCCTGCGGCGACGAGGCGGCTCTGCCCTCGTAAGACTGATGTTGCAGTCGCATCAAATGCAGCAAAGCTTGGTACAGCCTCATACTAGTATACTCTAGGCGGCTTTATGGTTTTTACCACATTGATCACGGCAATTGTCTAGATTTCGGATAATTCCGACGTCAGGAGTGAGTTCAGTTCCTCGAGAAGTTAGGAGCAGCCACGATGGTACTGCAACTCCTGCGCGGAACTCTACAATTTTATCAATTCCATTTTCAAGCGCAAGTTATTCTGCACGTAGAGTATAATGACGCTCTAGAGTGCCGCAAATGGTTCCCAGGGTGCCATAATACGATGCATTCAAAAGGTCTAAACCAGAGAACCGCCATAGAACCAGCAGAATTTCATTGGCGTTTCCGTCGTTTTGATGGCTACAATACATCCTCTTGGCAGCCATTTTAGGGCCCATGGTCTCGTCGTGTTTGTGTTTCGTGGTGTGGGGAGTTGGGGCGGTCTCGTGCCCGTGGCCAGCCCGGCCGCGCCCAGCACAACCCACCAAGTGCACGCAGAGATTGGACCTCATGAAATTCCAGACTGACAAGAGGGCCTGCATTTTGGGCCGCAGACACTTACCGCGACAATATAGGTCCCTGGTGCCCCGTAACGCAAAACGGGCCGTTGTCGTACGGGGCCATGATACTGTCACGGGCAGAAACACCCCACGGGCAGTCGATTCTAGTAAAGGGGCCTTGTGGCCTCCTAAGACATGTGAGAGCGATCACCTGACATAACTAAATACTCTGCTGCACTAGATTTGGAGTCCCGAGAACTTGGCTCTTTATGTTTGTTTTCAGATCTGCCGGTCCTTACTTCCTAGCGTCAACTTGAATTGATCAATAGAATTCCTCCACGGACCTTTCTTACACCATCTTCACATTTTAAGACGTATCTCTGCCAGTCTACATGACGCCTCGAATGATGCGGCATAACTCTCTTTCTCTCCTTCAATGGAGCCTCATGTTGACTGGAGGAGCTGGCTCACCGCTTCCTTCAATAACAGACGACGGAGCACATCACCCCAAAAAACGATCTTTGATAGGAGGCGGCCCTCTGGAGGACTGGGAAATCGCAATCATTATTCTGGGTGCTCTCTTTGGAGTCATGCTCCTGGGTTTCGTGGGTGGCATTTGCGAGGTCGTGTTGGCTGGCAGGATCAAAGAGAGCAATGCTCAAGCGGACGCCAAGCTAGAAGCGAATGCCAATCGCGATATTGGTAAAGACACCGAGGAAGGCAAAGGGGAAGAGGGCACAGAAGGGGTTATAGACCAGGACCGGTACTCGTGGCAGCCAGAGAGGATGACGACCGGCTTGAGCGACGACTCTACGCTGGCTGGGTCAGACCGCGGAGTCCCGGAATCGGGTGGCGAGCAGGCGATGAACGAAGGGGGAGACTGGTATGAAGACTCTGGCGTTGCCCAGCAGGGAGGCGAGACGTCCATGACGTGGACCAGCGAGGGCCTGCCTCCGCCGGATACATCGCAGTTTGTCATCGACGACGTGGACAGCCCCGGCTACGGTAGCTCTCGCGACAATGCCCAGAGCTACGAGGCGTACCCAGGGCACTTGAACCCGCCTCCGGCCATTCCCACGAATGAGACTGTCGTGCAGGGTCAGGACGCAGGAGACCAGTACTGGGACAACGGAACGTCCGGCGCGGGACATGATGCGGCTCCTGGTGACCACGCAGCACACGCGACAATGGCTCCGCCTGGAGCATATTCTGGCGAGGGTTACAGCCCGGCGGTCATGCCCGACTCGGCCGACTATCTTCAAGAGTATCGACAGAGCCAGCTGTACCTTCAACAGGACGATGACTGGTATGCCGCGGCAAGCGCTACGTACGGCGCCCCGGAGGGAACGGCACGGTAAGAAGGAGAATCTGCTGGAATAAACAATGCGAGGCACCGAATGTGGGGCACCTTCGAAGATAGACGCAAGAATATTCGCATTTAAAAAGTGTCAGGTGGTCTTTGGGGTGAGCCTGTTGAGGCTATCAACGGAATATCAAAGATAAATGAATACAACAGCGCCTGGGAGGATATCATCCAGCGTCGGATGCAAGAAAAGCTTTCAAGTTATTAGACTTCTGGAGTTCACGAGGGAAAGAAAATGCATTTGACCTCTATTCGACTGACATAAAGAACTGGACGCATATGAAGTATTGCGTGAATGACTGTACAGTGCCTACTCTAAAAACACTCACGCACACTATTGTCCTTGTACATGTAATCCTTGTCCACCCTGATAAAGGCATTGGTCCACGTAACGCCACAATCCGGCGTCTCCCAACCCGCAGTCGTAGCATTCGCGAGCTCCATCCTAGGCCCCCAGCCCGGCTGCGCCTTGTGCAGCGTCACCCTGAGGTCCCTCCACTCAAAGCTCTCGAGCGTGCCGCACGAGTCGGTGATGCACTCGCTTTGCGAGTTCAGCACCCCGGGCCGCATCCCGGGGCTGTCTGTTTGCGTCGAGAAGACCACCCCGTCAAGATAAATCGTCTGCGTGACCGCGTCCCTGACGATAATCTCCATGTCGAGCGCCGTGCCGGCCGCGACGGGCCTGAAGCCCGCGCTGTGCTGGTCCGGGCCACCTTTTCCGATGTAGGTGCTCGCGGTGCCGCACCACGTCACCGCATTGCACGCTGGGTCGACCGTGATGTTTGGCGTTGGGCCCCAGACGAAGAGCGGCTGGACGAAGTTGATGTCCTGCGTGCTGCCGTTGCCCGGGTTGTCCTGCATGCCGATCCAGAGGGCCACCTGCTCCTCGCCGCCGGGGACGTATCCGCATGGGATCTGTGGTAGGGTCACCGAGTAGGTGGCGTTGATGATCCAGTTGTCGAAGGGGAGGTATTCCATGAAGAAGCCATTGCCGTACTTTCTGTCGCCATCCCAGGGATCAGCAGCTGCTCTACTAACGATGGCCAAAGCTGCTGCGATTATTGTGAGAGGCAGCATTTTGTGGGCAAGGTGTGGACTCTGTACTGGCAAAAGTCCAAATGCCAGGAGTTCGGACGAAGATTAGAAGACTCGACAGCAACATTTGACGAGCACAAGCTCAGATATACCGCGAGCATGTCGCCGACGGCATAACGACATTCTCGTACCTTGGTCGTGAACCTGGTTATCTAATAAAGCCAATATGAGGTGCTCGGGGATGGCCAAGCCTTCACAGGTTCCCCATCCAACTGCGACCTTGTACGTGAGCTATATTTAGGCATGTGTGACTACACCACTCCCCGTTCTAGGTCCGTGCTACATTGAACTCTAATCATCGTGTCTGGTCTTCCTTATCTCGCTTAAAATGGGTTTGATGGGGAGAGGAAGTAGGTTTGAACTTTGTGGATTTCTGAGCGACTGTCAAGTGCCCATGCCCCTACGGGCTATAGCCAATCAAAGGACACGATTTGGAGTTAGTCAGCCAGAGGGCTGACTACTACACCAACCGTCAGGGCGACGAGATTAGCGATAGCTTCTTCCTCCTCTATAAGCAGAAATCAGAACCCGTACCCAAACACGTACGGTCTGCTTCAACCCATTTGCACGTGCAAAGAACCCTTGACCCTCGCCGTCAGGGCCGTACCAGCAAACTCCGTAGTTTTCACTCAGTGTAGGAGTCAGTCACAACATGGTGAGCTAGAATTGTTTTACCACCTAGGTACCAATCATTAATCAGTGACGCCAGAACACCCACGCATCGTCGCCGACGAGAAGCGGTTTTGACCTAAATACTTTTAGTAGATAGCTTATGATGCGACACGCGGAGGATTGCTCTTATTCGTTGGCAGGTCTATCTATTTGTACGACGAATTTTCAAGTGCCAAAGTCGTCAATATTGTGGGAGAATCGGAACCAGAAGCGATCCGTGCTGCTGTGCGGCCCGGTGCAGACTTAACGTATCCCGGCGCTGTTCTGGAATGCTGAGAGATTGTATCAAGAACCCAGCCGTCTGGAAGCCACTAATGCGCTGGGACAGACGTTCAGGGCGAGAATGTCAACAGGCGGAAATTGCAAGACATGTCAGCCAACGTACGTCATGGACATACTCTTCGCTGGACCTTCAATAACATTACCTTGTTGTTTGCTTCGTGGACCCCTCACAAAACAAGACTTCCCTCCTCCAATACTCATTCGAGCGCTTGATTGCCATTCAATTGAACATGACCAATGTATTCGAGTGTGTCCGATTCCATGAGAGCGCAGGAGAGTGGGCAAAGGAGCTCCAGCGCGCTCTGTCAGCACAAGAGGAATCAGTCAATACCCGACTTTACACAAGGCCGCTTATCTGCTTGAGGAGATGCTACATATTGGAGCTGCCTGACGAGATACTTGTCAAGATCTTCCTCGAAGTTGCGACCGAGAGTTCTAGACATGTCCTTGGAATAGTGAAGACGAAAAAGAAATGCCACGACATCGCGATCCCGTTGCTTTACAATCATCTTGAGCTGTTACCCGGTCGGTCCCGAACGGACATGCAGTCAGTCGGTTTATCATTCCGACGGTATCCAGAGAAGCGAGGATACGCGAGCAAGGCAAAACTGCGCGGCAGTCCCGAGAGCTTTAGGTCCCTGGGCCAGTTCCCCGTCCTGTTCAGCCCCGACGCCTTTCCCAATGTCCGACGGCTCCACGGGATCCCGGTGACCGTGTCCAGCCTACAGAATTTCATGGCCGGCGACGAGGTCTGGGCGTATACTTCAACAATCGAGGAGCTCATATTCGAGGAGTCCGAGGTCAAGATCTGGCCTGCTGGCTTAGATGCCTTGATGCGGGCCTGCAAGGTCGTAAGAAAGCTTGTCCTGCACTGGGACCCTGGCGCCTCGGACTCGCCGTGTGACGGTACGTTCCATCACAGCTCCTTGGGATCGGCCATCGCACACCACGTAGCGACCTTGAAGACGCTCGAAATTAGACCAAATGCGTCCCAGTTAAGCGACAAAAAGGACATAGAGCCAGGGAGCTTGAGGGACCAGCTTCCTTCATTTTCAGCACTCAAAGACCTGCCGATCCACATGGCTTGCTTCTATGGCGAGGCCCAGACACCGAACAGCACGGATGGAGCGCCGCTGGCCCAGAAGAGGCTCGCTAACTTCTTGCCTCCGTCCCTTGAGCGGTTGGCAATGATGGGAGATCCGGGATCATCCACAAGAACCCTTTCGGTACACAGCACCCAGGACTGCGCAAGCCTGAGGCTGCAAATCCTCAATTTCTTGCAAGACTGTGGTCCTGGCGGGCGTTTCTCAAATCTTAAGCTAATCCGGCTGCCGAGATGGGTGGACGATCCAGCCCAGGGACGAGACGCCGAAAGGTTGCCGCAGATGAAGAGCTCGGCTGCAGATGTCAATGTTGCTATTGAATTTAGAGGCAAGCAGCCACCTAACTCAAGTCTCAGCAGTTGGTCGTCATGATAGCTGTAGGTTAACTCGAACCTCTCACAGACTCCTAAATGTCTCTGTCTTGCCGCAATTTTGTCAGAGAAAGGACAAACGGAAGAATGAAGAGAAGTCGTGGGGGATTTCCTACAATCGAGCATATTCCAGTCGATAACACGAGCTGACTGGTATCTTTTGTAACCACATCGTCGTAAGTAGTAGCAGTTGTGCTCATCCATGTATGTGGCCCAACAAAGTCTAAAGTCCTAACAGAAGTACGGTCCTTCTCCTGGCAGGGTGAGCCGAATAGGGGATTCTTGGCCGCTCGCTCCTGGCGACGACGGCGACGCGGTGCTGATAGTGGCCAAGGTCACAGAGCGGTATATTCGAGCCAGGCAAAGACAGATCCATCATACGAGAACGATATGTAATACATTTTCCCGTTCTAGTGGTAAACTGTTGACGGTCGTGTTTACATTTCACGGAGCAGAGGCTACACAGATGGGACACGTGCCATCATGCCAGGGACTTCCTATATTATTGTGCGGTATAGTCACCCCGCCACTGCATCTGCACCCTATTCGTAGACTTATAGTAGTTCGCAGGCCAAGACTTTCATAGGACATGTTTTACCACAATAAATGGAGCGCACCCGTATTGATAGCTTGTCCAAGAAACCGAATGAATCGCGCCCGGCCCCGTCGGATTCGGTGGCTGCCACACGCCACCCACCGTCGCGCCAATGCACCTCCACAAACCTTCGGCCCATAGCGTTGAAGACCTCCCTATCTTCCTAGGGGCCGGTACTCATCTGCCGCCTCATGCCTTGTGGGTCCCGTTGGAGTCTATTATCAATAAGCCATAGTGTGTCGACGTCCATATTGAGAGCGCAATAGAATCGCCCGTTATACCAATCGACCTTCTTCAACCATTTTGGGTCAAATTCGACAGCGATATTCCTCGGCCTGCAGAAAAGATCATACTACGGGCACCGGGGAAGGAGGTTGCTCCAGGGCAAAATTTCCTATAACCAAGTAATTCGAGGGAGCTCATCAATAGGTATTACGATCCAGTGAGATCTGCAATTCTGGGTGTATCTGGACTATGATGAGGTCCTTATTTGGTTGCATTGTGAAAAGTCGTCGTTCGCCGCCATCTGTTTGTAGGGCCATTGTCACCTTTGCGGGTTCAAGAGACGCCCTTCGCCACCTTGAAGGTGTCGAGCTGAATCTTTCAGCCATATGCCTTCGAGAGTCTCGGCAAGTTGTCCAGAGATCTGAATCCTCCATGTACGCCGAGTAATTTCGGAGGTCCCATAAGAAGCTCCAAGTCCTGCTGCCATCTCGACCACAACGGGGTGTAGCCAAATCAAAGATTATGTAAACCTGGCTGAGACAGCATCGACTCGGGGCCAGGGTATAACACTGGGGTTTCACGAAATGGGTGTCATTGCGCACGTGGTGGACTGAGAGGCAATGGGCTGCTGGTCCTTCACATCGGATCGCGAACTCCCAGATCATGTCGCGAAGTTCTTGCGGGAGATCAGAGAATTGAGCCATTTCTGATGACTTGAAAGTATGCTGGGCGGTGAAAGGGTGTGGTCGGGTGGTCGGGTGGTGCTTTTGAAGACTTTGTACGATGCAATGGGCAATCCTGAGAGTCCCGTGGTGGGTGGCTTTTGTGTAGTCTCCGAGTCGTGGTGGTTAGGATAGTTAAAACGGATGTTAAGATGAACAATCAGGTTCTCCAGGTCTGCAAATCACTGACCCGGCAGATATACATACCTGTCAGGTGCGATTCTCTGAGACGCTGAAGCACATGTGGCATCCATTTAGACCGCTGACCCCATTGGACTCTGACCCCCCGTCCGAGCCCACGTGTGACGTGCAGGTTCGTGGTGCTAATGTCAAAAGAGAGACGGCCTATAAGACCGCGTATACGCTGCCTTCTTCGTTTTCATATAGCGTGCAAACTAATAACAAGAGGTCTTCGGCTCCACGCTAAATTAGTATGTTGAAGACGAGGGCCAAGGCTGTCGGTAACCAGGCTTTTTGCTTAGTCAGCGCCGAGAAGCACCCATTTCTGACGAAGCTTGAAGCCTCGCAAGTAGCCGTTTTCTGCCTAAGACACAATTGACACTATTCTCAGGATATCATCGTTTTCTTGCTTTCCCTCGTACGTACGTACAGAGATGAACCAACAAAGGCTGTTGAATTATTTCGTCCTAATTATCAACAGGCTGTCCTTGTCATCCAATGAATATTTGGCACTGAGTCATAACCTAAACACCCTGAATCGACCAATGCTGCACGGATATACGTACTGACACTGCCACACAGCCATTACATATACCGCAGGACCTAGGTTCTCATGACAGGTTATTGCCTTCTTCGGCAATGAAAGCCTATTTCTGGTATCCTCAGAAAAGAGTGAAATTCAATCATCCGTTGAAACTGGTCACACATGTCTTTGTTAAAGCGTTTAGACAAATTCCAGTTGACAGATTGGAAACGCGAAGACCAAAGACCGAAAATATGGTGACGTGAGAAGCGGCCAGCTGCAGAAGAGATTCATAGAGCTTCCCCGACGGTGAAGATGACCTACTTCCCAGGCATCAACGAGCGCCGCGCATACAATGGGGAGGGATATGAAATGTTAGCTCAGCGCCAACGCGGAAGCTATTTTTTTGAGGCCAATTAAACCGAGTGACCTTCTTGCCCATACAAATTACACACAAAATTTAGTGACCGCTTAATTGCCCTTCCAACTGCAGAACCTTCTTAACTCGCTTCGGCATCGAGGCGATCAGACGCCGTAGAAACGCCTTCGGAACAGCATACTATGCTTCCTCCACGGCATCGCGCAATGCTTGGCCTGATAGACGCCCCATTGGGTCTTTACGAGAGAGGTATTCTTTCATCCATCGCCAAACGTTTCTTATAAAGCTAGCCCGGAAGCGTAAGGTTATATATACCATAGCACCCCCACCAACGGTACACTATTGGCACACAAACCCACCAACTTCATGATGCAAGAAAACATTGATTTCTGGTGTTCTGCAATTGATAAATTTAGCGTTCTGAAGCTCTCGTCACGCTCAATTCGTATATTTAGCTGGCTTGTGAATCTCCCGGCCAGATCTCGAGCGTACGTCAGGCGGGATATCCCCATCGATGTCGTCAACTTGCTCCTCATCACTCACACCGTAAATGTCCTCTTCTTCAACAACAGAATTTTCGTGAGTCTGGATCTCTTTCTCAAGGTCTTCAACCGAGCCACCTTTGGCCAGAATTTCATGTGTAGTCATGAACCTCTTGTTGGGATTGGGTATAGCCCGGCGCTTCTTGGTGCCTTTCTGAGCATCTTCCTGGGCCCGGAGCTCAGCATTCTCTTGTTCGAGGAATGCTGTCTTGGCTTGTAGCTCCTCTAGATTGTTCACGATCTTTCTGCCCTATATATCTGGCTTGGGTGGTGTTTTCGGCCATTTTCATGAAATAGTCCCGGTTGATATCTGGCTCAGAGTCGCCAATTGCAGGCTCAGCTTCGGCCTTGCATTTCTCACGATCTGGTTGGATTTCTGGGTGTTGAAATGCCTTATGGCCATCAACGGGCCAATTCCCAGTCACTCTCCGGGCCGAAACGATAGTCCTTGGAGTCACAGCCTCCCGGGCTTTGACGAGACAACGAAGGAAGTTGATCTTGCCCACGGGCGCCGAATCAGTGACGCAATCGAGTTTTGCAATCTCTTTCCGATAGGCTTGCTTCAGAACATTAAAATGACCATTTTCTGCAGGTTGTAGCCCGCGGGAAGTGTGGGCTGGAAGAAAACAACAACAAACGTTGCCAAGAAGCACTCTTCCATGAACTCGTCCTATGTACACTCAAATTAGTTTCTAGGCGGTTCTTATTCGAATGAGCTTACAAGATACCGAGATATGGCTCTTTTGACCATTAAGAATCAAGAGAATCGCTCGGCCTTCGTTATTGTTTCGAATGGCGTTCATCTGGGGCAAGAAAACATCTTGAAGCCACGCCACGGCGATATCGTTGGAGGTCCACCCATTGGGCGTTGTGATATAGTGCCATGGGCAAAGCTTCTTGAATTCTTGAAGAAACCACTGGGCTTGTAACTCTTTTCCTATTAACGCGGTAATTATATCTATTGTTGGTACGGCCCTGACGGCGAGGGTCAAGGGGTCTTTGCACGTGCAAATGGGTTGAAGCAGACCGTACGTGTTTGAGTACGGGTTCTGATTTCTGCTTATCGAGAAGAAGAAGCTATCGCTAATCTCGTCGCCCTGACGGTTGGTGTAGTAGTCGGCCCTCTGGCTGACTAACTCCAAACCTTGTCATTTGATTGGCTATAGCCCGTAGGGGCATGGGCACTTGACAGTCGCTCAGAAATCCACATCTATTATAAAGCCGGTCTTATTAAAGTTATAAAGGTCGTTATCCGGAATCCCACACTTAGCCATCATATTACGAAGCAGCTTAAACCAGTTCCTAATGACCTCTGGATCTTTACAGAGGGTCCTCCGATAGTTATAGGGATGATCAAACTTAGTCTTTTGGTTGGGTTGTATATCCACAAAGCGTTGAGCCCAGTGCTTACTCACAGGCTTAGTATTACGCGACGCCAGCAGAAGGTTGGCCACATCTTCCACACCAGAAGTCGTAGGGGTAATCCTCGGATGTCTTGGTCAAGGATGTATCGGATAAGTGCTTGCTCTTTAATTTAGTCGAGTTTGTATTTCGTGGCGTGATTCCTTGTGACCACGTTGTTGATTCATCTTGCGGCGTAGAGTTGTTTGCGGGATGTTGAATATCCGAGCAGCTTTACGTATACTTATAGGTTTCGCATTGTTGTTTTTAGATTTCTGAATAGCCTGGATTGTTAAGAGTATTTTGCTCTCTTAAGATGAAAGATACATATTGTTGTTGGGGAATGCTAATGCGTTGAATATTTAAAGATGGGTTAGTGTGAGAATGATACGAAAATCAGAGACGCGACAGGCACCAAAAAAGAACTATCCCACCAAAACCTTAATACTTGCAGGCCTCCCTGCACCTAACCCAACACCTCTAAATCAATAATAAAATCAACTGGAATTAAGTAATTAAGTGCAGTTGGCACTAATTGGTGCCAACTTTTATGAATTATTTGGCCCTAGGGGGGTGCTGGGGTTGACTGAAGTTCGTGGAAATAGCAAAAGTGCGCCACTTCCTGATATGCGCCACTTCCTGGTAAACCACGTTATTTATTTCTTGTTACGACAAATATCCTTTTTTTTTCTTTTTTCATTTTTCTTCTTTCCTTTCCTTCATTAATTATTTCTGTTTCAAAATTCCCACCCCTTTTTTATTTTACTTTTTTATTATTTATTTTTATTTAACGTGGTTTATCAGATGGCCGGCAGTATCAGGTCACCGGCGGTTTTTCCAACTTCAACCAACTTTTGTTAACCCCAGCACCCCCCTAGAGCTAAATACTTAATAAAAATTGGCACCAATTGGTGCCAACTGCTTTACATTGCTTATTTCCAATTGATTTTATTAATTTGGAGGCGTTGGGGGTGGTGCAGGGTAGCCTGTATTAGTTAAGGTTTATATGAGCCAGGCTGTTTTACGTATAAATCGCGTCTCCGACTTTCGCATTAGTCTCGCATCATTCCTCCTATTTAAATATTTAAGGCGTCAGAAATCAATAACAACTAATATGTATCCTAACTTGAAAGAAGGGAAAATACTTCTAGCTATACAGGCTATTCAAAAATCCCGAAAAAACGATGCGAAACCCTTGTTAATAGCAGCAGCTGCACAGATTTTCAATATTCCTAGATTTATACTACAGAATAGGATGAACCAGCAACCCATCTGTAAGGAATCACGCGTTAATAAACACAAACTCGACCAAATCGAAGAGAAAACACTTATCTAATACATTATTGAATAAGATGTCCAAGGATTTCCCCCGCGACTTTCTGGTGTGGAAGATATGGCTAACCTTCTCCTTGTGTCGCGTGATGCTAAGCCTGTAGGCAAGCACTGCGCTCGACGCTTTGTGGAGATGCAACCCAGCCTAAAGACTAAGTTTAATCGTCCCTATGACTATTAGAGAGCCCTTTGCGAAGATCCAGAGGTTATTAAGAACTGGTTCAGGCTCCTTCGCAATATGATGGCTAAGTATAGGATTATTGATGATAATCTCTATAACTTTGATGAGACCGTCTTTATAATGGGCATGATCACCGCATTAATGGTTGTTACACGCGTTGATAGGCGTGGAAAGGCCAAATCTGTCCAGCCTGGCAACTGTGAATGGGCAACAATCATTGAGTGCATTAATGTAACGGGCTGGTGCATCCTGCTGTTCGTCATTATTCAGGCGCTTATCACCTTGCAAGCTGGACTATAGAGTCAGTTTTTTCCCCCTCCTAGGTGATTATACCTACTCTAAATGGATGGACGGATAATAAGATTAGCCTTAAGTAGATTTAGCACTTTAATAAGCACATGAAACCTAAGAGAGTTACAGATTACCGGATGTTGATACTTAATGGTTATAAGAGTTATATGTCAGCCGAATTCAACCAATACTATAAGGAGAACAAGATTATCCCTATTAGTATGCCTCTATACTCTTCTTATTTAGTCCAGCTATTAGATGTTGTGTTATTTCGGCCTCTAAAGCACGCATATAGCGGGGAAATCAGCAACTTTATCAGGGCTTCTATTAACCATATTACCAAAAGCGAGTTCTTTATCACGTTTAAGGCAGCCCATAATAAGACTTTTACGAAGTGTTGGAAGGCACCACTTCGGGTCAGTCAGGGCTCAGGCTAAGACGCCCCAGCAAGGGATGAGCAGCCCTGACTATGGCAAGGGAAGCAGCCCTGGCTATGGCAAGGGATGAGCTGTGAGCACTGTCATCCAGAGGAAATGGGCAGGCTATATAATACGTGACCAGACGCGCTGCAATCACAACGATTAGTTAGGTATCGAAACATAGTACAGAATGTTCAGGTCCTGATCTGCCCACTAGTAATCTTTTGCCCAGCATCTTCCCCAAAGACTCCTGACACGAAGGATAATGTTAAAGCTGCATTCAGGGGAGCTGGAATAGTGCCTTGGGACCCGGATTCTGTTATTTCTAAGCTTGATATTCGCATCAGAACTCTAGTGCTATCCGTCCCTGTTTCTCCCCAGCAATGGGAGTCTCAAACACCGTCTAATGCATAACAAACCGTCAAGCAATCGACTTATATCAAAGGCAGGATCTCCGCCCATCAGGGTAGCTCTCCTATACCAATTATAGAGGCCGTTAACCAGATGGCAAAGGGTACACGAGTAATAGCGAACGAGCTTATCCTTTTAAAGGATCGGGTTCGCACTCTTGAGAAGGCTAATGTAGCACTCGCAAAACGCTGGAGAGTGAAAAGGACTCGAGTGCAACTTGGAAGGGCACTTAGTATTGAGGAATCCTAAGCAATAATAGAAGAGAAACAGAAGGGGAAGCGACCAGCTGGTGAAATAAGTGGTGGCGCTAATAAGGCGGTTCGTGGCGGACCAAGTAAACGATGCTGTGGCAAGTGTGGTAAGGCTGGGCATTATATAAAAACTTGCAAGAAAGAGGAGGAAGGGTTTGATTAATCAGATTTTGATTATATTATAGTAAATCCAGCATAGTTGGCACTAATTAGTGCTAATATATGTATATTTATGGTTCGTAGTAAACTGCGATTTGGGCGGCGAAGTTAGCACTATTTGGTGTAAAGTTTATATTTCCCACCAAAAGTCGGCCTGTTTGAATCAGCACTGCAACCACGCCAACTACTCAAAACTAACAAAATTAATTAGAATGAAGTAATTAAGTGCAGTTGGCACCAATTGGTGCCAATTTTTATTAATTATTTGGCCCTGGGGGGGGGGGGGGTGCTGGGGCCAACAAAAGTTGGGTGAAGTTGGAAAAACTGCCAGCAACCTGATACTGCCGGCTATCTGATAAACCAAGTTAATTTGTTTTCTAATTTTTTTTAATTTTTTTTTAACTTTTATTAACTTTGTTTTCTCAAAAGTTTTAAAAAAAATTTAAATCGTTAATATAATAAAAATCAGAAATAAAACTAGAAAATCTTTCCTTCTCTTTGTCTCAGCAAACGCGGTGTGAGTGGGGTGCGGTTAAGTCCTTGGGCACCCTTGCAAGCCCGTTATCGATAAGCCCTGCTTGTTTTCTCCTTCCTCCATCCCCACTTTTCTTCTTAGGCTAGCATTCTCTGAAAATCCGCCTAATTTGGTGCAAATCTTGAGCCTTCGTGCTGTGAAGCCCAAGTGACATCTCAGGAGTAGCCTAAGCTCGCAAGGAGTGCTAACAGCTCTGCTTATACAAAATGATGTAGAAACCCCCCTTCCCCGCCTATCCACCCCCATGATAGATCAGTAGTGGGGAAAAGACACCCAGGATAAGGGTTGATAAGAAACCCTCGTTCGTCCTTCCTCCCAGAGGTGGGCCCCCTTCTCTCCCAAAGCCCCTTCCTTTTGGAGGGACTTTCCTTCCAAAGTACATTCCTTCCCAGAATCTCTTCCTCTCAGACGGGACTTCTCTCGATGGGACCCCTTATTCTCACGAAGGCCTCCCTCTCAGAGCTCTTTCCTCTCAAACTGTCGCCATTCCCTCTCAGAGCCCTAGAGTACTCCTCGCACGTGCTTCAAGTTTACGTCGCTCCGTCTGCGCTCGTCTTTGGGTGCCCTTGTCGAATCAAGACCCACTCGAAACAAACAAACAAGCAATCCTGTAAAGCTGCTCCCTCCCAAGCGCTCGCAAAGGCAACCTCGGAAGGTTCCAATTCTGGCGAAGCACCCGATTTCTTGTAACATCAGAACCGTTCGTGACCCAACCAACGCCGTAAGTTAGCATGCCGGTGATACGTTGACAGCGTGTGGGCTACTGACGAACCTACTCGCCACCGACAGAATCTCGAATCAACCACGTTGCATGTCAAATCATGGCACGAGGCTCCGCATCGAAATGATTCACCTCGCTCTTCGAGAAGGTCCCAACCCGCCAAGTCATTGCCATGCTAATGAGATACATTTAGACATGTTACAAGTGTGGTGGCCTTGGCCAAAAGTCATTCTAGTGCCCCGTGAGTTTGCTCCTGTGCATATCAGCATGGCCACTACCTTCAGAGGCGTCACATCGCTTTGAAAGTATTAAGTGCGTGCATGAATCATGCTGACTTTGCTTTACATAGTCCTCCATGGACGAAGCCAAAAACAACGCATGTTCTGGTGGCGGATATCAAGCAACGGCATGATGTCTCCATGCCATAATTCCTAACCGTGCCATAAGATCAAGACCGGCACTACCAAAACCCAGGAGGATGTAAGTATCAGGCCTGATCCAAGATTACACGTTTAATGGCGGGCTAATTTGACCCAACTATCTAGGAGCCAGAGCGCAACAAGTGAGTATCCTTGAAATCTACACTGATATCGAAATCAGTGACGTTGTCCAGCTATTCTGAGCACGTGGGCTCCCCTTTATTTTGATTTCGCATGACTTAATATCTAATACGGATTGTCTCTCACCAGGTGAAGTGAGAAATTTTTCGTTTCGCCCTTTTCTAGTTGGGAGGTCGGTAAGTAAAGTGTCTCGGTACAATACACAAGATCATTGACTGATAGTTCCTAGTAGAATTCAAAGTGGCGAATTGAGTGCACCAGCAAGCTCTGTTGATCGTGGGGTTAACATATCAGGGGGAGAGCAGTTTATGAATTGTGTAAGTTTACCATCCATGATCCCAAGTGAAAGTTCCGTACGTGGTGCTGACAATTATCGTACAGCGATAAAGAAAATGTAGGTCTGAAATTCTTATATAGCAAACTTGACCGCCTTCAATGATAGATGAAGTCCCTGTCTATTATCCGAAGACTCACTGTTGTTGGTTGCTCGCCATTATGAGTGGTACGATACCATGTGGTCTCCCTGATCATGTTGACGTCGATGAGGATGTTAAATAGCTCCTGCGTCGGGCGAAAGGTGGTGAGGTTACCGTTGCCCCAAGCGTTGATGCGATTGCGCAACGAAAACTGCGACGCGGAGGTTAGAGGTGTTGAAGGTGTTGGCCTCGTAGTCGTGGTAGACCCTGAAGGCCAAATAGTATGCGCGGCGCTCTTTGATGCCTGGAAAGTAGATCTTAATCACTTAGATGTGTTCATCTTGCTGAAACACCTTCGGAAGCACCTACTACAAGCCTTCAAGCAGATTTCATAGCGTCCCGTAGAACAGCCTTCCTTGGGTCAGCCACCCCTAGGAAAACTTCTAGCAGAGCTATTTTGACTTCCAACTGGTCTTCGCTACACTTGGCTGTTTCTAATGGAGGGTACTATTCAACCGCCAAGATCCTTTACTTTACAGGCTGGGGAATCTTGTGAGCTGTCCTGGTGCTATTGGCCAGGCACGCATCAGCTCCCATTAATATCGTGCATGAAATTGCCACTTACGGGAAGTTGGATATCCTGAACGGCTTAAGCTTTCCCAGGAATTGCATTGGAACTCTGGGCGACTCCGTCGGTCTTGATGGAAACACGGTAGAACCCCATAATCTCGCATCCAGGTAGCCCTCGGCCCTGCAAAGCAGATGAATAGAAGGGCTTGGTACACACAACCTGGAGGCCCCTTCCTGCTTCTGTGAAGATGCATCATTTTGGAGAAGATATTTCCGTCTCTACATCTTGAAGAGGGACAGAATGGGGGAGGGATGGAGGGATGGAGGGATGGAGGGATGGAGGGATGGAAAGGAAGAGGACCAGATCTTGGGCAGTTGTTTAAGTGACGTTTCTTCTAGACTTGGCGAATCGGGGGACTCGGCGCTGCGATACTTGCTAAACTTTCACTCTATTCGTGTGGTACTAGACGCTGATTGTCTGGTCAACTTAAGAAGGGCTAGCGACCTTTACTGCTTCCGACATATCATCATGTGGCAATGAATTTTTGAGGAACTCGTGCTTGAGTTCTGTACTATCAGCCCTTCTCCTGGTCTACGAATATGTGCATGGCGAATGACTGGCCAGGCCTTTTCTCGTCCATCGCCCGTCACGTCAGCGGCTGAACAAGATGATCGAGATTGGTTCAGCTCGCCCGATGTGTGCAGATTGACTCACTGCTGTGATACCTCTGAGCTGCTGAAACTGCGGTGTCACCCAAGGCTCGATCTTGCTTGGTTGTTCGTATTGATGAACTGTAACACAATCGGCGCACAGGTTACCGAGGATCAGACCCTTGAGGGTTGGCCCATGAGAGACGCGCCTGGCAGTCAACGCCAGCTTCGTGATAACTAGGGACAGACGAGCCCCCTGCAGAGTACCGTCTTCGGTATCTCTCTACACCCGACATCGTAAAAGGTCCCCTGCCAATCCCCAAGTCGTGTTTTATTGCGTGAAGCATACAAACCATAAAGTTACAAATTACCGGGACGATCAAAGAGTGTATGATGGTCGCCACAAATCCCATACACAAGCCTGAGCACAAGATGTCTTCACAGTCGGTTGAGCAGCCGCCGCCTGACGGTTCTCAAACTACGGAGAGGAGTGTCAGAACGAAAATCGACTTTGCAATATGCCCAATCGTCTGTTTTCTATACTTGTTCTGTTATATTGATCGTGCAAATATAGGTTTGTTGCTCCCAGCCAAGATACGCCCCGACAGCTGACCGTCCTTGTGCCAAGGCAACGCAAGAATAGCTGGGCTTGAGAAAGAGCTAGGTCTCAGAGGGTACGATTTCAACATTGCCTTGACGTGTTACTCAGCGGCATATCTTCTCTTCGAGATGCCCGCTATCATCTGCTGCAAATGGATCGGTCCAGGCTGGTTCCTGCCCGGGTGTACTCTCGCATTTGGCGTCGTCTCGATCTGCACCGGGCTCGTTCACACACCCGGCCAGCTCTTCGGCGTCCGCTTTCTGGTCGGCGTGTTCGAGAGCGGGATGATGCCAGGGACCGCCTACTACCTCTCCCGATGGTATTGCCGCGCGGAGCTGGGCTTCCGGCTCTCGTGGTATATCGTGATGGCTCCACTGGCCGGGGCGTTCGGTGGGCTCTTGGCCTCTGCGATCCTTGGATCGCTTGGAGACTGGCGTATGATATTCTTCGTAGAGGGAGCTATCACCGTTGGGCTTTCTATTGTGGCATTCGCCCTCCTCACTGATCGCCCAGAGACCGCGCGATGGCTATCACCAGAGGAACGCCAACTCGTGATCCATCGCGTCACGTCAGAGAGACTCGAAGGGACCGTCCTGCTGGACCAGATGAACCGCAAGAGACTGTGGCGCGGAGCCGCCAACCCCGTCACCCTGGCCACCGGCTTCTCGATGCTCATGGACACCGTGACGGTCCAGGGGCTGAGCAACTTCCTGCCGACAATCGTGTCCACCATCTACCCGCACACGAGCTTCACGGCGCAGCAGCTCTACACGGTGCCGCCCTATGCCGTCGGGGCAGTCATGACGGTGGTGCTCTCCGGCCTCTCGTGGGCGCTCGACAGGCGGCAGGTCATCATGACCGCGTGCGCACTCCCGGTCCTGGCGGGCTACGGCATCTTCCTCGGTACGCTGGACGCGCACGTGCGCTACGCGGCGACATTCCTGGTCGCCAGCACTGTGTATACCATGGGGAGCATGACCAATGCGCAGATCAGCTGCAACGTCGTCACGGACACGGCTCGGACTGCGGCGATGGGGATGAATTTGGCCTTTGCTTCCCTCGGAGTGAGTAGAATAGCCGCCGTCCTCGCCCGGACGTGCGACCTTGGTGAGCTGTCTAACAATTGTACCTCTAGGGAATTGTCTCAACGTGGGCTTTTCTGCCGTTCGATGGGCCTTACTACCCTATAGGCAATGGCCTCAATCTGGCAACTTCGAGCACGTGGCTCCTCGTTGGAATTGGAATATCTGCGTGGATGAGGTTTGACAATAAGCGAAGAGATTCGAGAAACTCAGAGGATGAGTTGTATGGCTTGACTCAGGAGGAGATTGATAACCTCGACTGGAAGCATCCGGATTTCAGATGGCGGCCATGACCTGCATGGTGTCATTTCAATGAATTTGTGAAGTTTACAGGTCATTCAAGGAACACGGCAGTTAAAATTCATTATAAAGTATACACCGTTCCATATAGATGCAGGGGGACAGCTCGATGGGTTGAGGCGTATGAGCGGAGGGGGTGTCAGCCTTGGGATCGTTGCATTGCATAAGTTGAATAGTCAACAATCTTTATCATTCACCATTTTACTATAACCCGATCTCACCTAGATCCTGCGGTCTGAATATTCATGGGGCTTGTTGGGACATCAATGGTTGGTTGCCGGCCCCGCATGACGCCATCCAAGCAGACAAGCTCGCACATGCGACCAACTGCCAATCGGAACAACATCGATAGCTTCCCTCTGTGAAACCTTGACACGCTGGCGCCCGATAACGCGATTCGCCCTTGGACTTAGTCATAAAAGCCTCAAGATGCAAGGGCCCGTCCGGGCGACGTGATCGTTGCATTGGATGACCAAATCGTAGCATCCCGCCTAGTAGCCAACACACAAACTCGGCCTATCGACTATATATATTGAGGCAGGAGTAGCCACCTAAACATCTCCAGCTGCACCGACCCTCTGGAAACTACTCACTCTTAGACATTGTCCCTCGTAGTACTCTCAGCCCTAGTAACTCCACCACACCCGTCTCCTTGCCGCCATGTCTTCCAACGCCACATACGACTTTGTCGTACCCATCTTCATCAAGGGCCTCACCACATACGACCACATCCTCTCCAAGGCTGAGGCGTTCGCCAAGGACAAGGGCGTCGACGCCGACGCCACATTCTTCGAGGCCCGCCTGGTCGAGGACCAGCTGCCGCTAAGCTTCCAGGTCCAGAACACGGCCAAGATCGCGCAGATCAACCTGGGCCGCCTGACCGGGGAGGACATCACCCCGTTCGAGGCTGACGAGAAGACCGTCGCGGGCCTGCGGAAGGTGGTGCAGAAGACGCTCGAGCTGCTCAAGTCAGCTGATGCGGGCAAGGCGGCCGGGAAGGAGGAGAACACAATTGACCTGTGAGTGCTGCATGTGTCTCAATCTCTGGTAACATTATTTGGCATCTATTATGAAACTGATCAATTGCATAGCCCTGCGCTCGGGAAGACACATAAGTCTACCGTCAAGGCTGCGGTAGTAAACCATGGCCTTCCCAACTTTTACTTCCACTTGGTTACCGGGTACTCGATCCTTCGTTCCAAGGGTGTGCAAGTCGGAAAGGCCGACTACCTTACCAGCTTCTTGGGACTGTAAAATTATAGGGTGATGCTGAGTTGGGGAGGCGGGGCCACTGCTACTAGTACCTCTAGGGATTTTGAGACTAGAGGTCAAGGGCTGACTGGTCAGAGGTGTTGGCCCAGCACAAAGGGCTTCGTCACATACTAGAGTAGGACCACACGGAAATGCGATAGCAACAAAGCCATTGTTTTCAAAAATAAAATACTGTCTCCAGCTTGGTTGTTGTAGAACTTGGTGCTTCTTTGTTGCATTACTTGACATTTGTAGTTCAGCACAGAGGGTGGGTGAAATTGGAGATCTAGCTTTGGACTGGCTCGAAAAATAACCAAATAATGTGAGACTGCAATTAATTTAGTATGGAAAATGTTGAAAATGGGGCAAATAGTTTGTGTTTAGGGGTTTTATTGCTCTCAAGGATTACCTAACCTTGCCCTTACAAATGCTGTCTGACAACGAGAGACTATCAACTAGTTAGCAGAAAAAGAGGATAGTCAAAAACAAAATAATGGGAAAGCCACTGATTGGACAGCGGCAACGCAACGACAAAGCGACAAAGTAACAAAGAAAAACGACCAACATTGCTGTACTCTTGAGCACATGCCCCACATCACCAGCACCAGAACGCGCCTGGCTAAGTATCGCGGACAAACTTGTCGCCCCGGCGACCGTAGTCGGCATTGTTGGTGTTGGTCATGGGGTTGTCGTTCCAACGCGGGGAGCGCGGACGCATCGTGTAGTCGGTACCCTCGGTCTGCTCACCCTCGCAGGCGCCTACAGTGTACGTGGGCCGCCTGTCAAGAGGCCGGATAGCGGGAGAGCTCGGCTCCGTGGAGCTGGGCCCCGACTGGTTGAAGTAGCTGTCGGCCTCCCGCCGTGCAGGTTGATAGTCTCAAAGCCGCCGGCAGAAAGAGAGCCGGTGTTGTACGCGGCGACAGGCCGACCGTGCGAGTCCGACGGCGTGGCGCCGACGGGAGACCGGATCTGGGACCGCTGTGGCTCAGCCTCAGGCGGCGGGGCACCGCGGGAGACAGTGCCGAGTTCGAGGCCACGGTCGGCGTCGCGGCGGTCGTCGTTTCGGTTGCGCCGGAACTTGCAGAAGAAGACGGAGAGGATGACCAGCCTGATGACGGCGATGACGGCGACGACGAGGGCCGCCCAGGCCAGGCCGCGGGAGTCCATGGACTTGAGCTTGTTGCCGATGTCCGAGTCCGTGGTGGCGATCGTGGTGGCGGTCGGAGCTGGCGTGTACCGGCTCGTAGCCGGCTCGTACCAGCTCGTGGCTGGGGTGTAGCCCGGGTCCGTGATCGTTAGCAAGAAGGGGGTGGGTATTGCGGATTGTGCAGATACAATAGCAGAGAAAGGCTTGAGAGTCAACTGAGTCGCTGAAAACCGAGCTCAAAGTTGATAGTGCACTTACCGGGTACAGAAGAGAAGGAAAATTGAGATTGAGAAGGTGGCTAGAGCCTAGATATTTATGCTCCAGAGGGCTCAAAGATATTTCGCCGGTGGTTGAAGAGAGCTAAAGGAGGCTCTCTTTATGTAGGAACAATACCATTGTGACAAGCACAAGTTCAGAGCCAGCACAAAGCAGAGAGCTAATAGCGAGAAGACCACATAGCTATGCGTAAATCAGGGTCAGCTAATTCAGACGATGTCATTGTTTCCGTGTCGTAAATATTGGCTACCATTCGTCAGCCTATGCTCTTGCTAGATATTCCTACTAGAGAACAATGAGAATGGAACAAAGCATTAATACGTTGATGTAAGGGTCTAGACTGAGTGTCACACTCTAACGTCTATTTTCTCTATGAACAAGAAGACTTCTCTGGGGAGAGAAGTCTTTCCCCTTTGACTAACGTACAGGTTCCTGCTGATCTATATACTTGGTTGTCGTCCTTTGCTGGTCCTTCTTGTAGATGCTAGCAGGTTCTGTGGGGAATCGTGCTGTGGGTCAGTGGGTCATACGAAGGGCCCTGGCCCTGAGTTCTGTTGACAAGGGTCCATCCCATTACGGTTGAGATCCAATGCTTATGAAATCTAGGTCGGCTTAATAATTATCTTCTAGCTATTATTGAACATTAAACATCTTTTGGCAAAAGTTTAATCTTAATCTAGCCTTGTTATGTTTTAGAAATTGAAATGAACTTCTTTATGCTCATATTGTTGGTTCATCTCTATACGTACGTATGAGGGAAAGCAAGAAAACGATGGTGTCGTGAGAATGGTGTCAATTGTGTCTTAGGCAGAAAACGGCTACTTGCGAGGCTTCAAGTTCGTCAGAAATGGGTGCTTCTCGGCGCTGACTAAGCAAAAAGCGTGGTTTCCGACACATATTAAATGGAGAAGGCGTTGATGTTATTTTGACCAAGTGTAATATTGAATACACATGTGGTCGTACAGAGCCACCGATAATATGACGATCACTAAGAAGGCATATGGTGGAGAAATCAACCATTTCAGCAAGGCCCGGATTACACACATCGACAAGACAGAGTTCTTTCTCGCCTTCCATACTACACACAATAAGGTTTTTAAGCCAGAAACTATTAAGGGAGGTTTCAGAGGAGCAGAGCTTATTCCATTTAATCGGGGAGTAGTGCTTTCCAAGTTGGATATTAAGATTCAAATACCATTATCACAACCAGGCTCTCCATCCTACCTTGGGTCTCCCAAACACCACACAACTCGACACAGGCAGTTTCTCAATCAACTTTAATTAAGGACCGGATCTCTTATTATCAAGGAAGCTCACCGACCCCAATTTAGAAGCTGTTAACCGGCTAGCGAAGGGTACACAGTTATTAGCCCATACAATATGCCTGTTAACACAGGAAACCAAAACCCTTTAAGATGCAAATGAAGCACTTTCAAAACGTCGCTCAACTAAACGAACATATTTGAAATCAGGAGGGGCACTTATTGTACAAAAGGCCAGAAAGATAATTGATTCAAATACAAAGGGGAAGCGGCCAGTTGGTGAAATGAGTAGTGCTGCTAGTAAGGCGGTCCGCCGCGGACCGAATATGCGACGGTATAGCAACTGCGAAAAGCCCGGGCACAATACACGAACATGTGAAGAAAGTGAGGAATTTTCTGATATATCTATCTGTGAATAATCTTGATTAATTTCAATTAATGTGGTGCTGCAAATTGGGTTGTTCTAGAGTTGGTGCTGTGAAAGCGGGCCACTCGTTGGGGTGGGCCACTGGTTGGTGTTTCACGTTATTTATTTTTAAAAGTAAAAATGATTTTAACAAATTGAAACAAAGTAACTAACAATTTATCGTTTCTTTTTCAAAAACTTTAAATTATATATTTCTCGAAATCAGATTAAATATTAAATTAAATTCAACTTAACTTTTAATTCGTATTTTTATTTATTTATTTAATTTTAATGATAAAAAATGTTTAAAATAAAAAAAATCTTTTAATACAATGTTTATATATATCAAGGTTAAAATAATCAAGTTGCTTTTTTTCAAGTATATGGTGTTATAAAAAGGTTACTAGCGTGTTCTTAGTACTTTCGGTTGCATTTGAGAATAGGATCTCGCTGTGATCATAGCTTTCTATCTTACCTCTCGGACGTCGAATTGTGACGTAATTTTGTCTTAACATGCGACACCATTGCCTTTGTTCTATCTCTCTAATTTCGGACGCTGAACCCGTCCAGTGACCCAAACTGCATCCACGAATACATCCGCGCCTTGTAGTCGAGTGGACCAGTCCCCCACGGCACGCGCTTCATCTCTGCCTCGATCTGGTCGGGGGACTTTTCGTCAAAGGCGCCCTTGCCTTCTCCATTGAAATACCCCGGTGTGCAAGTCGGCAAGACGCTAAACCAGAGGGCTCTACGCTTCACCTCCTCAGTCCACATCGCCTCGGCGGAGAGGTCGGCTTCCACAACAGCACGGTCTGGAACTGAGGCTTCTTCGCGTGCTCTGGTGATAATGTGCGCGACAAGCCTCCCTGACAAGTCTGCCGTGGATGTGATGTTGGGAGTGGCGCCGGCGCCAATGGGCTATCAAATGATGTTAGAATCCGAGGGTTTCCGAGTCCGGTATCTTCTCCGTCCTAGAATGGCGGGTGTTACTTACACCGTGAATGAAGTAATTCGGAAAACCGTTGGTTGCCGACCCGAAGAGCGTGCCGAAATCTTTTCCCACCCATTTGTCCTCCAGGTTGCGTCCATCACGTCCGATAACTGGAGCCCGTGTTTGTTGCGACGGGCAGCCGCCTTTGACCACGGGTGTCGTGAACCCCGTGGCGAACACAATCAAGTCGACCTCGTATTCTGTACCGTTGGCCACAAGACCATGCTCTGAGTATCTATCGATGCCTTTTCCATCGGTATCAACTAGCGTGACGTTCTCTAGGTTGAAAGTGTCGAGGTAGTGATCATGGAATGTAGGCCGCTTGCACCAGCCACCATACCAGGGCTTGAGCTTCTCAGCGAGGGATTTTTCTTGGACCTTGCTGTCGATGTATTGCCGTAGCTTTTCAGCACGCGGTAGATCGAGCTTGAACATGTTCTTGTGGTGCTGTTCTACATTTTTCGGGCGAATAACCTTGCCGCCTCCTCCAGAGAATCCGGAGAAGGATCGTGTGTCGGTCCACTACCAATTCCCATATTAGCCACGCAGCAACCAGTTGGAGATAACAGATAAGATGGTACAGCAGGTTGGAAGGAGTTGGCTGAGCAGCTACTTACACCATCGGCGATATTGTCCACTGGGTCCGGGACATTGGATACGAAAGAGTCAAAATGGTCCATACGTTTCCTCTGCCAGCCTTTGCCCGTGGCTACCTTGGACCACATCTCGTCGGTCGTCTCGGCCTGGTTCCGCGGTCCAGTGTAAGATGCCGTTCGCTGAATCACGTACAAATGCTTTGCCCACTTGGCCACCTCGGGTATGATCTGGACAGCGGTCGCACTGGTCCCGATGACGGCAACGCGCTTGTCGCGGAGGTTCACCATGTCAGGCTGATCCTGGGTGCCGCCGACGATATTCCAGTCCCAGCGGGCTGAGTGCACGACGGGCTTGTGCGCGCGGAATTCCTCAAGGCCTGGGAGCTTCGGGATGTGGGGCGCCGAGAAAGGGCCTGCGCCGTGCGTGACAAACTGGGCGCGCAGTGTGATGTCCTGGCTCTCTCTGCCGGAGCCGCGGTCCCGGGTCATGCTCACTATCCATCTGGCTGAGGCCTCGTCCCAGACCTGCTTTTTGACGAGGGTGGCGAACAAGCCGGCGACTCCGTAGTGGGCAGCGGCGCGCTCATCCTGGCCGCGGATCTCAGCACCGTAGGAACTAGGGTGGTCTGTTAGTCTTGCAGTTACAATCTAGGGAGATAATGTAGCGTGAAGCTAACTAGGTGTACTCACTATCTATGCTTGGGGCGGTAACCAGTCTCCTCCAACAAAGGGAGATATACGTAGCCTTCCACATCACACATCACACCAGGGTATCGGTTCCAGTACCAGGTCCCGCCGAACCCACCAGCATTGTCGACACAAAGGATCTTTTCTTTTGGAATGCCAGCCTCGATTGCACGAGCGGCAGCGTGGATTCCGCTGTGAGCGGCGCCGATGACGAGCAGTGTCAGGTCACCACCGTTCTGGGCCTGAGGAGGCAGTCCCCGGGCCTCGAGGGCATCGTAGTCGACGAAAGTTTCCTTGTTCAGGTCTTGCAGCTCGGGAGACCAAAAGTCGATGAACTGCTCGATGTTATCACGGCGTAGGCGCTTGTCCCGCTCGGCGTCGTACTTCTTCTTCAGGTCCGCAGTGATAACTGCCATGGTTCCAGTGCTTTAATTATGAGTTGATTTCGACGATATGTATTTGAATCGAGAAGACACCGCTGAGTAGAAATAATTACTTAGTGGTAGAGTTGCTTTTGTCTTGCCATCTTTTATAATGTTTTCACCCGGCATAGCAGCTTCTTTTATAGATTACAACCGTGTCATAGGAGTCAACCAGACCTGTCTGTTTCCCTTACAAATACAAGCAACCAAGACGCTGAGGCCACGCCCAACGTCTACATGACAGTGCAGTGGCCGGATAATAGCGGACATCGGACTTTACGACGCCGATGTGGCAGGATATTCATTTTGCCTAACAGCAACGTCACTGATCATCATGGGCCCAGCAGAAGAAAACAAACCATTCAAGTTACGCAGTAGACCCAGGTGGCATCTTTTTGTTCCCGCTTGCCCGAAAGCACAGCAAAGCATGCCGGGTCGGAGCACTCCCAAAGCATGATTTCAGAACCCGTCAGGACGGCACCGCTTCGGCTCCGGTTATGACTGGCGAATGGAACTCGACTGGCTGTGCGTTTGCCCCATAATCGGTGAACAAGCACCCCGGCAGGGACCGACGGGCGTGCAAACAAGTATGATTACTGAGCGCTTAAAGAGTGGACTACTAAGCCCCACTGTTGACGTGACCAAGGGCCGGGGAGAGCTTTAAATGTTCCGAGTGTGCGCCAAGGCGTCAACTGGAATTCCGCAGGAGTATTAGGAGCTGTTCGTGTAAACTAATATACATGCCGTGGAGGTCTAGGAACGAAAGTCCCTAACTTGCACTTGTCAGCACCAGCAACAGAAAATTTTCCGGGTCAGACTTAAGAGGCTGGTATTGGAAGCTGAAAACGATGGGGTATAATTAGTAGACTGCCCTTAAGCACGACCCCGATTGTTGTGGACCAACTTGGACAGCCAGGAGAATATTGCATTCGAGGCCATTGGTTATGAAAGTGATATGGGAGGAGGTCATTAGATTATTGTGGATGGCCCAGAATCCAACTGAACGAGCCCATGAAACACTTGAACGCGGCTACCTCCCACACAAGAAGCCACAGAGTCGCACCGCTTGTCGAGCGCTGCTGCAGAACGGCGTTTGGAAATGGCATGAAAGGTGAATAAGTTAAAATTCAGTCTACCGCCTTGCTGAATGCGCCATACTGCCGTGCCAAAAAGGACAAAATACTCGACCGCATCCGCCGGCGTGGCCCTCTCCCGCCCGGCTGCACTGGCAACATCGTGCAAAAGAGAGGCTAGAGAGTATTAAGAGACCAATACAGATGGCCAAAGGGCAAAGTCATCACAGCTCGAGCGGCTGCGTGGGTGATCCAAAGTTCCGGAGAATCCAGAGAATTGTAGCTACTTCGTTGAAACCCCTTTTTCATTTGTGTTTACAAGGGTCAGTCGTCCAACCTGCGCAGACGCAGACGGGCAGCCGCCTCCTCTGCATCGTACAGGTATACGTGAAACTGAACGGACAAAGAACCTTCCAATAACTTATGGGTGGCCGATATCCTTTGGGCGCCATATTTGAGCGGTGAACGTTGTCTTTCACCCAACAAAGAATTCGTAAGAAGAGAGCCAACACCGACGACACTCGAAGTGCTAGTGGTCCAGGGACACGACCAGTTGGTTTGGCACATTCAAGCTGGCAGGTACCATGAGTGATCAAGTGTTGGCATTCACTTGATCCACAATTACGCCACACAATCCTTCTCGCTCTCATCTTACACCCCTCCACCGGCCATGTAGTTGCTCTCATGGCGCCTCCCCCCCTTTCCCCCTCCCCCGTCCCCCCTCCCCCTTCCCCAACATCCACTTGTTTTACCGCTTCCGGTCCTTTGTGTAGCATCTTCTACACTATCCGTCATCGCATATATGGGTATGTAGTCCACAAGTTGTTTTGGACGCCTTTGTTGTGAATGGCTTCGCCAAACTTCTCATAAATTGTCGGCACTCTCTGACAACCCTCCCAGGCGGGCGTTAGGCACTGAAGCCACGATGCATTTTTTGAGTCACAAAAAGCATCTGGCGCTCCAAAATCTGACCTACTGGTTAGAATCGAGGCTCTGTGTTCTTATTCCAGTGTGCTCGCACTGTAGATTATAAGAGAACTCTGGTTCGAGCTGACCAGCAGTCCTGCACACAAATGCTTCGTAATTCTAGGCATTTTGTTTGGAAATTTCAGTTGCAAAAAGACACATATCTAAGTTATGATGCACATGGTGAGTTTATGCAATTTGGAACACCAATTGCATTTTCTTTGTTCGGCATCCTGATGCGTAGTGTGCGCAGGCTTTTCCAGCCAACATTTATGTTGCCCTTGGTACTTCATTCGAATTACAAAAGAATGCCAACAATTGTCCGTCGAGTTTGGAGACGAATCAATGACCACGCACTCATACATCTGACTTTCGGATGACCCTTTTTAACACTGCAAAGTCAACCACGAATTTATCGGCAAGATGTGGTACGGTCAAAGTTTGAGCAGCAGATCGCGTATGCAGTCTGTTCGGTCTCGCACTCGTATCCATCTATAAGCCATCATTAGCAACCCCCGATTTAAGCACACCAAGGAGCGTTGGGGTTCAAACTCACTCCAGCCCGTGAAGTCAGAGCAGCAGTTGACCGAATCTTGTGTGCTGCTGTCGCAGGAGCAGAGAGCTGCGTTGGAGATGCCGAAGAATGCGCTGTTGACTTGTTAGAAGGGTTCGCTCCGTGGGTTGTGGGGCATTGGGGTTGCAACGAACCTGAGGGTGATAATAACAGCAGTGAGCTTCATCTTGTCTGGTATTTCAACTGGCGGGCCCGGGGATTAGAAGAGTGCTGAGAGGTGGTGATTATCCAGGATAGGAATCTAAAATCATAGAGACGGAGAGACTATAAACGAGAAAAGATTGAGATTTATATAGCTGGTAGCATTCGGAGCTTTTGCATGTGAGGTCTCCTATCTTGTCCCTCGCTCCCCCTGCCCCTTTTCACGATGTTGCACTCCACTCCACTCGCCAAGCCCGCTGCCGATGTGGGCGACTGTCCGCGGGGCCGGGCCTTGGAACAAGGGAAAGATTAGACGTCGGCCTGGCTCCCTGCAGGGTCAGGATTGGCAGCTTCCCAAGATGTATCCGATTTCTGTTTAATCGGATCGTTTTTGGCAGGTGAATGTTTATTGTTACTAGGTTCGAAACAGCAATTTGGTTGGATCCATCCGTACATCTCGGCGTCCTCGCAGCCCTTTGGTCAGTTTGACTAAGGAAACTTTTCCGGTAGCCTCCGTTGTGATGCATGAAGGACTGCAAGGAGTGAAACGAATTTGACATGCAAAAATCTTGGTCAACATGTTAGTCCGGCCATCTTATGATTCCAAGATGCAACGCCTTCGGGTCCGAAGCTCACCAGCATGCCATGTGGAGCCAGCACTCATTTCCGGGTTTTGTGGGATACTCAGGAGTGAGTAACTTGACTCACGACTCCGCTCTAGCACGACGCCCGGGACCTAAAAACTGCATCGTGGATAACTCAACAAACAGCCTGGGGCCGTCTTAATGGTGGTTTCCAGCAGTTCGATGGTCGTTCCGTTGTCCACAAAAGGTTGCAGGGTGAAAGGGAGACGACCATTTGCAGTAGTTCGCACTTCAGACCTCAGTGCCACGTTAGTTAACTGCAGTGTAACTTGGTGTCGTCCCCTTGCAACTCTCATTGTAGCATCGTTGTTCTGCAAGCTTCAAAACAAGTTTAATCACAAGAACAGCTCGTTGGTTGCTGCTTAACTCAAATCACAGTCATGCCCTTTTATCAGCCACCTTCGGCTCGGTCTGATTTCCACAATCGTCCCGGACAAAGAGACCGAAACTTTGTTGAGCACGGACTTAAAGTGCTTGACCTCTACATTGACCAGCTCCCACGTTCCCCACGCAGGAGCCCAATTCCTGTTTTGCTTGTCAGAGATACAAGTATTCTCTCGGAACCTCTCTATTGGTGTCGATCACCAGAAGGACATAGCACTGGTTCTCCTGATATATTCTTTGCCCCAAACTGATGTCTTGGCTAAACATCAATTACCAAAACTCATGGTTGTTATAAATACGGCGAAAATCGGGTGAAAAGTGCATGCAGTGCATGTTGGCATTGCATAAGCAGGCAGACCTGTGCTCGTTGTAATGTGTGCGTGTGGTAGAAAAACAATTAGCGAGACCTGCCACCAATGCTGCAGCACTGCTTACCGTTGTGCGCAAATGCGGTATTGAGAATGCATGCGCACTCAATGTAACCCTCCGTTAGCAAAGTCTTACGAGTCGTGCACAATCCAAAGTGGAGGACTCGCAGCATGCATAATAGCCTATAATTGCATCGTCTATGCTTACTAGTGAGATTGATGCATGAAGGCCTCCGGCAACAGAAGCCTCGTTAGGCTTCTTCTGGGAGCTGAACTATAATTAGACCCCTCCTGAAGGATTCACCAAGACTTAACGGAGCCCCAAAAACGCTGACACGTGTGCATGGAAACACGACTTCATGAAAGCTTCAAGGGAGTTTTCATCAATGTGAATCAAGAGCTCCAATGGCGTCATCCAGTGGAGACGAGGGAACCTCCATCGGAACAGTGAGCCCACTGTCGACGGAGCAGAATCCTCCCCAGGAACCAGTCCCGGATTCCACAAGCATGTCCGGGCCGGAGTATTTACCTGACGGCTCCGGGCCCACAGCCCGGCCCAGTCGGACATGTCACCAAAACGGTGAATGGGACCAGTATAAGCCTATTCTTAGGAGGATGTACATGGACGAGAAGAAGACCCTTATTGAAGTGAGGGAGCGCATGAGGACGCAGCACAACTTTACCGCCTCGTGGGTTTGCCCTACACAAGAGACCTGTGCTCCCGGACACGATTGTTAATGCAAATCTACAGATCCAAGATGTACAAAACGCGTTTCATAGCCTGGGGCTGGCGGAAGAACATCAAGCTCACTCCGGGACTTGACCCGAAGGAGGTAAAGGACACCCCCTATGAGGACACTGTCAGGCCTGGAACTCGAGTCCGCCTAGCCAACGGGCAGGTCGTCGACACTTCCCGGTTACAAAAGCACCTCCGGCGGAAGAGAGTCTACCCAACGGTGTCGCTCGCCACCGTGATCCGGCCCCCAGATTCCCACCACGTCACCGAGGCGGTCTTCGCCTACACGCGCAAGTACTCTTTCGGCCGGCATGAGAAGGAGATCACCAGCCTGACTGAAGCGCTCAGCATCGTAACGCTCGACCAGCCGAGCACCAACCGGTGGTTCGACTTCACGAACGGGATCAACGATGCCATGAAAGAGAACAACGTGAGCCAGGCTCTCGTCCAGATGCGCAGGGCGCCCGACGAGATCGCCATCATGTTCAAGGCACAGCCCAGCACGACGATATGCAACATATTCATGCTCATCGTGCAGCTGAACCGCCACGCCGAGGCCGCCGGCGCCGATGCCGAGCAGTTCAGGGTCCTCCTCAAGTCCCTGCTCAGGTATGCCGCGTCCCTGGGTTTTTCGGGCACGCTTGGCGTGCCGAGCTCACACCCCCTACCCCACCTCATGCAGAGCCTGGCAGTTGTCCCGCCCGACGAGCTGGACGAGGTGGCCATCAGGGCGTGGAAGGTGACGTGCCAGGCGTGGGCGGAGATGGCCTTTTCCAACTACTTCCCGTCGACGATCGGCACCAAGTCGCTCGCCACGTGGCTGCGCACCGGGCACAAGACCGAGATGGACGGCGTGTGGTTCTTCCAGCTGATCGGGTCCCTGATCGACGAGCAGCTGCAGACGTACGAGCACATGTACGGCAAGCATGCCCCCCGGTACCATGATACCATACAGGCCAAGGTTGAGCTGCTGTCGTTTATGGATATGGCTAAGGGAAAGGACTGCTACCAGGACCCGAGGATTGTGGGGCTGTACCAGCAGATGCTGGACCATGGGGCTCAGGGGCATCGGAGGACTGCCGCTCTGAGGTTCCTCGTGAAAGCGAATGCACGAATGGGGGCGCCTGCACGTGATGATTCTGAAGCCGGATAAACGACACCGGGGCATGAAGACGACATGACAGGCACCTGTGGTGAGAATGTTGAAGATTGACAATTAAACAATTGCCAAAGGATGGGCAGCGAATTTATGTAGGTGGTAACTCTATGGATCTAAAATGACACACATCGCTTGCTGTATATCCATCGCCAACGATGTTGACAATTTTTCGTCGTTACTGTGAGCACCACACAACATATCTACGTTGAAATCGTCCGCAATTTCAATACGATATTGGATTTGGCACAAGCTTGTAAGTCGTGACTCAGCAGACTATCTAGGTCCAACCTTAGACGCCCTGTATCCTCCCATAATTATTTCCATTCTCAATGAAGCAATGCTGCTCTTGTCCGTACCCCACATTACAGTGCATCCTAATTATCGAACCTGTCGTCGTCGTCGTCGTCACCCTCACCCGGGCAGGAGCCGCCGCCGCCGCCTCCTCCACGGCCACCACCTCCATTGTTCCCGTTGACGATGCAAACCCCGTTGCGGCAGACACCACCGTTGGCACAGTCGCTGTTACGGTCGCATGTACCGTCCTTAGAGCCGGGGCAGGCCCCAAAGATGCATCGGGTGGTACAGCACTGGAATCCGCTGCCGCAGTCGTTGTCGGCATCACACTGACCGAACTGCTGACGGGACTGGATGACACCTCGGAAAGGCTCCACGGCAGCCGATTGTGCTGTGCCTGAGAGTAGAACGAGGGCCAAGCATACGGTTGAGAGGAAGTGCATGGTTGCTGATTTCTGACGTTCTTGATTGTTTTCGATCAAGTATTGGAGAGTGATGATGCGAGCAGGAGTCTAGTTAGGAATCTTGCACAGAAGGATATTGTAGAGGTTGATGTTCGAAAATATCCTCGATTGAGTCACCTTCTAAGAGAATGATCGTCAATTTATATTGGGCTTCCACGGGATTCTTAGCGACTTTGACCCCGAATCAGGCGCAAATATTTGCCCAAAATTCGCCGTCGATAATGCCGCTGAGCCTCGTACCAAGAGCGCGGTATCCAATAGTTCATTCTATCCCGGGAAGTGGAAGGCTGTACAAACTCCAGATCGACGTCGTGCATAAGACGATCTATGCAAGTTGTTCTAATCCATTTGGCTATTTCGGGAGCCGGCACGAGCGGCGCGGTGTTCAATGTATCGCACTTTATGCCATGGAAGTAAGTGTGTACACCTTCACAGTGTTTTGCTTGTCGTCTGATGTCTATGTGATCCTGGGCCGATTGCTGCAGGAGTTGTGCAGGACTGAGTTCAGTGGAATATCAGCAGAGTTCACCGATATCCGAGATTTCCGGTGAGGACCATTACGAGTTTGACTCCACCTCGCTTCTCAGGATGCACTCTCTATCCGATCAGTAGATAGGAGGGATATGAGATTCGATCTTGTTCAGCATGGTTTCTCCTAGACTTCGTTATCGTGCTCTTTTTTCAAAACTCAAGTGTTGGGTTCCGCGTGTCGCCAAAGTTCGGCCGCAGCGCATCTAGCTGACTGCCCAATGCTGTCTGTGCGTTCAGTATGCACACTGAATATTCAGCTAAAGATACAGACACGACAAATTGACAGTCCGAACGCACCACGGCCATAAACATTCACAAGATAAACAGGAATTAGCTGGCCATACCGACCCTTGTGGTCGCAGAATCAAAGTCTTTGTCACGCTTGTAACAGACAATACACGAGCGATCAAGTGACGCGGGTCTGCTCTTCGCGCACTAGGCTCTAGTTAGGTAGTCCGTCGACGGGTGACTTTTTCCAGCCCTTGGAAGCTTGATCATGATTTTACAAAGTGGTAGTACTTTGGAAAACTACGTTGTCCGGGATTGAACCTATTAATAGAGAAGGCGACGTTGTGTAATAGGGCAAAAGGGCCGGTATCCCGAAAAGACCATAGGACTGAATAATGTCTTGTACCAGGGAACGCAGAGGGATCTCAACTCATTAATAAGATAATGAGAGCTTCTCAAGAGAGTTGGATCTATGGATCTAATCTTATTATAATTCCAACAATTTTGATATTAAAAAGTGGAAAAGAAATAAAAAAAATTACTATATTAAGAACCAATATCCTATCTTGTCAAGAGTCTCTGGGGAAGATGTTAGGCAAATGGTTGCTTGTGGCAGATCAGGATCTGAACATTCTGTGCTATGTTGTTGATGATGATGCCTAACTACATTGTGATTCCAATGCGTCTAGCCACCTGCCTTATAACCTAACCTGCCCATTCCCTTATGGATCTCGATGCACGCTAGCCTGAGCGAGGCTCAGCCCTGAGTTGTGCGTCGTGTGGGCCCGAGCGGTGCTGCGGTGCCTTTAGCCGATATTACGGTGTCATCACCGGGCCTCCGACGGGCCCGAAGTGCTGCCTTTCAATATATCTGTTATAACTATTAAGTGTATTAAAACTTTAATTATATTTTATATTAATAATCACTTAATAATCTAAATTTAATATTTTACATTTAACATTTCTTTATTTTGTTGAATGGGCTTTCTGTACGTACGTACGGGTACCGCGTAAACGATGGGTTGGATTCGGTGCTGATTACTTGTTGTTGTTCTAACTAATAGGAAAGGGAGCCCTTGAGGTGCGATGGGCACGATAAAGCATGCCTACCGCCCAGGGGCTGGCTTATTCATCTGACCAAGCTGTGAGTATCAGCGTACAGTCCATGCCGAGTGATATTCCAACATATTTATTATTTATTGAAACCTTATTTATTTAGTGTCAAGGTTTCAATAAACCTTTGATAGCTTTTTCATATAAATATATTTTATTTTATTTGTATAAACTTTAGAAATTTTTTAAAATATTGTTTAAATGTTTTAATATAGAAATTTAAAGTTTATGTCAGATTATACGTAATCACCGATGTAATAAAGAAAATTTGATGGGCCTTGATTGTTGTGTGTTCTCCATGTTCGGCTGACCCCCTCCTTTCGGGTGGTTGGGTCTTTTCTACCGACGCTAGTGTTGATGCCTGAGGCACCCGTTTGTGGGTGCGCCTCTGGGGGCGGTCCGCAATGGACCGATAATCTGACAGTTTATATAATGTAGATTTTTAAAGACGTTTAGTTTGAAAAAAAGAAAAAGAAAAGGTTAGGCTTTTTAAGTTATAAGTATAAGGTAAAAGAGTATTATTAATAAAAGGGCTTATAGGTATTTATATACTTAATTATTGTGGGTAAAAGCCGTATCGTGGGCGCGACGCACGCTGAGGGATGTACAGTAGACAGCCACACTGCTGATGGTCCGTCCGCCAGCTGGTACCAGCTGGCGGTGCACAGACCACTGCAGCCAAACCATAGCTGCGATGGGAAGGCCGAAGCCTTCGGCTACCCCTTCCCTAGAACAACAACGAACCAACAAGAAGAGATGGAATACAACCGTACCGAGCAACACTCGTGTGCACATGAAGACCGACCAACAATATCCTATAGTAATATAAGAAGAGTATAAAGTGTTTAAAAGGCAGTTAGCAGCTAGTTAGTGTCACGAGCGTAGTCGCTAGGCACGATGGGCACACGAGAAGGGTACGAGGTATGGTAACTTAGGGGCTATTCGGTTGTGACACTGATTCTTGCCCCCCTTGTCCTTCAGGCGGGGGGCCTTCGCTTCCCCCTTTTAAAGAGCTGGCAATGGCCCAACCCTTAGCGGTGTGGTCCACTACAGGTAGTAGTTAGCTAGTAAAACTTTGTAAACTAAGTAGGTTTTTGAATAAAGTTAAAATTAAGTATTATAAATAACCCCTCCTATTAAAAGCCACTTTATAATACTCCTAATAAATATAATAAAATGTTGGAAGGCACCACTTCGGGCCTGTCAGGGCTCAGGTTAAGGCGCCCCAGCAAGGGATGAGCAGCCTTGGCTATGGCAAGGTGTTATGAACCAACACGTTGGCACGCCAGGTCCCCCTTTGGGGGGCCCAAGCAAATCAAAGACTAGATGCCACAACGCAACCCCGCAGGCACTTGATAGCGGGGCAAGCATAGCCTGCCAAGACTGGGGTTAGGGTTATGACTATGTAGCCTAGGAACATAGTCAACATTTGGTACGCCTATGTTGACTAGGCATATAGGCAACATAGGGACTGAAGAGTCGGAACATATAAGGACGTGGTTATCACCACAATAGATAGCTTTCATAGAACAGACTCTTCAGTCGTCAATCTAAGTATTCAGTCTCACAACTGGATAGCCTCACACCTAGTGATCATTACCGCTTATGAAGAGAACAGTGTCTTCGTATTACGAACAGTCAAGTATCACCTATACGCCGCTCTGCTAACATAAACCCTACAGGTTACCTACTAGACCCTACAAAGGTTTGGTGCGATCATTACAATAGGCTTTAATTAAAGACTAGTAGTAATTAATATACTAGTTTTACTATTAAATTTCATTATTAATCTTATTAAAACAGAATAAATTTTAGGTGTTTTATTAAAAATTAATGTTAAAGTTATAGCTTTTACCTTTATAAATTTTTATATTAAAGTTAAAAATTTTTATATTAAAGAAAGAAGGGTAAAAAGTAACTTATATATATTTATAATGCTTATTTTTAAAAAAGGATATTATATATAAGAAAGTAGGTTAATAATATTCTATTACCTTTAACTATTACTAAAGCTATTAAAAAACTATTTAACTTTTAATCAAAACCCTATATAAGTAAGTTAGTATAAAAGTTTATCTTATAAATAATTACCAATTTAATAGGATTGTGAGCCAACTGGATCACCTGGGATCACTGGATCACCAGTGAGCCAAGTGAGCCTAATGAGCCAGGCTAGAGAGATGAACTATATAGACCACGCTCATTGCCAGTAGATAGCTGATGCACAATAGGTAGAGAGCACGGTGAATTGACGGTGAGTTCACCGTGCATCAGTGAATTCACGGTGAATTTACCGTAAACGAGTATATTCACCGTGAATGCACGGTCAATTCCCACTTATAGTCATCCCCCGCGAATTCTTAGGAATTTACGGGCCACGAATCTATTTTATTTCCCATCAATAGCATTAGGATAAGATAGCTCTTCAGCAGTCAATCTAAGTATTCACCTCGAATAGCTTTCACTAGCTGTGATCAATTGTCAGAAACCCCATTGCTCAATCAACCGTCTTGTTACGTATCTTGGATATAAACCCGATCTACCGGTTTAGAGGACCTAGGAACCCTTTGATCATTACACTTAGTATCCAAGTATTTACTTACGGATAGCCTTTACTAGCTGTGATTATTATTCAGACCTTATTGCTTAATCAATTGCCTTGTTACATGTTCTAAACATAATCCCTTTGACCTTTAAGTTTAGAGGACTCAGAAACCAGTAATCATTACAGTACAGCTAGCTGCTTAGGTGCTGAATAGAACTGTAAGCGTTCCTGTTACAGGCCTAAATAGGCCTGTATTTTGCTTAAAAAGCAACAAATCTTTAGGTACCTAGGTGCCTAAACCCGGGCTTATAACTTATAGAAAGACTACTAGTATATAGTAGGGGCTGGCACGTGTAGGGCGAATGTTTAGTGCTTGAATAGCTGATAGGGGGCTTATAGCTGGCAAATAGGCCTTTATTTGAAATCTGTAGATTTGTAAGGGGGGCTAGGAGACTACCTTATATACCCTCTGACATTGTCTCACCCATTTGCACGCTGTGGGTGTCTCTGGTGCAAAAACAGCTGCTCTGGAAAAATGCCCTCAAAGATCACTAACTTTGCTAAACTATAACTTTCCAACCATAATTCTAATACATACAAAAATAAGTCTATGGAAAGACTAGGAGCTCAGCTTGAAGACAAGCCATTCTTGGTCTATTTTGGATAAGAGTTGCAGGAAATGCAAGGGTTTCAATATAGGCCTAAATCAGGCCTAAAAATTCGACTCACGAACTAACAACTTATCTTCCATCACGCACGCACAGGAGGGTCTTCGTTGCTATTTCGCTCAGCTCAGTGCTGTTTCGTTCAACAGTTCGAAAGGCTTAGGGCCGAGCTTTGTGTTAGACTGACCGAGCGAGGAACACATCTCAGTGATTCTCGTGTGCCTTTCTAAGAAGCAGGGGTCAGATGAAAAATAGCTTCAGGATCAACGGGAAACAAGTGCTGGTTAAAGAAGTTTGACAGCTGAAAGGAAGTGCAAACGATTGCAATGACACAACCAGGTACAGGCATGCTGTCCATACTCACGAATGGAGACAAGCATCATTTGTACAGCAGATGGGATGAGAAAAATGGGGGTTGTGAAATTTGGGGGTTGTTGGGGGCCAACCGCATAATGCATGAGAGTGAAGGGGGTGTGGTTCAAAAATGTGAGTGAGATCCTCGTCAAAGCTTTCAAGTGGTATTTCGAAAACAAGGGGTATGCCAACCGAATGGCTTGCCCGTTGATCAGAGACCGGTATGAACTCTTTCTCCAGCGAGGCCTGCCAGCGAATGATATCGCGAGACACGAAGTCGGCTCATCACTAGCACTGCTCATCAACACAATACAAGCCGTCTTTTGGCTCGTATACCATCTCTTTTCCAACCCGGAAGTTCTCGCTGAATGTCGCCGCGAGCTTTCCAAAGCGGTAACAGAGGACAACGAGACGTACACTCTGGACCTGGCCTACGTCAAGACATCATGCCCGGTGTTCCTATCGACGTTCAAAGAAACGCTGCGCTTCCGCGGCATCAATGTCGCAGCCCGCATCGTCATCAACGACACGCTTATCGGCGAGCAGTACCTGCTCAAGAAGGGCGGTGTGGTGCTGATCCCCGCAACCGTGCAGCACAACTCCGAGTCCGCCTATGGCGGCGATGCGTCGCTCTTCAACCACCGGCGCTTCGTGCACGAGCCAGGTAGCAAGCCGAAGCGCTTCGACCCGCTCGCGTTCCGCGTCTTTGGCGGGGGCTCGGTAGTGTGCCCCGGCCGGTACTTCGCGACCACTGAGATCTTGGCGCTGGCTGCGATGATCGCGCTACGATTGGATGTGCAGCCCAGGCGTGGGTCCTGGCCGAGACCGACTGTGGAAAATTCAAATCCGGGGATCACCTTCCAGCAAGCGGATAGTGCCATTGATGTGGAAGTGAGCCCAAGGGACACCCGCATGTTCCGCATGACGGTGGCACTGTGGGAGGAGAGAGCGGCGGCGTCGACAGGAGACTTGGTTGTAACTGATATTTAGAATAGATTTGCAAAACTGCAGATGGGCGGTACTAATGACGGCGAAGTTGGGTATATTGAGTTACTCCCTGGGAAGCTTGTGTCCCATGGGGTCACACGTATGAATTCAGCTAGGCTACATAACAACAAACAACCTATGCGAAACATCATTTCCTTATTCTCATGCTCATGGCACAAGCAACCACATCTCTTCGTCCGTGTGCTCGAGATTCGAATGCGGACACTCATTTCTTCCCACGTTTCCACGGCATCCTTGCAAGTCTGTAAAACCCGAACGTAATGAATATGTTGGAAAACAATGTAAACAGCCAGAAGGCCCACATTATACCACACGCTGTCCTTAGCCATCCCAAAGGTGGCTAGGAGGTCGTTTGTGTCCGAGACCGTACAGTATTGGCAGTTGGCCGTGTCATTCGGATTCACGACATAACCCTTGGCAGCCTCAGCATACGGGCCCAAGTACTCGCCACATGAGCTTCTGCCAGGGGGGAGAGAGTCAATATGGAGCGACTCGATCGATGAGCATGTGACCTTCGTATTTAAGAGACCTGCCGTGGCAAGGCCGTTCATCAGATAGGTCTGAGGCGAGACGCGGTACATGATGATCCAAAACCTAGGCAGTGAATTGGGAGGTACGAGTATTCTGGTGAAGGAGAAGCCAGATTGTTAGCCATCTTGAGGTCAGGTATCGAACCATTCTTTGCCAAGGAACGGGAAGGTAGAGTGATTGGTGCACATACCCACAAAACACAAGGGACAGCCAGAATAAAAGAGTGCTGAGCTGGACTGCCGTCTCCGCATGCTCTATCCCAGCCGCAAGCGTCTGCGACAAGGTTCCATTCCACAGACAGAAGAGCCAAATCAAGACGAACGTGGCGGCTCCTCGTTCGGCGGTGGAGAAAGCCGCATCACCATTCCGCCACATGCCCGTCGGGAAATACCACGAGGCGAACACCAGGACCGAGACGAGGGTTTGCCAGACAGCCTCGACGATGACGTTCGAGGCTATGAACACAATCCAGGAGTACGAACTGTTGCCTCGCTCACGCGACTCAAACAGCGAACGGCCGTTCACCAGACGAGGGATGATCTGCTGCCCAATGGCGCTGAAGAGTTGCGTGGTCAAAAAGGTGGAGAAGAGACTATTCGTGAGACCTTGTATGTCTAATGGCGAATTATAAAACGAGATCCCGTTCACAAGAGACTGTTGAGATTTAGTGACGTGAGCTAGAAATACTTTGATGGAAGCTTTTTCTTTTCGGGGGGGGGGGGGGTTATGGTTTATCAGGCCGTGATGGCGTCTTCAATAATAGTGAAGGGGATGTTCTTACAATACCCAAGCAAAGGGCGACTTTCGCGTACAGATAGGTTGGGTCCCGCCAATAGTCTTGGAAGATGCGTTTCGTGACGATGACAAGTTGTTTCAATGTCGAGGCCGCATACTTCTCTCCCTTGCCCCCAGAAGTCGCCTTCTGGCGCATATCTTTTTCCAGGGTTGCGAGATGGCGGTGTACCTCTTTCTTCTTCTCACTGCTATACCATTTTTGAGACCAAGACTGTTTGTCTTCTTCAGCAGCCTTGGTGTCTCTGGTCACTTCTCTGGTCACTTCTATCAGCCACTCAGCGGGGTTGGCTCCTGGCGGGCATTTCAGGCCACCCTGGTCTTCGAAATACTGCATGAGATCCGACGCGTCTGGACCGATAGGACCGAAGTATAGCTCGGTCCCGCCGCTGCCGAGCAGCAAGAGGGAGTCTAACATCTGGAAAAGCTCTGCGGATGGCTGATGTATGGTACACAGCACGGTCTGTCCGTGGTCTACCAGCTTGCGGAGTAGCCTGCAAATCGAACATGCGGTCTGACTGTCGAGGCCGGAAGTGGGCTCATCTATGCATAATTATCAGTCACAGGACGGGCTAAAGAGTCGTCGCTATATGGAAAGAGACTCACCAAGGAACAGGAGCAAATCTGGTTTTGCAGCCATCTCCACAGCGATCGACAGACGTCTTCGCTGTTCTACATTGAGTCCTTCGCCTGGCACCCCAACGATGGCATCAGCGTACGGCTCCATCTCCAGCATTTGAATGAAATTTTCCACATGCGCGAGCCTTTGTTCTGTGGACTTGGCCTTTGGCTGGCGCAGCAAAGCGCTGAACTGGAGTGCTTCGCGGACAGAGGCTGTGGGAAGATGGATGTCTTCTTGTTGGACATAGCCTATCCGGCGGCTGAAACTTGCATCTCTGGCATTCACATCTACGTACACTTCCCCAGTCACGGAGTGGGACGTGATTCGGTCGGAAAGCACATCTAGCAAACTTATTTTGCCAGCGCCCGTGACTCCCTGTCGCTTAGAGTTAGACATGCTGTTCACAGGTGTACGCCGAGGGAAAGATTATTGGTTACCATCAGTGCCATCAATGTGCCAGGCTTTACCCAACCATTGACCCTGTTCAGTATCTTGCCGTCATGGTTCTTCACCTGGTAGCTTAGGTCCTTCCAGTGGAGAACGGCGCTTTGCGCCTGTATCGTGTCGAGTACAGACGATGTCTGTCCGTAATCTTGGTGGCGACCACTAATGCTCTTGGTGTGGTAGCTGACATTGACATGATCAACGAAGGTAACATGATCGTTCTTTTCTATGTCACTTGCTCGACGGCGCTCCATTGCCTGCCGTCGACGGAAAAGCACGACTTCGCCTTTGGATCGCTGAGATGAGATGAACTCAGCAGAGAGCAGATGAACTGCACAGAAGACAGCCATGAAGGCGAAAAGAATTCCAAAATTCCTAGTAGCGGTATAAATGAGTAATTTGAAGGACGAGTACATATTTCGCCATACTTACCGCCAGAGATGACTTCCTACGTAACCATACTTCGTGCGGAGGTAATCCGCGCCCTGAACGCTCAGCTCCCCTGGCTTCGAGCCTATGGCCGTACGGATTGTTCCGGGCGATCCTGCTGGCGGATATCCTGGGCCTGAGGGAATTGCTGACGTACGAGGAAACTCACGCTCATTGTACTGTGCCCATTAGTCTCGTACAATGGTCCACTTCTGGTGATACATACCTCGTTGATCATCAGACTCTCGTATGTGTAGGCCAGCGGGTTCACCCAGCGAAACCAAGCCAACCAGGGTTTCATGTAACTCGGAGGGATAACGAATCCGGTGTAAATGATGGTGAGGACTATGATCGTTGAACTAGGCGCGCTGGTTTCCTCGATTGTTCTCGAAAGTGAACCAATGCTGCGGAAGACCATGGACATCGCCAGGACTGTAACAAAGCTGAAAATCCAGTACGTGAAGAATGCGGACGTAGAGCGGCGAAGTTTCGTCAAAAAGTAAACCGGGAGGTGGAATAGAACTGAGATTATCAACTTGTTGGGCAGATCGCAAATCATCGACGCAACGCTCTCGGTGAAAGGATGGTAAAACGTGTATCTGTGCTGCTTCTCCACGATGGGACGTTGAGCCCAAATGGCAAGGACCTAGCTTCCCATCAGCCTCCATTTGCATATACATGTATGAACAGGAACCTATAAGGAACTTGAATCCCTACTTACCTCAAATGCTGGGCTGAACGCACTGTTCATGAGAGCGAAAAACAAGAGGACAGCGCGCTTGTCCAGACTGGCCGAAGATTCATCCAGGTTATAAAACACACTACCAACAACAAGCCCAAGGACCATGTGACCGAAGAAAGCAGACAAAGCTGGATCAAGGTTTTGTCGAAGTCTCAGGAAGCCGCGATGAATGCAAACGAGTACCTGATCGCGAATAGACAGAGTGTATACGCCATTCCGCAGCCTGAGACTCGATCAGTCGTCTTGTGATATTGGATGAAAGTAGATGAAGGGGTGGAAGCTGACCGTGATAGCCCTTTCTTTGAGTTGACCGCGTTTGGCGACGAGTGCAGGGCGTTGAACTCCCCGATCTCAGTTTGAAGCTGTCTTGCCTCTGAACTCTGCCTCCAAACGCCAGCTAATTCGTCGGCAGACCTGGGCACTCTGTCTTCGAAGTCTTCTTGTACGATCCTCTCCGCAGGATTAGTCAAAGATGTCAAGAAATCGGGTATCGTTGCGCGGCTTGGCTTGACAAAGCCAAGCCCCGTAAAGTACGGGACCGCCGAGTCCACTGCGCCGAAAAAGATCTGGCGGCCTTCATACAGCAATGTGACTTTATCGAAGCCCTTGCAAGGATATAGGACGAGCTCTTTACACCAACGTCGGCGGAGACCTGCTGGGGTATACTGACATTGAACATAGCTGTAATGGGATGAACCCTTGTCAACAGAACTCAGGGCCAGAGCCCTTCGTACGACCCACTGACCCACAGCACGATTCCCCACAGAACCTGCTAGCATCTACAAGAAGGACCAGCGAAGGACGACAACCAAGTATATAGATCAGCAGGAACCTGTACGATAGTCGAAGAGGAAGAGACTTCTCTCCCCAGAGAAGTCTTCTTGTTCATAGAGAAAATAGACGTTAGAGTGTGACACTCAGTCTAGACCCTTACAATAGCGTCCGAGGCTTGGTAGATGGTCATGGCGACCGTGGTTTGTGAAGTTTCAGTTGAAGCCCTGAGAAGCTGGACGAAACGAAGCGCGGTGAAGCTATCGAGTCCTCGTGTGCTGTTGTCCCAGCACTATAGCTGCGCATCCGCGAGGAAAGCTTCCGCGAGGCTGGTTCTTCTCTTCTCGCCGCCACTGAGGCCCCGGATCATCGCGTTTCCCACCTTGGTCTTCAGAGCTCCGTCAAGGTGGACAGTCGAGCCAACCACCTGGCTTATAACGCCAGAGGGTGTGGTGAGGTTCTTCCCAGAGCCTCTTGAGGTCGCAGCAAACCTCAGGGTTTCATCGAGCGTCAGTTCGGGAAAATGGGCATCGAGTTCAGCGAGGTACATGCATTCCTCCTTGAAGTCTCGGTGCATATCTTGATACGGGATTGCTGTAGTAAACAGTTGTTAGCACGAGATTGAAGTTGTTTGGTTGACTTGAGTGATCATCATCGGCTCACAATTGTACCTGATGATGGCCCTGTCATGGAACTCAAAGCCATGTGTCTCCGGCCAGCGTTTTCAGGAACGTCGAACATCCACTCCCCGGCCTTCCAAGCACGAGGAGCATCTCGCCGGGAAGAACCAATCCATCGAAGCTCTGCAGGATCGAGACATGGGGTGACTTGGCCCTGGAGAGCAGAGATGGGAGCAACTTTGCCATAGACAGGAAGTACGAGGCAAATGTCGCCTGGTGCTCGGTGGCTGAGGCGACTGCATAGCACCCTAGGTCCCGGAAAGCCACTCCAAAACGTGATCGCTGGTGCTGATCGTGCTCATGGTCGTCTACGGCTGACTGAGGGGGCACGGCATGAGGCTCTACGCCTGGCGTCTTAGGCATACGGTCTGGTTGCTGCATCTCGTCTGCTCAGTGTTTGGTGGTGCCGGCAATAGAGGAAGAGAGATAGGATCGAAGTCTTGTTGCCTCTGCGCCCGCACTGCCTCGCGACTTGGGGGGATACAGCTCAAAAAGTGCGTCTCTGGGCATTCGTGGTTGATAGCCAGGCGGAATTATTCGGAGACAGTCGTGGGAGCTTTCAAGGCTTTCCACTGCTGGAACGATGAGGTGCAAATACCCAAGTCAATTACGGAATCATTTGCGAGAATGAGACACTTTCCCATCAACCAACAAGTCGTTCCGACCGCATTTCATCGTCGGAGCCGTTCCTCAGCACCTGGCCTTTCCGGGAGTGCAGCCTCAGTGTGGCAGCGTTAACCGAGCCAAACACGCCAATCATCCAAAGACCGACGGATCCAGGGGCCGAAGCAGCAAGACAACTGGGAGCTGCGTCCATGACTGGAGATAGTTAGTATATTGTACGGAATGAGTAGTTTTTACACGTTCTCAGCCCTGAAGAGGCCACTAGCGCACTGCGGCAGATGTGGCTGGTCGCGGAAGTGGTGGTAAAGTGACTTGTTGCACACTTTTTGAGCCGTAAGCAATCAATTGATCTTCAAGTTGTTATCGTTGCCGTGAGAAATTCGAATTCCATCAATACGTTGATGGCCGAGATGACTGTCGTCACGTAATGTTTCGCGCGGTATTATGCCAGACGTAAGCAGACATGGGCATTCGGATATGGATACTCTTCTAAGTTGGTGATATGATTAACGTTATGATACAAAACCATCTAGACCATCGTCACGCCCCAAAGGGCCCAGAATGAGTATAAATATTAATCCACCATGCTTGAGAGGTTGCATCATTAAGCCTCTATCATTTGAGTGCTCTGTCCATTGCTTAATGTCCTAGGCTGGGGGTGGCACCATCAATGTCCTCAGCTGCAATCTCCATTCCTTTCTCATACCCAGAGAAAGACACCTTCCACGCTTTGTCATTCCTAGGCCGCATTTCTACGTTGATGTCACTTTCAGGCACCGGCATGGCATTCACCATCGGCGAATTTGCTGTGCTGGGTGCAGTCCACTTGCCGTCCACAGGATGGAGGTCGAACCGGAGAACCAGCAGGGCCGAGAACATGAGAATCTCGGTTGATGCGAAATGCCGCCCGGGGCAAAGTGTCGTCCCTCCGCCAAATCCACGGAAGGCGACCGGGTTGACGCGTTTGCTTCCAGGAGCGAACCTCTCATGGTTGAATTCACCAACTGTGTCACCCCATACCAATGGGTTTGTGTGCTGCACTGCGGACGGCATCATGATCGTACTCCCCTTCCGGAAAAGGTACTGGTTGTTAAGTCGATAGTCTTCCATAGCTATACGGGTGGCAGTGCTGGTGGAGTACATACGCATCGTCTCCTTGAATGTCGATAGCAAGATGGGACAAGATGATTTGATGTATGTCAAATCGATGGTATAGGTGCCATCATCATCTTCCCGCACACCCTTATGCAACTCGTTCCTGATGGACTCAAGAACCACAGGATCTGAGAAAATGTGGTATACTACCCAAAATGTTCCTGGAAGTGTGTTGGTGAGGATAGCTTGGCTACCGGCGACCTCGATCCTCGCCGTCTCCATCAAGGGGATGTGGAAATCATCATTGATCTTGACGCGGGCCTTGACCAACTCCGAGCCTTGCTGGTGCGACCCCGCGTCGAAATACTTCTCCCAAACCTTGACCATATATTCACGTGCTTTAAAACTGTCCTTGGCGAAGACGCGAGGGAAAAGCTTCAGGATAAATGTCATCATCTTTGGCTCAAATGTGCTGCGCAAGTCAGTAGAGGATCAACTCTGCCATTCAAGGATGACTCACTACCAGGCCTCCTCCATAGCAGGATCACGGAACGGGTTCTTAAGTCCATAAACACCCTCGGTAGACGCGAGGAGCAGCTCGTGGCGAACGAAATGCCACAGCTGTACCTTGGTGGCTCCCTTCTGAGACCATTCCTCCAGAGACTTAGAGATAACTTGGATGGCCCTTCTGTTCATGGCATCCAGGCCAGGCCCAGCACTCAGGGCGGAGTGGACATATTTGGGGAAGTTCATCAAATAGCCCTCATCCTTGTTCACGTCGCGACCTATGATGTCGATGGTCGACTTCTTGCAGCCAAGGAGATTGGCAGCTATGTTGGCCTCTATGGCGGTGAAGGACAGTGCTCGAAATTGGGCTTGGATCGCCGTGAGAAGTTGTGGCGAATTGACGACATACAGCCGCGAACCAGGCAATCGCAATGTATAGATTGGCAGTTTATACGTATCCCTAGATTCTGTATCAGCATCCATGTGCCCCTTGCTTCCCAAGCCTCGCCAACCCACTACAAATGGGATGTCGTGATATTATTTACCTCATGAGCCGGTGAAAGGCCCCGCCCTTAGTTATCATGTTGATGATCGGCGTCACGAAGGGGATGGTGTCGCTGATCGAGGCCGGCTCCTTCGCATCTTGGGTGAGACGGAGGAGGGCGAAGAGGAGTATGTAGGTCGCGGCGGCTACGCCAACGACGACGGGGAGTACAGAAGGCATACTGAATGTGTTGGCGATGTTCTCCAGGTGTTTCCGAGCTCTGGAATGTTGAACAGCAAGACAAGTCGACGGCAAGATTCAGAAGGGATGAGCGGTGTCAAAGTACAGTCCGGCTCGAAGGGACTCGGAGGTGGTAGCATTGAACAGAAAAATCTGGCGAGGTGGCTGGTTCAACAGGTGTTGGTTGTGGTAGTCTGATTTGGCCCTAACCGCAAATGCATATATGACCAATGCTGCGCCGCACAGGGCTCGGGAGGGGGGAGGGGAAAGGGGAGAGGGAAGTGTGGTTGGCCAAGACCAAGACGTTGATACCGCCTAACTATTACAGCCGGCCCGCTTCTACCAACAGCACGCATTTCACCTTGTACTGTGTAACGGCATTGAATAGTTGCTAATACCAGTCCCGCAGCACTGCTGGCAGTGTGGCACATCTACAAGGACCCATCTCTCCTCCTGCGGATACGGACAGAGCTGCATAGCCACTTCGGCAGCCAGTCGATCCGAAATGTCAATCCGAAGGAACTTCTGGGTCTTCCTATCCTCCAGTCTGTCTACGCCGAGACCCTGCGGCTCTACACTGAGGTATACATCATGGTCAGCCCGTCCCAGGCTGACGTGGGGCTAGGGCGCTGGCGACTGCCGAAGAACCAGATCGGCCTGGTCAATTCGAGCCTGACTCACCGCGATGCCCGGTTCTGGAACACCAAGGACGGCCTGCACGCAGTAGACAGCTTCTGGGCTGACCGTTTCATGATCGACCCGAACGATCCGAGCAGTGGCCCCGTCAATCCAGCTGTCCATGAGGAGATGGGCAGAAACATAGCACGTCAAAGCAGGCCTGCTGATGGCAAACCCTTCTTCTCCACGGATGGTCTCGAGGCGTCTTGGTTCCCCTACGGCGGAGGATACTCGGTTTGCCCTGGCCGACATCTTGCCAAGAATGTTATCATTCTCACCTGCGCAATCCTCGTGAACGAGTATGATGTCGAGTTCCTTACTGATTCTCTTTCATTTGATAAATGGAGGTTGGGTTGGGCTTGGCCACACCGACCAACGCGCTCCCGTTTCGCATCAAAAGCAGGTAATATCGCTGAGTTTGCATGCCCAGAGTTAGGAAACAATACCACAGTAGCGTGTACATATATCAGGTCTGGCTTGAAGCATTTACCTTACGTCCTGTACATTACGTTGGTCCTCATCCTCGTCATGGTCCTCAATGGTTTCAAATTTGTGTCAGCTACAACACGGTTTCAAGGTTCTTTGATTACACTGGGTCGCAGCTACACTTTGTTCTGTCGATTTGCGATTTAGTCTATTCTTCTCATAGTAAGGGGAAAATGTAGGAAATAAATCGAAAGCGCGTGAGGTTTGACATTGGTTGCAATGATATCCGGGCCTAATCGTAGACCGCCCTGTTGCTCAGCGAGGGTCGTTGCCGCTTAATCTCCTTCGGTACCCATGCTGTACTCAGTTATACAAGATCTGCATAGGTTCCGTACGCTCTTTATCCAAAATCGATTCTTTCTCTACCTTCGAGTTGCTTTAGCTTTCAATGTTCAAACCATAACTAATGAGACGCCGCTCTGGCAATATATATGCGCAAATCGGAGCAAAATTGGAATGCATCGGAATCTTGATGTCGCCCGCAGCCCGGCAATGTTTTACACCGGTGCGCAGACGCTGATATTTATCATGATTACGGATATTCGCACAACACCCAGCAAATGGTATATAACACGCTAGTGACTAAGCACCCGGCTTGGTGCCGTCGCCGCCGTCGATATCGTGGCTATCGTGACTCGAAATCTGTAGTGTTTTGGCTATAGAAGAGTGGTTGATTAGATTAGGTTAGATCGAGCGCACACGCCATACGCCTGCTGCCAAAAAGGCGCCGTAGGCGCCTTGCAGCCACAGCTTAGATTCCTTCTACTATACACTCACCAATAACACAACAATTTGCATTCTTTTGCACCCTCCGTACGCTTTACCAGCGCTGTGCCGGGTGCCGTATGTAAGCGTGCCGTTGAGGCCGGCACTGCAGATCTTGTGATGTTCCTTTGGAGTTTTCGCTTTGGACGGCGCTGGGCGTTGTCCTCTTCGTTTAACGACGCGAGGGTCGTATCGTTGTGCTCCCAAGCCGAGTTTACGCGTTGTACGGAAGCCGTCGTCGCCCTCGTTTTATCACTAGCCCTACTGCCGAGGCTCACGATGTTGGAGGTCGTCTGGTGGGTCATTACGGATTTCCCACGGCTCTCGAAGATGCCAGTTTCGTCCCGCGTAAATGTGTGATTATCACGAGGCTGTCAGGTGTATTAGTTACATACTACACTATCTACACTATCATGGCAAGAATCTCCGAAATTGGAGCCGCCGTAGCAACACAGCGCCAGCACTGCGTAGAACCTATGCAGGCTATAAATATACCTTTGCCAGAAAAGAAGGAAAAGAGGAAGAGAAGGTAACAATTAATAGCCTTACTATTATAGAATTACTACTCCCTATTACTATCTATACTCTATTTATACTATATATGCTTATCTACTCTATCTATAACCTATGCCTCTAATAGTTTAATCATTTTACTCTTTTAAAAGATAAACTATTTAAGATACTACTATAATATTTAATCTATAGCTCTTGTGTTTATATAGTATCACTATTATATTAGAGTAAAATATAATATATAGCTCTTTACCTAAACCTAGCTAGGTTTTATATTTATAAGTAGTTTAAAGCTTTATTAATATTTAAATTACGTTTTAGTATAATATTAGATTTATAACTTACTAATATAAAATTAAAGTATAAGAAAAAGAAGCTTAATTAGTAACTATAAGATAAAATAATTTATTAATACCTTTATATTAAACATATAAAGCTTATATTGTTTTTTGATAATAAAAATAGCTTAGATCTTACTTTTAATATGAAGCACCGTAGATCACCATAGCGAGTAGTTGAGCGTTCAGAAGTGCGTTGTTTTTTCTAAGTTTTCTACTGCAGGGGGCGCCCATTCGGCACGCAATTTATACGTGCTTCGGCGTACGGGCACGTGGCTTCCGTGGGTGCCCTTCGGCCCGTACACGCTCCAAATTGCGACATTTAAATTAATTTAAAAATTTTAAAAAGTATTACTCTTTAAAAACAAGTATAACTTAAACAATATAAACATTATACTTAAATAAATCTTTTAACCCAGTAGCCTCCCTATATTTACTTATAACGTAAAGCACTAACGAGACGCCCACCCCAGCGAGTCGCCCACTTTTCAGCACCAAGACTACAAGGACCTGAATTGCAGCACCACAACGAAAAAAATCAATTGAATCCAATCAGAATCAGAATCTGCAGACGATTCTACATCTTGCTCACACGTTCGCGCATTGTGCCCAGTCTCGCCGCAGTTGCCACATCGTCGTTTCGTCGGTCCGCCGCGGACCGAGGAATCGGCGCCACCACTCATTTCACCAGCTGGCCGCTGGCCCCTTTCCTTTTCATTAATTAACCTACTGGCCTCTTGTGTACTAAGTGCTCCACCATCCTACACATATGTTCTTTTGGCTGACCGACGCTTGGATAGTGCTGCATTTGCCTCTTGAAGAGTCTTGTTCTCCTGGGTTAACATGGATACTGCATGGGCTAATGACTGTGTTCCCTTTAACAACCGATTAACAGTAGCTAAAATTGGTATCGGAGAGCTTCCCTGACGATGGGAGATTCGTTCCTTAATAAAATTTGATTGAGAAACTGCTTGTGTTGAGTTGTGTGGCGTTTGAGAGACCCATGGTGAAGGAAGTGCTGGGGAGCCTGGCAGTGCTGTTGGTGTCTGAATCTTGATATCTAGTTTGGAAAATACAGCTTCCCGGTTAAAAGGTATTAAATCTGCCCCCTTGAAACCTCCTTTAATAGTTTCCGGCTTGAAAACCCTCTTGTGTGCAGCGTGGAAAGCGAGAAAGAACTCTGTCTTGTTAATGTGCGTAATCCGGGCCTTGCTGAACTAGGCGATTTCCGCACTATATGCTCGCTTCAACGGGCTAAAACACCCAAAATCTAGCGGCTGAAGTAGATGAGATGAATGAGGAGACATGCAGAGAGTATTGATGTTCTTGGACTTGCAATATCTCTCAAAATCCGTGCTGTGATGGCTCCCATGCCCGTCAACGAGTAATAGTTGGTGCACACCCTTTGTGCGTAGTGCAGTATGCTTTTTAAAGTGCTCAATCCATTCCATAGCAGTTTTATCAGTTATCTATTCATTCGAAGTTGGATTGATTACCCAGTCGGGTAGAAGGCTACCGTGGGTATACCAATTTGTAAGGTGCATCTTGGCCTTAACGATCAGAAATGGCGGTCCGCACCACTCATCCCCACTAATAAATTCAATGCTTGTCGCTCATTTTCGGTTTCCAGGTTGTATTGATTTTGCTCGCCCTTGTTGATCTGAACGTGTAACTACTGCTCTGGGTGAACCAGTGCCCATCATAAAGCCCGTCTCGTCGAAGTTGCAGGTGTTGTAGTCGAGGATCCCGTATTTGTCGCGCGTGTTGGATACAAGGTTAAACCGCGCGTTTATTGCGTCTGGATCTTCACATAAAGCCCTCCTGTAGTCGTTTCCACGATTGACACGTGTTTTGAGACGTGGTTCTGACGTGATAACCCTTTCCACCCAGTTGATTCCACCGGCGCCGCCGCCACGGTCGCGGAGTAGGGAATTCGCTATATCTTCAACATCCTTGAGAACAAGCGAATATCCTCGAGGATCACAGTCAAGTACGTATTGTACAAGCACCTCTTCTATTTTTGTCAAACTCTTGCAGTTGGGGTGGGTATCGCGTTGTGTAGTTCGGCCGGCCATTCTGTCGTGGAGGGTAGAGTGAGGGATATCGTACTTCTTCGCTGCGCGTCGGATGCTTAGTTTTGGGTCGGATTTAATAGCTTGGATAGCAAACTGAATTCTGGATTCTTTTGTTTTGGACATTTTTAGGTGTAGCGTGAAAAACCGCGTTAGAAAGATGGATTGAAATGGTTAGTAGAAAAGTGTCCGACTCGGTGGGGTGTCCGACTCGGTGGTGCTTGACGTTATAGCTCTTAATAATAGAAACATATCTTAACCTACTAATACTAACCTTATCTACAACCCTACAATATATATATATATAAATTATACCTATTCCTAACAATAATATAATATATATACTTCTAAGATAGGAGTTTAGAAGAAAGGGCAGCCTATTAGATATATTAGTTACATACTATACTATCTATATTATTTCAGTAAGAATCTCTAAAATCAGAGCTGCTGTAGTAATGTAGCGCCAATACTATTTAGAACCTATTTAGGCTATAAATATACCTTTGCCAGAAAAGAAGGAAAAGAGGAGGAGAAGGCAATAATCAATGAATGCGTAGATTCTGTAATGTCCCGAAGCCAACCGGCACTGGGTGGCCGGTACAGACTATAAAGGGGGCGTGCCTTTCTGGGGAGGGTACATTTGTAATGTCCCGAAACCAGCCAGCACTGGGTGGCCGGTACATCCTATAAAGGGGGCTAGCCGGCCCGCCTACGAACCGGCTGGAAGAGGGACAAGAATCAGTCTTGCACCTACAGTACCCCTAATATCATACTCTCTTCCCAAGACCCTCAGTGACTATTGCGCCTAGCGTTGCCGCACGTTACAGATTCGCACCCCTAAGAACGGAGAGTGCACCCCCTAAATCAAAGGGCGCACCCCCAAATCCAACCCCTAGTGCAATTATAGGGCGATACACCAAATTCACCACACAAAACGCTATGCTAATGCTGCATTTACAATAAATCGACTATCCTCATCGTTTCTACTATAATGTAACTATCTATATACTTATATGGCCGTAAATCGATTAAATCTATAGTATTTTCGTGCTTATTTAGTTTATGTGTACTATAATCTTGTGATAAATCTCCTCCTTGCTGTTGTTATTACTAATAACGTCCTTAATCGTTAGGTTTAGTAGTAGTAACTAGTTAATGCTTCAGTATAAAGCTGCTAATAATACCGTGCTTATAGATCTTATGCTGCTGGCTTAGGGTTTCTGCTTCTAGGGCTAATGATTTGCTTACTTTATAAGCTTTATTGCTAGCTATTAGTCTTAACGGATAGTAGACTACTAGGTATTACTACTATAAGCGTTTTTATTATTAAGAGACCTAAGGGTTTAGTTATTATACTTAAAAGCAGAGTAAACTTATTATATAGAAGCTATTATTGCTGTTAATTTATTTCCTACCTTAGTGCTTAAATTCATTGTATTTAAGGTTGTCTTTTTAGCTATTATAGCTTTCTCATAGCTCTTAAGGATGCTTTCTTTATTAATTATAAACGGAGCATTGTCTTAAAGCCTGCTCTTTATAATAGTAACCTGCTTTAGCAAAAGTACTGTTAGGAGAGGGTTGATAATTAAGAGCTTGTAATTAAGGTAATATGCTTTATAAACGTTATTCTTCTTAAAAGGAAGATCTACCTTTAATTTATTAGCTAGTTAGTTAGTATAAATTAAGCTCAATTGCACAGTAATAAAGTACTAGTACATAGATCTTATATAATACTGTGACGACAGCCACAGTCAGGCAAGCTCCCTGACCGTCACAAGGACCCTAACCCTTAGCCCCACAGTCGCGACGAGATTCTTATGCAGGCCAGGGATCGCGCGAGCGACGCTCTCCGCTTTTCTCCTTTCTCTGTAGCTTAGAATATTTGTTGATAGCGCCAATAGACCCAGCTCTCATGCTGCATCTCATGCTGGCCGTGACAAATACTCTTATTAAGCTAAGTTTTAAAGCATTTATTAGGTATACTAGTAGGTTATCTTAAAAAGCTTTATTACTAATCTTATAATTTAAAAAGAAGATTTCTAAGCTATTTTTACTTATTAAACTTTACAAAAGGTATTAATTTTTAAGCAGGCTTTTTTTTATAACTTTATAATTAGCTTTTATTATATAATAAAGATTCTTTATCTTATAACCTAAAAGGACCTTAATTTATTAATATATATGCTTTATAATGGAGGTTATATATAAGTTAAAGTTAAGGATCTTATAAGTCTACTAAGCAGCTTCTTTAATAATAAGCTTTTTTGTAGATAATAGTATATTTATTCATCCTATTCATGAAATAATGATAGATACTGAGAGTACCGCATCGTTCCGTATAAGTGTCGGTTCCTTTTTCTGCGAAGCTAAGTTTTTATACAATTTAACTATAGCTAGAGCTATTACAAATAAAGATTTAAGGCAAGCATTATGTATTCATAAATTAAATTATAAGTCTTATAGCATTTATGTAAACAATTCTTTTCTTTTGCCTTCCTAATATACTAGCCCTCCACCCGGAACGTATATTTCGCTCTGTAAGTGCCTCTATTCTCGCCTTGTGATAGCAATAAAGAAACCTCTTTTTTGCTGCCACCGTCGACGAATCGTGCTGCCCTAGTTGATGGAGATACCTCCTGAATGCGTTCTTTAGCGGGTAGAATAGCCCTACGTCGCGTAGTTACAGTATATGGGATGCATGGGCTGGCACAAAAAACGATATATACTTTATTCGATAAGCATTCCCACATAAGGTCGACCGTTGTGTGCGTGTGATGGCCGTCGATCACGAGAAGGCGCCATTCTTGAGGGTCGTCGGGCACTGTACCCGGAAGGGAGACCTTTCTTACCCACTCAAGGGCTATTTTTTCCCCCATCCACCCCTTCTTCGTCGCTGTGAATTGCCAGCCATTGTGATCTTCGAGGGCGACTGGAAACCACTGCTGTTGTATGCTCAGCCCCTTGAAAATAATCAGGGGGGTTAGCCTTCTGCCCGTCGCCGATATACATGGTAAAGCGTACGGAGGGTGCAAAAGAATGCAAATTATTGTGTTATTGGAGAGTATATAGTAGAAGGAATCTAAGCTGTGGCTGGAAGGCGCCTACGGCGCCTTTTTGGCAGCAGGCATATGGGCGTGCGCTCGATTTAATCTAATCTAATCAACCACCCTTCCTCTGCTGCAGCAATACACTCCATAAAGGAGGTCCACGCTCTCGAATTATAGTTTTTCTGAGAGATAGGGCTTTCTTTTGCGTATCCCAGAGTGAGGGCATTGTCAGATCGACCCTCCATTAACCCGCCCTCGTCAACGTTCCAACGGTTAGCCGGCTTAATCTGCTTCACGATGGGTAACTTGAGAAGGGCAAACCATAACCCTATATTCTCTTTTGTCGATGCTCGAAGACGAATAGCCTCAAAACGCTGGTTCTTACGGCTTCGAAGTTCACGGTGACGATCGAGGAAAGCCCTCAGCCATTTTCTACCCATGGGGGGTTGGTCTTCGTGGGGGAAGGCCAATTTGGCTGCCAGAGCTCTCCTTTCATAGCGCGTTAACGCCAGCCCTAGACTGCTCTAATTGATAATACATAGAGCCAATTGGTCCTCCTAATAGTCAGAAAGAAGCCTCTGAGGGTCAGCGGCATCACGATGAGATAGTGTACCAGAAAGACGATGTCGAAGTGTATTCTCGGGGATTTGTCATTCCCTTCCGGCCGCTCGAATCGGCATACTCTTGAAATGAATAACGACGTTTTCGGCGTTCGTATGGCCGTTTGCGTACAAATAAAGAAAATCATATTTCTTTACTTAAATACCGCAAACGGAATAATACTACTAGACAGCATTACTGAAAGATGGAATATTCGCATATAAATAGCTAGGGAATTTCCCATCTTAAAGTAGTTGAATCTACAAGCCTTCCACTCAAAATTTAAGACATACCCTCTGAGATCGCACCACGTAAGTCTCGGCATGATTGCAGTTTATCACCCCCACTCCCCGAAGCCAACTCCAGGTTTCGAGAAGTTGAGGCGTTCTGACCCAAGGAGCGCTTTACCTCCAAATCTTGATCAGTATGATCTAATGTTTGATATCTGAACATGGAAGAATTTTCTTTTTTCGAATTAACAATATAATGGATGCATTCCCCAAATATCGTACATACGGCCATAGACACAGCAAAATACGGGATCCCGTCCGCTCTCCCATAGTCAAGCCTGTGATCGCTGGATTAGTAGTTGTCGCCGTATTGGTCGCCCCCCGCCGTCTACGGAGGACGGCCGGCCGCGCCAAGCCCGGCCTCCGGGGCGCGACTACCGTTTCCCTACCGTATAATCGTAACGCCCATCCAGACCGGCCTGACCAGACTGAGGCCTCCAATGCTATACAGACGCCCCTCTCTCACGGCGGCCTCGCCCTGTGGACCCGCTGGTGGCCTCATGATCCACGGCCTTTGCGCACGGGCCTCGTGTACTGGTTGGGCAGCCTCTCCTCATCAGCGGCGCAGCAGGTCCAACAGTCGCGGTCTCACGGCTGACGGCCAAGTGGATCTGGCACTCTATTGTTGTTTATTTGTCTCTTTCTATTTTCTTCCATTCCTCTCGCTGAACTGCGTTTTCCTATACATTATAAATAACATTGTGCGGACTCATCGTGGCCTGCTATATCCACCCTTCAAATAACAATTGGGACATTAGCAGTCGAGAGTGAACTCTCCTGTCACGAAGAGGAGATATACCGCGCTCCCCTTTTCGGACGTGGGATCCCACGGCCGCCATGCTCACTTGTCCATATATAGGTCTCATGCTGGGGGTGCTGGAACTCACTCGCAGTCCATGTCCATGCCACCCAGTCCCATTGATGCCCGCCCTTGAACTCAGCCAGGATAACGAATCCGGATGCACTGTTCGCGCTTGGATATGCAGCCAAATCACCAACAGAGCCATGATAGCCTCTCGGGGTAGGATCGCGAGGCTGTCCCACACCCACTCAGGGATCCCACACCTACCCAGGAGACGCCGTGCCCGCCCCATCATGACGCATTTGGTGTGGCCTTATTTTCATGTCCCTGTGATGGCTTCCCCCTCCAGGGTTCCTGACCTAACCTCACGGCCATGCCCTTGATTTGGTAGCGGGCCCCCGTCCGCGGCCCAGCTGTATCATCCCATTGTCAATCAGCACACAGCCAGTGTATGGCCGGCTGATGCTCTCGGGAGTTACTACCTGTTTGAGGTGCGATACCTACTACTCATGTTGCGTAAGTTACCAGTAAACTGGCTGAAGAGAAATTAAGTTCCAATCCAGGTGTAATACATCGTCTGCTGGTAGACGGTGTTAAGAGAGCACTCCTTTTACTAGTAGATTGTTTGGAGGGGAAGTACTTTTACTGATAAACGGCCCGGGAGTATGCCACTATTACTAGTAAACTATTAAAAACTATTGCCTCGTTTATTTAATAGCCAGTTGTGCCGGCCATCAACTAACCACATTTTCGCTTTACTAGTAACCGGAATTCAACTTAACTTAGTTTACTAGTATTTGGGACAAATTAGGATAAGTATTTGCTGCTAAGCATAGTGGCGTAAATGTATGTTTACTAGTAAGTGCACTTTAGTTGTTGTGGTGTCTACTGGTAACCAGGTTCCAAATAACATCACCATTCCAAATCAGTAAAATTAACAGCAATTAAACTCATACAGCTCTTCTCACAACCCGGACTACATCTGAAAGGATGACTGTACACCACACCATTGAGGCTATTATGAATGGCGCCGGTCTGCGAGAGGCTTCTAAACACTGGCATATCCCATTAACTACACTTTATGATCGTCTTGCTGGCAAACAAAGTCACAGTGAGGCCGCTCAACCTCAAAGACGTCTTTCTGACGTTGAGGACCAATTGGCTTTATTTATCCTTAACCAGAGCACTCTGGGGCTGGCGTTGACTCGCTTTGAAACAAGGGCCCTCGCAGGTCGAATAGCCTCCTCCTCCCCTGACGGCCCTCCCCTCGGAAGCCGATGGTTTACCTCCTTCCTCTCTCGTCACCCTCAGCTTAGAAGCCGCAGGAATCAACGTGTTGAAGCCAAAAGACTAAGGGCATCGTCAAAAGCCAATATCGAGCCGTGGTTTGACCTCTTGGAGTTGCCTATTGTGAAGGCGATTAAGCCATAGAATCGTTGGAATGCTGATGAGGGAGGTTTGATGGAAGCACGTTCTGAGAATGCCCTCACTCTTGGCTACGCCGACGATAGCCCTATCTGCCAAGAGGACTATAATTCAAGTGCATGGACCTCCTTCATGGAGTGTATCAATGCTCTTGGCAAGGCCCTCCTTCCTCTAGTCATTTTTAAAGGAATCACGCTGCAACAGCAATGGTTTCCTATTGACCTCGATGATCACGAAGGCTGCCAATTTACCGCCCAAAAGAAAGGGTGGATGGAGGAGAAAATAGCTATTGAGTGGCTTCGGAAGGTATTTATTCCTCAGACCACCCCTATTGACTCTTCTGAATGGCGCCTTCTCGTGATAGATGGGCATCACACGCATACGACTATTGACTTCATGCGGGAATGCTTCTCGCATCAAATATATATAGTCTTTTTGCCTGCCCATACATCACATATCCTTCAACCGCTCGATGTTGTTGTATTCAGTCCCCTCAAGACGGCATTTAGAAAGCATCTTCATCAACTTGGGCTCTATACGGCGACGACGGCGATAGAAAAGAAGAGGTTTCTCTATTGCTATCACAAAGCCCGTATGGAGGCACTTACGGAGGCAAATATTCGTTCTGGGTGGAGGGCATCGGGTCTTTGGCCAGTCAATAGGGTTCGGGCACTAGGAAGCATCCATATCCTTGAAACCACCAAGATCCGCACAAATCACGACAATTGGGTGATGGCAACAGCTGCAGCGATCAATTCTGCACCCCTCAGTCTTTCTCCCAGGCTTCAGAGCCTATTTTTACGACCCCAATGAGATCCCAAGAGATGAGGGGTCTAATAGCCCGTTATGCTCGGCAGAAACACTCAAGCCCCACACAACGACTATTGTTTCAGAAGATTCGCAAGGGACACGGCAAGAAAGCCATTGAGCTGATGATGACCTCAGAAAAGAACCGGTCATTGGAAGCCCAAATTGAAGCCAGCAGGAAGGTTACAAAGAAGAAGGTTCAAATCGACCCAAATGCAGTTTTTGCCGATATCAAGGCTATTCAAAAGGCCCAGATTGACGCCGGCGAGGTGTCTACAGACGAAGAGGAGTCTGAAAATTCCTCAACACCAACGGAAGAGGGATCGGTGATAGTCGTGGCGGGCAATTGAGGTTGGGAATAGTGGCATTCGTGGGTGCCGGAGGTGTTCGGAAACAGGGGTGTTCGGAATCGGGTGCAGGGACGTTAACTTAGTAGTAGGGTGTACTACCAAGAGGGACACACAAGCTATGAAGTTATAGTCTCTAGGAGCTTTAAGGCAGTCAGTATGCATTAAGGCAGCTTCACACAGTATAGCATACTAGACGCTAAGAGAGATTCGCCGGTCAACTCGACTAGTAGCAAAATCTGGGAGGTGAATGTCACCAGAGTTAGGCGATCACAAGAAAATTTAGATAATTACCTAGTGTCTAAACTCTCATTTTATTATTATGTGTCCTTCTGATTCATTTCATGTAATATCTATGTATACACTGTTTTCTGAGCACCTTATACCAAAGCTTGAGGATAAATGGCTCCGGCGGAACGGTATAGCTTGGATCACGAATATAGATGACCTAGGTAATCTCCTTATACTTAGGTTGGATCTTCCTCCTCTACTTAGTATTAAGGACAGTCCGTATTATTGTTCTTAATAAGGGTAATTAAGATTCTCCGGCTAGATATGAGGCCGAATATATAAAACTAGAGAGGCTAGATTATCGGCATGGTGGTGGCGGTTCACGGAGTGTAAGTCTTAGAAAGAGGAGCCGCGCACCCTAGTGGTAGAGTGATGATAATTGTTTGGTATCGAAGAAGCGACGTAGGGATGACGACGAGGACGAGGATGAGGATGTTAGTAGTGCCTATGGTATAGATGCTGGTGGGTCTTTTAATATGCTGAGTAGCTCTTGCGGTGACGGCTCCGCTCCTTACGATGACCCTGCTATCGAGTGGCAGTGGTTGGACCACGTTGACGATGATGAGTATAAACAGTGTCGAGGCAGGGCTTTCAGAGCGACGGCGCTTCCCTTTCTTTTATATAGCCTTGGTTACACTCTTTCTTCTACAGCGCTTCCTTTTCTCCGATACAGAAAACTCCCCATCCTCGATAGACAAAGATAAGTGATATAAGAGTAAATACTAGAATCTATGGCCATTATAGCACTAATACTAGTTAGATCTACTTAGTAGATAGGTGGTGAAACTATTTATTTTCCCTCTAACTCTTATAACTATAATTTGACTCTATTTATAGTCTGGATCTCTAAATTCTACTCGAATCCTTGGTTTGCCGTCGGCTGACGGAGCCACGTGAATACCAAGGTTGACTGTGGAACTCACACCCTCCTCTTTATAGTGCTGTGAGAGCACTTTTTTTTCCAAGCTTAGATTGAAGCCGTTGGTTTGAAAGTGTGGCAATGGTGCGATTCACTTATAGCTTTATTCACCTGTAGATAGCTTCACTTGTAGGTAGCTTCATTCACTTCAGTAGTAGGAAGGATATAAACCGCGGGTGCGCTACGCACCTTCTGGTTCTTCCTTCCTTAGAGAGACAGAGAAACACACACAGAACAAATGAAGACCAATTGAACCCAAACGTATACGCAAGCCAGACCAACAGAAAATATTTCTTTAGAGTCAGTAGGTTCTAACTCTTCACTATCGCTCTCATCTGTATCAACGAAGGGGCAATCGATTCGTTCGTGTTCTTCCAGGTCTTCCCTTTCGTACTGTGCTTTATGAAGCTCACCGAATTTCGAGTAGCCTGACATATACTTGTTTGACTTCGTCAAAGAAGGTCGTCCGATTACAAATCGCCAGCAGCAGACGGAGTCTAGTTGCAGGATTACTCTAGCTGGGACGCCAAAGCCTGATAAGTTACCGTGCTCCTTGTAGTAGTTTTTCGCCTCGAGAACTGTCTCCCAGGCCTGCACAAAAGTTTTGATCTTATCTGTTCTGGCCTTTATTTTATCATTCGATAATTGAGAAATCCTTTCAACAAGGAGTTCAATTTGGCTTCCTTCTTCGGTAGCTTCCTGTATCTCTTTAAAATCTCGTCGTTCGAGCCAGTCAAACGTCTTTTCCTCTTCAGTCCTACCTGGATTCACAGAATCAGGTTCTTCTTCATCCCAGTAATACTCCAGATCCCAGTCAAACATAAGTTTAACGAGTTCTTTATTAGCCAGCATCGTAAAAAAATCGAATTCAAGGAAATAAATAAGAAGACTAGTCTTCACTCTTCTTAATACAGTTTGTAAAATTATCTTAGTATTTAAGAATAGTTGTAACGAAACCTGAGAGGTAAGCAAAGAACTAATAAAGGGATACAAATATAAGGAAAGAAGTATAAATAATCAGTTTAATTGAAAAATGTAATGGGATGAACCCTTGTCAACAGAACTCAGGGCCAGGGCCCTTCGTACGACCCACTGACCCACAGCACGATTCCCCACAGAACCTGCTAGCATCTACAGGAAGGACCAGCAAAGGACGACAACCAAGTATATAGATCAGCAGGAACCTGTACGATAGTCGAAGAGGAAGAGACTTCTCTCCCCAGAGAAGTCTTCTTGTTCATAGAGAAAATAGACGTTAGAGTGTGACACTCAGTCTAGACCCTTACAAAAAAAAATGTTTTAGTTATTCTTTTATTAATTAATCAATTTTTTACTACACTTACTCCTATGAACCTTTAATTTTAACATTCTAATTTAAACCTTCTAACTTGAAACTTCTAATTTTAACCTCCTTCATTTTAACCATTAGACACCTCTGTAGGTGTACTCATTATCACTCTTGTTACAAATGTGCTATTGACACTAAACTTGGATGTGAAAAGGCGCTACCTATGAGGTTAATCCCAGAGTGATCTACGGACTATGCCATCACACTGGCTTATAACCGCTAGCGCGCGTACTGTGCACTTGCAAGCAAAACTCAAAAAACATGCATCACACAGTTAGGAATCCTTTTACTGCTAATCTGTTTAAAGTCCACAAGAGAGGACGGACCTAATGGGAATCACAGAAAGGAAGCCATAAAAGGAAGCCACAAAGGAAGCCGCAAAGGAGGCCACAAGGGAGGCCACGAAAGGGGGCCACGAAAAGGGGCCACGAAAGGGAATCACGAAAGGGAATCACCAAAGGGGACCACCAAAGGGACCATGCAAGTTTCACCCGAGGGTCACCAATTGAGGCCACCAATTGAGGCCACCAATTGAGGCCACCAACTGAGGCCACCAACTGAAACTACTAAATAGGCTACAAAAAGGGAACACAAAAGTGAAGTTATGATTGAGATCTAGGAAAGGATTCTGATCTCATGACTCCAATAAGTGCTGTGGGGCTAGAATATCTTCAAAAGGGTGGTTAAAATCAAGCCTGCTACTAAAATTCACTACGAGCTCTGTAGTGTAAGCCAGAAATGTGACATTTTGTACCAGCTTAGAGGGGTATATACACAATATCTTATTTATAAGCTCTATAAGATGTTACTTTGTTACTATAGAGCTTCTACTTAGTTGGAGGCTAGTTACTAATATAAGTGATGAACAGTTAGAAGGATTGTACTTAACGTACCCTCACCACATTTGGCGCGCCCCCTGATTCGGCGCACTCCACACCCGCGTACGCGTATGACCGCGACTGTACCCACCCGATAAAAGTTCCTCAATATCTTTACGAGGAATTTCTTTCTGGTCACCAAACTTCGACCATACAATTATTTCATCATTATGAAGCCATACTCCGAAGATGACGTGTGCGAAGCCCTTAAAGGACGAAAGCACAACGTCGACGCAGCCTTTAGGGGCATCAAGAAAATAAACAAATACTGTTTTGTCAGCGACGGGGCAGAAAAAAGCTGTTTGCCTGGGGAACCGCGGATTGCTCCACGAGAGTGTTCCGTCCGTCAAAGAGAATGTGATAGAGATGGCTCCATCCGGGCTAGCTTGAAGTAAGGGCCGAGGCCTTGGGGGATCTGAGACAGTGACAACGACTCCCTCTTTGACCAGTCGACAATTAAGGAGTTGAAACAGGGCGCCTTGCTTACAGCCCGGGCTGATGGAGAACTCATCTTCCAAACAGGAGCCGGATGATTCCTGTCATTTGTGACGCGGTGGTGACTGGGGGTCTCGAATGTGGACTTGGACTTGCAGCAAGAACGCCTCTGGGACGGTTGTGATAGTACTGATGAATTAGATGATTAGGCGATGTTGCACGTACAGGTGTAAAAGGCTCAATACGTCCAACCCACCTTGGAGCGGCTGACAATGTGCTGACAGTATTCAGAGGGCTAGCGGCAGACGAGACCTGACTTGAGACGAGTTGGCAGTTGTGATGGACTGTGCAATTGAGGCAGGTGGTGACTTGACGCAAGCTCTCTGGCGGCCGTTAAGGCGCGCCGCAGTGGTGAAGACCGAGAAGACAAGCAGCCTGATAACGACCATGGCGAGAAGTCGTCCCCGCTTGCAGACAAGACGTACGAATGAGGACGGTCCATCTTGCGTTGAGATTCCTGGGCTGCTTCGGAAGTGGACGGCCGTTTATTCCAAAATTCCGAGTTTGTTAGAAACGCGAACGGTGCCATCATTCCAACACCGGCACGCAAGAACGCGCGACAATTGTGTTTGGCGGGTTTGTGGTTATATGACGACGGGTGGTTGCACGCCACAAGACAAACACCAGGACGGAATCATTCCGTTCCATGGGTCCAATGCGCATTTTTGGATATTCCAACTGCTCTTTATCACACACTTCTGAGAAAACAATTGATTATTACAAACTGCAGGCTGCGCCTATGTACGTAAATGTGCCGATATTGAATGTGTATCTCACTCGACGTTCCAGTCCCTTGGCCCTAAGTTGACTTGAGGCCATTATGAACAGGAAGGGAAAGCATGGAGCTGCGCATATACCGAGAAATTTTGGCAGTTTAACTTCATTCCCGTGGACTATAATGGTACGCCAATTTGCACTGATATCGAAACAACGCAGTTACATTTACTATCCTGAAATCCAAACCAAGGTTTAGTGCCAATTTACTCATCCTCAGCATCTCGCGAGTCATGACTCTCCCAATATTTCTCATAATCCTCCCAGGTCTGAGACGGAAAGGCAAGCGGGACAGTAATCGGGGCGAAGGGGATGCCCTTGTCTGCGAACTCCTGGAGGCGAGCCTTGGTCTTTGGTCGCGTGTTGTTCACGCTGTAGACTGAGATCCTGTGACAAGAGCTAGTGACATGCAGGCCCCAGTTCCATGCGGTCCGGACATCAGGAGGCTGGGTATTGAGAGAATTGTCCCAGCAGCGGCAGACAATCTCAACCCAGCCCTCGACGTCGCACGGGAGATCCATCTCCCAGGTCCTCCAGGTCCACTTCCGCTTCTTGGAGAGGTTTTCGATCGGCACGGTGTACCAATTGAAGCCGCCGTCGGACGAGAGTTCAACGCGTTCCGGCCACCGACCGCCACCAGAGTAAGCCCATCCTTTGCACCGAATTTTGCCGTTGTGGATGACGACCTGCTTGGTCCACGGCGACATGATGGCGGAACTGACGGGCATCTCTTGGATCTGGATGCCATCAGTGAGCTTGAAGTTGTGCTTACCGACCTGCTGGGGGAAGTAGAGGTATTCCTGGCTTTGCACTGGCGCGCGAGTAGGGTTTTTGATGGCTTTGATACGATAAAGCCATTTGACGCTTCGGGCGCCGATATAACCGAACACGATGATGCGGAGTGGATATCCGTGGATTCGAGGTAGGACTTCACCATTCATTTTCCAAGCCAGCATGACTTCATTGGCCTTGACCTTGGACCAGGGAACACTGACGAGGTAGTTCATGGTCTTGTCGTCCTTGAAGTAGGTATCGGCCCCGTAGAACTCCAGATGTTTAGCCCCTTCAATCAAACCACCGCAGGCTTTGATAACCTTCTTGAGGCTGACGCCGACATACTTGGCGGTGCCAATGGCACCCTCAGCCCATGGAGCCTGGGGAACTTCGTCACCCTGACCGGGGTACTTGAGGATCTGTTCAATACGGCGGGTCCCAGAACACTGCATCGTAATGGTCCTTTCCATCCGAGGAAATTGAGACTCATCCATGAGGTCGTCCAAAGTGAATGAACCCGGGTTCTGGACCAAGCCGTCCAGTAGGAAGCTGTAGTGTTCTTTCTCAATAATCGGAATACCACCGTGATTTCGAACGAAGTGCAGGGGGTTGGGAGTAATCTCTTTAGCAGTTACCAGACGCTTGGGAGGTTCGCCGTTGTAGGGGAACTGAAGAAGATGAAGCATGTCGGCATGCTTCTCCTTGAGGACGGTGTCCCAAGAGTCATCGGGAATCCGGGCAAGGGCGCCTCCGACTGCCTTGTGCCACATCTTCCAATGGGTGCCAGGAAGGACAGGGTTGGTGGCTGGAATAGGACCGAGCTGGAATTCTGGATTCGGTGGGAAGGTCTGGGATGTCAAAATCTTGTGTGCTGCATCCTTCTTGTCTGGGTAGTTCTCCCACTCCACGAAACTGTTGAGGCCCGTCAGTCATTAACTGGATGATGTTGACCGTCAGTGAATGAAACTCACCCAGTCCAACCCTCACGCTCCTCCGCGAAGAGCTTGTTGTAGTCACCAACGCTCTGAATGGCCGCCTCGTCTTTGGTAAGATCACCGAAGATTTGAGGAGGAAGTACTTTGGTCACGGATTCCGTCATATCAAGCACAGGGAGCTCGGCCCCAGAGAGGCCTTGCTCAATTTTCCATTCATCAGGTCTGTTTGTAGTCTTCATGATGGCTGGAGCTATGAAGAGAGTGGAGAACACTGGATGGTCTTGTTTTCTACGGGAAAAAGGATAGGGATTCGCGAAGGGGAATGATGGGTAACTGTAATCGCCCTTTTAACTCGGAAGTCGAGGTCACCGCTACACGGCAGGGAGACGCCACAGTTCGAAACGCATGCTAATTCAAGAACGTACGTGGAACTCCAATCAGAACTCGCCTACGCAATGTAGACCTTGATAGGCGTTAGCCCGATTTGTTCTGCCAACAAGTCAAGAATCGCTAATGCAAGACGGGATTGCCAGCACTTACCTACCGGTACCCTACTCTCCGTGATCACCGAGAAGCTTGATGTCCCGTCGATTGTGACCCAGGTAGTTCTGTATCAGCTCTACCTTTACTTCATGGAACGTCGGAGGTCGAACTAACCCAACCTTATTGAGAGGGGAGCTTTGTGAGTGGCTGCTCGCTATCGCGGCCGCTCGGATGAGGCCCATTCTCCTTCCAATGTTCCCATGAAGAGCAGGAGGAGGCAGGGTATAGGTTTTAGATCACACTCAAGTGAAGCAGTGCATATGTAGCTTGAGCTCCAAACTCGCTTCCGCATGAAACCAAGCAAGGGAAATAGCTTGGGATGGCACAGCAGTAGCCCTCATTCCAGCACGTAGTTGCGTCAAAGCTCTCCAATGAGGGGGAGCTCTTACTCATCCAGCTGCAGATGGCTTCACTGCGCCCCAATCGGTGTCACCTCGAGTAACCCAGAGAACATATTCTCGGTTCCTTGGGCCGGGGCAGCATCGGAGTTTCAGTGCCTGCCAATGACTTCCCGAATACGTCCCTCGCCATCTGCCGTTACAGGTCGCTGCAGTGATCCCAACACTCCGAGTTCCATCCCACGCTGAGGTGTCGCCGTCGCAAATCGCACAGCTAGTATATGCATTACATGCCTTACCATTGGCCGACAGGTATCGGCCTCCCCTTTACACCGGATGAACACCAGCCTGCAGAACCAAATGCTTCGGTAAGCTCGGCGATGACGCCTCTGCCTATGTCACTTAGTAAGTCAAGTACTCAAACAAGGTGAATATTACCGACTCGCACGCTCGTTTAGATCTTGCTCTAATAATACGTCGTATTCAATGGGAGTATAGTTGACCTGTCGTAAAGGTCATCAACATGCTCTGCATTGATGTCGCGAAATCCGGCCCATCTCACAACCTATCCCCAGCGCTCCTAATGCTCAGATCCAGCCTTTGGCACTCCACCATCACGATTCACCGACCGGTTGATCAGAGTCGTCACTTTTCGTCACGAACCAAATTGAACTCATCGGTCACGATGAAGCCCCAAGCAGTCGAGGCACCTTTGACGCAATCTACTACATTTCTTGTCCTGTCGGCAACAGATGAACCACTTGCCATCAGGAATATTCGATCCACCATCTCCAGTATCTCAGACATCACTAAGAACATTTCAACCCGCCACCCGAGTGCTCATCTCTCATGCGCTGTCGGCATCGGCAGCAAAATATGGGATGAGCTCGCTCAAGTCCCCCGACCGACAGAGTTGCGACCTTTCAAAGAGGTCCGGGGCGACAAGCACACGGCAGTATCGACACCAGGTGACTTGCTGTTCCACATCCGAGCGGAGAGGAGAGACGTGTCCTTCGAGTTTGAAAGGCAACTCATGGACTTGCTGGGCGATGCAGTCAAAGTAGAGGATGAGACGGTCGGTTTCCGGTACTTCGATGCGCGCGATCTTCTGGGTTTCGTCGACGGCACCGCAAACCCCATCAGCTCAGATATATCTCAAGCCGTCCTGATCACCCACGAAGACGACAAGACCAAGACCGCGCCAGGGGGCAGCTACGTTATGGTGCAGAAATATCTCCATGACCTCAAGGCATGGCGCAGTCTGTCGACGGAGAAGCAGGAGGCCATCATTGGGCGGACAAAGCTGGACAACATCGAGCTGGACGACGCCGAGCATGGACAGCAGCAGTCCCACAAGAGCCTGGCGACTATTGCAGACGAGGACGGGAACGAGCATGACATTCTGAGAGATAACATGCCGTTCGGGTCTCCAGCGTCAGGTGAATTCGGCACGTACTTCATAGGGTACTCGAAAAGACTCTGGGTTATTGAGAAGATGCTCGAGCGTATGTTCATTGGCAGCCCGCCGGGGCTGCATGACAGGATCTTGGACTTTTCAAGACCGGTTACGGGATCCACGTTCTTCGTGCCGTCGGCTGAGCTATTGGAGAGTCTCGGTGATGATTGAACCCCAAGCAAGAAAAGGTCCAACAGGAGTCCGGTCGGAAAGAATCCTAGTATTTTACTAGTGTGGTGCCACAGCAAGCGGCCTCTAAGATTCAGGAGTATTATTGCCAGTGAGTCCTCAGCTTAGGGAATCTTCACTGAGAGGCTTGAATCACCATTTTGCCTGACTCCGTTCTATATCGGCGGAAGACGTCGCTTCATCTGAGATGATGAAGTAAATTGTTGAGGACAGAGTATCAATCGAGAATGGACATCCAGGGTGCAAAGCGTGTAGGCCTTTACATTCAAACACGAATCAAGTGAACCTGTATGAAGGGTGAAAGTCAAGCGATTACTTCTTTCTATGCTAATTGTATGGAGTACACGGAACATGAGAAGTACTGCTTCCCAAATCTTTTGATAAGAACAGTGATGGCAGATGATAAGGACAGTCTTGTACACGTTTCGAAGTTGCTTCGAGACAGAGTAAAAAGTGATTAATTACTGTTTTGCGAGTTAATTGGCTTATACTAGCAAGAGAATGTGGGAATATATACTATTTTATATTTTTCAGAAATGCAGGCCGTGCAAGTTCAGTGGTGATGCCAAGTGCAAAGCTGAGGGCGAGTCTTAACTGTATGTGAGGATCTTGCCAGTGTCGTTGGCCAGTCTGTGGGGTTCGACCGTAAGAGTGATCTGAGTCAAATCTCGGCCGAAACCTTTTGGGTGCTGCAATTGGGGACTGCCCATAGATAGCTCTGCAGCCACTTTTAGAAGTTGACTCGGTGATGCCGTCAGGGACGAATCTTTATCTACAAGCTGCCGACCAAGGTGCATCCTGATGCATTAGATTGAAGTATTCAAGCTGGTTCACGTGAACGATACGTTGGTCTGACCAAGGGACGGGACCTCTCGTTGTGGAGAGCAGAACGATGGCAACCCCATCCAAGACCACGGCATCTATCGTTGGACCCCAAGGCGTGCATGCGAGAGTCTACGGCTGAACAAGCCCGTGTAGGCGCTTCTGCAGACGCAAGAGGCGCGGTGTGGTGGCACAGCGAGCCGATGTTACCGGGACCAGGGCTCCGCGATGGTCGCATCAGGAGATAACTGATAATTAAAATGTGCTTAAATCGGGACTGCTGTCATGGGTGGGTTGGAGGCAGTTGGACTACGGGCTGGCTCGGCTTGTTAGCCGGGCTGACGACGTTGCGGCCCGGCGGTCGTGGTGGTTGTGGTCCAAGCTGGAGAGGGCTGAGGCGCCGAGGATCTTGGGAGCCTGTGCTTACGTAGAGTCAAGGCGAGGAGGAGGTTATTAGAGCGTCTATTTTATTCTATTTAAAGCGTGCCCAGAGGACAGGTAAGGCACATCGGCATGGCAGGCGGAAAATGAGGGCAGCGAGTGCAAGTGACTGTTGGGGCCAAGGATGGGGGACAAGACATGATGCACAGTGCCGTGGTACGATGCCAGGCGGTGTTATGATATGCTGTGGTATGTGATATGATCTGATAGGTGTGACGCAGTGTGAATGTATGCGGCGATCAAACTGTATTACTGCTGGTGTATGATGTTGACGATGTCCAATGGCAGCGATAAGGTACGAGGTCGTTTGCCCTTCCAGTTAGTTCATGTCTTGGTATTACTATACCGTAGGAAGAGATCAGATTATTTCGGTATGCTTCGTAGGCAGGCTGCAGCATGTGGTACTGCTTGCAGATTAATCTTGCTGACTCGTTAGAGAATACCACAAGCTTTTGACGGCCCCACCCGTGTTTAATGGCATGACGATGCCCCCAGGTCGGGAATCTGCGAAGGGGCTGAAATGGGAGCCGGAGGGCCAGAAAGGCTAGAGAGGCTAGGAATCGGGGCCGCATGGACGTGCATAAAAGTTTCAGGGTCCAGACGTCGAGGGCGTGCAGCGTTGGCAGGTGGCTGGGGCGCCACTCAGCCCGAGTGGGCGACGATGGAGGGTCGCACAAGGACAAGGACAGGACAGGATAGGACGGGGACAGGGACAGGGAGGATAAAAAGAGAAAAAGCAAAGCAGTGCCAGCGAAGAGAATGGTGTTTGTCTCTGATGTACGGACAGTTTATGAGTCCTCCTCATCCGGATCCCATATCCCGCACACTCGCCCTCACTCGTGACCAGGACCATGACCATAGCCATGTTATCCACTGATAGTTGCCCAGCCATGTCTTGCTTGGCCTGCACAGCCTCACGTTCATACGTAGTAGATAGCTGTGCTGCAAGTACATCATGATACACGAGGTACCAGTAACTAAATACTAGCTAGTAGTATACTAGACAACAGTACCAAGGTACATGTACGCAAGCAGCCAGATCGACAAAACTGAGAGCCAGTGTCTGGATGTCTTGGCTTCTTTGATGCTGACGACGACTGCACCGTATCTCTTTTTTGTTATTGTCTGCCTTGGTCTTGAAGATATATACTCAGTCCCGGAACGGAGTTCTATAAGACGGATGAGGAGGTTATTCAGCATACAACACGTTATCCTCTTCAGGTTCATCTATCATCCAGTGACATTTGAAAAGAGGCCACCCATCTTCGGCCCAGGATCTGCCGGCAGCCAAAGCGGGCCCCCCAAAACAGGACCCAAACCCATTCGGCCATCGTCACCCATGCTCTCCCCACAAGGGCCACGCTCATCATTCAATCATTCGGATTCAGCCCATCTTTATTACCGCCCGCGCAGGACCACTTGTCATTGCCTGTGCCTCAGCGCTGCAGGGCCCCCCAACGACCCGACCCACCCACAACTGGCCTTCCTCCCACACTCTGGCACGCAGCCCACGGCGTGCGACGTCAAACCACGTTTTGCTGTGGGAGACCTCAGACGCTGATACTGGAACATTCATCCATCCAGCCATCCACGCCACATACGCACGTACGTACTGTGAAGTACCGCCGGATGGGCCACCAGTTGAGCTGGGCTGAGTTGTGACTTGGGCCTGGATAGGTTTTCTTCATATGATTTTAAATTTTTTTTTGACTCGACGATCCTCTCGACCTCGACGCCTCCTGCATGCACCTTTTGCTACGCTAGAATCCAATCCCGACTCCCAACCACAGCAGTTCCCAACGCCAGCCCACTTGGTTTACTGATCGACCTGTACTCCGTACACCCACTCATATACGCGCACAGAAACACACACAAACACACACAAACAGGCATACCTACAGTACATGTTCACTCTGCATCCAAATAGCCCAACAATCCTGGACAACAAGCACTTGCTTGTCTGCAGCACGCTAGTTCCCGAGCTGTGGTTCTACCTGCTGTCACTTGATGCCGTCAGCCCGGGCTTGAATTCATTCCATCGTGAGATTCGATCTTACCCTCACCCACCCTCAGTCTCATTCTGACTATACACCATCCTCATTCTGCATCTTCATTCATTACAAGCCTGGCAACTCTCGACATCTCCCCCCTCTCTCGCCCTCCCCCTCTCCCCCAACCATGGCCAACGTCGAGGCCAGGTCCCTCTCCGCCCTCAACCACATCGCCGCTCATCCCCCTCAATATCCCATCAACCCGATCGAGCGCCATGAGACCCTCACCCTCTATATCTCCAGAGTCCCCGGATGTCGCGGTAAGCATTCATTTCACCCCTTTCCCGAGCTCAAGAAACCCGCAACTGACGTCATCCACAGACATAATACTATCCACTTTCAAACCACAGAGGAAGAACGTCGGCGGTGAGGATGTGGCCAACTCGCTCTACTACATCCACCTCGACACTGAGGGAGATGAGATGCTAGTCCCCAGGGGCGCCTCTTCTGAGAATGGCGGGAACCCGAGGCGCAGCATGGAGTCTACAATGACCCAGAGGATCGCCAGGAAACCTCTGCCCTCCACAGCCAGAGTGCCTCACCTCCAGGAAGCGCCCACGGACGTCACACCCGCGCCTCAGACAGATGCACCCATCCCTACCGACCAGCCCAAGTTTCCACCACCCAACTCGTCCTCGCACGACAAGGAGAACGTGCCCATGGGCGGTGAGGCCCCTGATGCTGCCGGACCCTCTCATGGTGCTGGCCCTCACATGCCGGCCCAGTCACCACCGCCCACGAGCTCCACGAATGACGCTCACGGCCCAGTCACGAGAAAACCCCTCGGGCCCCGCCCATTATCGATAGGTCCGCCCTCGCCCGGCAGAGAGCCACCCCCGTACGAGCTCTACCCACCAGCTGTTGTCGCCAAGCCATCGAGCCCTCCAACCCCCAACGACGATGAGCCCCATCCAAACCTCCCGCCAAGACCAGCACCAGGGACTCTACGCCTCGACAACCTCCCAGCCCAGACCTTCGACGACATCCATGAGACGCGCAGCCCCATACGTACCCCTGGTGTTCAGTCTCCACGCGCCGGCCAGTCCCGTTCCCCGTCGCCCCAGCAGTCCAGCAGCAGCAAGAAGGCCTTCACGCCCTTCTCCCTGTCCATCATCCGCCGGGACCCGGTCACGGGCCACCAGTGGAATATCGGCAAGGTATCGTCGTTCCAGAGCACTATCGTCGTGGCGCAGGACCCGCAGAACCCGGACTCGCCCAAGATCGCGCAGTACCCGAGGGGCTACCCGGCCATCAACGTGCACATCGAGACGAGCGGCTACGCGCGGTTCCGCAACTTCCCTGTGGCGCTGCCCAAGATGTCTGTGGACCGGCCGAGGATGAGCGTCGACAGCGCACGCCCGGACTCGAGCGGGAGCAGCGCCGCGGTCAGGAGCATGAGGGAGCTGGCGGCCAGCATGCAGGCGCAGGTGGAGCAGCAGCGGGCGGCGGGGGGGCAGGATGACACCGAGGAGGGTTTCAGGAGGCAGGTGGTCATGACGTACGGCAAGACGTGGACGTCGAACCTCAAGGAGGCGTTCAGCAGTAAGAGGCGCGAGAGGTCGTCGACCAACACCAGCGCGACGGACTCGGCCTACAACGAGCCGCTGGACCCTCCAAGGACGGGGTTCCACAGGAGGAACGACAGTGGCAACTCGACCAACTCGAACGACTCCACGACTGGACACCAGGTGCCGAACACAGCCGCCAATGCCGACACGAACAACCACCACCATCACCACCCGTTTCACAACCACCATCATCACCAAAACCACCACCACCAACGCAACGGCTCCGACATGAGCGCCACTATGTCCACAGCCCCGGCGACTACGAACACGGCAGCCCAGCAGAAGCCAGACGAGCCGCTCATAGCAACGCGCCCTGGCCCAGGGCTGCGCCCCAAGGGCTACACGTTCGCGTCCCCCTGGGACGGGCGGTGCGACTTCCGCACGAGCAGCAACGGGCGCGCCCTCAAGTGCCACCACATCCGCAACACGCAGTCCCAGGGGTTCAACCCGCTCGTGGCGGCGCAGGCGCTGCGGGACGCGGTGGCGGACAGCGGTGGCAATGGGGCTTCTAACGGAGGATCGGGCGCAGGAGGGGGAGGTGCGTCGGCCGGGGGGAGGACTGGTGGTGGCCGGGCCCGGGGCATGAGCGCGGCGTCGTCGTCGCTCCCCGTGGGCGACCTGGGCAACCGGGTCCCCGTCAGCGAGCTGCGGTTCAACCTGCCCTCGTCGGACCTGTTCAACTCCAAGGAGGACAGGGACCGCGCGGTGGCGGAGATGAAGGAAGGGCTGGGGAGGTTGTTGGTCCGGAGCCCCGGTGGTCACGAGCACGATCGCGGAGGCGGCGGCCTGGGGGATGATAGTGAAGGGGAGGAGCCCATCTTTGACTTCTCGGGCCTCGGGAGGGAGAAGGCCGGGGGGGGAAACAGGGGCAGGAGGGCCAAGCTGGGGAAGCTGCTCGTGCACGACGAGGGGCTCAAGATGTTGGATCTGGTGGTTGCTGCTAATATGGGCATCTGGTGGCAGGCGTGGGAGAGGAGCTTCTGAGGGAGGGTAAGGACTGGTGATATTTGCATTGTTGACGTGTCTGGTTTAGAAGCAATACCCCTCCAATCTTGTCCTTTTCTTGCACGGCTTGATTCAGGCACTGGTAATTACAGACTGGTAATGGCCTCGGGAGTGTAAGTGGTTTCGTTAGACGTGTGCCACGATAGATTTAGCGAGCCAGCAATGTGCAGCGAGCCTGTCCTTTTTCTTTCGCTCTAATTTCTATTATTTGTTCCTGTATGTCATATGCTTTGGACGTCACTTCAAGACATTGTCGAACATGCACCAAACCAATGAAGCTGCTGTGTGTGTGTAAGTGCAAAACGCTTGTAATGACATGGCCTGGCGATAAGTACCTCGGTACCTTGGCCCGTCTGGATGACCGTACCTAAGTATGTAACGGTCATCACTTGGGCCCCACATCCCCGACCTCCCTCAGCCAACCAGAAGCAGCCGTTTGTAATACCACCAAAAAACAGCTCGCGACAAAGTGCCACCCGGTAACGTCGAGCTCCGTCCAATTCGATCGAGGAGGAGCCCTCTTGATCCCGCCGACCGACCGACCGACCGACCGACCATCAATCTCTCCACTCTGATCCAAACCCACCGACTACTGTCCTCCGCCGTCCGACACCTTGCCCAATTGGTCTCCCGACTGTCCTCCTTGACGGATCTCGCCCTGCCTCGAGGCCTGTCGCAAGCTTCAGTGACGACAGCTACCTCGACCTGTCTGTCGTATCAACCACCGACCCGACCACACACACACAAGCGCCAATCCGAGACGAAGCCAGCCACGATGCTGTCGACGACAACGGCCCGGCACCTCGCCCGAGCGGCCGCGAGGCCCTCGTCCTCCATCATCCTGCCCTCCGCGGCCACCACAACCAGCACATACCGCCTCGCCGCCCCGGCGGCAGCAGCAGCAGCAGCAGCACAGGTCATGGCCAGGCGGGGCTACGCGACGCCCCTGGGCCCGCCGCCCAAGGGGTTCCGCCAGCAGCCGGCCAAGAAGTGGGACGAGGAGGACGAGGGCACCCTCAACAAGCTGGGCAAGTACTTCCTCATGACCGAGATGGCGAGGGGCATGTACGTCCTGCTGGAGCAGTTCTTCCGGCCGCCGTAAGTTGGAACCTTTTCTCTTTGGGGGGGACATGGATTGTCGATACACGGGGAAGGTGGCCGTCCCTGGGATTGGGGCAAGACATGTTCAAGGGAGACGGCATCTGTCGTGGCACGCTCGATACACGGACGAACATACACACAGCCATGAGAGAGAAGAGACCAGCCGGCTGACTACCCCCAACAGATACACAATCTACTACCCCTTCGAGAAGGGCCCCATCTCCCCCCGGTTCCGCGGCGAGCACGCCCTCCGGCGCTACCCGTCGGGCGAGGAACGCTGCATCGCCTGCAAGCTGTGTGAGGCCATCTGCCCGGCGCAGGCCATCACCATCGAGGCCGAGGAGCGGGCCGACGGCAGCCGCCGCACCACGCGCTACGACATCGACATGACAAAGTGCATCTACTGCGGCTTCTGCCAGGAGTCCTGCCCCGTCGACGCCATCGTCGAGAGCCCCAACGCCGAGTACTCGACCGAGACGCGCGAAGAGCTGCTTTATAACAAAGGTGGGTCACAGGCACCCGGGTTTCAATACTTTGTTTCTGTGGTTGGTGGCGTAACCTCTTACTGACTTGATTTTTTGCTGCGACAGAGAAGTTGCTTGCCAACGGTGACAAGTGGGAGCCTGAGCTTGCGGCGCTCATCCGGGCGGATGCGCCTTACCGATAATGGGTGTCATCTTGATACATGTGCGAGTTCAGTTCATACTCAATGGGATGACATATTCACGAGAGTCGGACGGGAACAAGGACTTCTACTAAAGTGGTGGCAGAGGAGAGACAGGTGTAGACAAAACTATGTACATGAAATCCAGTCAAATGCCGCAGCATTCCATTTGTTCTATGTCTACAGTCCATGTCCAGTCGAGTATTCTGCAGGACGGTCAGTCTTTTCTGAGTCTTCCTTCAGTATTGCCCTCTATGCATCATCGTCATCTGTCAGTCAGTCTGTCAGTGTTGCGGGTGGAACCGGAGCCGTTGCTCTACTGTGTTGTGAGACCACAGCTTGCTCGCCCTGCTCGGTTGGTACCGCCCCCGGTTCTGGCAGTGCGAGGTACATCATCGGCTGCTGACATAAGGCATGTGGCCCAAGCTTCACCAGCCCAACATTACCGGGCCTCTGATTCGCGAGGCGAGAAATTTATCATCATCGACCAGTGCATTTGCTTTGCTGCAGCAGAGACAGAGACAGAGAGAGCTCCTCCTCCTCCCCACCGTCCAAACCCACTCGCCCATCGACGACAAACCCGGTCCTTCGCAACCCTCGCGAATTGAGTTCCTGTTCCCGACGACAACCAACAACAGCGTCAACCACCAACTATCCAATCGAGATCCCCGATTGACAACCTGCACAAACACACACGCAGTCAAAATGTTCCGCACAGCATCCGCCCTCCGGTCCGCCGCCTCCGCCGCCGCGCGCAGGTCCGCCGCCGTCGCCGCCACCACCAGCCGGTCCTTCTCCTCAGCCGTCGTCTCGAGACCTGCCCTGGTCTCCAAGGTCGTGGTCGCCGCCCCCGTCTCCCGCGTCGGCGCCTGGAACTCGGTGCGGTGCTATGCTGCTGGCTCTGGCCTGAGCAAGGAGGATGTCGAGGGGCGCATCACCAGCCTGCTTGCCGGCTTCGACAAGGTGCGTTTTGTTTAGGGTTTTTTTTTCTTTTTTTTTTTTTTTTGCGAGCAGGGTTATAGGATTGAGGGGCATACGGTGTTTTCATGGGCTGCGATGGACATGGTCGGCTCGTTATCGCCGCGTCTCTGCTATCTCGGGTGGCAGATGAGGAGCTCGCAAGCTTGATCAGTCTGGAAGGGTTCTTCTCTTGCTTCCTCGACTTTGGCTAACCATTCTTCGTCTCACAGGTCAACGACCCTAGCAACGTACGTGCCCTCGGACAGACAACGTCTCCTTGACAGTTGGCTCACCCGGCCCGAGGAAAGCTTCGCGACTGACATTATCTGGGTTTTTCCAAATGCAGATCAAGCCCACCGCACACTTCGCCAACGACCTTGGCCTGGACAGCCTGGACACCGTCGAGGTCGTCATGGCCATCGAGGAGGTACGACAGACAAGCCCCCAACCCTGCGCGTGTGCGGGAAGTTTCTCTGCTTGCTGGCCTGCAGGCCAGAGGGAAGACTGGCGCTGACAGGGCATTATGATACAGGAGTTCAGCATTGAGATCCCCGACAAGGACGCAGATGCCATCCACTCTGGTAAGCACAAATAAATCTCTCCAACCCGACCATTCCCGATATCAGTCAGCCATGGCCATCCAAGCATGGCCTCGCTGGCGAGTTGAAAGAAACCTGGCTAACCCCAATTCCCCCCTCCCAAAGTCGACAAGGCCGTCGAGTACATCCTGAGCCAACCCGATGCCCACTAAACGTCAGGTCCCGGCCTGCCTTTTATAACCCCCTCTCGACACAAACCAAAACAATTGTACTATACAGACGGCGGCAGACAACAGGGGCAGACTTCCAAGCGCACGCATTGCGACGCGTTGTTCAAACCCCACTCCGGGACAGGGATGCTTTCTAGACGGCGATGAAAGAGCGAGCAAGCAATGGGTTTAAGCCACGGACACGCGCGCGCGGCCGTGGAGGCCACCTAGAGCTGGGTCGAATTGTGGATGGGTGGATGGATGGATGGATGGATGGATGTCCCTGTGTCAGATAAAACGGCCAATGTGGAAATGATAAAAAGAAAACAAAACACGAGGCGCAGCTGATTCGAGGTGCGGTAGGATGCTTGCTATGGCGCGGTCTCGTGCGTCTGCTGTTGTCTTCACCGTCTCTAGCGTCGTGCGTGCCGCTGGCCCTTTGTCGATGCATTCCTCAATGGCTCTCCCGCGTGTTTTCGACACAACTGGTGTCATGGTGGCCTGCGCTTAGCCACAGCCCCGTTACGGCGCGGAGTATTGCTGCGTTCGGGTCAGCGAGAGACACGTCGCTGCCAACTTGCGTATATGTATACTTGACGACCACCGTCTACGTAGCCCTCCTCTCCATACTTCCCCAAGCATTCACCATGGCCGCCCATGGAGACATGCGATGGAGCTCCCCCAGACTAATTCTGCTTGGCTTCAGATGGGGAAGGGGCTCACTGTAGCCCCTGATCATGGATTATTGCTATACAACTGTTTTCATTCCAGTATTCCACTTGTTCACCGTCCTTTTCTTAGGGCTAGCAAGCTGCCAGCAGACGGGTCACACAAGCTGTCCACAAAAGCCGTCTCCGGTCTGCCGATAGTCCATTGCCACACAACGAGGGCGCATCCACCCGCTTGGGGAGGCAAGCCTTGAGCAGAACTTTCAGCTGACAGTCCAAGACCAACCATTGTCTCCGTTTCACCCATCAATACCAGACAGTCACCTGAGCTGGAGGTTACTGGCTTAGAGGAAGCTAACATGTGAGGCAGGATCCTATCTTGGACGTAACAATTGAATGCGTAGAGAAGGGCCTTCGGACTAGTGAGCCGGCATACTTTATCTGCAACGTTGAAGTATACATGTAATCCAGTGTCAGCTTTCGATGTTAGAAGTCCGTAGATAATTGCCCCAAGTTTACTTAGCCCCTTGAGTCTATATATGAGTGCTCTTGACTCAAATTCACTTGACCCCTTGAGTATATATGTGAGTGCTCTTGACTCGAATTCACATGGCTGGAAGGAGAAAGTCATAAAAGGTTCCAACGATTTACATTATCACACGCAATCCACCATGGCACTGGATCCTTTACACTTTGCAAGTCAGGGTGTTCAGGCTCAGTGACAAAGGCAGAAGCCAATTCTACCCAAATCACAATAACAGTACAGTGGGAACCGAAATCAGTGTCCGGCGGTCCGTCTCAACAATCTTTTTAATCGGTGATTATTGTGGGGCGCCCTTGCTTACAGAGTGCCCGTTGGTTCGTACGATGTCCTTCTCAAATCGACCAATGAGTCTTTGTTCTGGCCTCAGGCAAGAACTCAAGCATCCATTGGTTTTATTCGCTGGTTTCATCCCTTCTTCCTCCCTCAACTGACCCGCAGCGATAATAACCAGCACAATGGCACCCCGCCTCACAACCTCCCAGCATGCCCAGTTAGAGGATATGATTCGAAGTAAGCTTCCAACTAACTAGATAGCCCGTGCCGTAGACTGCAGCAAACGGAGTGTGCGTCGAATATGAGCCAAGTTAGCCTTATTTAACAACATGAGAGCCCCTCCGAACCGGGTTAGCCGTTATGGCACGATTACACTGCTTATGCGATAAACTTTATTCGATCGGCTGGCCCAAAAACCAGACATTTTTCGAGATGAGATGGTCACTTTCCTCCATGAGCAGTTTGGTGTTGACGTGTCAGTATCTAGCGTTATTTGGGCCTCTAAGCAGCAGGGTGGTTGAGAAAGACCAATCACCGCGCGGCGAAACAACGCAACTAAGACCTGCAAGAGCTCTATCTATATAAACTAACAGTTCCAGTTGTACCATCTTGTTTTAATTAAGGAGTCAGGCTGCGATAAACGGATAGGCCTTCGACGTTCTGGATGGGCGTCCCTACGGCTTGCACCCGTGCAGGTTACTGGCCTCCACCGGGAACAGAGGTATTATATTCTTCCAGCGTATTTATAAGATGGCGCAATGCTCGCGCGGGTTTACCAAGGATTTACTGACGGCGCTTTATTTAAGGATTTCATCAAGCAGTTGCTTCATCATTAAGGCCGATGGCCGGAACCCAGGTCTGTCCTTGTGATGGATAATGCGTTCGTTTACTAACGTGGTTTACCACCCAGCCGCGCATATCACCTACCCGCGCACTTTCACTAAGTTTGCCAACTTTAGACAGCCCCAGCACCCACTAAGGGCTAAGAAATCAATTTAAATTGGCATCAATTGGTATCAACTAGTCCTAATTACTTATTCTCAATTAATTTGGTCAGTTTAGAGTGGTAGTGGTGTTGCAGTGCCAGTTTGAATGTTTTATATTTAGGTGAGCAGCTTTATTTTTGGTGCAGATCGCGTCCCCATTTTTCGCGTTAATCTCGCATTACTCTACCTACTTATATATTAAATACGCTAGAAATTAATATCCATAATGCTAAGCTACTCAAAAGAAGACAAGATTAAACTAGTACTTTAAGCAATTGAGAAATAAAAAAAAAAAAAAAAAAAACCTGGAAAAAAACCCTTAAGCACCCGTCAAGCTGCACGTATTTTTAATATCCCCGAATCTACCCTACGCGACAGGATGAACAACCGACCACGTCGTAAAGAATTACACGTTAACAATTATAAACTTAACCCAATTGAAAAGCAAACGCTTATCCAATATATACTCAATTAAGATATATGAGGATTCTTAATACGACTTTCTGGTATGGAAGATATGGCCAACCTCTTGTTAGCATCGCGTAATGGTAAGCCTGTTGGTAAGCACTGGGCTCGACGCTTTATGGATATACAACCAAGCCTGAAAACTAAGTTTAATCGGCCTTATAACTACCAGAGGGCCCTCTGCGAAGGTCCAGAGGTTATTAGAAACTAGTTCCGACTGCTTTGTAATATAATGGCTAAATATGGGATTACAGATGACAACTTATACAACTTTAACGAGATAAGCTTTATGATAGGCATAATAACTCCAACATTAGTTGTTACGTATTCTGATTAATATAGAAAGGCTAAATCTGTTCAACCTGGACACTGGGAATGGGCAACAGCTATTAAGTATATCAAAGTATAAGAGCTATATATCAGCGGAGTTCAAACAGTACTGCAAGGAGAACAACATTATCCCTATCAGCATGCCACCGCATTCATCTCATTTACTTCAACCATTAGATGTTGCATTATTTTCACTATTAAAGCGTACATATAGTAATAAGATCAATCTCTTTATTCAGGCCTTAGTTAACCATATTACCAACTCTGAGTTCTTCATTGCGTTCAAAGCAGCCCATAATAAGGTCTTTACGGAAGAAAATAGGAAAGCTGGGTTCAGAGGGGCTGGTATTTCTCTATAAGACCCAGATTCTGTTATTTTTAAAGCTGGATGTCCGCTTATAAACACCGGCGCAATCCCTCCCTATGTTACCCGCGAAATGGGAATCACAGACACCATCAAATGCCCACCAGACTATCTAGCAATCAAGTTTCATTAAGAGCAAGATCTCAAACCATCAAGGCAGCTCTCCTATACTAATTATGGAGGCTGTTGATCGAATAACAAAGGGAGCATAAGCAATAGCACACTCAATCACACTTATAAGCGAGCAGATCCGGATACTTTAAGAGGCTAATAAAGCACTCTTTAAACGCCGGGGGCTAAACGAAGCCAAGTGCAGCTTAGAGGAGCACTTATTATTAAGAAATGCCAGGTGATAATTAAAGAAAAGGAGAAGAGGAAGCAGCCAGCTAGTAAAATGGCTGGTAGTGCTGATGAGGTGGTCCGCGGCGGACCGAGCAAACGACGATGTGGCAATTGCAGCGAGACTGGGCACAATATAAGAACTTGTAAGAAAGATGTAGAAGAGTCTACTTAATCAGATTCAGAACATATAATAGTATATTCTTAAGCGGTCCGTAGCGGACCGCCCAAATAGTTGGTTTGGCTGGTGTAGATTGAAGTTGATTATATATAACTAAAATGGTCCATTTTAGTAGGGAAGCGGATTTTCCCACCAAAAGTTACCCACTTTGAACTGGTACTACATCACCACCACTACTCTAAACTAACCAAATTAATTGAAAATAAGCAATTAGGACTAGTTGGCACCAATTTGTGCCAATTTAAATTGATTTCTTTGCCCTTGGTAGGTGCTGGGGCTGTCTAAAGTTGGCAAACTTGGTGAAAGTGCGCGGGTAGGTGATATGCGCGGCTGGGTGGTAAACCACTTTATTCCGAAAAGGTCGAGCAGTTATGCAAAGACGCGGGCATTAAGTTGCTCTATCTGCCGCCCTTCTCACCCACTCTAACCCTATTAAGGATTTTTTTTCTTTACAGAGCTTAAGACTTATATTAAATGCTAGTAGGATGCATATACTTCCGTTATCCGATATAACTTTAAGGCCTTTTAAGCTTGTGTGTTAATGTTGTTAGTGCTCGGCAAGCTAGTGCCAGAGGTCACTTTCAGGGGGCAGGCATCCATGTTAATAAGCCTCTGGCGTTAGATATAGAAAGTTGGAGGGTGTGATACTTATATGCTTTATGATCTTATATCTTATCTAATCAAGACTTTACATGGCTGGTATATTATATAACGATGCCTCGTTTCACGCCTTTCGCGACCAGATAATCGATCCCCTGCTTCTCAGCTGCATGAACATGCCTAAGGTCTAGGCCTTCAGCTAGTATGATATCGCAGATCTCCTGAAACCCAGCTTTCCAGTTTGGGTCCGAGACTTATGTGCAGTGCTACTTATAGTATTGGAGCACAGTCTTGTCCTGAGGACCCGGGATAGAAACCCGGGTTGGGCGCTATAAAGATACTGCCGTCTCCGGTTCGTCGCCCGGCGCTGTATAGCACGCAGCAGAGGCCGGGTGGAATGGAGATGGCTGGACGTTCGTGTCGCCGGTAGGCTTGGCCAGTCTCCCCTTAGCTAATAGTAACTTCCATTCGATAGAGAAATGAATACATGTATGCTGGGACTCGTCATAGGGTAGGTCGGGGTCCCAGTCGTGTAACTGGAGTAGTGGGAGTCGCGGTTGACTGCCCTGGACGTGGTTCTGGTTAGCAGGGCTGGTGCTAGGGGCATTGAAGCGCTGGAGATCCGGGGTCCTGTAATCTAAGTCATCATCATTATACCACAGGATTCGTCTAACGGTGGGAATTCCATTGTGAATTTATTTCATTAATCAGTTGTTAAATGTTCTACTAAGGTAGTCTCTAAATTTTCCTGTCAGCACAAGCAAATGGTCAACTGAACTGACTGCCAATCAGATTCAGCTTAGCGACAGCGAGCATCACGTGAGAAGCTGAGATAACAGTTCCATTCTTGCCTTAGGCTGTATTTCCCCGCAAATCCTCTAACAGTCTGACTTGTCATCGGTTTACGATCAGACGGATCCACTACCATCAAGTTCCACCACGCGGCCCGTACTGCTAGTCATACTACTAGTATGTACGGCAAACCTTAATCGATATCACTACTGGTCTGAATCGGCCGCCTAGGATCCTCTCGCTTGGTAATTATCCCGGATTTAATATGCCTAGCAGCAACTGACCATTTACAGATGGCGGGAGTATCCGTGGCAAGTCCAGCCTCCTTATCCTGGAGAAAATCATGGAGCGTATCCGTGAGTATGAGGGTTCAGATGAAGTGCCTCGACCGTGCAACTACTTCGACCTGATTGGTGGCACCAGCACTGGAGGGTATAGCCCATCGCTGTTGTTATTCTGTTTGTTTTATAGCTAACAGACCTTATAGAATTATTGCGATTATGCTTGGGCGATTACGGATGACAGTCAACGAATGTATACAGGCATACGATGAAGTTGGCGAGACTGCCTTCATACTGAAACCGCGGATTCCACTCCCTGGGCCCCCAAAAGGTGCCTTTTCAGCCACAGCCCTCGAGGAGGCGATCAAGCAGGTCGTGCGGGAACATTGTACCCACCCAGAATGTACTACGAAGCGGAATGAAGATCCACTACGAGACTTGACTTGTACACACGACGATCTGCTATTTCGGGACAGGACTTGCACCAGGACGTAAGTTTCAAGTGGGGATATAATAGTATAGTGGGGGAGACTAATTGCTAATGCGTTATAGTATTGTCCTAGCTATTCAAAGGCCAATATAGACGCTCCTCCTATGCTCTTTAAGACATATGATACAGATGTTGCCTTTCAAGACTGCGCCATCTGGCAGGTGGCCCGCACAACCTCAGCTGCGACGACCTTCTTTAAGTCTATCCAACTCGGCCGCGATAAAATCCAGTTTATTGATGCAGGATTCTGGGTATAATAACCCAGCAGAGATCCTAATTGAAGAAGCGGAAAAGCTATTCCCTCAACATAACCAGCTTTGCATCCTCAGCATTGGCACAGGGCTAGGAAGAGTTGTTACAATTCAGGACTCAAGACGTTCTATCTTGATGGCATTGAAACCATGACCTCAGTATCAACAAATGTTGCAAGAAAACTCGATAACAAGTATAAAGAGGGAGGCCAGTATCACAGGTTTAATGTGGAACGCGGTCTGGAGGACGTCACATTGTCAGACTACAAGAAGGCGAGCACGATAGCTGCTCACACGAGGAAATACTTGGACGAAAGCCAGAGCGCAATCCAGAAGTTCCTTGAGGCCCAGACTGTGGCTGTGGCAGAAGAAAGTGGCAGGCATGCTGGTTAGTCCTTCAGATATTGTTCTTAATAAAATGAAAGTTAACATAATTAAAGAGGTTGTTTACTACTCTATACCTTTCCCTCCGAATCGATGTTTTTTTTTGGGCGAAACACTATACAGCAAAATCTGGAACAAAAGCTGTTTAACCAGCAAGAGTGCCAGAGGCTCGCCATTTTCGGACTTGGCGGAGTCGGAAAGACCCAAGTAGCTCTCCAGTTTGCCTTCTGGGTCCAGAAACACCATCCGGAATGTTCGGTCTTCTGGTTATCAGCGCTAAGCAACACCAGCTTTGACCAAGACTATCTGAAGATAGGTACGAAAGCGGGTATTCACATGAACGCTGTTGATAAGGAGCCGAAGACGTTGGTGCAAGAATATCTGGACTCCAGTGTGTCAGGAAAGTGGCTGCTTATCATCGACAACATGGACGACAAGACCAGGTTAGCGACAATCAACAACCATCTACCAAAGAACAAGAACGGCCTTCTCTTATTCATGACACGTTGGATGGAGATTGCTATATCTGCAGCACATATAAGCTTCACCAGATGACTCCTGATGAGGCAAAGGAGTTCCTCAGGAGATCTCTTTTCCATAAAGAGTTAGTTAAGGAGGAAGCTGTGGAAGAGAGACTCCTTGAGGAACTCATATACTTGCCTCTGACTATTGTACAAGCTGCCGCCCACCTCAACCGAAACAGCAATTTGACCATTCGACGATATATTGATCTATTACATGGAACAGACAAGGATGTTGTAAGCTTGATGAGCCGAGAATTCCCGGATGATACACGGTACCAAGGCTCAGGCAATTCCGTGGGAACTACGTGGCTTGTGTCCTTTAACCATATTCAACAGACCGATCATGCCGCAACCCAGCTGCTTTCGTTCCTCGCCTGTACTGAGCCGAAGGCTATACCACAGTCTCTGCTTCCCCAAATGGAGTCTAGAGAAGAGCAAGAGTTTGCAATTGGCACCCTCATCAGCTTTGCTTGCTTAGCCAGACGTGGAGATGATGATATATACGATGTGCACAGTCTGGTGCACCTGGCGACCAGAATATGGATTGAGAATGAGGGGCAAATGGAAGAGGCTATACTCGGTGCTGTAGAGCACATGGAAGCTGTCTTTGCTAATAACGATCACGCAAGCCGAAAGGAATGGCGGAGCTACTTTCCACACTCTATTCGGCTATTACAACGAAGTAAAGACAAGGATATCAATAAAGAATTTCCTCTCTCAGCTCAGGTCGGAAAGCGCCTATTTGAAGATAGGCAGTTTAAAGAGGCTGTAAAATGGCGTGAAGACGTCTGGGAATGGAAAAAGAAGATACTCCGAGAGGAGGATCACTCCCGACTCGCTTCAGAGCACGAGCTCGCAAGGGCCTACCTCGATGACCGGCAGATCAAGGAGGCCGTTACCATCCCGCAGGGGTTGCCGGTCATCCCCCCTAATCGGTCCACCCCACCACACAAAATCACCAACTATCACGACGTATTATTTAGTTAATTCATGGTGTTGAGAAGTAATTCGTATATCATTCTACTAGTCTGAAGCTGGTGATTCTCAATGTCTCTCTGATTTGCGCACACTGCGACCTTATTTGGTTTGAATATCAGCGGGAATGCCCTCTTCAATCTCTGCCTCCTCCTCATCATCACTGACTCCGTAAAGATCCTCCTATTCCTCAACGACGATGGTTTCTGCTGCCTTTTCTTTTTGATCTGGAGGCTTGGCACCTTCCTCCATGTTCTCAACACAACCCCTTTTGCTTAAAATGTCATAAGTACTTATGAACTTCTTGTTGGGGTTCGGTATGGCCTTTCTCTTCTTCGTACCGACTTGTGCATCCTTGCAAGCCTTTAGTTCGGCATTCTCTTGCTCGAGGAATGCAATTTTGGTTTGGAAGGTATCAAATTCCTCTGCTAGCCGCCAGAATTTACACCTCTGTTGAGGATTCTCTTTGGATATCGTTATGATAAACTGACGATCGGCCGGGTCGTCTTCCGGCTCCAATTCTGCGGCTTCAACGCCTCGTTTCTCACGATCTGGCTTGCAATCAGGGTGATTCAATGCCTTTTAACGGCTGACTGGCCAATTACTAGTATGGCGCCAAGCCGACTTAATCGTCTTCTCAGAGACTGCCTTGCTGGCTTTCGTGAGACATCGTGGGAAGTTGATCTTCCCCACGGGCGCCGAAGCGGTGATGGAATCAAGCTTGTCGATTTCACTTTGATAGGCTGCTTTAAGGACATTAAAATAACCATTTTCTGCTGGTTGAAGCCCGTAAGAAGCGTGTGCTGGGAGGAAACATAGATAGACGTTGCCGAAGAAGCACTCCATAAATTCATCCTGATATAATCAGTATATACGATCTTTTATACTTCAATTGCCGGGTAAATACCGAGGTATGGCTCTAGTGACCATTAGGAATAAGCAGAATTGCCCTTCTTTTGTTGTGATTTCTGATGGCATTCATTTGGAGCAAGAAGACGTCTTTCAACCAATCAATGGCGATGGCATTGTTTGTCCGTATGCTATCGCCTGTGCTCCTCTCGCCATACAATCAACAGCCTCCATAATTGGTATAAAGGAGCTTCCCTGATGGGCGGAGATCCTGCTTTTAATAAAACTTGATTGCTTAATAGTTTGCTAAGCATTAGAGGGTGTTTAAGACTCCCATTGCTGCGGAGAGGCAGGAACGGATAGTATTAGAGGTTTTAGGCGGATATTAAGCTTAGAAAGAACAGAACTCAGGTCCTAAGGCAGGATTCAAGCTCCTCTAAATACAACTTTAATATTATCCCTTATAAAGGTTTTATTATAAGCTGCCTTAAATGTAATAAAGAACACAGATTTGGTAATGTGGTTAATGGAAACCCGAATAAAGTTGTTAAATTCCCTGTTATATGCGCGCTTTAGAAGCGAACATAATGCAACATCTAATGGCTGGATTAGATGGGAAGAATGCGGCGGCATATAGACAGAGAAGATCTTGTTCTCCTTGCAGTATTGGTCGAATTCGGCTGATATATGGCTCTCGTAGCTATTTACAATCAACATCCGGTAATCCGCAGCTATCTTAGGTTTCGTATACTTATCGAAATGCTGGAGCCATTCCAGGCCAGTCTTATTATCTGTCCATCCATTTGGAGTAAGCTTAATTACCTAAGAGCTGGGAAAACCAAACTCTATAATCTAATTTGCAAGGTTATAATGATCACACCAAACCTTTGTAGGGTCTAGTAGGTAACCTGTAGGGTTTATGTTAGCAGAGCGGCGTAGAGGTGATACTTGACTGTTCGTAATACGAAGACACTATTCTCTTCTTAAGCGGTAATGATCACTAGCCCTGAGGCTATCCAGTTGTGATCTATATACTTGCTTGTCGTCCTTCGCTGGTCCTTCTTGTAGATGCTAGCAGGTTCTGTGGGGAATCATGCTGTGGGTCAGTGGGTCGTACGAAGGGCCCTGTTGACAAGGGTTCATCCCATCACATTATTAGCATAGCGAGATGTAGAGAAGAGTTTAAGTGGATTTTTAAAATGCTTATAAATCTTTTGGCAAGCCTTGAACTAATGCTGAGCTGTAGTCTGAATATGGCCTTTGTTGCCGAGAGAAAGGAGTCCCATATTGAGAAATATTGAACTTTGCAATAATCATATACTACTTAGTAGCTTATCGCAAGAATATTGGCGGCACTTACTGCTCGAGACTAGTTCGCCTCCTTTACTCCAGAGCTGCAATTTGCCCTAGAAGCTTCCGGAGGCGCAATGGTCGGGTGTTTCACCGCCCTGAACAGAGGGGTCAAATGTGAGAGGCCGGTACAGTCAACTGGTGAGACATACGTTGCAGTTTCGGACCCCATGGGACCGCTGCAGTGTCTCTGATAAGCCTGTATCAGCATTCCACGCCGCCGAGACCGACATCCCGCCTCGGTAGCGTGAGATGGGGCGCTTAAACTTGCTAGAACTTCAACCCAAGCCGGCCACGACCTCCCACTTCAGGAACGTCGACCTGCTAGCTCACGCTCACCCTGACTGCCCCATCTGTACTCCCTTGCAGAGCATGTCGGCGATGATCAGTACCGACAGTGGCTAAACCATTCGGGCATGAGGTGCTGAAAGGCTCAGAACAGACAGATCGTCACCATTTCGATGGTATGACTTCTTTCGTCCCTGAATTTACACTCCGATGTGATCGTGATGCTGTCAAGATGAGAAGGGAGCAAGTGACTCGAGAAAGACACAGATCGACCTCAGCTGGCGCACGAGGACAGCCTTCTCCCTTAGGGAAAGGTGTACTTAAAGCTCTGAAGTATAAAGGGGTCTTGGTATTCTCAATGGTAGCCCCGGAGAACCCACCAACGGTATGAGGAGGACGTCCAACGAATCCCTCAAATTCACACTCTTTACCAAATTTTCACTCGTTAACAAGGGGGATATACTGCAAATCATGACGTTTCTAAAACTCCCCTTACTTCTGGCCGGTGCTACAGTGCTCCGGGGAGCGGGTGCCATTTGTATCGAAGACAATTGTTACAATGGTGAGTGATGTTCCCAGGAACATATCTCATCCCTTGCTGAGGCGTCCAAAAGACACTGACGATAACCAGCCGCGTACCAGAATCCCGCAGGTGTTGAGGAGTGCTCTGACCATTTCATCACGACGGTCATCCCGGCGCCAACCACAAGAACGGTGACCATCACGTCCGGCGAAGGATACGACATCACCACCATCAGCGGCCCCCTGGTCGGCATCAGCACCGTAACCCCGTCGTGGCCTATCCCCACATTCATAGTGCGGGCCTGCTACGGCGACGTGGAATATCGCTTCCAGAGCGCATGTTTCTGTATCGGGGCCGGGCCGACCACGACCATGGCGCCGACGCCGACGGTAACAGACACGGTGGTCATCCCCTCTATCACAAGGTCCAGGACCCCGTCGCATACGCGGCCCCTGATAACGGCCACGCCGTTCCCCGGCGGCAGCGGCAACGTGACTGATGCGGTGGTCGTGGGCCCGGGCTTCGAGCCGGCGTGTCTGGCGGTGGGCCAGGGCCCTGTGGTGGTGACCATCCAGGTGGACGAGTTCGTCATCATGCCGTTCACCGTGGTCGGCCCGCTCTTCTGCGTGGGCGAGCCTACACTGCCGCTGCCGCAGTCTTCGCAGTATCCGGGGTCTTCTCAGTACAACTGCCCTGCCACCACGTTGCCTTCCTCGACACTGTTCTCCTCGACGACAGGGCTGCTCCCCACTTCGGACGAGGTGAGATCTAGCGCCACCGAGAGTTTCTCAACTGTCTTCCTGACGTCCTCTTCCGAAGGCTTCTCGGAGTCCACGACGGCCCTGGAGGAGTCCACGACGGCCCTGGAGGAGTCCACCAGTACCTCAGGAGAGCCGTCATCAGCGACAACGTCCGAGGTTTCTGAGTCAACCACCTCCTCGCACACCTTCCTGCCCTTCGAGACGCGCAACCTCAGCAGCACATTGGAAGCCTCATCAACCACGGAGCCCAAGTCAACGGAGCCCACGTCAACGGAGGCCTCCTCCTCATCCACGGAGCCCTCCTCCACCGCCCCAGCCGCCCCGACACCGTTCGTCCCCGTCGGCCCGGAGATGTTCATCCAGGTCACGGCGGGCGACCTCGCGGGCCAGTACCTCAAGACCGACGGCCCGGGCGAGGTCAGCCTGACCAACATCCGCTCGCACCTCACCCCGGACGTCGACTTCGCCACGGTGTGGACCCTCGACCGCGATACGGGCGTCCTGTACCAGCGCGACACGGCCGGCGGCACGGGCTGGTGGGCCGCCTACTACACCGTGGACCCGCGCAAGAACTGGAGCTCCGTGCTGCTGCTGCCCGCCGAGACGGTCGTGGGCTGGCTGACCACGCCTGTGTTCCAGAGGGAGGCGCTGCGGTGCGATATCGACTTTACGGATTTTAGGCTGACCTGTGGGGCGCTGCGCGGGCTGACGCGCGTGGTCATGTCGGACAAGTGCGGGTGGACGCTGTCGACGCCGCTGAACCCGCTGCTGGATAGGTCCTCTGGGTGTCCTGGGTCGGTGGAGATGCTGCTCAAGGCGGTGGTGAACTACCCGGAGGAGCAGGGCATTTCCAGGTGAGGGGCTGACGGACGGTTGGTGTTCGGCCGGGTTTTCGGGTGGTGGATAGTGCGAGGAATGCTCGAAGCGGCATGGGGGGATTGAGAACTCATTGCGGGTGAGTCAGACTTAAGTATACCTTGATTAGAGAATCTATTTGGCATCTTTTTAGCATCTTGAGACTTGTTTTGCTGGGCAACATCAGCCTCGATGCAAGCACTTTCGAGGGAGGCAGCCAAGGTCCAGGTGATATCAATATCGACTGACGACGCTGTGCATGGTCTTCAGGTGCGAGGATTCTGAGGCATATTCTGGATCGAATGGGCGTATCACGAAGTCGGCTTGCCACTACGAGAGAGACGGGTGGAAGGTGTCAGCTTGGTGGCCAGGATCGAAGTGACATGTCATTGTGGTGCCATGGATGATTAAATTGGTATACTGCATGAAACTCAAACGCCTCCAATATGTGCATCGTTACACGTATCCTCTTCCCTCCTTAAACCAACGCCAGCCATGCCATGAGCGCCGCCGAGCCAGAGATGCCATATCCGGTTGCTTATTGTACAGCTTGCGTGAATAGTACATTTGCTTCGCGTGGAGGCCCTAAAAGCTTAGACCTGTTTCAAGTTCGACCAGTCGCCGACCCGGCCTAGTACTCGTCCGTGGGGAGGACGTCCATGTCTTCCTCCTCGCTGCCCTGGCTCTCTACGCCTACGTTCAAGAATTCGTGATCCAAGGCCTCGTCCGCACTGATCCTCTTGCTGGGGTCCAGCTCCATGCAGCGGGCGAGGAAATCCAGGGCGATCCTCTCCTCATCGCTGAAGGGCAGCTTCTTCTCGTCCCGGAGGGTGCTCCACATTATGATCTTGCCCAGGTCGAAGCCGTTCTGGCCGATGGTAGGTATGGTGGTGTCGAACATGCAGCCATGCTGCTGGCCGGCTAGCCTCATCCTCCTTGTGCCAAAGATGTGGGCAATCTCGATCATGGCCTCGACGTCGTCGGCCGAGTTGAAGAAGGGGAAGCGTCGGGACATGATGGTGAGAAGGATGACGCCGGCAGACCAGATGTCGAGCTTTGTGGTCTGCTCTGTGCATTTGAAGAGGACCTCTGGGGCGCGGAAGCCACGGGTGCCGGCACGGTTGGCCCTGCGCGAGGGCCGGGTATCGTTCTTTGGGTAGCCGCGGTGAGGACCCCCGTTGGCCATGACGGCGGCCCTGAGGCGTTGGCGGCGGACGGCGGGCTCCTCGTGGCAGTAGCACGGCTTGGAGTCCTCGCCCTCGCGCTCGGCCAGACCAAAGTCGACCAGGACACCGCGCTGGGTGGAGGGGTCGTAGAGGAAGTTTGTAGGCTTGATGTCCCGGTGTATGATGTGGTTCCGGTGGACAGCCGACAAGGCAGTAAAGAGGGAGCGGAGGTAGACGGCCATGTCGGAGATGGTCATGTCCCTAAAGTAGTCGCGGAAGTCGTGATGTCGAAAGTAGGGCAGGATGGCGATGACTTGATCTGTGCTTCGGAAGGCGGTGATCAGGGGGCAGACAGCAGGGCAGTCGCGCAGGTCGTGGAGCAGCTCGAGCTCGTTGAGGATGCGGGAGGGGGAGGAGGTGACGTAGATCTTCTTGATTGCGACAAAGCGTGATCGCGTGCGGTGCTGCTGCCGGTTGGTGTGGGATGTGAGGTGTGAGTTCTGGTCGATGGTGGCAGAAGAGCTGCTGCTGCGGTCGACGTGTCGCTTGAGTGGAGGGGGTGTCCAGCTCCCGTTCTCCTTTTGGATATCCCATTTATTCTCGTAGCGGTCGTACTGGAGGTCTTCGGCCTTGTAGACGGTGGAGAATGTGCCTGAAGTTATTCAGTCAGTCAGTACGGAGGTTACGTCAAGGAGGCATGGGGGAAGCGTTGGGCCTACATACCCTCTCCGATCCTTTTGATGAGCTTGTACTTCCGCCTGAAGCCTGGGAAAGCGTCTTGTAGCTTCCTCATGTCGTCGTCGAGTATTTGTTCCTCGTCCGACTCTTCGTCCTCCTCTTCCTCTTCGTCGGGCTCGGGCTCTTCCTCCTCTTCGTCGTCCACTGCAGGATGAGTTTCCCGCGTCCCTCGTTGTTGAGAATTGTCTTGCTCTTGATCCTGGTCTTCTTCGTCAAGGTAGTCGTCCTCCCTGGCAGCCACAACATCTGTGTTCATCTCCGTGTCTTCTGTCGAGGGGCCATCCTGGTGGATTTGGAAGTCTTCTGGGCGGCGGCGGCGCACAGCAGCCGACATGATTGGGAGGGGTCAATGGGGAGGGGGACTGTCGATCGCTGGCCGAGAGAAGGAAGCAGTTCGTAAAGTTGGATGCGCAGTCGAACGAGAGCAAGACGTCCAAAGGGAGGCCCATTCGGCGACCAGAGACTGGTCTAGTGTTGTTGAAACTGGACTGTCAGTAGTCAACCGTCAATTGTCAATCAATGACAAGAGTCGAGCAGGGATTTGGCCTTGGGGTGTCAAGGTGGTGGTCGAGAGTGTGATGCGTGATGCTGGTTATTAGCTGACCTGACGCGGATTATTTTGGCGGGGTCATCAAACCGCGGGTACGTATCCTCGGCATTGCATTGGCTGCTGCACGCAAACGCGTCTTCCCCCAAACAAAACAAAACCGTTCTCAAAGTGGGCAGGCAAAAGCTGGTTGCCCCAGCAGTGAGCTCATCCCCCCAGAGCCGATCTGCCTTATCGAGCCCGGCCCCCCCCCCCCGGCGCGAAAAGAAATCCATCCATCCGTCACATCCCATTTGTGCCTTCCCTGTCAACAACAACCAACAAGGTACTTCTTGTTGATGCACGCCCTGCAAGAACAGTAGTACTCCACACGCATACTGTCAACAACATTCCACTCCTTCTTTTGCCAATCTTCAACCTTGCCGTCGCCACCAACCGAAGGCGCATTTCCGAATGTCGCGCGAGCTGTGACCCCCCTGCTGTGTCTACTGCTTGCTCCAAAGCATTGCATTGCACTTTCCTTGCCTCTCTTCCCGCCTTCTTTCTGTTGTTGATACCACCTCCTACGTTCTCTCCTCCTCGTCGTCGTCGTCGTCGTCGTCCACGATACCCGCAGCTCCCCATACGATCCATACGAGCCGCATGAGACTCACGAGCACACGAGACGAGCCTTCCTGTCCTATCCTGTCTGGTCGTCCAGGCACACCCCGCCCATCATGGACAATGTCAACTTCGATATCAACGAGGCCCTCAAGCTCTACATGAGCGACCCTGCCACCATCCCAACCGAGCAGGCAGACGCCGCACTCTTCGACTGCGAGAACGACCCGGAGAGCCTCACCAACGGCGTCATCAACCCCGTGCTGAACCCCATCATCGACGCCGTCGCTGGGAACCCGGATGCCATCACCCGCAGCGCACACTTCGACTCGCTGCAGTTCCTACTCAAGTGCGCCCCCATCTCCCTTTCCCCTTCTGCCCTCCCGGCACATGCACATGCACATGCACACCCACACCCACACGCTCATGCCTCTGTCTTTGCGCCCTCGCCCTCGCGATCCGCGCTGGCGCACAAGAGCACACGCCCTGGCGCAGATACACCATCTACCACTACCGCTGCTACTAGCATCCTGCCCACCCCAGAGCAGACTCCAGACCCAGACATAGACCCCGATCCAGGCCAGGAACAAGAACCACCATCATCTCCAACCGCCCTTCAGGGACATGTTTCTAAGCTCTTCCAACTCTCCAGATATACCCCATACCTGCCGACACACGCCCTCTCCAAGGTCTTCGATCTCATCACCTCCGGCCTGTCCACCGAGGCCGACATCATCCACACCGACCTCGAATCTGACGAGCAGGAACTCCTCTCCCACCACAAGCACCTTCTCGAGATCTACGGCTTCCTCTTGCAATGGACCATATCCTGCGTCGAGACAAAGGCCGCCGAGAAGTCCTCCACAGCCCCCGCAGCCAGAGGCAGGAAGCCCAAGGGCAAGAAGGCCGCCGCCGCGGACAAGGATGCCAACTGGGACAGCGCAGCCCAGCTCCAGATAGCCCTCGACACAATGTGCAAGGTCCTGCGTCTCAAACTCGGCAGGATCTTCATGACCACCTCCGAAAGGGACACCTTCATCGGCCTCATCACCCGCCCGGTCTACTTGATCCTCGAGAGCGAGCAGCGCATCAAGAACACAACCATCCGCATGCACGCCTTCAAGGTCCTGTGTATTGCTGTCAAGCACCACGGCCATGGCTACGGTAAGCTCCAACATGAGCACAATCGCAATGATGTGACCGCAGCTAGCTGACTTCTGCTTCTCAGCCGCGCAAATCTCGATCGTCCAGAACCTTACCTACTTCGAGCACCTGTCCGAGCCCATGGCCGAGTTCCTACACATCCTGGCAGAGCAATATGACTACCCACAGCTCGGGGAGGAGGTCCTGCGCGAGCTTAGTAACAAGGAGTTCAACAGTAACGACACTCGAGGCCCAAAGTCCGTCTCCACCTTTATGGTTAAGTTGTCCGAGCTAGCCCCCAGGCTGGTCATCAAGCAGATGACAATGTTGGCCAAGCAACTCGACAGCGAGGTGCGTCCCTGCTCCTTTCCAACTCCCCGGTGGCGCTGTTATGACGCTAATCCTTGAACTTAGTCGTATACGCTCCGATGTGCCCTGGTCGAGGTTTGCGGTAATATGCTCATTTACTTGAGCAAACAGGAAGAACGGGGAGACAACCACAAGTCCCAACTGGATGCCTTCTTCGACGTCCTCGAAGAGCGATTCCTTGATATCAACCCCTACTGTCGTTGCAGAACAATCCAGGTCTACGTGAAGCTGTGTGACATCCAACAAAAGTTCCCAAAGCGGAGGCAGAAGGCGGCTGAGCTGGCATGCCGGAGTCTCGAGGACAAGAGCAGCAACGTGAGGAGGAATGCCATCAAGCTGCTGGGCTGCTTCATCAAGACGCATCCCTTTACCGTCATGCATGGCCACCAGCTGGCAAGGAAGGACTGGCAGGAGCGCCTAGACAAGGTCAACCAGGAGCTCGATGCCCTGAAGCCTCCGGTCGGCGCACCAGACATGGACAGCCAGGGCAGGGCCGACGTCACCGTGGACGAGCAGCTCCTGGATGAAGCCACGCAGGTCGAGTCGTCCCCCTCAAAGAACGGCCCTGCCGACATGACAGAGGAGGAGAAGCGCGCCGCTATCCAGAAGGTCCAGGAGGACGCCGCCACCTCGGAAGCCATCGGGAAGTTCACTCTCACCAAGCGGTACTACACCGAAGCACTCAAGTTCATCGACGTCCTCCACGAGGCAACTGGTACTGTGTGCCAGCTGCTCGGGTCTAAGAACAAGAGCGAGGTCATCGAGGCGATGGACTACTTCGAGATTGGCGACGCTTACAATATCGAGCAGAACAAGGTGGGCATCCGTCGGATGCTGAGGCTGATCTGGACCAAGGGCAACAGTGATGAAGGGAAGGGCGTTCAGGCACATCTCATCGAGTGCTATAAGCGTCTCTTCTTTGAGGCGCCAGACTCTTTCAGCCCCAATGATGCTGCCAATTTTATTGCCCGCAATATGATCAGTCTGACATTCGGAGCTACGCCTGCAGAACTGACCTCCCTTGAGCAGCTCCTCGCTACCATGATGAAGCAGGGTATGATTCCCGATCTCGTCATCACCAAGCTCTGGCAAGTCTACGGCGTACAGAAGCGCGAGATTTCGAGGACGCAAAGGAGAGGCGCCATCATTGTGCTGGGCATGTTGGCAACTGCCAGTCCCGAGATTGTGGTCAGTGACATGGAAACCATGCTGCGTACCGGTCTTGGGCCCTACGGCCGTGGCGATCTCCAGCTTGCAAAGTACACCTGCATCGCGCTGCGTCGCCTCAACCCGACAGGTCGACAGGCAAAGGAGTCTGGCGTCAAGTTCTCCCGCTTGCCGAACCAACATGCCGTCCTGCAGAAGCTCGCTGCCATCACGGATGTCCCCTCTGAGAATGAAGAATGGTATGGCGTAGCTGAGCAGGCCATCAACGCCATCTATGCCATCTCCAAACACCCAGACGTGCTTTGTTCCGAGATTATTCGCCACAAGACGAAAGCTGTCTTTACCGGCCGAGCTCGTTCCAACTCCAACGACCGGCCCTCATCGAGGGACTCGCACAAATCATCTCAAAGTCGGCAATCAGCCAAGGTCGAGACCGAAGAAGGCGAGGACGGCGCCGAGCCTACTGTGATGCCCCCGACGCAACAGCCGGCAACGCAACAGCCGGCAACGCAACAGCCAGCCACGCAGGCAGAGGAGGGCTCGAAGAGCAAGCGTGACCACGCCATTGCACTATCCGAGCTCCTGTTCATCGTGGGCCACGTCGCCATCAAGCAGATCGTTCACCTTGAGCTGTGCGAGCTAGACTTCAAGCGCCGCAAGCAGGAGAAGGAGAAGGCAGCAGCAGCCGAGAAGGCAGTCGAGGCCGAGTCGCGTCGCAACAGCCGCAACAACCGGGCGTCCACGATCGGAACGGTGGCCAAGGACAAGGATGAGCCGGAAGATGAACTGGACCTTATTGGCGGTACGACCGAGGATGATTTCACCGAGGCCATGCTGCACATCCGGGAGCGAGAGCTCCTCTACGGCCAGGATTCATTGCTGGCCGCGTTTGGGCCACTCGTCAGCGATATCTGCGCCAACAACACCAAGTACAAGGACAAGGGCCTGCAAGCGGCTGCCACGTTGTGTCTTGCGAAGCTGATGTGCGTCAGCGCCGAATACTGCGAGGAAAACCTGCCGCTACTCATCACCATCATGGAGCGGTCCCCAGACGCGACGGTTCGGTCGAACGCGGTCATCGCGCTGGGCGACATGGCGGTGTGCTTCAACCACCTCATCGACGAGAATACAGACTTCCTGTACCGCCGGCTTGCCGACAAGGATGCGTCGGTCAAGCGCACGTGCCTCATGACGCTTACGTTCCTCATCCTGGCCGGACAGGTCAAGGTGAAGGGTCAGCTGGGCGAGATGGCCAAGTGCATGGAGGACAAGGACAAGCGCATCGCCGACCTGGCCAGGATGTTCTTTACGGAACTGTCCACCAAGGACAATGCGGTGTACAACCACTTTGTCGACATGTTCTCGCTGCTGTCAGCGGAGAAGGCGCTGGCCGAGGAGAGCTTCAGGAGGATCGTCAAGTTCCTGCTTGGGTTTGTTGAGAAGGTAAGCCGAAGCAAACCGTCGCGAAGCTCCGGTGCCCCTGATGTGTATCTGCCCGCTAACACTGTTCACAGGACAAACACGCCAAGCAGCTGGCCGACAAGCTGGCTGCTCGCCTGCCACGTTGCGAGACGGAGCGGCAGTGGAACGACGTGGCGTTTGCACTGGGCCTACTGCAGCACAAGAACGAGGATATCACCAAGATGGTGGCCGATGGCTTCAAGGTTGTGCAGGCGGCGGCCTAGAAGGCTGAGCTCGCCTTGCGATGAGGGGGGCAGCTTGCCGCGTGTTCTGAGTCGGGTTTGGCGACTCGACGTGAATACAGCCGGGTGTTGGTGTAGATATCAGTGAACTGGTCTGCTTAGAGAGGCGCGCACCATAGACTAAGGTGGGAGTTGGCGGTTCAGGTTCAGCATTGGGTTCATGGGTGTGGTTTCTCATGTTTCGTTCATGGTTTTGGGTGGACGATACTATATGCTTTTACGAACTAATGTGCCCAAAACGTACAAGACATATCGCAGCTGTTGGATGGTGAATGGTGACCATGGAGGCGAGAGAAACCTACTACGCCTTGACTTTTGACGCGTAAAGTGGCAACGCTGGGCGTCACACTGCTAGACCTCATGGTTTGTTGTTGGCTTTTTTTTGGTTGCTTTTCGCCACTGAGCCCGGCCATGCCATATTTACATACAGGGCGTCTAACACACATCTGACCGAGTGCGGTGCTCTAATGCCCAGTTTGATATCCTCCGTAGATCCTTTTCGCTCCCTGTCTCCATCACCACCCGACCATCCACCCGCCTACTTTGTATTCTCCGGGGTGACGGCAAACGTGGGCTTGACGAACCTCTCGCTGTTGTAGACCTTGAAGTTGCTGTCGCCGCCCAGGAGGGCCCTCTCGCGCTGCTGGTCGGCCAGGTGGCGGCGGACCTGGTCGCGGTCCTCCTCGGCCTGCAAGGCGGGAATGAGGTGGATGCGGGCCCACATCTTCTCGCGGGCGAGCTCGCTATGTTGAGGGAGAAAATCGTTAGAGTCAGCAGAGGGGATGGGGGAAGGGGTGGGGGGGGGGGGGTGAAGAGGGGGATAGGTGGTGGCTTACCGCTGTTCCCGTGCGCCCTTGCCGAACTGAAACCACCCGTAGAGCATGACGCCGGCGCCGATGGCGAGGAGGGTGGCGGGCTTGAAGCCGCTCGCGGGGAGGTTCCGCTGGGGTTTTCAAAGTCAGCGAGCTTGTCCTTACTCGTTTGTCTGTAGATGATCCAGGGCCTTGAATCCGGGCTCGATGGCTGAGTTGCGGTGCCCATTCCCTCCCCACCGGCTTGCTTCCGAGGTTGGACCGCTTGTGAACTTGTCGCCCTTGCGCTTCCTCTAGCCGACGCCTGGTATGGTGGAGGACGTGGTTGATCTCGCACATGCTCCCCCCTCCCCTGGCGTGCCCGTACGGAAGATACATTTGGCACCCCGGGCTCGATAGCAGCAAGTGACCCTCCACCTGCTGCAAACCGTCGCGATTCCTGGCCGTTTCCCTTTCCTGTCGTTGCATCCAATGGCTGCTTGCTCGCGCCCGGGTGACAGACGCACATGTGGTCGTCCGTCGTGCTGCCCAACCACTTCCAACCCCGGGGTCTTCCTTCGTAAGCAGGCCCTGAGCCGCTCGCTCATCTTTCCTCTAGCCAAGATCCAATCCAATCGTCCAGTCGCCCGTCCATCTCGTCGCCTTTTCGTGTTGGTCCGAAAGTTCCTCGAGGCGGGCGGACCGCTGCCATGGTCGGGAGGGGAAGGGGGAAGAGCCCGAGGGGAGGGAGCACAACAGCGCACTCGGAGGGTGTCTTGCTTCTCTCTTACCTTGTACTGGACGGGCTCGTACCCGCCAATGGGGGGCATATCCTGAGGCATGGTGGGCTATTGTTTGTCGGAGCTCGTGTCTGGGCTTGTGTGTCTTTCGGGTGGCGCCGACTCAATTCCTCTTCGGATTGTCGTCCCCTTCCTTCGGCTGCAGAGAGATCGCTGGTCGGGGTCCGTCGGGGCGATTGGGAGAGGTTTGTTCGGAGGGTTGGGCGAGGTGGAGTGTCGTGAGATTGGGCGTGGACTTGGTTGTTGTCGTCGTCGTCGACGTCGGAAGAGGATGCAACTTGCTGCTTTCCCTTGGGGCGGTCTTTGCCTGCCGCGAAGTGTGTGGGCAGCTTTGCTTGCATTCGACCTGAGCTGGATTGGCCAGAGCTTCCTGTTCCTTCTCCGAGTGTGGGGGTGGGATGGGATTATGTAATCCGTCATCAAGCCATATACGGAGTACTCTGACTTCATGGATCAAGGCTCACCAGGAACCTCACTAGGAACAACTCTTATTTGCAGGTTGTCGCTGCATGAAAGTATACTTAGCGTTCAGATTTTTGCAAAATTGTTAGTGATTATGGTTATCGGCCCATGAAAGACTGCATACCCCTCTCTAGACTGGCCCATTGATAGATAAACATGTTCAAATAGACAGACAGCCCCGTTCATTTCCAACATCATCACCCATGAAATTGGCCGTGGCATAGATTCTAATTCATTTGGCTAATCAAGTATCGCTAGTAATCAACAGAGAATCCCTTGCTACAAAATGCAACCCGCTGAATCTTTCAGTACGTACACCTCTCAGTCCCTCACCGGCCCAGGGGGGGATTGAGAACCAGGCCGCGACGGTGGCGGCGGAGAGGAGGGCGTCGACGACCGCCCCTGGGCCAACTTAGCGTTGCGCGCCGACGAGTTGAGCGGCGAGACCCAGGGCACCTAGCCCTTCTCGGCGATGGCCTCCTGCTCTTCCCTGTCCAGCTCCGCCATCAGCTCCTCCTCGTCGAGGTCGTCCAGGTCCTCGTTGCCGCCCCCTTCCGTCTCCAGGAGGTCTACCTCCTCCTCCTCATCCTTGGCGGTGTCGTGGTCGCCGTTTGTGCCGGCTGTCTCGCCTTGGCTCACCTGCGGCTCCGGCTCGGGCTCGTACGTCGACCGCAGCTTGCTGCCCCCCTGGGACCGCGACATCTTCAGCTTCTTGGACAGCGCAGAGCCGCTGCCCTCGGCTACCCTCTCGCTCTCCACATCGCTATCGCCGTGTTTCCGCTTGGAGCCGGGCGACGTGCCGTTTACCGTCTCGCTCGCTTTCGACCCTGTCTCGCTGGCGACGTCTGACGCCGTGCTGTTGTTGTCGTCGAGGTCCGAGTCCGACTGCCGGCTTCCGTCCTTTGAGTTCCCGTCGTCATCCTCGTCGTCCTCCTCCATGAAGGCGGCAAGCTCCTCGTCGGCCTCGTTAAAGTCAAACGTCTTGAGCTCGTCGATGGGGCTGCGAGGGTCAGGATCCTCATCCTCCTCGTCGGCGCTGTCGAGCTCGTCCGGGTCGGCCCCGCCATTCTGGATGCCACCAGTGCTGAACACACCGGGGCTCGTGCCACCCTCGCCCTTTCCAGGCAGCACGAGGGGCGCCAAGCCGCCGCGGTCGGCCGGGTGCAGGTCCAACAGGTAGGGCGTCTCGTCCAGCTCCTCCCACTGGCTGATCGAGTCCTGCAGCCAGTTCTGGTTGACGATCTTGATAGTGGGTATCCTGACCGCCTCGCGCACCTTGGCCGTCCGCGGCCGCAGTAGGCTGACCACCAGGTGGGTGATGCCGGGGTGTATGCGGTCCTCCAGTATGGCGCCGAAGCTTTTGACCTGCAGGGCGATCTCGTGGTTCCACTTGTCCACGTTGTTGGGCACGATCCCGCTGAGCACGATGCGCGTGCCGCGCAGCACCTCGTGCTTGAGCTCGTCCAGCAGGCTACCCACGTCGGGTATCGTCCGGGTGTTCTCGCGCTTCTCGTAGGCCTCGTAGTACTTCTCGTGAAGGTTCGTCAGGTGCCGTTCCAGGTAGATGAGCTCGGCGTCGTCGTCGAGGAGGACGTGGTGCCGCTGGTGAGGCGGGGTGATCTGGCCGCTGCCGGGGGTCTCGCTCTCGGAGCTGGCCTTCTCGGCCTCCTGGTCATCCTTGTCGAGCTTTTCTTGCATGTGAAGCAGGGGCCTGTCGGTCAGCTGCTTCTCCAAGGCCCGCTCCTGCTCGCTCTGCGCCTTGAGCAACGCCACCTCATCAGCACCGCTTGCGCCAGCCACGGCCGGACTGCTGGCAGCAGCAGGGGTGGCAGCGGCGGGCTTGGCTGCTACGTCTCTGTCAACGGCCGGTTTCGCCTCGCCATTCTGCGTGGGCGCCTCAGGGGCGGCGTCCGGGGCCGGGGTCAGGTCAGGCCTCTTTGGCAGGAAGCTGGAGTTGATGTCGCCGGTACCCTTGAAGAAGTCGTAGGGGACAACCTTGATGAGGTTGCGCCTGTTGTTGGGCCAGACGTCGGCGCGGTCGTCGATGACGACGACCATGTTGGTGGAGACGGGGAACAGGCGCTGCAGGCTCTTTGCGGTCATGTTGCCGTTCTCGTCGCGGCTGATGATACGGTCGCCAAAGAGCTTCTTGTCCGGGTCGACGACCCTGGCGATGTTCATGGCGTAGGCGCGCGTGCCCATGGTGTAGACGTGCAGCTCGTAGAGCTTGGCGATGTTGGTGAGGAACTGGCGCAGGTTGGGGCGCATCTTGATGTAGTAGGAGCAGCCGCTGGCCATGCCGCGGGGCCCGTCGTCATTGAGCTGGAAGCTCTGGACGTCCTTGACGGCGTGGTGGTTCGGGTTCGAGGGGTCGTTCTGCCACTCGCCGACGGTGGGGTCTATGCAGGCGTGGATGATGGTCTGGTCGAGGTCGACGACGAGGGAGAGCTTGCGGTGCTCAAGCAGGCGCTTCTGCTGCAGCAGCTCTGTCTCTGCGGCGCGGTCGAGGCTGACGGTCAGCTTGACGTTGTCGTGGATCATCTGGACGGGGGCGCGGGCGGTGTCGAGCTGGGTGGTGTAGAAGTCGATCTCGTCGGTGCTCTTGCCGCAGATGAGGCACATTCCGCCGTACTGGTTGTCGTGGATGCACGTCTCCTCGATGCGGACGCAGGAGCGGCTGCGGGGGATGACCTGGCCGACCTTGATGTCCCAGGACTTGAGGGTGCCGTTCGTGGGGCAGGGCCAGGAGGCGAAGCCGGTCTGCTCCTCGTGGCGGATGTCGCCGGTGATCTGGTCGCCAAACTCCATGTTGTACTTGTACGAGAACTCGATGGCATTGAAGCCCTTCTTGACCTCGTCGCCGGGCTTGTAGAGGAGCCTAGTGATTGTTATGGGATACCTCAGGTGAGGCCCCAGGGGGAACTCTGTGACGGAGCCCATGGTGGAGGATGGGGCAGGGAGGAGGGTGTTGAGGGTGGAGCAAAATCTGGACCAGACAGGTTAGCAGCTGGTTGGAGAGGGGCAAAAGAGGTGAATTTTTAATAGGGAAGATATATTGAGCGGCAGGCACAGAGACGGAGTGCGAGGCAGGAGAGTAAGCTCACAGGGAGGGACAGTCAGGCTGCCTCTAGCTGGACAGGTTGTGGTCACGTTGGATGGAGGATGGAGATGGAGATGCAGCGATTGATCTTCCCATGGCAGTGATACTCGAGGAATTGGGTGGTCTCGAGGAGCGCGCAGGTTGGAGACGCAGAGGAGCAGAGTAGTGCGAAAGACGTGAGGGTATCTTGAGGAGTCAATTCGGGGTGCTGATGGCTGGTGAAGGTGGTGAAAAGTGGCGGTGTTTGGTGGTGGTGATGCGTGGGTTTGGAGTTGGAGTTGGGTTGAGGATGGTTGGAGGGACAAAGTGCAGTGTGCAGCGCAGCTCAGTGCAATGCGATGCGCAGATGCTGCGATTGCGACTGGGGTGGGTCTAGGCCGAAGAAGCTTGGGCCACCGAAACGACAGAAACTGATGTACTGCAGACTATATCTGTACGACCGTCAGACGTTGAGTACCGGAGAAGAGGCGAGAAGGTAATGGGACAAACATGTACCTGGTCAGCAGAGAACAAGTACCTCAGTACAAAAGAATACCTGACCCCAAATGGTGGGTTGGTGGGCACGAGATCCCTGTCTAGCTTCGGCAGCTAGCCGTGACAGGCCAATGGGAGGCCGGGTTGGTGGCCAAGAGGTGGGGCTGGTCGGACCGCCTGCAGAGCGATCGTGCTTCGTTTGTTTGTCCTTCTTTTTTTCGACAGCCCCGTCCGTTTGCTCCCTTTTTTGGGATTGAAAGACGAGTATCTGTTTCCTTGGTGGTGATGGTTTCTTCTGAGATGAAGGATCTATCTCACTGGCAGTGCTGGGTGCAGACTGTCATGACTGGTCAGTAAGCTGTCCTCAACGTCTGCACTGTTTCTCTGCACCCAAACTTGAAGTTGGCTCTGTGTACTCCGTACATTTCAATGTACGCAACACCACATCATTGATATGGATGGGGCTCTGCTCACATGTGGGCTCGTGACGCTGGTTCTGTGGCACCAAGTATGGGGTAGGGAGTACGAAGTACAAGTTGCTGTGGTATGGATGGATCCCGTGTATCCAGTCGTATCCTCAAGTGCCACGTCGGATGGCCTAACCGAACAACCTGTAACCCGACCTCAAGTGCTGATTGACTGACTGGGTGCTTGGTTCTTATTGCGGATGACCTGTGACTGTTAAATTTGACTGACTCACGGATTGACAGAGGAAAAAAAGAAAATACCTTCAGATGTTGAACATACTTAGATACATACAGCAGGCGCGTGGCTATGTATGTAGTAGTAGTAATTCATCAACCAATCAATACTAGTAAAATCAACCCCCAATCCATAGCTGCCACTGCCCAGAGAAGCGGGAGACTGGCGCCCTTTTTGTACTCGCCTACCCTGTAGCCCAGACCCTCTTTTTCCGGACCTTGCACATGTGCCATTGACGTGAATATGCCCACCCTCACCCTCCGCATTCCCGCCCCTTACCGTTTGCGGGGTTCTCCAGTCGTTAATAGTCACTCTTCCCTCCGGCTACTAAGACTGCAGACTCTAAGCAACGCACACTACATCATCTGCAGCTTATTCTGGTCATACAATGCATACAAAAACTAGTCTGATGGATCTGGACAATATTTACTCCCATGGCCCTCAGTTCAGCCCAAGACGGCTTTGAAATGGTGCATATGCATCGAAATCCTGGACTGACCTGCATCGCTTGACTCCATCATCACCCTATCTCATACACCATTCTACGTTGTCAATGGTGTTGAGTGTCACACACACACACTCACACCCACACACACATTCAAATACGGAGGCATGGGATATCTTTCAAATGGGGGCTCAAAATCTCCTGTGTATTTCAAGTTGTCCATGTGTCCTGCTTTCCCATTCCTCACCCCAGCCCCGTGGGAGCTGCGCCGGTGGGCTGACAGCATCGACCCCGTCCTCTTTGTTGGCCCACTGTCTCCTGATGTTCGCGTAACTGGCCCGGTTAAACCAGACCTTGGTGTCTGCTTGCTCTGCGTCATATCTCCTCCGAACATATTATTCCTCTCCATCATATCTTGAGTACTTTTCGCCCGTCTTCCGTGTGCTCCTGCTTCAAATGGTTCACCTTTGTTGTTGTCAACCCAGTCTGTGCTCTGGATTCGAGTCGAGCCGCTCTTCGCTTGGGCAATCGGTCAGGCATGGTACTCGTCGAATCTTGTTTACGGTGTGGGGAGCAGGGTGACCAAGGCACACCTCCCCTGGCAAAATCTGAAGGCTGAGTTGCAGGTCGCCGATGGATGCCGGTGCAGCCCACGCAAGCACCGTGCCGCCGAACGTGAACCCGGCGCCGGCGTAGCAGGCGGTGACTACTGCTGCACACGTGCCTGGCAGACGCCGTAGGCCACCGGGCCGGCCGCGACAGCGGTGGCCAGCGACAGGGTCGTCACGATGATCTTGGTGGGACGCATTTTGATGGGCATCGTGGTGAGATTTGGTGCGGAGTGGTGGTCTTGTTGAGAGTTTGTTTCTGTTGTTGCTGATCGAGTTGATTGTGTAGTACGAGTCCGAGGAAAGAAGGGGAGGGACCGGCACGTTTTTATATTTGGCTGAGCTCGAAGTCTTGACATGTTTCTGAATGCCTGGGCCTTTTAATTCTTGGATCGTTGTTGTGCTTTGTGGAAGGCAGCCAAGCCAAATGTCTGTTTGCAGCAATACCTCGATCTCAAGGCACCCCATGGTGTTTGGCCTATCACCGCTATCTGTCCAGTCGGACTGGCCCTTCCTGTTTCATCAGTCCCAGTCAAAGTAATAGATCAATGGAAACTTCGATTCTACATTTTTGGGCACACGTGGATTCCACGTCCAACAACTGGATGATTCCATCAAGCTCAGTCGAGAGCCATCCATTCTCCGGCTCGAGGCAAACATTACAAGGCCAATCTCAAAGTCTTGAGCATATGGATTGTGAGGCTGCATGTGCCCGAAGTGCCCTCTCATCCGTCTCTGGAGCAGCATCGACACTGCCGTGGGGCTTTGCTGTCTTACGGCTTTCCGCCAAGATTGGTAAGCTTGGCCGGATGATGGCATCTCAAAGTGATATTGTTGGAGTGTAAAGTTAATGATAATCTTTGTTTATGGGTTGACGAGCATCTCATTCTCTAAGGGGCGGCATTGAGGATGGATGGCGGTCAAAAGGTGAAGGTTCTAGCTCGACTCAATGCAAAAGGAAAAGGTACTGAACGCTAAGGCGCCGGCATGCAATGTGAAGACCCTGTCGACCTTGCTTGTAGGAAACGATTGTGATTCATTCCATGTGACCATGGAATTTATGATCTGCGAGGATGGGAGCCGTGTCCTTTCTAGGTTTCCTGCGCGTTTTCATCCCACATATTGCTCCTCCATCCGTGACAAATCTCAGCCAAGCATCCCCTTCTCCCTTCTGTCCCGCAATGTGTAAATATCCACTCTCCACCGTCCTAAGCTGAGGTAGCGTCGATTGATGACCAGGTGGCACACCTCCCTTCTCAACATGATCAATATCCGCGGAATTTTCGTACAAGAAAGGAACAATGGGCCTGGCATTGAATGTTTGCCCAATCGCAGAACGGCACGGAGGCTGGCGTGTCTGCGCTTGTGCGACAGACTCTAGCCATCTCCATGCATCCCACCTGGCAAAAGATGTAACTGATCGGGTGGTGGTTGGCTCGGAACATGTTGACAAGTAAGAGGGCCCCGGTGGCAATTTTTGTGTATCGCATGTTGGTAATCTTGAAGGGAGAACGTAATACGCCGTAGTCTGGCAGTGGGACTGATCGCGTTTGAGGATTGCTTCCATTATGGGTGGTGCGATCTGCGATATTCTATGCCTGGTTGAACAGGCGGGCTCGAAATCCCATTGCACTGCTGAAACCTCGTCGTCCCTTGTGACTATTGACATGTCTTTTGGAGTCTCAAAGCCGGAAAAGCTACATGCTTTCTGGTCAGGGCAAAATATGACCAACCCATGGGCGACTTGCATCCTAGTTTTACGCATGCCGTGTGACTGAGACCAAGGGTCTCAGCAATGCGGTGCCAGACAAAGGACTCAGTTCCCATAGCATTATGCAATTCACAATATCGTATTTGATTCCGATCTGGGATTTGAGTCTTTGGCCACGGTGTGCTCGGTCTTATGGTTTTCTTTTCTCAAGCAGCCCACACGAACCATCATCATGAAGCCACAGCAATGAATACCGCCAGCTCCGACTTTAGTAGGCATATGTTCAAGACCGAATATCGTAAAGATAGAGTATATTTGTAAGTCCAATACATGACAATCGAGCACATGTGAGATTTGGCAAATGTGTAGGATACAAGATTTACTATCTTCTTTTTCTTTTTTGCTCGAATGTACTAACTCAGTAAGGAATGGGATACCTAGGGTGCAGTAATGGTAAACGGGATATCCTGGTAGGGAGGAAAAAGGAAATGGGAATGTGTTCAGAGCTGTCTCATTACAATCATGCCAGTCGACAGCATATTTGGAGTGTGTCTGGCGTAGTAGTCCAGCCTGTAGACTTGCCCGTGACAGACAAAGCCCTTATTTATTAGCATTGGAGAGTTTGTTAGATATACCTCAATGCATGGAAAATCGTATTCCTTATAGCTGTGTGTCGGCTGAGCGGCAACCTTCATTGACATTCCGAGGGCACAGCGAATCCATTCACCCTACCTTGTGATCCAGACCCCTTGACAGCATCCTGTCCGAAACCTCTTTTTGCGAAGCCCTTCCAGATAGCGCACTGATTTGAACCACCGGTAAGGACACGGTCTGCCTGAAGGATCGCATCCCGTGCCTGCAGATGGTTCGGCGAGCAGGGAACCAGAGCATCACTATCCAGAATCAACTTTAACAGCAAGTACCGAGCCCCCTGTGGAACTCCACTTGCGTCCAGTGTGACCTTGTCAACATCTCCTATCCCGTGCGCATCAACTAGATTCCAGAAAACCTCATAGAGTGCCGTCGCCCATACGGTGGCCAGGTCGAAACCCCCGGTGGAGTCGAGGGCATTAATCGACTCGAAAGTGAGCGGCGTGGTCTGCAGGCTGGTCGAGATATAGTGAGACCTCAGCCCGACCGGCTTGCCCGTGGCCCAGTCCGCAACGGTGTAGTCCTTGTCCCGGGTGTCCGCATCCTTGACCCGTATAAGCGTCGGCACAAAGTCCGAGTAGCCCTCGTTGAGCGAGAGGCCGTCCGGGTACGCGCTGAGGCAGCTCGAGGTGCTGGGCCCGCCGACCAGGCGCACCGAGACGCCGTGCATGTACTCGTGGAGCAGCACCGTTGATTCGAAGACCGAGTCCCGGCGCGGGGTCCCGGCGTCGCTCCAGATGCCCATGGTCAGGCGCGGGCTGCTGCCGTCGGCCGGGGTCGTCATTGTGGCCGACCCGGTGCTGCTGTGGACTATGATGTTGACCGGGTCGCCGGCTCGCCCGCCCTTGCCGTTGTTGGAGACCTGGAAGTTGCCCGCGGCCTCGTCGAAGCCGAGTGCGTAGAGGATGTCATGGAACTTGTTGATTGTGTCGAAAGCTTGTGTTGCTGACGCGTTCACATATGTTTGCCAGTCGACGGTGGCGGGAGAATATGGATACGAGAAAATGAGGGAGAGAGAGTCCGCAACTGCCTTGTTGCTGGTCGCATCTCCGATAGTAATAAATGCATTGTTCCCGCGCAGGGTCGTATAATCCTGGGTACCATCCGAGTGCCAGCCAAATGGTGACGATAGTATGTCTTCTGGGTCGGCAACAAGTCGTCGAGAACCTTCGTCTGGATTCATAGTACCCCAGGGCCTATATTTGCGCATGGTCAGGTCTGAGTAGCTTTTGTAATACTTGCCAGAGGGAATGGGTGAAGACTCACAAAGCCTCGTAACTCGCCGTGTTTGTGTAGTCACTGACCCCGGTGACCTCGTTGCCAGAAGCGGCATCGATATAGGAAACAAGCCAATTTGATCCGATGTCCGTCTCTATCCTCCAGGCAAGTGTGAGCTGGGTGTATTTGTTCACATAAACCAGCTTGGCGGCTGGATCCACCACACTGCCCTCGACCTTCTTGATGGTGTAAGTCTGGCCTGATCCATCCACCGGTTCCGCAACAGCGTCTGCAGCGCCTGTGATGGGCAGGTCTAGCAACCTGACCGCACTCTCGAAGGCGGCTAGGGGACCTATGATGCCCTCATCCCTCCTTGAAAACGGCAACGTTTCTGTCGAATCCAAACGGAAGGAATGCCCGAAGGAAATCACAGTGCCATTTTCCAGAACCTGTATTGAAGGGTTAGTTACTTGGTTCAAACATTGGTATGTATATGCGAGGGTTTCCGTGGCGATAGTTGATGCAGGACGTCAACTTACATTAACTTTAAAGTTGGCATTGTCCACAACGATCTCGTCGATGATTTGCTGAAAGTGGACGTGGCCCACGTTGTTGTTGCCAATATAGTAGTCCTCTGCGACGCGAAAGCTTACACCTGGCGCGATCTTCTGCACCTGCGATGTCGCGGCCTGTATATAGTAGGGGACTGTACCATTCAGTTCCTCTTCGTCTTGTACATTGGCATCACGTGTCAACCCCACAGTGGCAGGAGTTTCATTGTTTTGGTCCACCGTGGTGTAGGTCGACACGGTGTCGAAGCGGTAGTGGTCTAGCAGAGCTGCCCTCTTGCCTGCGCGGGATGAGGCTACTTGAGCAGGATGGGCACTGGCAAGCTGGACCACACCAATAATGGCAGGCCAGAAGAGATGCAGTCGTAGCATTCTCAAGGTACTGACCCTGGGGGCGCATACCGAAGAGACAGGAGGGGGGAACCAAGCAGGCAAGAAGAGTTTCCGTCCATAGGATAAACCCTCTTTTTAACTGTAGTTTTTGGTCGGGTTGCAAGATTGCCTGCATGGTGTGATAGGCCAGACCGATAGTAGCGATGGTGGCATGGCAGCGACCTACCTAATCCGGATTCCAGCAGCGGCCAGAGTTGTATGCGTGTGCTTGGCTGGCGACAACAAGAGGCTCTGCCAAGCTTACATTTGTGGGCCGTCTGCAGTGGAGCGTACCCATCTTCATAGATCTCTGCTTCATGAACACATCTGTACTCGCCAGCCATGCCGAGCATCAGAGTTGACAGAATTTCAACCAATCGTCTTCAACTCTAGATGAGACTGCTTGAAACATGCGGTTGGTATGCGCGCTTAGGGGAGATTTCAAGCGCCATGAGACAGAGAACAATATTTCTTGAAGTATGCAGTACTGAGAACCGGGCAGACGAGATGCCGCCCCAAACGGAGACAACTTGGCATGAACCTGATAGAATCCTGGAAACAGAACTGGAGTGCAGGACAAGACAGTGCGCTGAAAGACACATGAGGGCTAAACAGTTACGAAGTCTGCTAGTTAGAGTGAAGAGGAGCAGCAAATTCAGCGCCAAGTAGTTTCAACAAAACCTCAGTGCTTGTTACAACATGGAATTCCATAACAATCAGGGACTGTTAACATATGTACTGAGAGATCATGTTGGGATGTGTGGCATTAGGAACAATGGGGAGTGAGCTTTGTCGGCGTAGCCCAAATGTAGCCTTTGGTTGGTGGTGGGGGGATCTTCGAAGGGGGGAGGGGCAAACGGGAGTTGGAGTTGGTCCGAAGGCAACCTCCCACGAAATCAGGATTAGGGTTAAGGCGGCCCTCTCTGCCACTCAGAACGCTCAACTAAGTATTTGGTAGAGACGACGATCATCAACATTCCATCCTCTTATACGACACGCAAGATTCGACAGACCGTCATTGGAGCCACCAATCTTCAGATGATACAGGGCTGACGGCACTTGGTCACACCCGCTCTTCCGCCTCTTCCCAACCGCAACTGTTTGGCTACATGTACACTTGCTCCCGCCCGCTATGGCAGCAGCCTCAGACGAGGCCCAGCCAGACGAGGCCCAGAGGGACCTGGCCAATTTCCACCACCCGTATTCGCCCTATGATGTCCAGCTTGAGTTCATGAAAGCAGCATATGATGTCATCGACCGCGGTGGAGGCCAGGTGGGCATTCTCGAAAGCCCAACTGGCACGGGCAAATCCCTGTCGCTCATATGCGCGTCGATTACTTGGCTCAGGGACTTCAAGAGACGCGCTTTCGAGGCGTCTACACAGATCGACTCCAAGGACGCTGATGGGGAGCCAGACTGGATCATCGAGCAGATGCTGCGGCGCAAGAGAAACGAGCTAGTGGCAAAGTGGGAGGAGCGGGAGGCGCGACTCGAAGCCGTCCGCCGGAAGGAGAAGGCCACTGAAGAGCGTGGAAGCAAGCGGCGTCGCGTCGACAGGCCAGACGGTCCTGCGAGGCCGAAAGCTGAAGATGAAGAGGAGGCCGAGTTTCTGATCGATGACTGGGAAGATGGTACTGGTGGCGGTACTTCACGAGGCTCGAATGAGAAAGATGGTCTCGAAGGGCTCAGCAAGGAAACAAAGGCTCTGCTGCAGAAGATTGGGATGGGGGAAGCACAGAAGACTACCGCGGACGGTGAAGAGACTGCCGAGGAGGAAGTCAAGGTTAGACCTTGTCCGGATAATAACATGGCGGCCTTCATTAACCGTCTTTCAGATTTACTACACATCGAGGACTCATTCTCAACTGACGCAGTTCATCTCTGAGTTGCGCCGTCCGAATTTCCCGTCCGCCCTCCCCACGCATCTGAAGAATCAGCATATTGAAGCGGCGTCGCCAGAACACGAACCTGTGAAACAGGTTCCTCTCTCATCTCGACAGAAGCTCTGCATCAATCCGGCTGTGTCAAAACTGGCATCTGTGGCCGCCATCAACGACAAATGCAGCGAATTACAGAAGCCAAAATCAAAGGACAGATGCCCATACCTGCCCGATCCTGAAAACCTTGCCCAAACACACCAGTTCCGTGACGCGGCTCTGGCAACGCTTCCTGACATCGAGGATCTCCACGCACTGGGCAAGACTCATCACGTTTGCCCCTACTACGCCTCACGGTCGGCAATACCTACAGCAGAAGTAGTTACGTTACCGTACCCGCTGCTGCTGCAGGAGAGTGCCCGTGAGGCCTTGGGGATAAAATTGGAGGGCAACATTGTGATCATAGATGAGGCGCATAATATCATGGATGCTGTTGCAAATGTTCATGCTGCAGAGATCCGGCTGAGCGATTTGAGAAGGTCGCGGAAGATGCTGGGAGTTTACTTCAAGAGGTTCGGAAAGAAGCTCAAGGGTGAGAACAGGATTATGGTGGCTCAAGTTGTAAAGGTTATCGACGGGTTGACCGAGTGGTCGACCACGGCATTGTCTTCCAAGGTGAGTTCATCATCCAGCCTAGCCTACTCGGACCTTTCTCGACTGATGTTCAGCACCAGAGTGAGCATGGCATTGTTGATCCCAATTCTCTTCTCAAGAGCAAGGGCATCGACCAAATCAACATGTTCAAGCTCATCAAGTACATACAAGATTCGAAGCTCGCCTTCAAGGTCGAGAGCTATACTGCCCACGTCGAAGAACCCAGAGGCTCCGAGGCCACGGCCCAGCCGGCCCACTCCAGCCCTGTGATTCATGCTCTCCTTTCTTTCCTTGTAGCTCTCACAAATCCGGCTGATGAGGGCCGCATATTCTACGAAAGAACTGCGACCCCACCAGATCTCAAGCTTTCGTACCTGCTGCTGTCGCCCACGCACGCCTTCTCGTCCATCGCGATGTCCGCCCGGGCGATTATCCTCGCCGGTGGCACAATGTCACCCTTCGACGATTACAAAACACACCTCTTTCCGTACCTGACCCCAGAGAAAGTCACCACGCTCAGCTGCGGCCACGTAATACCCGACTCGAATCTTTGCGTCTGGACATTGAAATCTACATGGCCCAGAAAGATGGCACATGGGATTACCACGGCTGATGCAGCCAGTGGCCTGTTCGAGTTCAGCTTCCAAAAGCGGAGCGACAAAGACATAATAGCAAGACTTGGAAAGGCGTTGGCCAACATCTGCTCGGTAGTACCAGATGGCGTCGTCGTTTTCTTCCCCAGTTATGGGTACCTGGACGAGGTGATCCAAGTTTGGAAAGCTCCACCAGGGGCTGACGGTGGCAAGGCCTTGTGGGAAAGATTGCAAGACAGGAAGGCCGTCTTCAGGGAGAGCAAAGGCGGGTCGAGCGAGGAAGTGCTGGCAGGATACAGCGAGGCAATCCTGGGAGCCGCTCAGCCCGCAGACCGCAGGCAGACTAAGGGCGCACTGCTGTTGAGCGTCGTCGGCGGCAAGATGTCCGAGGGCATCAACTTCTCCGACCGTCTGGGCCGCTGCGTCGTCATCGTAGGCCTCCCATACCCCAATATCAACAGCCCCGAGTGGAAGGCACGGATTGAGTATCTCGAGTCATCCACCGCCGCCCGGCTGGCGGCGGCCTCGCCATCGAAACCGAAGGCCCAGGCGGCGCAGGAGGCGAAGCAGGTCGCTCGGGACTTCTACGAAAATGCCTGCCTCCGTGCCGTCAACCAGAGCATCGGGCGCGCGATACGGCACAAGGCTGACTACGCTGCTATCGTGCTTGTCGACCGCCGTTTCGAAACGGAGAGGATACGCAGCAAACTACCCGGGTGGATCAAGGGACGGCTGGTGGCTGGTGCAGAGACACAAGGCTTGCAAGGCTTAATGGGCCGCTTGAATCTGTTCTTCAGGGACAAGAAGAGCATGAAATAGAGAACCAAGTTTCGCCAGTGGGTTTCACATACCTATGTAGACCTTGATGGTAACTGTTTTGATACGAAATGCGTGAGGTATGTTAACTTCAATGGCCATAGCGGGCTTTGGAATATTGCACATTAAGCGTGATACTAAATGGGTGCACTGGCATGTTGCATGGCCGGATGTGCAATAAGATATTAGAGTGCTTCTGGGCGTTTCTATTTAGGACTTGCAGGCCCCCTTCTATTTAGACGGTCGTCCTCTTTGGGGCTCACAATCTCCATTATGGCCTCAAATCCAGGGACTGGGCTTCTGGGAGGAAGGTACCACGGGATTCTCAGGGAATCCCTGGCGTTGGATACATGTGACTCCCAATGTATGTGGTCACCAGTTACATAGGTATGCGTCCGTGTCATGGGGTCCGCAAATGAATCTAGACCTTGATACGTCGTGAGTTCCGTTTCTTCGTTCCTAGTGTCATGCCTGGTGCCTCCTGTCGCCCTGGTCATTGCGGTCGTTGCAGTCCTTCCAGTCCGAGCGTCGGATGATGATATGGAGGTGATCTTTCGGAGCCATTCTATATGGACCCAACCAGGGTAGCTTTCAGATTCTCGTCGGTCATGGTTAGGCCTTGGGGGAAACAGCCCGCGGTAGACCTTTTGCAGCACAGGTCTGACGAGGGGAAGGCTGACTGAAAGACGTCAGGAACAGACCGCGTTCATGGGGTCACACACTATTGATAAATCGACTTACTTGCAACAATAGCCATGTTAATTTCGATTTGACCCCAGAGTGCTGGAGGAGCCGTGTTGCTTTGAGTGAGTAATGATGTCAGTGTTGATTATCTTAAATCGAAATGGCTAAAACGTTTATGTCAACAACAACAACAGGTGGGCCTCCCACTTACTAAAGTACCTCCATCGAGCCGTCTGTGTGCAGAAACGCGTACAATTGTGTGAGGTTAACAATAGAGACTATACAGACGAAAGCCCCGGACGCGAAGATAGCCAACACTGCTAACTTCTCCGCGGTGGTTCTGAAGGTGAGCTGTTGTATTTGGAAGATTGGCAGGCTGAAAATGGTCACGTCTAAGAAGGCGTGGACGACGACAGTGCCGAACTCAAATTTCGCGTCGTCGATGGGGCAAACGGCATTTGGGTATTTGGCCTTCCCTTCCCAAAATGCCTGGATTGGATAGCAGTGAAACAAGCCCAAGAAAGTCCGGCACAGGAGCCATATCACCGTGGCGACAAAGAGTGTGATGATGGGTACGCGGATCCTGAAGAGGCTGAAGAACCTCCAGTACAGCGCCAGGATCGAGAGCTTGGAGAAACCGAGCGAGTAGGCGTATGTGAACTCGAGTATGTACAGGTAGAGAGTGCTATCGCGAATGATGGTAGTTGGCGGGCGCGGGACGTCAACAAGTAATTTTCCCAGGCCATAATTTGTCCCTAAATACAATTCGTCAGTACAAGACTTCTCTCGGGTCTTCCCACTCCAGGTACCGACGGACAGCTGAACATGATGCCGGAGCAGATTGCTGCGAAGACCTGTTTCTCGATGTCAGCCTTGACGAGCATAAAGTTTGTGGTTGCGCCTCCTCCTTGCAGAAATGCCACCGGTGAACTGACATATGCTACGATACAGAAGTAATCATCGATCCCCAGGCGGACTCGAGTTAGTTGACGCGCGTATAGCCGCAGCGCCAGCGCGGCGGTGGCCGCGAAGAGAGTGACCGAGATTCCGACATAACAGCCACGGTGTCGAGACAGCGACATAACTTCCGAGCGTGCCAACTAACGCGATTCTAGCGCGATGTGCCCATGCCGATGTCAACATTTAGGAAAAAGGCGGAGGCGTAGATACAACAAGGTTGAGAGAAAGCCTGACGCTGGCTGCACGACGGGACGACTGACGAGAAAGAAGAAAGCCACCATTCGAGCAGAGTGCCACCTAGGTAGGGGCATCAGTCCTGTGGGACCTCAGTCGCCTTGCACAGGGGTTCTCTCTAATGCGATCGACGGAACGCTGGCTCTAAAGCCCCGGCGTTACAATGGCACACGACATGGTGTAATTAATTTAAGCTCTCAGCTCTGACGCGTGCGAGTAAGTTTCCGAGCCGGACGTTCGGGTCGCTTCTGCAGCCTGCGCGCCATCACATATGAACCATGCAAGCTACAAAGTTTAATAATTTTCACGTTGAACCGCGGGCGCTGGATGTCTGATCACCCCCACCTGGACAGCTGGACTGTTTTAAGGTTAGTCCACACCACCGGCTGCCGCGGAATACCCGTTTCCCTGCAAGCTACGTCGGCGTCAATGTCGTTTTTTTCCTTCGCATCTCGGGCTACGGCTCACAGCAGTTGCTATAATAGCAGTCCATGAGAGTATAAACGTGCCTACTTGGCTAGAATGGCAACAGATGAGGGTCACATCGCTCATCGTCCGAGCCAAGTGACGATTAAAGGACAACTCGAAGCATTTATGCTGGAAAAAGTGCAAGTTTGATAATACGCTAACATTGACGTGACAGATATGGTGTTGATCATGATCGGATCTGATACTTACCGTCATCGAGCTGTGCCGGCTGGCTCCGCCAAGTTGGATGTACACTTCGTAAACTCTATGCATGCTGGTGTGACGCGTGAAAGTCACGCACTGACTGCCCACGCACTAAACCACAGTGCCTGCTTCCATCTTTGAGTCCAGACGAGTGCCCAAGATGCGGCCCATCACCGCGGTATATAATCACGCAGTCCTCCTGTACTCATGCGCAGCCATTAGGGTATACATCCGGCACCACGAGTGCAGCAAGACTGCAAACCGACTGCAGCAGGCGAGAGTCTTGGGCAACAATTCCTGGCCGATGCCTATGAGGCTCTGGTGGACGACAGAGAAGATTGTTATAACCATTGATATATTATTAAAGTAGTTCTATCATGAAAATATGTTTCAAAAGGTTTGAATATGTATATTTTCATTATTCTTAAATATATTGTAAGATATAATTAAGAAAACAATTGAAAGCTACTTCAATCATCGAGCTTTGAAATTATTTAATTTATTTTCATTATTAATATATCATAAAGGTACAACATAAACAATCTATTTGTTTATGAACTTCCTTTCTTGAAAGAGAGTACATCACTGCCGGCGTGCACTATAGAAGAGTGTGGCTGGTCAAGAAATACAAGGCTATTTGGCAGCGAGCAGCTCCAGATAGTGCCCGGCAACACTCTTCACTTGCTCCTCCAGGCCCACAAATTTCCACCGAAACACCTCCTCCGTCTCGGACGTGTCAAGGTGCAGAGGTCGTGATGGCTTCGTTCCCGCGAGCGGCAGACGGCCATCCTCAACCGCCTGCCTAAAGTTGCGCCTAGCGATATCTTTCACGTCATCCCAAGTCGTGCCTGCGACACCTCCCGACGAGCATATGTAATTACGGTTTCCGGGAATGGAGGACTTCAGCGCGTCAATGTGAAGCTTAGCGACGTCGTCGACGTGTACCGACACGCCGATAGTTGGAACGTCGGTCTTGGTATCCAGTAGAAAGCCTAGGGCTGTAGCATTGCTGCCCTTGGCGACGTCCTCTGATTGGCGGTTGAGCTCGTGTCGTCCAATCACCAGGCTGGGCAGGATGTTGACGACATCAAAAGCTGGCGTTTCCTCCTGGATGAAGCGCTCCACGGCTGCTAGCGCCGCCGCCTTTGAGGTTCCGTAGGCGTCGAGAGCATTAGCGAAGGGCCCTTCCAAATTGGTCGGGGTCCAGGTGTCACGCGCTACGGTGAGGACATCAGGATATTGGCAAAGGTAGTCAATAAGGTGTCAAGAATAAGCAGACTGTTTCCACGAACCAGTGAATACTCTTTCCGTGTCGCTCGACGCGATATAATCCCAGCTCACTAGGACAGCAATAGAGGATTTGAAAACGAGCCTCTTGATCGTAGGGACCTTCTTTGCCGCCTTGAGAACCTCGGTCGTAGCCTTAAGCGCCGGATCGATCAGGTCGCGCTTGAAATCTGACATCTGTGAGAAAGGCGAGTAAGCCCCTGCTACGTACATTCTGTATGCAGGGCAGGAAGGGACTAACATCGGCCGACACATTGGGAGAGGCAACGTGAACGATACCGTTTGCGTCGTCAAAGACTCCCTCAAATGCACCAGGGATAAGTAGGTCAGGAACTACGACAAATTCAAGCAGGCCCAGGTGGGGTTTGATGGACTTGGTGGCCTTGATCTGCTCGGTTTGTGCAGCGTTGCGGATCACTGTGCGGACCCGGTAACCCCTTTCTAAAGCCTCAACAAGAACGCGGAAGCCCACATGTCCAGAAACACCAGTGATCTATCGTATCAATGTGGCATATCAGCATTAGGCTAATGGTAAACCGTACGTTCACAAAGTGGGAACTCAGGAGGGGACTTACGACAAGCTATTGCTGAGACATTTAAGTGATTGCTGAGACGTATTGTTAGTATGATGACAGTGAAGGATTGAACGACTGATGAAAGCTTATTGGCACATGTTTCCAAGGTCAATTTCATGGCGAAGGAGAACAGTCCGACTACTTAACCAACGCCCCCCCTACAGAGTGGTTATTAATTAGTAGGCACCCAGCCAGGTACATTAAATTGCGGCAAGAAATATAATCATCGAGGGCGATTGGTAAGTCTTGCTGGTTTTGTAAGCGATCATCACAGCAGTTACGCCGGCGGGCCCAGAAGAAACGACACTTCACAGTCTGAATGGTCCACCGGCTTGGCCATCGATCCGGTACCTACAAATTGAGTCTAAAGCATGTTTGTAATCGTCTGAAGAAATAAGGTTCACCTCGTAATGGATGGGAAGCCCCTGGATGAGTATTCCACTAATATCGATGGATTAGTCAACCTCCCGAGTATTGTCCACTTTCTCGTACTAGCGTCCCGTCTACAGTCTTCTTGACTCGCTCCATGGACAAGGCTTTTTGGTAACTTCGGGATGAAGCATATGCAGCTGCCCCAGTATGTGCAGTTTTATATATCCCAGAATTCCGAGCTGTTTGTCGAGTGCTCAACTATCTTCTTCCACAAGACCCCCTCAAAATGTCACATTTCAAGGCGACCTCAACTACGCCTGTGGTAATTAATTTTCTCCTTGGCAATCTAGTTGTACATGATCAATTGACTAATATGATGTGTTTACCATAAGCATAATCACAAGACTGATATTGTTAGACTTTTCTTGCGTACCCCTGGATTCAGGATATGCTAATAATTCCTAGTCTGATCTCATCAACACAACCTTCGCAAACCTAGTAAGGAGCGTGAAGCTCCCTTATGGCACCACTTATAGATATGTCTTCTCCCCGCCCTCCAACTCTGAAAAGCCCTATCTTTTATTTCTACATGGATTCTCGGAAACCTCGTACGGGTGGCATCACCAGATCGCATACTTCACCGAGCAGGGCTACGGTGTCATGGTGCCTGACCTGCTTGGATACGGCGGTACCGACAATCCATCTAACTTGGAAGCTTTCAAATTCAAACACATGGCTGCAGACCTAGGCGAGCTTCTTGATAGTGCAGGGGTTGACACTGTTATTGGTATTGCACGTGACATGTAAGCCAACACCGCGGAATATATCACAAAGTTTTATCAGAAACCATGGCTGAATATCTTACAGGGGGGTACCATTGCTCTCAGGATTGGTCAATTATCATCCTGCACGGCTAGCAGCCGTGGCATTCTTGAATAACGGGTACTTTCCCCCTCAGGCAAAATTAGACGCCCCAACTATCGACGCCATAAACGATACAACATTGGCTAGCTTTGGATACCAAGCCTTGGGCTACTGGTTATTTTTTAACGAGGACCATGCAGATAAAATCTTGAACCAACATGTAAGTACCAGTTGTGTTCAATCTCTCCATTGATTCTATGCTTACTGGTCTATGTAGCAAGATTCTTTCTATACCCTCGCTTACACGCGTGACACCTTGTGCTGTAGAGAAGGATTTGGACCACCTGGTGCACTTCAGCGGTGGCTTCAGCAGGACAGAGTTGCTTCTGACCTCTATGTCAGCAAGGTAGACCTGGAGCAGTGGAAATGCATCACAAACACCCAAGGAGGTTTCAACGGACCGATGAAGTGGTACAGGGCCTTGATGAGAGGCATCAACAACCCTGATAAAACTGGTAAGGACCATTTTTATTTGACCTGTAAATCTGCTAATATCAAGTCTAGATTTGGACATGGATGGCACTTTCTCCCTGCCGTGTCTCCTGGTTGTTGCTGACAGAGACCCTTTCGCCATTGCGGCCTCTCAGATAAGTCAGACCTTGCCTTATACGAGCAATATTCGAGTGAGGACGGTAAATACCGGTCACTTCATGCAACTCGAGGCACCCCAGGAAGTAAACAAGCACCTGGATCTTTTCATACGAGATGTTATGAATACTCCTGCTTCAGGTAGTGCCTCCATTGCTGTGCATTACGAGGGTGGCAAGCGCGTCACAGCTCATTCTAAGTCCCCGAGACGGCAGGATTAAAAGACACAGAAGATGGAACTGACGGAGGGTCACTATGTCAAAGCATCAATAGTGGGTATCGTTACTGATCAAAGGGTGTTCAGTAAAAGTCGGTACTGTACTATAATTCCTTGTGTCATGGAGTTGAATAGTTGTGTCAAAAGCTAAGAAGTGCCACATTGTGGAGTTGCACATCTCGTGAACTATCCCTAGTCTGCCATTTGATTTGGGTAGTTTTTGGATATAATTTGCTAGATTTATGTTTTCGAATACGGATATGCTTCAATGAGTGGGACGCCCTTGTCAATGCTCATGCGAGACAAAGGTTTTTTTCCTGTAGCGGCTAGTTGCTTGTCTCCCATGGGAAATGGATTTCGAATTTTGTATTTTACAATCTAGTTCAACCGAGATTGAATCTATCATATGTTCGACTCCTGAACTCAAACCACTGGCCCCCAAAACCGCCTATCATGGCCATTTTACCCATCTGGTTGCATGCCATCCCACTACCCATGACTCCTTCTCTTCTGCGTCGAATTCAGACATGTTGTCGTAGAACATGGTGACGAACTCCAAGAAAGCTCCGGCTTCGGCCCGTCTAAGGAAAGTGACCTCCAAACTAGTCGAACTTCCGAACTCTCCCAACAGCGGCATCGGATGAACGGTTGTGATGATCAAGGAACCGTGTGCCCCTCCACTCTGTCGTATCATTAGTGGAACAGTCTTAATGTCGTCCATATTGTCCAGTATCACTCGCCACGTGGCAAGCTTCTCTTGCTGCGAGCCTCTCCTGATGATGGGATGTTTCAGCCATGCCAGGGCCATTTCCTCTTGAGCCAGGGGTGAGATTTGGAGACGATTATCGTCTCTTGAGAAACCCAGGATCTCAGCCATCAAACAGTAGTCCCTTTTCAATGTTTCCTGGGTTGTGGCGGACAAGATGAACAGTGCGTCATAGTCAGTCCTCCTTTGATAGGCGAATTCGATTGCCAATTCAGTCTTTCCTATGCCATGAGGTCCAGAAACAACACATGTTCTCGACTGGGAGCTCGTGCGCGCTTGGATTCGATAGAAGATCTGTTTCGATCTGTCGAATCAATCCGTCTTTCGAACGGAATCGCTTCGCGCCTTCTATTTTGTTCATCCAGAACAAGTCTTCCTCTCCCGTGGAGGTGTATAGGCTGCTAGACGACCCAGCGGCCATGTTCGACGTTCCACTTTGGAGTGATACAGAAGCAGGTATTGCTTTGAGAAAGCACACTCGAGTCTCGTTGATTGCCTGGAATCCGCAAGGTAGGATGTTGTTGCAAGACCGAGGAAGTGGCTGTCATGTTTTCCAATACGGTTGTGCCCAAGCTTGGGCGTGCTGGAGGCGTATCAGAGTCAATGGGTTTTACGAATAAGCCAAAATGGGCTTGGAAGTGGCGAGACTAGATTTCATTGGAATGGTTCCTATACGTGACAAGGAAGTCCTCGACCAATTAAGCTACAAAATACGCACAGTTTTTAACTTTAGAAATTCCGTAACAGACAGGGCCATTTGATCGACGATGCTCCTCGACCCGCCGACTTCTTTTTGGCTGGGTAAGTCCCGCCTTTGAAGTACCGCACTTTGGTTGGAATTAAGCGATAAGCTTACATACATCCACCTTCGGCCCTCGGTTGGCTCGCGATGTTGCGGTCCCTGATCATCTCTTCCACGGGGAGGTCCTCGAATTGACTGCGATCACCCATGTGAACCCCACGCTTCTGCACCAGCCGTGCATATTCCATGGTTCGCCTCTTCCATTCGTGTCTGAGAATCTTCCCTTCGATCATGTCTGCAAGAATCATGGCATCATATGCAGCCTGGCTGGTACTAGCAACCGTGTGAGGTCTGAAACCCGCAAGTGCGTCTCCTATCAAAACCACCTTCCCACCTAGGAACTCGCTCTCGTGGCTGGCGACATCGGTGATGGCCTGCACGAAAGGCTTCTTCGTGGCACGCACAATCTCGGCGAACTGGGGCGGTAGCTTGTTCTGAGCGATTTCACGTTGCCTCTCCCATGTTTTGGGATTTGTCTTCCCGGGAGGCATTGTAATCCGATGGCGCACACCATCAATATCTGTCAAGAGCTCGGCGAGTTCGGCTGAAGGCTCTTCTAGGGATTTGGATGGGAAGGTGGTGTAGTAGACGAAGTTGATGAGTCGCTGGCCTGGTTCGAGGATACCATTTTCACCGGGAATCAGATATGCAAGGATCTGGATACCGGCTGTGTGGAAGAAGGTGAAACGCTTGGAGAAGGCTTCGCGTGTGGCTGGAGTCACTTCGTCTTCCCGAATAGTTCCGCGCAAGGCGACGTAGCCGGCATAAGTGCGTTGCAAGGTCGGCTCGAAGATGCTGCGAACCGTTGAGCTGGGACCGTCGGCACCAATTACAAGATCGGCTTCGAATGTACCTTCGTGACCATCGACTGTTCGATACGATACTTGAACTTTGCCGCCCGCTTCTTTCAGGCCTATTACTCTGTGCCCGTGCAGGTGTTTCACTTCTCCATCTCCATCTCTTGGCTCGGGAACATCGCAATAAGCACTTTCGACGCCGTCAACGTTTGCCCGAAGCATGTGGTAAACGAGATCCCAGCTTGTCATATTCTGCACCATATTCTTGGTGTAAATGATTTCCCCTTCCCTGTTCAGATATTGGCGTCGCTGTGACGAGACAGCAAACTGTCTCCCACAACGATCATAGCGTTTGAAAAACGCGAGAGTGTCCCCACCGGCGACTATGCCAGCGCCTTGGTCGTGCAAGAGTGGCGTTGCATTGCGTTCGAGGATCGTGATGCGGTGCCGCTCAGGGTGAGACTTGAGCGCAAGGGCGGCGCAAAGACCACCAAGGGATCCACCAACCTGTACATTTAGCAATGTGAGGATCTGAGATGTCGGTGGTATGCATACAATCACAATGTCGAGCTGCCTTTTCGTGCCAGTCGCAGGGTCATCGGGAGATTCGGTCGCGCTCTTTGACGACGCCATAAGAGTCTCTTAAATCTGGGTCCCAAAAGATCACGGAAGTCTAGTGATGCATGCCAAGGTGGTCGCTCGAGGGCTATGACTGCCATTCATGGAGAAGACACCACGTCTGTGAGCAACATCTAGGCGGGAGGGTGTCCTTCAGATGACGCAAAGGTTGGACGAGGAGAATAGGCTAAGTTGAAACCCCACTCGTCGTGTTTGTGATTGGAGGCTGTACAACGTGACGAATACTCTTTTGCTATTATGGATTCTACTCAAACAATCTCCACTGCGTGCTATTGTATCATAGCTGCTGGGACATCGAGAAAGGACTTGTGATTTAGGATGCTACTGAGTTATTTCACTTGCTTACAACTGACAGCACCGCGTTAAGTTGTTGGCAATGATCAACATTGCGCACTTTGGATTGTTAGACAGCATCAAAGCTGGGTGGGCGGTCCTGAGAAGCTGGGTAGGCCGACGATGACCCCGTCTTCAGCCAATGAGGGAGCAAATCGATCAGAGGTATGGAAAACGCTTTACCAGCAGACCCGCACTGGAGTTCCCGTTCAACCAGTCTGGAGTATAGGTTTGGGGATGATATATCAAGGGTGACCCTGATGAGACCTTCGAAACCTAAGCTGGTAGCCTAGAACATATAGAATGTGCAAAGTTGTATCCTGTGATTTATCCAAACTCAAGAAGACGCCAAAAAAATAATCCATCCGATTTTTTAATCTTCAGCAATCAAGGGGACGGCTCGCAGTTGATGACTCAATCACTGAACAAAGATAAGACTATGACTACATTTACCAAATGACGGAGCACAAGTATGATCCAAAGGAGGTCAATGGTGTAATCAAGTAATATATAGTCACTGGTTAGCGGAATCTGTTTTGCCTAATGCTAGGTGAGGACAAACATGTTCCACCGTTCTATTTGGTGGGTATTTGTTCAAAGATCTGTGGTGGAATTTGTTTCACAGAAATAACAGGGCTCATATATCTGCCTTAATAAGCCGTAGATCGGTTCCACCCTTTTGCTACTGCGATTTAAGCCCATGGGAGTCTCGTGATCTCAAGTACGCCCGTACGCTCGCCAAGTACTATATCGCCTTCGCTGTGTGTGCGGCCGACCTGGATGTATTGGCACGGAATCATCAATCAACATTCCTTTTTCACCGGACCGATAGAGGACTGAACTAGTGCGACCTAGAAGTCCTGGGACGCTCAAAGAGCTATCGCCACCTGAGCATCATGAGCTGCCTATGAACGCCCGAGGTTATCTATTCAGCGTGAGGCTTCGGTTGTTCAGGTTGCTCGCTGTTGGCCGGTGGCGCTATCTCCACCCCACCACTGTTCACGATAGGCTCCGGAGGATGGATGGACCGTTGGTCAGACGCATCTCCGATTCCACTACGATCGTTTTCATCAAGTGCACAAAGCGAGCATGTTCGTCCCAGATGAACACAGGGGTGCGGTGCATGACAAGCAAGTGGGCTCAAGAAAATCGCAGTGAGCCGCCATTCACGGCTTGGGCTGGGCTCCATGCTGTTGAAGCACCTCTTTTGTACAGAAGGAGTGCTTCACACACGGCAAGACCAGCTGGATATTGTCCTTTGTCGTCGCCGCGTTCCACCCTGAATGATTCGCATTGAATATGTGCAAGAGCAACCAGTCCGATAGGGTAGAACCAAGACGACGACGACATAGCTACATGCCGTTGAGCTCGCAGCTCGCACCACGTCCTCAAGTCCTATACAAGGCAGCAATCTAAATGGAAACGGACTTGAATAGTTGTCCTTTTGCGTGACTCGTGAGAGGACCCATATAGAGGAAATCCTTGGGACCATCAAAAGACCCGGGTGTGACAGGTGATTCGTAATCTCTGGCCTGTGGTCAATGCCACTGGCGGAGCAGAGTAAGGGTGGACGACTGTGTCAGGGTGCGAAGGCGCTAAGGTCGCACAATGGCCAGATTTTCAGACGAGGCTCTCGCTCTAGGACTGCAGGTGAGGGGGCTTGTAGGCAGACCTCAGAAGATAAGCAAGGCAACATCATAATTCTCAGGCGTTGGAGCTGGGGACTTGTTGCGGAGGGAGGGAGGGACGAAGTTCTCCAGTCATGACCATGACAGAAGTGAAGAGATTCAGGGTGGCTCGTGCTACAGAAGATTGGCGTGGCTGATGGATTGTTTGCTTGTTTGCCAAAGGCCGGCCTGGTCTCATGGACAGTGGTTGTGGGGGCTGTGCTGTGGGCTTGTTTGTCGGAAGGAAGACGATGCGGAGACGAGGGCGGAGGCAGTGTTTGGATCGGGTTGGGGACTTTTGCGCTAACATGGACAATCATGGTCAGCGGGATAAGCAGATTGAAGAGAGTATTACTTGATAGTGTTAATAGTTAACAGTTCATGCAGAAAACTGGGAAAATATTCAAGTCCCTGGGCTCTCTTTTAGACCAGTACACATCGCATAGATGCCCCCGGGACCCAACGGTGACGAATCCAATTCTCACAGCTTTCCCTGAATGTTAAGGCCTGAGGAAATCTTAACTCCCGGTGTTTTGTTGGTGGCCCAAGCTCAAGCTGCGGCAGGGTGACATCGTGACATAGGGCTACCTACAGTTCTCACCACCTGCGCACTCTCCCTCTTCTCAATCAAGTAGTCAAGCCACCGCCTGCAGTGTAACCGCCTTCTACCGATTGATGTTCTTGCAGCTTCCCCAAGTTTTCTTGAATCCTCATGCCTGGGCAAATACATGCAGGCAGTGAGAGTAGTTGGGTTTCAGCCCCCAAGAAACCACTCGACCATCGGCTGCCTCACTCAATCTCGCCTTGTCCAGACTGTAGCTCAGCTCGTGTGCTCGAGAAATCTGGCACGCGTCGTCGTTGATGGATCGAGGTAACTCAGTTCGGATACCAAGAGGGCCCGACGTAAGGGCCGAGCACAGCGGCTAGCAGGATCACCATCGAACCGCCTGCTGCAGCATGACACGGGCTCGAGATCGCGAGCTTTGAGGCATTCGAGCTCCAGCTCCAGATCCAGGCCTTCCCGTGGGCAGCACGAGAGATCATCTGATCATGAATGCATGCACGACCCACGACAATGCGCGTCTGCGCGGTTGTCAGGAGCGGAACAGGACAAGCCCAGCATAACGGCTGCCTGCGTGACGTGCATCCATCATATCATGCTAGGGCGTGTCGGCGTCGAGTAGCGCGAGGACGCCAGGCGCCATGCATGAGACTTGGCTCAAGCTGCACCACCGGCCGGAAAGAGTCATCCTTTGTCTGTCTGCGTCACGAGACGAGTATGGCCGGATATGCATGAACTGCAGAACAGCAGCTCATGCCGGCCTTTTCGCAAGACTGGCCCAAGCTTGATGCGCCAGACAAGAGAGACAGGGGACCTCGATATCAGCCCGCCGGTCCTCAAGTAGAACCGAGTCGGCGGCGGCGACAGGGCAGGGCAGGGCAGGGCAGGGCGCGTCTGAGCCACACGGTCCGCTCCCACACACACACTCGCTAGACACGGAGCAGCGGCTGGCTCTCTTGGCGGTGCGGCTGTCCTTCAGGTCGGAAACAGAGCTTGAGTAGCACATGGCACGGCACTCACATGCTGACATGCTTACCTCTAATGCCTTATTCCACTTCCCACGTTGTCTGCCCGCATCACCGTCACAAACCGGGCAGGACATACATTCACCTTGTTCACTCACCTTGGATCCAACATTGTCGGTCGCAGGATTCAATGTTGGCATTCCCAATTCGTACGCCATGACATCTGGAGTACCCCTGCCTGTGTCATCCCGAGCGTCCTCAGAGTGGAGCAGTGGCCACTCAACGTGGTCGCTCCTCTCACGTCCGGATGGCCCTCCGGGTCATTGTCATCTCCAGCCAAGCAGTGTATTGCCAGTGCAACCACTTTTGAAGCATACGATGGAAGCGATGAGAGGAGGCATGAGGGTTGTGGGGAGCGAGGGGGCATCATGATACAAACACTCACCCATACATCCATCCACAATGGCCCACCCAACCTCTGTATGTGCCGCACACTCGCAGCCGTCTAGTGCCGCACTGCCATCGTCAGCACACACGCACTGGGCAGACCAGTGAGCCAAGCAGGCCCGTCTCGTTGGTCCATCTCCTCCAGGCTGCACTCCGGACTGGGCTGAGGCCCCGCCATTGCTGCTTAGGCCCTGTCAGAGTTGCCGGAGGAACTGCTGCTGCTGAAGGTAGCTGCTTGTTCTGCATGGGATGCCGGAGTGCAAGCAGCACATTCGACTTTTTCAACTTGGGCGACACTGCAGCATTTCCGCAGCTGGAAGCTTCAAGTGATGATGATGAGCACGGAGGGCTCCAAGTGTAACGCCCGTTTCTGCATTTTATCATCCCCTGGCCATTCATAATTACCCCCCCCCCCCTAGGCAGCTGTTTGGCCTCATATAATAAGATAAAATGCACCAATTCATTTGTGCATCTTCCCACCGGTATTTCACACTTGTATAAATCAACCCAGGCAGCCTCCGTGCCCGACTTCGCTGCCATTTCCAAATTCCACTTTTGCTGTTCCTATCCGCATTCAGCCAGACTCTGCCTTATTATTCGTGGCCTGCAAGACATCATCACATTGACATCCACATCACCCGCATCCACACATCACATCCGCTCCGTCCACACGCACGACACAGGGCTGCAGGCTAGGCACATCTGCGAGTCCTCGCCTATCAATCACACTTACACCGCACTCAAGCAAAGCCTCACTCCGCTTCTCGGTTAGGCACTTACACGCCCGCTGCAGGCATTGCTGCCCCACAGCGACACCTACTTCCAATACACCCACCTATGAAAGTGGCCCACCACATCGAAATCATAGACGCCTTCATGCCGAGTGCAAGACCTCCGAGGCGAGCCGACTCGATGGCCGCCGCCGGTGGCAGCAAGAAATGTGGGGTTGTGGGCTGTGACAGGAAACACGTCTACGAGAACATCGGGAGGGGCAGGATCTACTCGTCCTACTGCCAGGAGCACACCTGCCAGGCCCCGAGGAATGAGAACACCCCTTTCTGCATCAACCCGCGAGACCCATCCAACCGTTACTGTGCTTTTCACGGGAAGTGCCGTGGTGGCAGGGGATGCACAGTCCAGGCCTCGCGCTCCGAGAAGGAGCCCTTCCCATATATATGCTCTGATCACAGATGCACCGAGAGACATTGCACCCGCCAGAGGTTTGGGAACTTCCGAGTATGTGAGGCACATCTCACGTGCGATATCAGGGGCTGCCGTCACCGCCCACAACCCGCACGCCGCTTCTGCCACGTCCACCTGTGCGGCATGGCACCCAACTGCATTCACCCGGCTGTGGTCCCCGGGGCTGGCCACTGCCACATGCACGTCCCCTGTGGCCTGGTACGCGGCTGCCGGCGTCAACGCATGACATTCCGAGACGGACGGCCGGCTATCCACTGCGACCAGCACTTCCCCTGCTCTAAGTCGGCACATGGCTGCCGCGAGACCGCCGCCTCTCGCAGTGACTTCTGCTTCGCCCACAAGTGCAGCCTCGAGGGCTGCGTCGACGGCAAGGACTCGAACTCCCACTACTGCAAGCACCACACCTGCCACACCTCCGGCTGCCACCAGGCCAAGTTCGACATCAAGAGCCACACCGCAAAGTACTGCTCCGCCCACGAGTGTTCCATTGACAAGTGTGCCCACGAGGCCAAGACCGCAGGTGGCTTCTGCGCCGCCCATGCCTGCATCCACAGCTCGTGCAACGCCGGCCAGCTGCCTTCCTCGTCATACTGCCGCGAGCACTGCTGCCGCAACGACAAGTGCTCTCACGAGGCCCTGCACCGCAACGGCTTCTGCCGCTCCCATTCCTGCATCGAGAAGGGTTGCAAGGAGCCCCGCATTGGCGGCCGCGACCACATCCGCCAGTGCCTCGGCCACTGGACGAAGGATATCCGCAAGAACGTGGCCTCCGAGGTCGGCTACCGTGCCGAGCGGGAACGGGTCCGGCTGGAAGACGAGATCCAAGATCTCGAGTACCGCGAGCGGCAGCGCCTCCTCGCCGACATGGAGGAGAGGAGGCTGGCCGAGGAGGAAGCCCGCTACGCCGAGCAGGTCAGGCAGGCCAAGGCCGAGGTCGAGAGGAAGAGGCTGGCCGAGCACCTCGCCAAGGTGGAGGAGGAGCGCAGGCGCCACGAGGCCGAGGAGCGCATCGAGGAAGAGGTCGCCGCCAGACTGGCCAGGGAGGACGCCCGCCGGGAGCACAAGGCCCGCGAGGCGCAGAGGGCGGAGCGGGACCGCCTGGACCGCGAGAGGGCACGGATTGCACAGGAGGAGGCCGACGCGCGACACAGGGCTTCCGCCGACCAGAGGCTCGTGGATGACCTCAGGAGGGAGAGGCTTGCGAGGGAACGGATCGAGGAGGAGAGGAGATGGGAGGATGAAGAGCTGAGAAGGTTGAGGGATCAGGAGAGGTTTGCACCGAGGCGGTCCACCAGGTTCGACGACATGTGGTGATAGGTGCTGATTTATGGGGTTTTAATTGTTTGGGAGCGGGACATTGATACCAACGGAAGGCGTCATGGCATTGGTTTGAAGCTTTCATGATGTAGACTGCCACATATATAGGTCAACATGATTCATTTCAATACCCAAATGTGCAAGGCGGTACCACTAGTAGCCCCAACCTGAGATGTCGCTGGGAAATGTTAGCAAAATGCAAAGCCAAGCGACAGATGAATGTGGGATTTCCCTAAACAAGGGATGATCGGATGGTTCAAATTGCTCTAGGCCTTACTGTGGTACCATCTCAGGGGGTAGCTGATGACGCCGAGAAAGGAATGCAATATGAGGAACGTAAGTCGAAGAGGACATAGATTTGCTGAGCAAGCAATGGAGCGTAGCGACGTACACTCCGGATGCAAAACAGAGCCGATTTACATCACTCGTAGCCAAATCACACGCAGGCGGGTAGTTCAACACGTGAGGTAGATGTGTGCCAGCATATCAACGAATTCTTTGTTTCGAACCACATAGAACGAACCACACATCCAGGAAAGATTTGTCAACATTACAGATAGTTGTAGCTAAATGAGTCCCGGTTTTTCCACGTATTATGTCAGCGAGGCAAAAGAACATTGGAAGTGACTGAGACATGTTGAAATACTCGCATTGTTACCTAGGTACATTCGACAAGTTTCAAGAGTGACCCGTCTTCGTCAGCACGGGCACTGCCAAGCAGGGCTGTGTCGAGGCTCTTTGCACCACGTCAGAAAGAGCTGAGGCGTAAGTACATAAAAAGCAGGAGAAGCCCGTAGCCCTGTCTTGGGGGACTGCAGGTCTTGGCATTGCAGCCAGGTCCAGGTCTTGGTGCTCATTGGACTGGCCCGCTATATGCAACTGGAGATATACAGAACAAAATTCAATTCGAATTCCAGTCCGCGCTGGCTAATAGCCGGCAACATGCACTCCCACAACGCCCATACCAACACTTGTTCTTACATTTCATCCTGTAAAACGATACAAACACCTGATATTCATTCTGAGTAAGCTCGCTGTCAAGTACGCGCACTTAAATTGGGATGGTTGAAGCCGGCTCAATTGAGATGGTGTCGATGATGTTCTAGTCAATAACGTTGTAACTGCGTTTTGCTAGGAATACAGTGTGGCTATAGTGAAACAGCGGCTTCGGCTATATTATATATTCCTAATTAACAATTTAATTCCATTATTATATTTACTTATCATTTATTTTTGAACCCATATAAATTTAATAATAACTTTATTGTGGGTTCCTGAGCGACTGTCAAGTGCCCATGCCCCTACGGGCTATAGCCAATCAAAGGACACGGTTTGGAGTTAGTCGGCCAGAGGGCCGACTACCACCAACCGTCAGGGCGACGAGATTAGCGATAGCTTCTTCCTCCTCTCTAAGTAGAAATCAGAACCGGTACCCAAACACGTACGGTCTGCTTCAACCGATTTGCACGTGCAAAGAGCCCTTGACCCTCGCCGTCAGGGCTGTACCAACATTTATTATTATATTTTTGGTATTTAAAAATATAAAGTTTATTAAATTCCGTTATTTTAAAATTCTCATTTAAATTTAAACAAATACAAATCTATTATTAAAGGAATTTGTATTATAACTTTCTAATTTTATAGTCTTTTTAAATATGTAAATCTTTATTATCATTTAAGAAAATACGTAGAAAACCTTATTAAAATTTAAGATTCTTATGAATAAAATTAATTTAAGTTATTTTTTATTATACGGTTATTATGATTTGTTTAATAATTACTAGATTTAAACTTATTATCGTTAGTATTATATTTATATTTAATGTTGGAAGGCACCACTTCGGGCCTGTCGGGGCTCAGGCTAAGGCGCCCCAGCAAGGGATGAGCAGCCCTGGCTATGGCAAGGGATAAGCATCCCTAGCTATGGCTAGGGATGAGCTATGAGCACTCTCATCCATAGGAAATGGGCAGGCTATATAATACGTGACCAGACGTGCTGCAATCACAACGATTAGTTAGGCATCGAAACATAGTACAGAATGTTCAGGTCCTAATCTCCCCACTAGCAATCTTTTGCCCAGCATCTTCCCCAAAGACTCCGACATTTAATATTAAGTTTTAAAGCGTTTATAATTATGTAAAGAAATCGTTTTGAAGCTTCTGTCTTTTTTTAAAAAAAGTATTGTAACTGGATCAAAGATAAAACCAATTATAGTGAAGCGGCTACGTCTTGTGACATCAGCTTATCACCTCGATTCCTGGGTTGCAAGTCTCCGCATTGAGACTGAAAGACTCCAAGTAGGACAGCGGGATGTGGAAATGCGAGTAATCATATATTCGAACACAGTTCGCATTCAATACAGCCATTGACCGGCGGAGCAGGCTTCCGCCACCCACTGGATCACGGGAATGGCATGTCAGCCCAGTTTATGTTCTCGAGCAGCGACAATGAAGAAGGGTGACAGCGCAGCTGTGACGTGATGCTGCGGAAGAGGTTGAAGCTAGCTACAGTTTATATTTGATCCACCAGTCCAACCTGCCTCATCCACGACGCACACAACTCGGGCCATTTGGAGACGGGCATATCCTTCGTGTCCAGGGCAAAGCCGTGCGGAGCATCTGCAAAAATGTGCAACTCGACTTGACTCCCAGCTTGGGTCAGGGCGTCTGCCAAACGGTAGGCGTTGACTACCGGGACCACTGGATCATTGCCGGAGTATACTATGAAAGTCGGTGGTGCACCGGGACTGAGCTGTGAATCTGGCTGCACGGTGTCGTAAAGCTCTTGCTTCTCGGGTGGATCAAGCGGGGCCTTGTTCGCGACAATCGTCCGCCCCTTTGCGTTTGTCGAAATCGGACCATACCCGACGATGGCGAAGTCAAGACGGGGAGGCAACTTTGTAGACCTCGGTGTCCAGCTTTGTGGGTAACCCGCGAGGAGGGCAGCAGCAAGATGCCCTCCTGATGAAAGACCACAGACACCGATGCTGCCCAACTGCTGCCCAGTCAAGTCCCGGCCCCATTCCTTGATCAACACCAAAGCTCGACGAGCGTCATCCACTGGGCCCTGAGGCAGCGTCTCAGCATTTGGGAAACGATGTACCAGAACGAAGGCGTAGAAGCCGAGGCTGGCAAGCCATTTTGCGACAGCGAGACCCTCGCGTCCCACCATCAGCTGCAGGTAGCCGCCACCTCCAAGAATGAGAATACCACGCGACTGGGTGGATGGCGCGCTGGTTGTCGGATGGAAGCAATAGAGCCAGGGAGACGAGACCCCGGTGACCACAGCAGTCGCAATGTTGTTATCTGGCTGTTCGAGGTCGAAACCACCGCCTGCAAGGTCCTCCCAAAGTGGCTTGGCGCCTTGGGCTCCGAGCAGAAAGCCTGCCTCTTCACCCGATATTGCCGGCATCGTCAGTTGCAGAAAGTGGAGTATGGGAAAGCAGGCGGAAACAAATCGTGTGGCATAGATGTGCTCTCGTGTCCCAAGCAACGCATCGGGTGCTATGTTTTTAAGTCGTCGTTACTTCGGGTCCTGATATCCCGACAGCCCGTTGGTGGGTCCAACCAAACCGAAACAGAAAAGGGCTCTTACACATGGCACGTACGAGCAGCTAAACTCGTGGAACTGTCAAAAGCTATGGTATGGTGACTTCAGATACTTTTCCCACCATGCCACATCTGGAGTGAACTTGAATGTTACAAACGTCAACCTAGCGTCGAGTCTGGAGTATCAAAACTGTTCAATCGTGTGTTGCCTCCAAGAGGTATTGAAATCAAAGGCTGAGGCTCGATGCAGTTTGCATTCGTTGATGACTGATGGCATGTTTTTCTCGAGTCTTTTGGAAGTCGACAAGTTGCCACTGCGTCTTTCAACCGGCATAAGTCATCAGCCCACGCAGCTCAAGCCCATCGAGCCGCCAAATTCTCCGTGTCCCTTGCTCTTGAGTTGACGCCATCCATCTCGAACCCGGCAACAGCCTTGTACTTGGCGCCGATCGACTCCAGCTCTTCCTTCGGAATGACACTGTACACATCCTCGAAGCCATCTGGGGCCCTCTCCTCCGCAAGCTGCAGGACGTGGTCCGGCCCATTGGCTCTGTTGGCGTACACTATCTTGGCTGTAGGTGGGAGCCTTGCTTCTTGATACTTTGTCAATGCCGTTGGTACGTCGTCGAGACCTTCAAAGAGACACGAGGCCAATGCTTCGGCGTCAATGATGGCCTGGGTGGCACCATTGCTACCGATAGGGTACATCGCATGCGCGGCATCGCCGAGCAGAGTCACCCTCCCGAAACTCCACCGCTCGACCGGCTCCCGGTCACACATCGGAAACTCAAAGACGTGCTCGGTCGGCGCTATCAGGTCCTCTAACATCTTGAGACCGCCGCACTTCCAGCCTTCGAATGGGCCTTGGAATACGTTCTTGTCCACGGACTTTGTCCAGTCCGCTGTTGGCGGGGTCGTGTCTGGGTCTGACTCCTCGCGGACGCGGAGCTCGGCGATCCAGTTGACCAGTGACTTCTCGCCGTGCGACCCGCGTCTAGCTATGGGATATGCAATGAACTTCTGGTTGGCGTGTCCGGCCCAGACCATGCTCGCGCCCGTGAGGTATGGCGCCTTCTCGGTGCAGCCGCGCCAGAGGACACGGCCGGAGAAGCGGGGTGGCCCTTCATTAGGGTAGAGTACGCGGCGAGCCGTGCTGTTGATGCCATCGGCTGCGATGAGCAGGGAGCCCGTCATACTGGGAATCTCGAGGACCCCCCCTGACGACTCAATGTTGGCACTCCCAGCACCGTTGACTGCTCGTGCGGGCCTTTCCCGCCGGACGAAATGCGCCGTGATGTTATCCCCCCCTTCGGTCTGGTCCCAAGACCCCAAAGCATGGCCCAGATGTATTCTCTCCCTGCCAAGGCGTTGCGTAACTGCCTCTAGGAGTAGAAGCTGGAACTCGCCCCGATGAAGGCTAAACTGCGGTACCGTATAGCCGGCGCGCTTGCCTCGTGGCTCACTCAGGATACTGTCCCCATGGCGGTTGTAAAAGTTTAGCTCTTGCGTCTCGACTCCGATTTTCTCCAAGGCTGGCAGGAGACCGAGATTGCGCAGGATGAGCACCGCCGACGGCTGGACGTTGATTCCCACACCGAGGCTTGTCAATGATGAGGCGGCCTCAAATATATGAATGTCTGTGAAGCCGGCGGCATGTAGTGTGAGAGCTGTTGTCAGGCCGCCGATGCCGGCGCCTGCGACGAGAATGCGCGGCTGTGACGCGGACGAGGTCGAGCTCATGATGACGACCAATTAGAAGTGGTGAGGCTAACGGAGCAAGATACCCGGATGATATTATTCGCAAGACACCAATCAATGGCATTACCAAGAGAATGGCAAAAGCGCATTGGTGGTCGCAATTTCTTCCCCGTCAGAAGAAAAGTTAACCGCTACTGCGGATGTCGGCCTGCAGGCACGCGCCAGCTGTGACATGCCAAGCATGCATCAAAATCATGCAAGCCTACGAATTCCGCTATGGAGGCTGGGATAAACGTTTTCTCAGTTAGATCCGCCAAGGACCAGCTCTGAAAGTTGACCTCAGAAATTGTGGGGGCTGTGGGGTCCAAAATTGCCGGTAGCAAGTGCCGCCGACGGTCCACTGTTAGCAACACTAAATGCTCGCTGCTGAATATTGGACTACATTCGCATACTTCGCAAGATTGCCATGAGATCAACAAGCCGATATGATAGTCCAGCCCTAATCCCGGCGCTCTGCCTCGGATTGCAATGTATTCTACTAGTGGCTCTGCAAGTCTGAGCGTCTGTAATCATCAATAATAATTTACTTCACGGATCCAGCTGTTTTGCGATAGTAGTTGACAGAATTTGTGCACCAGCGAAGAAATATTATGGGTCTCGGGTTCCTTAGGTAACACCGGCGCAAATTACTGTGTGAATGCCAGACTTCCATTGACCGTCCATGCGTTGGCAATCATTGATGGTGGAAGTGATTTGTGATAGTGGTTTGTGCAACCCAACTGCTTCTATCAAAGTTGTCCACACTCTAATTCGAAGTCCGCCTATTATGAGGAATGTAGCAAATCGATAATGCAGATGTGTCAATTATCGTATTTGAGCGGTGTGCTGCTATAGTTTGCGTCCGAACTGCTTTGACACTCTTTACGAATGTCTGCAGCACCGTTTGCATCTGCCTCAGCTTCCAATCAAGCCCAAGGTGAATTTCTGAGGGTTTTCCAAGATCTCGTCCGTGTTGTTCTTCAGCTCGTTGACATCCCAATTTGACCACACAAATCGGCCATTGAGAAAGCGAGCCTCTGGGCCCACGGCCCAGACTACAAAATCCCCAGGCAGCTCGACTAAATTAAAGAATCCAATCAGCAAGTGGACAAATTAAATCTCACGTTCGTTCCGACTTACCATCATCCCATGGCAGACTAGCCATGTCTATTTCTATACCCTTCGCGATGTTTTCGAAACCCGGCGACATCCCCGTTTCTGCGACGAGGCCAGGATGCAAGCACAGCACAAATATGCCAGGATTCTCGTGATGCACGTATTCCAAAAGTTTCACTGCACCGGCCTTGGAAGCGCAGTAGCTGGACTCTTTTCGGAAAGTAGGGTCCATGTACGACGGCCGAAGATATGTGGATTATATTGTTATATGTGATAATTGTCTATTCGCTATCTGTTAAGGTTTCTAACTGCTCTTTTCGGAGTCTATATATGAACTTAGTAATAACTTTATATGTTATTTTATTATTATATTTCTTAACGTGGAATACTCTATATTGTTTATTTTAATTTGTTTTAGTAAAGATAATACAAAATATCTAAATCAGTGTAGAATAAGTTTTATATTTTAATGTGAAAATAACTCGTTTAAATGTATGTTTTAATTTAAAAAGAATTCGCTTTGTTTTGATTTAAAAAGTATAAGACTTTATTTTTAAAGTTTCTCATGTAAGACTTTTCAAATGTTATTGTTTTGAGTTGTAACGGTCTAGACTGAGTGTCACACTCTAACGTCTATTTTCTCTATGAACAAGAAGACTTCTCTGGGGAGAGAAGTCTCTTCCTCTTCGACTATCGTACAGGTTCCTGCTGATCTATATACTTGGTTGTCGTCCTTCGCTGGTCCTTCTTGTAGATGCTAGCAGGTTCTGTGGGGAATCGCGCTGTGGGTCAGTGGGTCGTACGAAGGGCCCTGGCCCTGAGTTCTGTTGACAAGGGTCCATCACATTACACTAATTTTTGCTTATAAGGGATAGCAGCTTGTATTAACCGCCAGAGCTATGGCAGATGAGAACGGCGAGGGGCACTCTATATATGAAAGACATAGGGAAAACGGATAATGTCAAGTGGTGAGCGTCTCGGGTTGTCAGGAGGATCCGCAGCCTGAGCGCGATTGAGAGTCTTGGTCAAGCAGGACAGATGGCAAACAGTCACAGGTTCGTAGAAAGCATTGCACGCAGGAGGTTTATTCCCAAAACTAGCCAAGCCCAACACCAAGACCGCCATCCAATAACCAACAACCAGTATTACTATGACTTGTGTTTCAAAACTGGCTCGTTCCAAAAAAATCATCGTTCCAAAAACCACCCAAATGAGTCAAACTTAGCGACTTCCCCCGAACCCCTTCCCCCGGAAACGAATCATCAACCATTCTTGTCAGTAGTCAATGCATTCGATTGTCCCAATCTCTGAGATGTGACTCTTGGCACAAGAGCTGATCTAATACCCATGAAACTGAGCCCATTAACGGTGTCCAGGCACACCCAACTGGTGTCTCTAGTCAGGTATTGTCCGCTTTGTAGCCGTAGGTTGACTTGGGAGGTTGATTCAGTGACCGTACTCCGGCAAGATTTCTGACTGAATCAAAAGATTCTCGACTAGTTCTCCGAGTCCCCTGAAATTCCTATTTCTAGCCACCACAGACACTTGAAGAGGATCCGCGGCGTGGCTAGCGGGGAACGGTGGGGATTGATCGTGAAATCTGGACCCATAGGTGCGGATGCCATATTCTCCATGATTGATCCAAGATCCATCACCTTCACGCTTCTCTTCCTGTTGATAGTAGAACGTTTCTCCCTCGTTGCTCCTGAGCAACTTCCAACCCTCCTCTTCCATGCAGTGTCCCCTGGCTTTGGGATGTTGGTGTGGCGCCTGCGCCTTATCAGGTCAATGATCTTTGAGTCTCGCTCAACCCCTTCAGGTATCTCGTAATATTGAAAGCGGACATGGGTATACACTTCCTGACAATTAATCAATTGTCCAATGGAGTCGTGTAGAGCGTTGGGCAGTCTAATATGCAGACTCTGAGTCGGGATGTTGAAGTAAAGAAAACAACGTTGTCGATAAGACGAGGATCACGTCAGGGTTGCCTGGGCAAGCGGGTATTCGGTTTGTGAGATATCGTCGATTGAGATCAATCATGGTGGACCAGCTGGGGGCTCTTCGTCATAGCCCGATGAAGCGCTTGGCCATTTGATCTTTCGCTTGTTGTGGAGGGGACTCGGGAATAGGTTCTTTCCACAACTTGTGGTACATCTTCCAGTCCTCGTCGATGCTCTGGGCATCCCGTGCTATTACTTCATCCATTGTGGTTGGTTTCCTGATGTTGAGCTTTCCAAAATCCTTGTAGTGGCCAAATATCAGGTTGGTAGTTTGAGGTAGGTAATGCCAATTTGTCATGTTTCCTCGGCCTGTGTGGAAAGCTTCTTAGGTACTTATACTTCTTCATTTTTTAGCGTGTGATGGAAACTGCGTTCATCTCTTGACAGTCATGTTCCTCGCTATGTCACACCTGCTTGACCTTGTCTCAACGACAGTCATAAATTTCATCTGATTCCAGCCCTTTCTTCTCTTGTGCAACTCAATGACTTTGCATGACTTGGAGGAATCAGTTTGTCACCCGGCTCTTGATCACTTACCCTTTAATAATAATTTCATATTTGAGATCATCGAGTACAAGAAAAATAGCGTATAGCATCTCAATATGATGCAGTGGGGAGGAACGAAGATTTGTTTGTTTGCTTAAGCATGGTACCCAAAAGGCGCTAGAAGTTGACAAATTGGTAGCGTGGGATATACCTAAAAGCAGCAAGGCTTCCGACTCGGCGTCTGTAGTTGTGGATTCGCGATAGTCTCATTAAATGACTAGTGTCTGTAAAGGCATTGGGACCAGTCTGAGCCTGAGTCTGTGCTTTCACATCATGACCTAAAAAGACCTCCAGCCTAATCATCCCACCACATCACCAACCTGAATCTTGGGTAGCCAAACATCGATGACAGCCGCCCTGCCCGCCTTGACAGTTTCCAGCCCCTTTTCTATGGCTGCCTCGAGCTCCGATGCCTTTTTGACGGTGGCCCCGAAGCCTGCGCCCGCCGCGACCGCGACCTGGGCATGATCCACGGGCGGGTCGAAAGTGACATGCAGGTCGTCCGCTGAAGCCATTGTACTGGAGTGTCCGGCCTTGTGCACGGCCAGGTTGCTGAGCATGGGGCTCTTCCATCCGCGGTTGTTCAAGATCACGGTGAGGAATGGGGCGTTGTAGTGGCGGGCCATCCAGTGGACCGTGGACGGGATAGTGAAGAGGAAGGTCCCGTCGCCGCAGATGGCGACAACAGTCTTGTCCGGCTTGGCCAGCTTCGCCCCGATGGCTGCGCCGCCGACCCACCCCAGTGAGCTGGCCCCGCTGGTCAGGTAAGTGCCTGGCACTGTCCTCTCGAGCACGTCACACACGGGGCGGTAATTAGAGATTGCCTCGCTTAAAACGATCGTCTCAGGGTCGATGTGCTTCTTGAGAATGGAAAGGGCGTAATGTGGGGTGATGATATCACCTTCAGCAGGAACTTGCAAAGCAGTCACCTCGGACACGTAGGCATCGTGGAGAGAAGAGATGTTGGCAGTTCTCTTCTCAACCAGCTCCTTCTGTGCTGCGGTGACGTTCTGCTGTGATAACCACTGGTTGATCTGTTGCAGAGCCGTGGTGGCCTCGGCTTGAGCAGAGATGTCAGCACCGATGTTAAACAAGCTCATGTTGACCTTGAGAGGATCTGCGTCAATGTGATAGATGGCTGCATCGGGCGACGGCCTGAATCCGCTCTTAATCCAGGGCACATCGCTGTCGATGACAAGGACCACGTCGGCCTTTTCGAGCAACCCGCCTCTGGGGCTGGCACCCCAATGATTGCCTGCGTACAGTTTGTGGTCATGCGGGAAGTTCATGTTTCCGGGTACTGCTTCCTACAAATTCCAACATCAGCATTAGAGCCAAGCATATTTTGGATATCCTGCTGTTGACCCACCAGGATAGCTAGACCGGTGGCCTCGGCCAACTTGACCAGTTCGGGGACTGCCGCCACGTTCTTGCCCGCGTAACTTGTGATGAGTATTGGGAGCTTTGCCCCTAGAAGAGCTTCGCCTATCTCTTTGACCGTGTCCGCATCAAGTGCCCTTGGGGCCAGCGGCCTAAACTTCTTTGGATTGACTTCATAGGGCGGAATCTCTTCTTCGAGGGCCTCTCTGGAGGCGATGAGGTAAGATGGCCCTTGCGGTGTGCTTTGAGAGAATTGAGCGGCACGGTGAATAATTTGTTTCACGTTCCTGCCAGTGCGGATCTCATGATTAAGTACAGTGTAGTTTCTCACGATCCCACGCTGGTCAATCGTGTCTTGAATGTAGTGGATGAATTCCTTTTTTTTTTTTTTTCACTGTCAGTGACCTGCTTGACATCGGAATACCCGCGACTCGGATGTTGTGTGACGGGAAATGAAATTGCCTACATTGCGAGTCCCGACCAGCTCACCCTCATCCGTGATCGGTGATGTGCCTGCAATCATGATCACAGGAATCCGCGCTCTGGATACATTGTGAAGTGCCCCGGCCATTGCAAGGGTTCCAGCATCGACATGGACGATGATGGCCTGCATCTTCCCACTGGCCTGAAAGAACCCCTGAGCTGCACACAGCCCGACAAACTCGTTGGGCGCAGTGAGAAAGTGGAGGCCCTGCTTCCGGTCCTTTTTGCGCTTGGATATAGCTTCCATGACGGCCGGGTGATCACTGCCGAGGTTTACAAAAACATGCGTTACCCCGGCAGCCTCAAGGGCCTCGAGCATAGCTGAGGACGCGGTGTATTCTGCCATGGTTAATGTTATCGCGGTGACTTAGCAGGATTGAGATCTTCACGGTGAACATAGTATTTGGATGTGGGAGTAGGCATGGATACTTGTATATGGAGCCATAAAACCAATGCCATGTGGCCTCCGCGGTGCTCTCCGTTTGGATCCGGGCCTACGTTGTGGCGGCAGCGCAGGGCATGATTCACGGCTAACCCACCCGGAAAGGGCCAGTGCGCCTCAAGCCCCTCAGTTTGCCGTGTTCCGCTCCCGGCCGGAATTACCGTCGTGACGATGGAGCTGCTGCACAAACGAGATTCTGAGTTGAGAGGCAAGCCACTGAGTAAATACGGTCTTAAAGCGACCAACCGTTGTAGCACCACCAGTTGCCTATGTCACGGTACGTCGGGAATGAACAATTTTATCAAGTTACTAACTAGATCGGCCTGTCGGTCTTTCTACATTCCTAAAGACAACCTTTAGAAGCCAAGAGAGCGGCTTAGATGAACTTGCTGCTGCACACGATCTTGAAACTGGCCCCGTGGAATCAGCACAGCGCTAACGCTTATCTCCGCCCTTGAGCCCCTGGCTGCCTGGCCAGTGGCCACTGATGTTGATCCGAGAAACGGGTGGGGTTCGGCTAAGAAAACGGCATCTCATGCAGCAACACACCACTGCCAGAATTACCACTGCATTATATTTCACGCAAGCTACACGATAGCCATCGAAGACCAGGCCGGCTCAACGAATCTAATAAAACGAAAAACTGGGTTTTAACATAGCCTGATACAGAGAAGAATAATCTCCAAGTTGAATCAAGGAAAACGAAGTCATCACATCGACAGCGGCGATGTTTTGCACGTGGTGCTGAGTAGCTACGAAACAACATGTTTCAATATTAAGCGCCAGAAAGATTTATTACAGTTTATTAAAGCGTAACATAGTATCTTAAATTATTAGATGTAAAAAGTTCCGCTGCCTATAAGTCAGATGAAATGTTTGAAACGGGAATACATTTAATGTTCTATGGCTGCTCACTGAACCTTTTCGAAAGGTGTATGTTTATATGGAAGATTTTTGTTTCATGGTGCTCTTCAGGTCTCCTTTTACAACGCGAATCGTTTCAAGAGGATCGAAGGAATATAAATAGCTTGATCAGGTGTAATTTGAGATGTGTGTGACGCAGTCCGCGCTTCCGCTTTTGTGGTTGGCTCTGTCTGCCGCGTCGTACTTTTAGTCTCAGATATAATAGTTATATTAGAAACAACAAGTCTTCGTCATGTAAAAGGAACTGGCTTACTGAATACTACAGGGTATGTAAGGCTGGAGCTAAGTTGCTAACTACTTAAACTCATTACAGGAGCTATGGTACGGCTTATGTTACGTACAAAACCAGCTGCCAGTGTACAGTACACTGGCTGCCCTATATTGTGTTAGCTTGTTTGCTTATGCCTTTCGGGATGGAGAGGCTGGTTATGATAGAGATCATGCTTGTTACCTGAGGCTTGTGTGTATTCCAGCCCGTAGTAGGGGCAAATACAAGCGAAACACCCATCAAAAGATTCAATCTGCAGATGGAGTTTGCTCTAGAGGCGAGTTTAGATCATATTACCATTTAGGAAACCAATTAAGGCGAGCAGCATCTGGCAATTGGGAGTGTCCGGGCCGGGTATTCTCGGGTAGCTGCTGGTTTCGTGTCACGGCCCTGGGCGGACTGAACCCCTAGGGCGCCCAATCCAGAAGGTTGGGGTCTGATCACGTGAGCTGCTAGCTCTGACAAAACTCTGGAACCTATCCCGAATCCTGTTTCATAGCTCTTCGAGCTACGTCTTATCAACAGAGCTTGTGCCTACTGAGGATAGAGCCTGCCCGTAGCAAATAGAACTATAACGACTCCCGTACCGCCTGCTCAAGGTCCACCTGCCGACTACCTACCTGCTGTCGTGACATTTCGTCTATAATCCGGTCACAGTGCCTTTTTTTTTTTTTAAAAAAAAAAAGAAAAAAGCTTTAAAAGAGTTTTTTTACACAATAATAAACGCTCTAAAACCTGATACTAAATGTAAATATAATATTACTAATAATATATTTATATACAATAATTATTAAAATAATAATAGTTAATATTTTTGTTATGAACCAACACGAGGGCACCTAGGGAACCCGTTTCGAAGACCCAGGCGATCAGAAACAGATGCCACGACGTTGCCCCGCACGCACTAGGTAACGGAGTCCGAACACACATAGGGCTAGGGTCAGGGACCCACCCACGAACCAATGGATCACTGGATCACCAGGTGAGCCACAGATCCGTGGATCACCGGATCACCAGGTGAGTCACAGAGCCGAGTGAAGAGGGAACATATAAGGACATGGTCATCACCACAGTAGATAGCTTCCATAGAACAGACTCTTCAGTCGTCAATCTAAGTAGAGGTGATACTTGACTGTTCGTAATACAAAGACACTGTTCTTTTTCTTGAGCGGTAATGATCACGAGCTGTGAGGCTATCCAGTTGTAAGACTGAATAATTAGATTGACGACTGAAGAGTCTGTTTTATGAAAGCTATTTACTGTTGTGATAATCATGTCCCTATATGTTCCGACTCTTCGGTGGCTCGCTGGCTCGCAAGGCGATCTTGCGATCCATGGTGTGAAGCTCGAGGACCCACTCGTCAAGCGGGCTCGCATGGCTCGTACGCGAGCCCATCGAGCCTGACCCTAACCCTGTGTGTCTGCTGACTCCGTTACCTAATGCTGTCAGACTATACGTATCACCGATGTTATAACGATAATTTGATGGGTCTTGATTGTTGTCTTCTCCATGTTCGGCTGACCCCCTCCTTTCGGGTGGTTGGGTCTTTTCTACCTACGCTAGTGTTGATGCCTGAGGCACCCCTTTGTGGGTGCGCCTCTGGGGGCGGTCCGCAATGGACCGATAATCTGACAAGTGCGTGCGGGGCAGCGTCGTGGCATCCGATTCTGATTGTCTGGGTCTTCGATACGGGTTCCCTGGGTACCATCGTGTTGTTTATAGCATTATAATTGTCACGAGCGTAGTCACTAGGCACGATGGGCACGCCAGAAGGGTAGGAGGTATGGTTACCTAGGGGCTAGTTGGTTGTAAGACTGATTCTTGCCCCCCTTGTCCTTCAGACGGGGGGCGTTCGCTTCCCCCTTTTAAGGGCTGGCAATGGTCCAACCCTTAGCGGTGTGGTCCATTACAATAATATAAACCTTTTTAATAATAAATATTTGTTTAAATCAAGAATCAAATATATAATTATTAAATTTAAACAAAAATTCAAAATAATACAATTGAAAGAACTTTATTTAAACAAATTTAAAATTAAAAATGTATAGTTTTTTTTAGAAAAAAAACATTCTTTTTTTTTAATCAAAAAGATGTTGGAATTAATTATTTTTATATTGAAATATAAGTTTATTTTTTGTTAACTTAGATATGTTATTTTGTTTTTAACGAAATATTTAAAAGGAAGGAATGAAAATATCAAGTACTAAGAAATATTGTGGATTTCTGAGCGACTGTCAAGTGCCCATGCCCCTACGGGCTATAGCCAATCAAATGACACGGTTTGGAGTTAGTCAGCCAGAGGGCCGACTACTACACCAACCGTCAGGGCGACGAGATTAGCGATAGCTTCTTCCTTCTCGATAAGCAGAAATCAGAACCCGTACCCAAACACGTACGGTCTGCTTCAACCCATTTGCACGTGCAAAGACCCCTTGACCCTCGCCGTCAGGGCCGTACCAACAAATATAGTAATAAAATAATGTATGAAATCATGATTAAGTTTATATATAAGTTTTTAAAAAAAACAGTTTGAAACTTCAATAAATAATAAGTAAATAAATATCATAATAAAATTGAAACGTTAATCAATTAGTGATACGCAATATAGCTAAAGCCCATTCTCGGGTAAATATCTACCTCAGCCGGATAATCCTGGTTCAGCTTGTCCTGTAATAATGAAGTATCAAACGACGGGAATTCGAAGCAGATTATATAGTCGTAGTTGAATAATATAACATGACGTGTTTGATACTGGATCGAATATGATGCACACTGCTTGATGAGCCTCGCTGTTGTAGAAGCATTGGTTCGCCAGGGGCAATATTGCTCGCTTGAACGACACTGTTGAAGGGCTGGACTGCAGCTAGGCCACAACAAGCCAACGACCCTTGCAAGCAGGCGGCGGCTGCTGGAAACATGACCAAGGCTCGGGCCACAAATACAGCCTGTGGTGCCTGCTCCTGTGCACATAATTTAGTCTTGTTCCTTCTCTCTCAACGCCAAAACTCCAAGTACTTGCATTGTGATTTGTACACAATCTGAATACAGACTCCAGTCCTCCAATTCCTCTCCACCCCTCTGCAGCTGTCAGCGCGCACTTCATTCTAAGTGTCGTACTGCCTTCGTCGCCCTTCTCCTGGAATTCATCTCATCAACTCAAGAGACGGTCGACTAGAACCTTGGAAATTACTTCTCCCACCAGTGCCATTGATTCTTCGGTTATTCTTCACTCACAAAAGAAAAACAATCTTAAATATTATGTCCGCGGAGCCATGGAGCGGGCTTGGAAATGCCAGCCAGAGGGGGGTAGGATCAAACGAAGGTTCACGCAATCCGTGGCTTGTGACCGTCCCGCCTCCGTTAAAGTTCTGGTATCCTCCGGATGATCCAGACAAACCGAGCCTCCGTCATGTACCTGGGCTCATCCTCGACATCGACCGTCATGTACCACCGCCTCCACATTTCGCTCAGCATTTGAGACAAAAGGGCCACGCAGGGCCATTTCTTCCTTCGGACTACCTTCGCAGCGTTCCTCAGAGTACAGTGGTTGTGGACAAGCCCCGCTTGAGACTGAGCCTCCGATCAGTCCTGAGACGGCACGCTTGGTAGTCACCGCGCCCATGGCTGTTGGGGCAGCCCGTGGCCCCCAAGTCGTTAGTTGCATCATCCACCTTTCGGTGGACAACGGAAGTGCACAACAAATCCAAGCGATTGCAAAGATATATGATCCACTTTACTATGGCTTCCAATCCGAACTTGGCGGCGGACCACGAGATGTTGTGAATTGGGCGGATCAGGACTACAGCAAGGAGGCTGCAGCTTATGAGCAGCTCCTCAAAGCAGGGGAGACAGGGTTGTCTGCACCATTATACTATGAGTCTTGAACATTTCGTCTTCAGATTAAAAGCAACGGTAAAGATCATAGTAGGGCAGTCCGACCGATATTCATAGAACAGCTGAGTGGGAAGACTATCCCAGATACTCGCATTCCAAATAATCCCGATATCCAAATGGGGTTGGGTTCCTTGCATTACCCTGAAGAATATCGACTCGAGGTGTTGGCGCGGGTAATTAGTGGGTTCGTGAGACAGTTGCAATTCGGAGTCAATCAATCCGACTTTGCCGGATGTAATGTCGTGCTGGCCCTAGACCCGAACTCAACAGCCAAATCGGGCGGGCTACCCCTACCACGCGTTGTTCTCATCGATTACAACACCGTAATCGTGGATGATGTGTCCGTTGAGCAAGGAGATTCGCGACTCCCTGAGAGCCCCATCCAAAGATTCTGGAACTCCTATTTTTGGGACAACTTCGGAGGTTGGGCCCCTCACGAATAGAAAGACATCAAATTTCAGAGAGGATGGCTTGTACAGAGATTCAACGAAGACGGCTCAAGACAACTGTATTTACCACTGCCTGAGCTCATAGCCGAGAGATCCGCGAATCCTATGGATCTGAGCCTTGACGCAAGCGGTATATCTGTTGGGAAAGAGACAAGATGGTCTGGGACAGAGTCAGAATAGTGATAAATGGCAATGCATGGCTCGGTGCGGGTTTATAAAACTATACGGTGTCTGTTCCGTTTTATTCCATATGTACCTGGGTGATTGTTATATACGGGCACTACAAAATCTCTGCTTCAGCGCCTTGGTTTTAGACGGCGGAAGGGTGTTCAAGCATCCCTGAGAACCAGGCGTCTGTTTCTCCGTCCCCTGTCTGCATATAGTTATCACATGACTTCTGGCGTTCTAAAATCAGCTTTGAGCTTTATTTGTGCATGAAATAGATGGTGCACCGGGGTATCACGAGCGGTTGTTCCTCTCTACGGCTACAAGCGGGCCTTTTTTAAAAGGCCGCAAAGTGGAAGTGGGCGAAGACACTTATGCAGCTGTTATGACGGCAAGCCGAGGGCCACATTGGGATTAGAAACTAGTTAATTCTTGAACAGATCCTTCTCCGAGCTTATACCGCTGTCCCGGGTATCCTCCAAAACATCCTTCCACCATCCCACCACGCGGGTTGGTTACCGTGGCCTCTACCAACACGACCACCCTCAAGTGAAAGCCACACTTCTGATACAACCACTCCTTTCCCTTAGAAATAATGACAGAGGGACATACAACTTCCTCGTCCGCCCGATCCAGGCCCCTTTTGACAATCATTTTCCCGACCCCTTTGCGCTGGTAGTCCGGAGGGCCGGCTATGACCTCAAGGTACCACGACTCGATTCTGTCACTACCCCCAAGAGACTGTGATGAGCGGCATCAACCGTTCGGTTTTCTTCTCTTCAGCCGTGTGGGCAGTGCGATTTGGCCAGATAAGCGCGTGGGGCTTCATTGCTGCTGCCATGAGGCGTTGGGCGTATTTGCCCGGTGAAATTCAGGAACTAGTAGAGCCAAGAAAGACGGAGATAGAGGGTGTAAATTAGTACTCATCAGTTTTGAGGGTGGAATCGGCTGTATTTCGTATGCTTGCCTCCGTCTCTCATTCTCGACCACGGTCCACAACCCGCGACGACTTCTCTTCCCGCTGCATCTCTGGAAATCGCGACGGTGAACCGCGATTTGGGGTCGAAGCAATGAACACACACCACACTTAGCCAGTGAGAATCGAAATCACGAGGGCATTTCTCTCCATGGGGATGCATTCGTTGGCCTATCAATTCATAACCCTAGAAGGCTAGAGGACTCAGGCGGGCTAGTTGGCGAATTTCGTGGCATCGAAACTCTCCAATATAGAGATGTATAATGTGGCTTTACCCATCGCCAAGGACGATTTTCTTTCATTTTGTGCAGCATCGAATACTCATCCAGCCAACCTCACACTACCGAGCTGAGAGAGTTGAATGTACGTGGAATAATGGGAGCCGGAAGGTCTGATCGCAAAAGCTGAAGAAAGAAGAATGATGCAACAGCAAATTCAGTTCAAAATCTCTCTTATGCAACAGGTCGGCTTGGAAAATTATGCATGTCGCGATTCCAAGTACACTATTCTGTTGTGCCGTCCATGACATGTGAGGACAGTTGAGAAGTCGCAGGCGTAAATTTGAGGGCACACTTGGATGGGCTTCATCCTGGTCAATACCTCCATGGCGGAAATGGGATCGATGTGAGTTGGCGTGCTCAACAATAACCCTTTCTTTTGACTTCATCTCGACCGGCACACGGAGTGAGACTGACGGAGGAGGGGCTCCCAGGGCGTCAACCAGTGGTGGCCAGTATCACTGGGTATCAGAGTTTGCACCAAGGCAGCATCAGAAGTTCATAAGCTACATCATGTGCTGGATTTGCGTGCCGGGATGGCAAGCTCTCCGTGAATCGGCCGCCCATGTCTCCGTACCATGATCCAAGGTCTGATAGTCCTGAAAAATATGGATAACTATGTCTTAGAACGATGACATGACACTCTTCTCACGATGGCAGTCGCTGCCTTTTCCGTCGTCTTCAATACCGCGTTCGCCAGGAAGCTCCCACTCTTCGAAGGGATCATGTTGATTATCCACATTTGGGCCTTTATCGGAATAATCGTTGCGCTCTGGGTTCTCTCACCCATCACAGACGCCAGACAGGTCTTTACGACTTTCACAGACGGTGGTGGCTGGGGGGGAATATTGGTGGGAGTACCCTCATCGGCATATCCGCTGCAGTCCTGACCTTTGGTGCGGATGCTGCGGTATAGATGTCCGAAGAGCTGAAGGATGCGAGTAGGATCGAGCCACGAGTCATGATATCCACAACCGTGGTCAGTGGGCTCATGGGATGGGTTGTCGTCATCACATCCTGCTTCTGTATTGGAGACTCTTTGGCCGAAGTCATTGACTCTCCTAACTACAGTTTTGCCCGAGGTGGCGGCCTGCCGTGTGGCCGGTGGTTAGCTCGCATCTCGCCCGCATGGAACCTACCATTCAACTCGATTTTTATAACATTCTTTACCACTTCCCTGCTGTCTCTTATCAACATCGGTTCTGTCACCGCCTTCAATCCCATCACATCACTTGCAACCAATGCGTACTTGGCATCCTACATAGTCACTATCGTCTGTATGATATGGCGGCGGTGGACAAATAGTCCCTTGCTGCCGTCGAAATTCACATTGCGGAAATGGGGACTTCCGGTGTATCTGGCGGGCGAGGTTTTCCTGGTCCCCGCGTTTGTGCTCTGTTTCTTCCCAATGAGCCCGGATCCGGGAGCTAAATCGATGAACTACAAAATTGTGCACTACGGCGGCGTGGTCATATTGTCAATGATTCATTATTTCTTCCAGGGACGGCACCAGCATGACGGGCCAGTCGAGTATGTCCGGAAACTCGACTGAGGTTGTAGCATGCAAGACAAACCAATATATCGTTTTCGTTTCAGCTTATGTTTCATTCTTGTATCCAGATTCGTGTAGATTAACCAAAAAAGATGAAGTTGACGCACCTAAAGTGATACAATGCATAAACTCAAGAAGGGTTGAACAAGGAGAGCGAACTTAATTTTGCAGGCTTCGAGGCTGTACTTGTATCTCAAAAGCTTCTGTTTATATGCACCACTCCAATGCCGACATAATACGGGGTTATATTCTTGTCGTATGATGGGAAACAGACCGCAAGCATTGATCCAATAACATAAAAACAAGAGACATAAACTATCAGCAAGTGTTCTTTGATCAGTGCCATACCGCAGCTACAATACAACCCGGAAAAAGCAAAGTCCAGCGCATGGTCCGTGTCGTTTACTTTGTCAATCAAGCAATGGTTCTGCTACTTGAGTGAAAGAGCCGCATTGGCCTATTCACGGTCGCGGTGCCCTGGCAGATGCAAGATTATCCGTAGTCTCTCAGAGGTGCGCTGGCGACGGCTCTGATGACCCTGCGGCTGAGGAGGCGCCAAATTCGATTGAGACACAGGCTGTTGGGGCTGCTGGCGATGCCTCTGTCCCTGGCTTTGGCTGCTCGGGGACGAGAGTGGTAACTTGGAGGACTTGACCTTTGCGCGGGGTCCTGAACGCTTCCCCCGCTACCCGAGAGACCGCGATTGTCTGAAGTAGCCTGGGAGGTATAATTAGGTGGACGTTGGGATTCCATACTCTCCCTGCTTTCCCTGCTTCGGTATGTTGGGACGGTCGACGAAGATGGTGGACGAGAAGCGTTGACGGGAATGTTGTGAAGGTCACCTACGCCGCCGGGCATTGAGTAATATTCAGGAGCGCAGCTTGTATGAACTCGCGGACCCACCCTTGAGCCTGAGAGCGAGGGCTCATCAACGCTTGTTATATTGCTAATGGTAGAAGAGCTGGGGCGCTGGCCGTTGCCGCTGCCGCCGTTGTTGCTGTGTCTGCTCATACTGATGAAAGGGTTCGAGAAGTACGGTAGGATCTGAACTGAAAACGGGCTTAAATATCTATTCGAGAGACCTGCTTGAATTCATGGATGGGACGGCTGTATGGGCAAAAGAAGGGCAACCTGAATGAATGATGTGAATGATGATGGCTTACCACCAAATCCCCAACTCAGTGCGAGTTTGGGTCGTCTTTATATTCGATTCTCATCAAAATTCTGACGCGATTTAAACCACAATTGATACCAACAACAGACACTGATGCAGGAGACGGCCAGGGCAGGACGTCGACCAGGACCATCGAGCCCATGGCCACGTCACGACCAATACTCGACCACCAACAAGTGATGACCAACAAATCTGCCAAGCAATACACCACGTTCCTTGAGCACATTAGAAACGCGAGACATAAATGATTCCCATCACGAATGTTCCTCGGCGAGAGGTAATTGTATACTTCAATACGCGACATCTTGGTTACAAGATCATCAGAGTTATTCAAGTGACATTCCGCTGCCTTCATCAAACGACGACTGAATCCCGAATTCTTGTTTGATCAACGACCTGTATGTAACTCACGGCCTGCACAGCGAGACGAGCTGAAAGACGAGAATAGCAAGCTGAAAGATGTTGGTGCCGTGCATATAAGTGGCCCAGGCAGTTACGAGACCCTAACAGCACAGGACTGTTGGCTGCGGTTTCAATTTAGGTGCAGGCGCGCCGCGCCGATAGCAGTAATCCGCTGTGAATTAAATGCTGTGAAGTCACTGCAAATGCCATGTTTCGGTTCTTGGGCCTGCCGGGACGGTCACAGGTAGTAATCCTCTAGGGAAGGCCCGTCATATAGGGTTCTGACACGAGAATTCGGCCGGAACATTGCAGACGGACCCTGCTGTCTCCCAGCATTCCTTGTTTAAGCGTACTTTAGACGGCCTAGTAGGATATATCTGGGTAGAGATCACAGAAAACAAATGCACAATAAAGCATGATATACAACAGGTGCCAGGATTTGAAATTAAATCTGATGTGGCCCGAGTGGATGACCGCGGGGAAAGCAGGAGGCACAGCAGACCCGCAAGACCAATTGTGACTGGACGTGTTTTCACAGAGCTCCCTGGGCCAGGCCTTGGCCCAATCATCCCTGAAATTAGTAAGCTGGGCCGCACAAAGAAGCGCAGCACCTCCAACGCTGAATCCTTCGTTCGCATTGATAATCTTTTTCTTTTTCATCAGAAGCTGCCATATATGTACGTCAACGTGCAGCCTGGCTCCAAGGACGTAAACCGAACTTGTTGTCCCACCAAATACCGCGCATGAGCAAGCAGCATCAGAAAACGCGGGCTAGGAACGATGCCAGAACACGATTCCGGAGATGTTCGCAATGCTACAAGCGCTCCGCACAGCAGCCATGGCCTGCCTCCTCCGCCGTCCGACACCGTACCCAACCCAGGAGGATCCATGGCGCCATCAACTTCCTCAATGCGACACAGGAAGCTCCTGCGGGATACGTGGCTGACCCAAGTCCAGGAGCAGTTCGATGACCCCTCTACGGGTCTCGAAGACCGGATCTTGAAACTGATCAACCAGCACCATCCAGGAAGGCCCACGGGAGAATATCGCTGGTATTACGGCTCATACAATCTCAGCATAGCGTATAACTTTCATGATGAGTCGGTTGGAGCGAGTGTGAGTCTGGCCCTCAATTACAGAGGCCGAGGTGATATACTCAACCCCGCCTTCAAGCCTGGGCGGTGGGAAAGTCACGCATCAACGCATTGGAGATCTCGTACTGATAGACAATAGGTTGCAATATTTCGAGTGCCTATCCCTGGCTTGGTTGCTTTCGCAGAAGAAAAGACCCGCGCGGAGGTGGCAACGATGCTCTATGTTGCAGAACATACTACCATACGTGTCCCTCGCGTATACCACTGGGGTACAGCCGGCGATAACCCGACTGGGTTGGACCTACCCTTCATTGTCATGGAGTTCATTCCCCACTCCTATGATATGGGAGCTCTGTGGGAGGATCCCGGGCTAGTCCAACGACCGGAACTCAAAGGAAACATGAACTTGGTCAAGGAACATTTGTTTCGTCAACTAGCAAAGATACACATTCAGCTCTATCAACTACAAGCTCCGCACGTATCCGCCTTGCAAGTCGTGGACGGCCGAGGCGTTCCCGGCGGAGCGCCGAAGCCATTCCTCCTCAACAACCAGATCACTTCATATCGTGTCCCTGAAGCTGTTTTCACGCAGGAAATCACTGAGACAATTTCAACGTCCCGGGAATGGCACGTATCTGTCGCGAATATGTACATTGCCGGACTTCTTTACGACACAGATGAAGAGAAAAATATTCGTGAAAGGTTTGTGGCACGGTATCTCTACCGTCAGCTGGCTAAGAAACGCAAACTACCCCAGGGTCCGGACGACAGAAGAACGAAGGGAGAAGGATGCAAGGAATCCTTTAGGCTCTGGTGTGATGATTTGAGGCCGCACAATGTACTTTGCGACGAGCAAGGTGATGTGCAGGGCGTTATCGACTGGGAGTTCGTGTATTTTGCGCCTGAGTCCTACTTTTACGATCCACCGTACTGGTTGTTCATCGATCGGGACCCGGAGGGTTTCCATCACGACCAAGGATTAGACCAGAAAGCGGAAGCTGTAAGTGAGGGGGGTAAAATCGATGATAGTAAGGCTCAGGCCCATTACGAAGTGAGCAAGGACAGCGATGGAGGTCCGAACAGCAATCGTCTTGATTTCATGATGGAAGAAGAGTTCGAAAACAACCGAAGGATCCTTATGCGTGTCTTGGAGCAAAAGGAGCGAAAATTGTGTCACGAGCGGAGAAAGGAGTCTCTGACTAATGATACACAGTCCCATCATCAAAGCGACGGCGTTGCAGAACAGCTGTCGGGTCTCAGAATCCAGGATGAGCAAGCCATGCCCACCCCTTTGTATGATGGAATGAGAAAGCGCTGGGAGGAACAGAGGAACGAATTCGTATAGAACTTCACATATAGGTGGGACAGGGACGAATTTGATGCATGGTACTGGGATGAAGTCGACAGAGAGCATGGTGGCAAGTGGGGCGACTATTGCGACAGACTAGATCTGCTGCCACAACACGTCAAAGACCTTATGGAGTGGTTTGTACTGAAAAGAGTGGAGGAGAGGGATCAGTGGGACCCCAAAGAGCTTATGGAGGCAGTTTTAGGCCAAATGGATGGGGAAGGGCCTCTCATAACTGACGCAGGTTAACATTACAATGAGTAGCCTTTAAAAATATATTGCCATTACATTTCTCTATAATAACCCGAAATCATTTATTTCTCGTTTTCAAATTAATATCTTTTCAATATAATAATTATTTTATTTATCTTGACTGAGTTGCAGTATACGAAGACACTGTTCACGAAGAGGGGACAGTACAATCAGAAGCTGTGAGGCTATCCAGTTCTGAGACTGAATAATTAGATTGACAACTGAAAAGTCTGTTCTATGAAAGTTGTTAATGTGGTGATGACCATGTCCTTCTATGCTCCGACTCTTTGTCCGTCCTGGTGGTTGGACCGTGTGGACCGCCCACAATAGCTGCGGTGCAGCCTGGTGTCGATGGGACCGACGACGGTCCTGACGGCCCACCCTGGTCGGTTGGTCACCTGACCCTAACCCGGATTTCTGCATGTCCCGTGAGTCCGTACTCTAGTGCTGGTGTGTCTGCTATAGCCATTGTTCCCGGTTATCTAGGTCCCTGCCAAGGTGTTTGTTCATAACAAATATCTCTTTTATGAAGTATTTATTGTATAATGATGAGTTTATACTCTAATATAGGGTTAGGGTTAGGGTTAGGGTTAGGGTTAGGGTTAGGGTTAGGGTTAGGGTTAGGGTTAGGGTTAGGGTTAGGGTTAGGGTTAGGGTTAGGGTTAGGGTTAGGGTTAGGGTTAGGGTTAGGGTTAGGGTTAGGGTTAATCAATGAGGGCAGCGTTGAGTTGCAGAAGATGATGAGTTTGAAAACACAATTTGCCGACGTGAGACCCTGGGGTGGAATGCTTCACGTTTCGCCTGTGTTGTGGCTCATCAGGGCAGTTGTCAAGTGCGGCGAACTGCTTCGTTCTTATAGACGGGAAAGAGGGGGGACCAGCCCCCTCATTTCCATGTCCAAAGAACGGGCAGAACGGGAGCCAAGAGCCTGTGCCGCTTTGATCGTACGACGCGCCCCGACGGGCGCGTCGTCGACCAATAACCACGCGACGCGTAGGTGCCAACAGGCAACCTTACGGGGAAACGGAGACAACATCCGTTCCCGAAGTACCGAAGTACGACCGAGCGGGTTAGGGTTAGCGGTTAGGGTTAAGGTTAGGGTTCGGGTTTGAACCGAACGCGCTGAACCTCTGAAACTCCGGATGTGTCAAGTGGATACACATGAAGAACCCCTACGACCAACCCAGCGACACCAAGCTTTTCCAACAATCACAGACAGAGGGTGCGACCCGCATGAAGACTTATAGAACGTGGGCATATGTTTACCCGGCACGCCAGGCCGTACCCCCCCAGGGGGGCCATATTTCAAGCTTCAGCAGTGACGACCATAACTGATCCCACGGAAAGAGCAAGGAAACCAGGAGCGGTAACGTATAGGCAGCTCACTTTAAGGGGCTCGACCAAGCACCCCACCACTTTGCAGCGGCGAGCATTCATACAATTACTTCACTGGCCCGGGAAGGAAGGGGAGAGCAGTGTAGTCTTGTTCCAGGAAGACATAAGGTCGAAAAGACTTCGTGTCTTCCCAAGACTTCGGATCAGCGGCCTTTCTAGTGACGGAGGCAGCTCCTCCTCCGCCACCCATGACCTTCGTGCTGCCGAAATGACTTGCTTGACGTCTATATAGTCCCACACTGGGTTATAGTGGCCTGGAAGCATTAAAGGCACGGTCGTATCCTTTTCCTTACGGAGTAGGAACAATGGCCGGCTTCCATACTGCACCAAGGTGAACCACTCACGCAGCGTCTCCGCAGGATATCCCCTCCTACGGAGATTGCCATAGAATTCCTGACGAGCATCTGCAAAGTACTCGGAACGGGAGCAAATCATGGCAAGTCGAATCAGCTCGGCTTTGACGAAGCCCTTCTTCACATGAAGTGGGTGTGCTGATGACCAGGGAATATATAGGTGTCGGTTCATTGGTTTGCGAAAGAGGCGCGTGTGAACAGCACGGAGGCCCATAAACCGTTCCCGAATCAACTCAATGTCCAGGAACTCATTTCGCATTCCAGATGCCGACCAGGTGACGTTCAGAGGGCCGAGTGAATATCGTTCCATGAAGGCATTCACCTCTTCTTTGGTACCCTGAAAGAGACAGAGGATATCATCAATATAGCGGACATATAAGAGCACGCCTTCTTGATAAATAACCTTGGCCTTTCGTTCATAATAAGCCATAAACAGGTTGGCAAAACAGGGAGCACAAGCTGTACCCATAGCCAGACCCCTGGTTTGGTGGAACGTTTGACCACGGTATCCAAAGAAGTTGTTTTCCATAACAAACCTAGTCATCTTCTTAATAGTGACTGGTTTGATGGAAGAGTTGTGACGATATAGCTTCCAGGCTCCAGAGATAACGTCTGCACAGAGCTTGGGCGGGATGTTGGTATAGCACGCGGTCACATCACCGGTGAGAATCCACACAGGCTTATCATCCGTCACAACCACATTCTCGATTTGCCTAATGACTTCTTTAGTAGAATCAACAACCCAGGGGAATAAATCGAGGATGGGGCGACACAGGTAGTCAAGTACTTCCGAGGTATTTGTAGTGACCCAGGAGTGTGATGGGACAATTGGCCTTAGAGCCCATGGTTCCTTATGGACCTTAGGAATACCATGGAACTCTGGAAGTTCAAAGTCTGTCTTAGCTCGGATGTACTTGTCCATCTGGTTTGGAAGGTTCCATTGAAGGAGCCTGTCCCAAAGTTGTCGCTTCAGACTATCAAGGGGGACATCAAAAACTGGGATATATGTGGAAGTATCTCCGAGTTGTTTGAGCACCTGGGTGTCATACCACCTTCCGGAAATAACCGCCAGGCCCAGATTCTTATCTGTGAGTTTAACCAGCAGTTCTCGGCTGCTGATATACTCTTGAACTCTAGTCCAGTTCGAGAACTTTCGGACAGCGGGTCGGGATGCAATGGTCGACAGTGCTCGAGAGACCTGGCTATCGATCACCGCCATTGCTTCCTCGAGTCCTTGTTCAATAGAGCGGCTAGCTCGGGGCGGATTCCATCGGGTGTTTGGGACATGAAATCGGGGAATGAAATCATTAGTCTGTTCTTTCCCACGGAAGAACCATTGGTTGCGAACCGTTCGGGCCAGCCTGATCTTGGCTTGTTCAACGTCATGCCGTGTAGGCTGTTGATGAAAAATGAATTTGTGGTTGACTGCTAGCATATACTCGATATCTTCGGGCAAGGAGATACCTGTTTGCTGAAAAACGCCTGGTTTATCAGACCGTAGGGTGCTGATTTCCCAGAGCCTTGACAAGGCAAAGCCAATCTTCAAGTGTGTCATTGATGACAACCTAAGATACACAGATGGATACGTTTCCGTGAGCCACGGACGAAAATCCTTCGAACATTCCTTTAGAAAAGACGACACAGTCATCACCTGCGGCCTTTCTTTGGTCCCTTCTTCTGGGGAGCCTTCCTGACGCCGGAAGGGTTCGAGCCGCGACTTCCCTTCTTGGGAGGTGCGGACTTTTTTCTGGGGTCTGGAAAGAGTCAGTGGTGGATCACGGCGTTTGCCAGGTGACTCACTCATCGTCTTGACGAGCCTAGATTCGAGGAGGCGTATTTGAGCCTGCATCTCATCGCGAACGACGTCTCTAGTAGAGAGCTCTGTGTCGGCATCGCGCATTTTGATATCGTTATCCTTCTTGATGGAGAGCAAACGAGTCTTCTCAACAAGGGACCGATCAGCGATAGAGCGTGCAAGGGCAACGGCACGGTAGTGATACACGTGTCCGTGTCCCCATAGGGCCTTGCAGTCTTCTATGATAGCGGGAGAGGCACCCCGGCTCCAGACCGGGGCGTCGTTGGAGTTGCTATCCCCTTGGACTGTAGCGCCCAAGGTTGCAGCTACGCGTTGAGCAACCTCCGCAATTGCTTTACGCCAAGCCTTAGCATCAAAGACAACTAAGGCTTGCAAGGTAGCTAGTTCCTCCTTTTTCCGGTCGAGGGCGCATTTGAGGAGGTCTTTGCGCGCAGAATGGACAGAACTGTTAAGGGTGCCCGTTGCCAGTGCGCCCATCTCAGTGCCCATGAATTCTTTCGAAAACTGGAGTTTGGGTTCCTTGAGTGAGTTGATGATTGAAGCTGGGAAGGAACCCTCGGCAACATGTCGTTCGTACTGTGCTATGGTGTTTTGGACCGTGCACAGCTTGCTGGCAACGCGATACGTAGAGAGGAGCATCGCGCTGAGAGCCGGGCGCCATGTTTGGGGGAGAGTGGACGTGAGTTCTGCAATGGATGCAGCATTCTTGGTAACACTGGTGATTTGATTCGGACCAGAGACGTCCACTGAGCGAACCGAAGGTGCCATATCAACGAGGAGTTGGGTTAGGATTAATCAATGAGGGCAGCGTTGAGTTGCAGAAGATGATGAGTTTGAAAACACAATTTGCCGACGTGAGACCCTGGGGTGGAATGCTTCACGTTTCGCCTGTGTTGTGGCTCATCAGGGCAGTTGTCAAGTGCGGCGAACTGCTTCGTTCTTATAGACGGGAAAGAGGGGGGACCAGCCCCCTCATTTCCATGTCCAAAGAACGGGCAGAACGGGAGCCAAGAGCCTGTGCCGCTTTGATCGTACGACGCGCCCCGACGGGCGCGTCGTCGACCAATAACCACGCGACGCGTAGGTGCCAACAGGCAACCTTACGGGGAAACGGAGACAACATCCGTTCCCGAAGTACCGAAGTACGACCGAGCGGGTTAGGGTTAGCGGTTAGGGTTAAGGTTAGGGTTCGGGTTAGGGTTAGGGTTAGGGTTAGGGTTAGGGTAGGGTTAGGGTTAGGGTTAGGGTAGGTTAGGGTTAGGGTTAGGGTTAGGTTAGGGTTAGGGTTAGG